>JAAKBF010000009.1:1200000-1790403 GCA_012656075.1 Phytophthora hibernalis
TTCACCCGGAGGGTTGGTCAACTTGGGACAACAAAACCAGCACGGATAACGTCTACTTCAAGGAGTTCAACAATAGCGGCCCCGGCGCGGCCATCGACCTGCGGGTGTCATTCAGCGGACAATTGAATGCGTCTGTGGAAATCACGGAGATCCTCGGCGAGGGTTCGAATCGGAGTGGTGGGTCGACACCACGTTCTTGTAAGTGCAGAACATGTTGACACCACCCCGACACCGCGTCCATTTTCAAGGCATATTTCTAAAATAATGAATTCAAGAATTGTGGTTAACATGTTGGGTCAGTCTTGCTTCACAGAGATGATTGGCGAGTCCGTTCCTCTTTAGTTGTACTCTTTTCCTGGCCACCATTGTACATGTACAATACCGGCAGATTGGGATCGGTCACCAAATTCGTAGGGTCATAACTTTTTTCTTGACCGTATTTTTCGATGCGGTTTTCTTTGCGTGAAAATTCGCTGAGAGATCTTTAATTGTCCAAAAGCGTGTAGCAATATAGCCAATGATAGCGCTGCCTTGGTCATTCAAAAACTTTAATTCGCCAAAAGTCGATTTAATCGTCTTGTCGCTAGGGAAGGGTTGGATATTTTATGACCAGCGACTGCCAATTCTCAAGGAAGTACTGAAATCAAGTCTATTTTCGCAACAAACAGGAGCACGATGACGTCTTTCGTGCTTTCTTATGAGCTCTCCCTGTGAAGTTATGGTACAAAAGGCTAGAGTGTTACAAAAAATATTTGGATTGAGACTCGTGCTTTATCATGCCTAGAGCGTGAAGGCGAGCCCCGATCAAACCTAAACAACTATGATCAAATACGCCTCGGTAACAGCAACACAGTGGCTTTTGATTTACTAAAAGGCTCGTGCTAGTGGTACAAAACGAGTCTACTGAAACTTAATATTTGTGAAGGTTATGATTGATTTAGAGCCTTTTCTACATCGTATAAATTTTGAAGTCGCCTGGAGGACGGATGTCATCTTGCTTCAAATCCTGAAAGTCGGAGATGCCGACAGGAAAACTACACCCGAGCCTCACCCTTGAAAACCCTGAGAGCGGAGACACAACCCTAAGCCGAGCTAGGTGTGAACCTGCTTGATCCTGGGTTTAAGCCCGCGTGCTGCGCACACGGATCTTTAAACCGCAGGCGTTGTTTCGGTCTGCCGAGAGAGTTGCTTTCACCCCCTTTATCCCGGGGATGTGTTGTTTTGTACCACAAGTCAGTTCCTTACTAAAATTGGGCCAGAATTGGTCAACATACAACCATTTCAAGTTTATTGTGACCGATCCCAATCTGCCGGTAAAATACTACTTCAAACTCAACCAAGCTCGCAACCCACTGCTTGAAATATGTCCGGCACAAGTTTGGCCATGCACAGCGCGTAGTCGATAGAACCAAGTCGGTGCCATCAACAAATAATTAACCCGTGCAGTCTGTCTCGAATCACGCACAACGGAAATTATATTTACAAAGCCCTGATGCATCACTCCACTGCCGGTCGACTCTGCAGTACGCACCCTAATGCATCGAATGTCGTATCATCCGTGCTCCCTGCAGTGACTTCCTTATACCAGCAGGTGACTCCGTTGCATCAACAGCCTGGCGATCCGTGCGTGTCAGTATCTGCCTCATCACTCAGTTCCTCGAGTGTCAGCTGCTGCGTCAT
The DNA here is from genome assembly GCA_012656075.1 of Phytophthora hibernalis. Classification (NCBI taxonomy): domain Eukaryota; phylum Oomycota; class Peronosporomycetes; order Peronosporales; family Peronosporaceae; genus Phytophthora; species Phytophthora hibernalis. The sequence goes on from JAAKBF010000009.1 coordinate 1,201,681, forward strand.
GTCGACGTTCTCCTCTGCCAGCCCTGAGAGTGGCAACGGCCCGAACGACACAGAGCGCCTCCGATTGTCCTTCAAGGACGAGCTGGCTTGCGAGTCGCTCTCGAAGGACCAGGCGCTCATACTGGACTGCTCGCCACTCTCGTCCCTCTCGCGGTCATCGTGGGGCTGCGCCACCGCAGCTTCGGGTAGTCGTCGTCAGCCGCGGCGTCCACGTCCATGTCGTCGTCCAGGAAGTCGCTGAGGTCGTAGTCGCTCTCGCTGCCCTCGTCCTGTTCGGCCGCGTCCTCCTCGTAGCCCTCCTCCTCGTAGCCCAGCTCGGAGGCCGACAGGAACGTGGTCTTGGCGCACGTGGCCACCACGGACTGGATGAGGCTGTGCTTGCAGTGGAAGACCACGAGCGCCTCGTCGGCCGCGTGCTGCAGCTCCGACAGACTTCTACGCGCGCGCACGTGGCCGCGCACCGTCCGCTTGAGGTTGTGGCGCAGTACGCGCTCGCGCTCGTCCTCTCGGCGCAGCTGCCGCAGCTCGTCTGCCAGGTGCTTGAGCAGCTCGGCGTTGCCCAGCGCCTGTGCGCGCTCCAGGTCATCCTGCAGCTCGCGTAGCTGCTCGAGGCGCTGGCGCTGGGCCAAGACGTTCTCCACGATGTGCGCGCGCAGCGGCTGCGTCTCGTCCGTGGCGGCCTGCAGGCGGCTGGCCAGACGCTCGCGGCGGCGCTTGAGCATGTCGCCCACCTGCTGGCTGGACGAGGCCACGCACTTGAGCGCCTTGAGCACCTGCTTGGAGTTCTCCACGGGGTCGTCCGAGAGCTGCGGGAGCGGCAGGAGGGGCGACATCCACGAGATGGCGGCGGTGGACATGATGGTCTGCGTGGCGACGACTTTAGTACGGTTGATGCAATAAATTAGCGGCGTGGCGTCCCAGTCCCAATCGGAGCAGGAGGCGGCGTGCAGTCAAAATTGAAAGTGCTCTGGGCTCAGGTGTTTGTGGGGTCGACGCTGGCCGGACGCCAGGATCCCAGTCATCGTCTTCCGTGCGCGTTTATTGCAGCTTGCAAGTCTTTGCCACGAAGGGTTTGTAGGGCAGGGCGGATTTAGGAATTGCGTCGTACAGTAATCTGCTTCCTCAGCGAACATCTGATATAAATAGAGAATGCAAGTTTGTTTTATGTGAGAGCCTTCTGAGTATCGTATAATTAGGTCGTGAAACATACGATTTGAAAGGTTATTTAGTGTTGGGGGTTCGATAAGGAAGCAAACACTGTACATGTTTTTCTGCCGACACTGAACAGCGATCAGACCCCGAGCCCGAGTCGGAGCACCGCCGCCTTAGTTTGATAGCGGTCTGGGGCGTTGGGAAGAATCGACCATATAAACACAGCTAGCAGATTTTCTATTAAATTCTCGATCCGATGTTGACCCGAAATTTGTTTCTTTCAGGCCAATCTGACCTCAAAAGGGCTGATGCTGCTGATACCGAAAAAACACCCTCGATGAAAAACGTTGATCTGCGTCCACGCCCGGGCGGGATGGATGTCATCTGCCTCAAATCCTGAAAATCTCAAAGTGCCTCAGGCAAATCGACGTCCTGAATTTCCCCTCGAAACGTATGCAAACGTGGCTGGTATCATCGTAATCACAAAGCCTCGGTCTATGCCAGCGTTGGGACCAAGTTTGACTACCTCTTGATCTAGCATGAAAACACAGGAATAAAAAGATATTCCAGAGTTTTGGTTTCGCCTCCCCTTGCCTTTTCTCTTAACCCTAACCTGTTCTCGTTACATAGACACATAATATGTGTCTATATATATTAAATAGGTAGTGTATATATGTTGAATATACACTACCTGATACAGAAATATACACTTATAGAAACACCTTCCAGAACATCTCCTCAAAAAGTAGGTCCTAAGAAGGGATAGGGTTATGACTAGGATTTGCTCCCAAGCTAGACCGAATTAGGAGACCAGTATTCCTCCCAGCGTAAGAGCTCTGACTTTGCCTATAGATCACCTTTTCCACGATAAATGTCCGAATGGCCACTTTTCGGCGGAATCAGGGGTACCGCCACCAAAAATACAGTTTTGAAATATTCAAAAAGTGTAGCTCCACCCAAAAAATGACCGGGACCACTCATCCAAAAAAGGCGTAACCACCAAGCAAAAATAACCGGACCACCAAAATACCATGAACACTGATACGTAGCATTTATAAATGACATGTAACAGCTTTAAGCACTTGTCCCTAGACACGTAGAGCTATTTCGTCTTCGCGCAGTGACTAGCAACGATGAACCTACACGCGAGCGAAGAAAAAGGCGATTTAGAAGGGCACTTAGAGCTTGAGTCGTCCGAATCGGAGGTTGAAGACTCCGTTAGACACCGCCCGAGACAATCGTGGGAGAAAATATGGAGAACGACAGCCTCAAACACGCTAGACACGTATCGACAAACACTTACCACGCATAGCATCGACAAAAGCAACCAAGTGGGTTGTACAATCGACCACCTATTCGAATGCGACTACGATCTTCACCGCTGCAAGCACACAGATAGTCCCCTGTCGTTCTGAACGCTGCAAGCGAGATGAAACAACGGATGTTGACGTGGAAGGTCGTTAAACGTTGGCCCTGTCCATGTCGATACAAGTTCAGGATATGTCTTTCGTCTAGCACGTGTGAGTTGTTCCAGCAGGGCGCTCATTTAATGAACCGAGACGATCCTCCCACGTGGCTTGAAGACAACTGAAAAATGTACCCAACTATGGATCCCCTTGGCCTCTGTTTGGTGTTCATACTACGAGTGGAATGGAGGGAGACAATAATGGCCTGCTTTGGAACCGCACCCGCAAAAATCTTGTATTCCGTGCGATGAGAGCTTATTGTTTACGTGCAGTTGGTACACGAAACAATCATTTGCAGCAAGCTAGAAATTGGGTTTCAGAGAAGTTTGACATAACACCACATGTCATGAACCTGTTTGCACAGGAAAAGAAGCACGTAGCAAAACTCACGGTCGTACAATCCAGTTTGCCATGCTTCTACGTTTTTGACCCCTTCGACAGAAGCAATGTGGTGCGTCTACCATGATGTTCGTGACGAATATGGCATCTTGAAAATGTCGCCCCTGCCGAGTTTCCGAACAAACACAAATACCATCTCGCCATATACAGGCGGTCCTACGTTTTTGGAGCGTTTGAATCCTGGAAAGACCCCGCTGTACAACGTGGACCAGTATTTTCACTGTGCATACCTTGTCCATACGGTACACGATGCATTTGCAACAGACGAGACCATTTACCCGTCGACAGTGTCTCAACAACAACAATCACTGTCTTGCCGGCACCAAAATATCGACAAGCGGGATCTGCTCGAAAATCACGAGTTGCAGACGCAGCGAGGCGAACACCTCGCGTAGCAACTCGAGCACCACAATATCAATAGCGACGGGGGAAAGGGGAATAATCGAGTATGATGACACGCCAACTATCGAAGCCTTTTTCCAGACTCGACACACAGCTGACTGCAAAAATGCAAGCGGAGAATATTCCTGCAGCAGTTGTGGTTGTGTTGGGCATAACCAATCCACGTGTACGACCACCGGACAGGATGCTGAGGAAGCTGGGACCACAATATACCAAGGTGAGTACGTAGTAGAAAATTCACAGCTTCAACACTGCGGACGATCTGCAATCACTGCAAGCAATCCACCACGCTAACGCGGTGCGCTATCTGCCGAAGATGTGAGCGACGGCGACGATCAATGAGATATCGGCGTCAAATATGGATGAGATGATATCAAGCTGTGATATCCTAAGGAAAGGAACGTATAACAACACGAAGTATTATTAGTGATAGCTAACCAGTGTGAGCGAACGACTTACGATACCTTCATGCTATTTGTCAGATGTGTGCGACCAGGGGTCTGCTGTACGAACGAAAATCAAAGATGTTAGCATTACGCTAGATCATGTTAAGCGCAAGTCACCACAAACACTTTGTCGATCCCGATATGAGCTTCATCATCCTGCCACGATGATCCACCCCTCAACCTTTAAACGGCACGAGGATTTATTACCACGCCACTGACCGCCAACTCGTGGGATCAAACGGGTTAGATGGGGCCCTAGGCGGAAGAATCGGAAATGACAATCCATTCGAAAATTCCAACAAGGCCTCGTCTCGTATTGACTTTTCATAAATTTACTGTAAACTTAGTCTTGCAGAGTATACAACCGTAAGTTATGCGCATCTAATTTGTTGACAAAGCGGATCGGGCAATGTACTCTAAGCAATGTACTATCCAGAGCAATAGAACAGAGATAGCTTCTCCTTTGATGGATAAGAACGCTATCTCTTCGCAAATTTCATGAACTTGGGGCCGTACGAAATGACAATCAATGAGCTGTTCTCTACGAGATGCGCTTGTACATCGTATCAGTCCTTTGAGATACATCATGATGCGACGTACGGGAGGTGCGTCCAGCACGTCGCGCATGAGGGTCAGGAATTCAACGCCGATCGCGTCATCCGGAAACATCTGCATGTTAACATTCTTCATTGCAGTCAGCCGTAGCAACGTTAGATCCGTCCTTCACTACGAAGTGCTAGCACTCAGGCAGCAGCACCTCGAGCGGTCGCACGAAACAGCGCACGCTAGGGTACCCGTGTATGGATCGTAAGCTGACAGAAAATGCCCCTTCGGCCCGTGGTATATGAACACCCTGTAGTCATTCGCATTCAATGCACCGGAGAGCACCCGTCGCCGCTGTTGCATGTGGCAGCCCACGCCTAGGACATAGATCTAGATAACACACAGATTTCAACTAGAGGGAGGACACAGGGTTAAAATTAAGACATCACAATGCACGTGAAAGTCGGCGAGATGAAGGTGATCTTCGTACACAATAAGCTTCGCCTGGTCGACCGTGCCGGTGCAGCGCAACCGCTTCGCATCAGAAGTTAGCAGAGGGTGCGGCGAAAGCGCGCCCGAGAGCACCTCGATGGCGCTTAAGAGCTTAACGTGGCTACCTTGTTATTTCGCCACTTCGCTGCATTCGCGTCCATGTCGATGGAACGGCCTGAACGATACTTGTCAAATGCAGCAGCAAAGTCCAATCCTTTCGCGACTTCTATTTCAGCCAATCAAAACGATTTGTTCGTTGTGAGTCTGGCCTCCTTCGTTGTGAAGTCTGGCTAAAAATATCCTGCTCACAGTGCAGTGCGTTTCTTTCGCGTCGTCTCGGATTGCTGTATGGCGTCGAAGATGCCATGGGCCGTCATGATCCATGCCTTAGCTGGCGTAGCGTTGGTGCTCCAATATCGGAGCTGCTAGTATAGAACAAGTGGCGACGTCGGGATCAGGAGTTCGGATCACTGGATGATACTCGTTGATATTCGGATGCGGTGTCACTCAATATTGGTAGTAAGATCAGGTGAACCTGATCAAACCTGAAATTGAACACGTATCAGTATCAATGATACATGTACATGCCTTGATCCCCAGTGATCCTGGATCTGGTACTTTTAGAACATGTCGGGAATAATCATACACAAAATAATAAGTATACTCGAAAACAGATACATGTAAGCGGTTTGTATCAAATACACGTATCTTCATTATCAACGGATACTAAAACAGTATCAGGATCACATGATATTGGCTTAGCATATGCTGCCGTGGATCAGTATCATCGATATCACACAAAGTGCTGTTGATCCGAACCCTGGTCGGGTTTCAACAATAGTGAAATTCAAGGGTTGTAGGAGTGAAACCCACCGCACCAAATCATTCGTCCAACGCGTGCGAATGCAGCGTGCTGGCAGATTAAAACGATTTATAGGAAGTTGCACAAGTACAACCTGCGATGCACTCGCTACGCGGTGTTCCACGGATCATACAGTGGAGTCAACCAGAGAGTTGGGCTGGTAGTGCTTTTAATTGAAAGTCACTGCCGTTGCGCCTTTAACCCTTTCGTGGAATTTTGACCCCTTTCATGGTCTTGCCAAAACCTGCGAGAGAATCTGCCACGAAAGGGTCCAAGATGCACCCTTTCACAGAAGTTTAACCATCACTCCACCTAGTTTCGTAGCTACCAATCGCTTCTTGTTTACTTTTGACCAATCATACCATTTGCAATAAGCCAAACAATATGCTACAAAAATTGCAATCGGTATTGTAAAACCACGCAAACTGATAATATTATGGTGCGGGGTGCGGGCTTAAACATTTTACTATGGAAATTAGATTTACAAATTTCAAGTATAATGTTGGCCGCAATAGGGTTCAGTCCGAGATTGCGCCAGCAGAATCTAGAAAGGGACAGCGAAATCCCCACTGCCCAGATATTGCTTCTGTAACCAACGACTGGACCTCCGCCATTTAAATACGAAACCCAACAGACTCACAACGTTCGCTGCCATTACGGTTTTTGTTCTGACACGCGGGCCACTTTCACTTTAGACGATGACAAGCAGCTTGTGCAGATTTCTCGAGAATTCATAGACGGCGGTACGCGGGTCTCATAGAATGAGGTTGCGCCCGCATGCGATCCACGGGGTATACCGCGGCCGCGCTGAGCTCCAGGCTCCAGATGCTGTATCGTACATGAGGAAGGGATATTGCGCGTTTTGCTGCTAATTTCTTAACTCCAATTCGACGTCCATGTGGTCATCCTCCTGCTGTCGAGCAGCGATTTCGTAGCCTTGCCTCAACTCCAACAGCACTCAAAGCTGATAAAGCAACGACACCGCCTCCTGTAGCTCGCCAGACACCCACGTCACCAGTGTCACGGCCACCAAGACCTGCAACAACACCGATAGTGTGTATTGATCCCATCCACCCGCTACATTCGTTCTCATAACGTTTCACATTTTGTCAACAGCTTCACTGCGCTCGGGATAGACAACACGAGTAGCGTAAAATCGTTTAAGAAATAATTTTGCGCCCTTTAAAAACGTAGTTAGATTTGTAAACTATATTTCACCTAGGTGTCTCGCGAAAGGGTAAAAAGTAGCTTCTGGTTAGGCAATAAACCGAAAGGTTATAGTAGTCAAAGAGAATAACGGCAAAGGTGGGTAAATATGATACATCTGTGCGAATGACAGGTTAAATGATTTTTACCGCCTCACTGACCCCCGCCCCGCCTTTGCTCGGGTAACCTACATACCACATTGCTTTTTATATCAGGCCCAGATCATGACGTCTGTGGATCCGACCAAGGCCGATCATGACCCCTTCGCCTGTGGCTTCTTTGATGACCTCCTTTACCGAAAACTGCCGCTGATGCCCCATCATGCGTTGCGCACCTATATAAAAGGTTTCTCGACGCGGCTTCTGGCGCTTCTGGCCATGCGTATGCCCGAAAATGGAGTAGCGGTGCTACAATGACTACTTTTATTTGCACGTGCTGCACTATATTTTCAAGATAATATACCCAAGGGTTTACCGCCATCTCCGCCACCCGCTACGTTCCTTCTACGGTACGTTTGTCAACGGCTTCACCACGATCGCAACAAGCACCTGCATTAAAGGACGCATTGTCGACCCGCCAGTACGTCTAATTACTAAGTGTAGAGCGGTTATCTTCGCCACAATTCGCATCACGCTTTACACAGTACAGGTCCCGTGTGGGGGTGGGTGGCTGACACAACAACAGAGCTTGCCGCAATCATCCCCTGATCAATTGATAACTTGATAAGTAATTGAGTGAATGCGCGATAAATAAATAACTAAATCAGTTAATGGAACGGTTCCACTGAAAGTTGCTTCGATCCACGGCAGCACAGCATAGGGCCCGCGTGTGTGTATGTGTGTGTATGGGCTGCCACGGCAACCAAGCTCGCCACACCGGTCGCCATGATCGATTGATAAGCTGAAAAAGAGTTGTGTGAATGCGTGACTAATAGATAAGTAACGCATAATATGAGGCGGTTCCACAGCAAGTTGCTCCGCGCCACGCTGGATGGTGGTGGCATGACAACAGCGCTCACCGGAAATGCAATGGTTGCCAAAAGCTGTGATGATTAGACAAGTATAAAAAATCAATGGGCTGTCATGGTGATCTGCTCCCGATCCTGCGCGCTGGGGTCTAAGTTCATGTCGTAGTCACCGCAGCTGTATACGGCGTGCTTTTGGCTTTAAAGGACTTGGTGTTGATGGGGGTGGCGAACACTGGAGGTGACGCCATTCACTACACTCATATCAACAAACGCTACACGCCTTCTAGGGTGCCTCGCAATACTGGTTATTTCTAGATCAGATTGCAGTTAGCCGTATACATGCTGTGTACTTACCATGTAGTAAGGAGTCTATTCTTCCTCATCCAAGGTGGCGATGTTCTTGAGTAACCATCCACTCTTAAATGGGTCTCATCAAGGCCCTTATCACCATTCCCCCTCCCCCAGGTAGAGTCAGTCGCGCATGCGAGCTCCCGAACGGCGGGTCGAGCAGAAGACACCATTATGTATGACGGTAAAAGCGGAAGTGGAGCAGATGAAAATACTTACGATTTGAAAAGCATCACTATCATATAGGGAATGCCACCAATCAATGGGATTTTGCCACCAAAAGCTGAGGAGCGTCACTTACCAAGAGTTCGTCAAGTAGCACCATAATACTGGAGGCCATCACTAAAGAAGCAGGTTTAGGCACTAACGTAAAGGAGAAACCTACTGTAAAACAAATTGGTGATCGCAGCTAGCATCTTAGCGCTTTGACACTTGTGCATCTCCAGTCGGCCAACAAGAAGAGCAAGAAGAGCGAGTAGCTGTGCGCAGCGCTGCCGAACCTCCTGAAGCACATGCAAGAAGGAATGGCGTCGTTAGAGACGCACGTTATAGACCTCAAGTTCACATCGCTTAGCACCTCGAAGGCGCCATTGTCAGCGCACGATCAAGTGCAGCTAAAGTCGCGTGAGAACGTCGTGCGGCCGCTTCAAATGAGGTGCCGGGGGCGTCGTGCCGGCATTCGCACCATTTTTGCTGCAAGTAGATCGGCTATGCATGTACTTCGAATCAAAAGTCTTTGCATCAAACGTCCAGTAACCACTAGCCGTACGCTCCAGACGAGCGAGGTTCGCACGCAATGAACACCATGGCGACGGAATGAGAGATATCATGGTGTGAAAGCTAATAGCCGGCTAAATAGATGGCGAAGTATATACGCATAGCTACACGATTTTGATGGCACCGGTGTCTTCGTGTTGGGACCGCACGCTCTGCTGGTAATGAGCAGCGATGCGTAGACATTAGTGCCGCTGACAGCAACAAAATCGATGGTGAAAGTGACCGGAGAAGTCTGCAAACGGTTCGCGTTCGCGCCCACGCCGTGCTGGAAATGAGCAGCGTGGAATAAAAGCGTGGACAGCGATGGTGGTGTACTGTCGATAGCGTGCACATCCGCGCCCACATCTTGCTGGAAATGAGCAGCGCAAGTGCGGGCGCGAACAACGACAACGTCGGTGGGCGATGGTTGATGTGGCGGCCTAGTGGCGGAACGGCAAGGAGCTGCGAGTGGCTGTCTGAAGCTGTGCGCGGCGGACTTGGCCATCGTGGTGCTTTGCCAGCCACGCAAGGGACGTCTAGTAGTCCGTGTATACCGACTTGGCGATACGACGGATGGGACGTCGTACCGCTGGCGGCTGGCGCTCCAGCATTGCTGCCTGCGTGTTGGAAGTATGCTGAACGTGGAAGTCTTGCGCCGCTGCAAACTATCCTGGCGTCTGGAAGCGTTCGCCACCGACGCCGTGTACTGGATGTATCGTGGTGCCTGATCACCGAAGGTGCTCGACTTGGCCGCTTCAAAATGTGAAACGTTATGAGAACGAATGTAGCGGGTGGATGGGATCAATACACGCTATTGGTGTTGTTGCAGGTCTTGGTGGCCGTGACACTGGTGACGTGGGTGTCTGGCGAGCTACAGGAGGCGGTGTCGTTGCTTTATCAGCTTTGAGTGCTGTTGGAGTTGAGGCAAGGCTACGAAATCGCTGCTCGACAGCAGGAGGATGACCACATGGACGTCGAATTGGAGTTAAGAAATTAGCAGCAAAACGCGCAATATCCCTTCCTCATGTACGATACAGCATCTGGAGCCTGGAGCTCAGCGCGGCCGCGGTATACCCCGTGGATCGCATGCGGGCGCAACCTCATTCTATGAGACCCGCGTACCGCCGTCTATGAATTCTCGAGAAATCTGCACAAGCTGCTTGTCATCGTCTAAAGTGAAAGTGGCCCGCGTGTCAGAACAAAAACCGTAATGGCAGCGAACGTTGTGAGTCTGTTGGGTTTCGTATTTAAATGGCGGAGGTCCAGTCGTTGGTTACAGAAGCAATATCTGGGCAGTGGGGATTTCGCTGTCCCTTTCTAGATTCTGCTGGCGCAATCTCGGACTGAACCCTATTGCGGCCAACATTATACTTGAAATTTGTAAATCTAATTTCCATAGTAAAATGTTTAAGCCCGCACCCCGCACCATAATATTATCAGTTTGCGTGGTTTTACAATACCGATTGCAATTTTTGTAGCATATTGTTTGGCTTATTGCAAATGGTATGATTGGTCAAAAGTAAACAAGAAGCGATTGGTAGCTACGAAACTAGGTGGAGTGATGGTTAAACTTCTGTGAAAGGGTGCATCTTGGACCCTTTCGTGGCAGATTCTCTCGCAGGTTTTGGCAAGACCATGAAAGGGGTCAAAATTCCACGAAAGGGTTAAAGGCGCAACGGCAGTGACTTTCAATTAAAAAAGCACTACCAGCCCAACTCTCTGGTTGACTCCCACTGTATGATCCGTGGAACACCGCGTAGCGAGTGCATCGCAGGTTGTACTTGTGCAACTTCCTATAAATCGTTTTAATCTGCCAGCACGCTGCATTCGCACGCGTTGGACGAATGATTTGGTGCGGTGGGTTTCACTCCTACAACCCTTGAATTTCACTATTGTTGAAACCCGACCAGGGTTCGGATCAACAGCACTTTGTGTGATATCGATGATACTGATCCACGGCAGCATATGCTAAGCCAATATCATGTGATCCTGATACTGTTTTAGTATCCGTTGATAATGAAGATACGTGTATTTGATACGAACCGCTTACATGTATCTGTTTTCGAGTATACTTATTATTTTGTGTATGATTATTCCCGACATGTTCTAAAAGTACCAGATCCAGGATCACTGGGGATCAAGGCATGTACATGTATCATTGATACTGATACGTGTTCAATTTCAGGTTTGATCAGGTTCACCTGATCTTACTACCAATATTGAGCGACACCGCATCCGAATATCAACGAGTATCATCCAGTGATCCGAACTCCTGATCCCGACGTCGCCACTTGTTCTATACTAGCAGCTCCGATATTGGAGCACCAACGCTACGCCAGCTAAGGCATGGATCATGACGGCCCATGGCATCTTCGACGTCATACAGCAATCCGAGACGACGCGAAAGAAACACACTGCACTGTGAGGATCCCTTGTGCATGGGTCCACCAAAAGTTATGGCCATATTTCGTCAATCGACAGCAGTGACAATACGGGATAGTTAACACGTCCGCACTAGCAGATCGGCGCAAGTTGCACGAATCATCACGAACCAGTCGCTTGGGACCCCTAAGTGGCGACAGTGTGGTGACGCACAGCGCGTCATCAGGGGTTGATCGCCATCTGCTTGACGGTCGCTCCGAAGTGTTGGTGACGTTGCAGTGATTACAGTGGTGCTGTACTTCGTAGGACTGTAGTTAGATGTACATCAATAAAGAAAGTCAACATGAAAGTGTCGGGAAAAGCCTCGACAGGAACGCAGTGCTTCCGGCGGGCTGCTTCTCGCTCCGGCAGTGTGTGCAACACGCTGCAGATTCTATAATAAGGACAGGGCTCAGATTGCTGGCACTGCAGTGGCGCTGCACTGAATGCAAGTCCATATCTCACAGTCAGATCATTATCTAGGCGCTACCTGCGTCTGCTGCGGTTGAGTCAATTGTGCCTTTCTGCCAAAACGCCCTTCGTTTTAGGTCTTACGTAGGAGCGCAAGTCCTTCGTAGGCCCTCCTAAACTTTAGCCCCGAGGATAGTAATTTTGTATGAGCAAATCTGAGGTAGAGTATTGTAGTCCGACCTTGAACCGTAAATGCTAGTCTAACATTTATGCGGTCACTACGGCAGTCTCTAAATTCGCTAACTGTTGGCTATATTAGCACGATTCGGTTCCGTGTGGTTGCACACGAAGCACAATGGTTAAATGCAGATACAAAAGAAAAGCTTACGCTAGTACGGTAGTGCTGAGAAGGTTGCACTCGTTTGTAGGGTAAAATGGCCGCCGAAAAGTGGCCATTCGGACGTTTATCGTTGGAATAGTTGGTCTGTAGGCAAAATCATAGCTCTTACGCAGGAGTTGACTGGGGGAATACTGGTCTCGTAATTCGGTCTAGCTCGGGAGCAAATCCTAGGCATAACCCTATCTCTTCCTTCTTAGGACCTACGTTTTGAGGAGATGTTCTTGTCGTGTAGGATCACGCAGAAATTCTCACTACCAAATGGTATGAGCCCCACCAACAACACTCGCTTCTCCTTGTCAGATCAACGAGCGTTGGATCAAACCTGAGGACCAGGAACGATCCCTTACGCCGGGATGGATGTGAACCCTCTGTACACCTAGGTTGTATTAGGCCAACCCAATAACCTGCACCACTAGCCACGAGCGAGGGCTAGTATACAATATTGCGCTTTCGCGCGAACCCCCGTCCCTCAGAAGGAAGGATACCGGCTGTCAAGCCTAATACGGGTTTGCCGAGGTAAGACCTCGGCGGGTAGTAAAATACGTATGGAACACTCGGTCCCACTATAATGTATGGTGAACGACGCTTCTCGTCGCTCCCAACACTCGGCCACTCTAATCTCATGGACTGACCAGCAACAAACCCTCGGTTCAATGTACCTTAGGCTCGCTGACCAGCATCCCGCAAGCCGAGCGTATCCAGACCCTAAGAAAAGCTAGCTAGACTTACCGAAGACGGACTTGACCCTTGGTGACTTGGGGGAAGACTGCTGATTTATTTCTGTTGATCTATGGCTCTGAGAGCCTCTGTAGTCAATCCTATAGCTAGTCCTATATCTAAATACAAATATCCAGTGTGAACCGATCCCCGTATGTGATCCTGTACCCGGCTCTATAAGACTGAGTGTACGAAACTGAAATGGGTACAAACGAGGGTTCGTACCCTCGGCCGGGAATTTATTATACCCGACCGAGGCCTCGGTCACTAAGCTATCGTGGTCACTGTGGTGCGGGAATGTAATCTGCCAATCAGGGCACGCCGGTCACTTTCCTTCAGCAAGGGCAACCTTGCCGACTGGCGACCGAGCGCCCCAAAACTCAACACCACATTCTACTGATACCGGAAGGTGGTATCTATAAGTGTATATTTCTGTATCAGGTATTGTACTCTTCATAAGTCGTGCACCAAGTTTTAGTCGCTCAAAGATCGCCTTCCACTGCGAAAACATATATCGATAGTCAGATATATAGGGTTTTCGCGGCCGCTGAACCCGAAAATGAGGTCCTAATTAGCAACCGTTTTGGCTCTACAAGCCTTAACAAATGTTTTCAGCTGCATCGAAAAGCTCGTCGGGAAGCATGTCCCTGTTTTGCAGAAACCAAGTTGTATTATTGATCAATATAGCTTATCAGCTGGTTCGCATGGGAAAGGCGAGATAGAATTGGCAATCGTCATCTTGTGGTGCAGCTTGGCATTGTATCAGTCTGCTGCCAATTTGCCAGATAAAATGAATTACTAGAGGTCGTCCTGTCGGATTCATAACATGCATTTTCGTTCTCCTGAACATGCCGTTACACCTGGATCCACTGATCGTCACAGTCTGCCAGACCGTTTAGCATTTTTAGACGACATCCTTGCCATTCTTGGGCGGGTCTCGGGCGATTCGGCCCTTCACGGTACCCCATATGAGCTCGATCGGCTGCAGAGTCGGGTGGTACGGCGGTGTGATGTACACGAGGTGGCCGTAGGTTGTTGCAATCTTGGTCACTTGATAGCTTTTGGGGGACGATAGAGCTCCACTAACTGAATCAAAGTGGCAATCGTAGCTTTAGCGTTAAACACCATGCCAGCTAGAAGAAGAATAGCGAAAAAGTTAGAATCAATAAGAAACAAAGTTAAATCAAAAATCAAAACCAAACTGTTCTTACCGTTCTTGCGTAGCCATTCTTGAATATCCGCCTTCGGCCACCCCGATTTTCGAGGACTAGGATTTATCTCACGCTTGTGGTAAGATGCGCCATCTAAATAGATGTTGCATCCGCCAAACTTGCCCAGCGTAATGCACAGTTGCTCAAACCAGCGCTCAAACTGGGCGGCATCAAAATTGCCGTGATAATCGTCGTCGCCTTGCTTTCGATTAAGGGTTGCATTCCACACTTTGATGGAACCTTCGACAAAGCCACCCGTCATCACTGCTGTCTTGCTTTTTATTATCCCTGCTGCTATATTTTTTGTTCCGTGCATCACGACCGGTTTTACCGTATCAAATCTTGTCTGCTGTCAACCACGTCTTGCCTGTGACGTGGCTGACGTTGCAGTGCGAATCATCAGGGTAGACCTCCGGGCGGTCCATCCCCAGTCGGAAACTCCGCTTGGACCCGCATAGGCCCCCGAACCGGGCGGCGGTTAGCGATCTTCTTCTCCAAATAGAAGCGCCCGAAGGCGACGTTGCCCGGCGACTCTGCGTAGATATGGCGCTTATCGCCCTTGAGATGCTGGAGTTCAAGCCACGTGAGAGGATCGTCTCGGTTCATTAAATGAGCGCCCTGCTGGAACAACTCACACGTGCTAGACGAAAGACATATCCTGAACTTGTATCGACATGGACAGGGCCAACGTTTAACGACCTTCCACGTCAACATCCGTTGTTTCATCTCGCTTGCAGCGTTCAGAACGACAGGGGACTATCTGTGTGCTTGCAGCGGTGAAGATCGTAGTCGCATTCGAATAGGTGGTCGATTGTACAACCCACTTGGTTGCTTTTGTCGATGCTATGCGTGGTAAGTGTTTGTCGATACGTGTCTAGCGTGTTTGAGGCTGTCGTTCTCCATATTTTCTCCCACGATTGTCTCGGGCGGTGTCTAACGGAGTCTTCAACCTCCGATTCGGACGACTCAAGCTCTAAGTGCCCTTCTAAATCGCCTTTTCTTCGCTCGCGTGTAGGTTCATCGTTGCTAGTCACTGCGCGAAGACGAAATAGCTCTACGTATCTAGGGACAAGTGCTTAAAGCTGTTACATGTCATTTATAAATGCTACGTATCAGTGTTCATGGTATTTTGGTGGTCCGGTTATTTTTGCTTGGTGGTTACGCCTTTTTGGATGAGTGGTCCCGGTCATTTTTGGGTGGAGCTACACTTTTTGAATATTTCAAAACTGTATTTTTGGTGGCGGTACCCCTGATTCCGCCGAAAAGTGGCCATTCGGACATTTATCGTGGAAAAGGTGATCTATAGGCAAAGTCAGAGCTCTTACGCTGGGAGGAATACTGGTCTCCTAATTCGGTCTAGCTTGGGAGCAAATCCTAGTCATAACCCTATCCCTTCTTAGGACCTACTTTTTGAGGAGATGTTCTGGAAGGTGTTTCTATAAGTGTATATTTCTGTATCAGGTAGTGTATATTCAACATATATACACTACCTATTTAATATATATAGACACATATTATGTGTCTATGTAACGAGAACGGTTAGGGTTAAGAGAAAAGGCAAGGGGAGGCGAAACCAAAACTCTGGAATATCTTTTTTATTCCTGTGTTTTCATGCTAGATCAAGATGTAGTCAAACTTGGTCCCAACGCTGGCATAGACCGAGGCTTTGTGATTACGATGATACCAGCCACGTTTGCATACGTTTCGAGGGGAAATTCAGGACGTCGATTTGCCTGAGGCACTTTGAGATTTTCAGGATTTGAGGCAGATGACATCCATCCCGCCCGGGCGTGGACGCAGATCAACGTTTTTCATCGAGGGTGTTTTTTCGGTATCAGCAGCATCAGCCCTTTTGAGGTCAGATTGGCCTGAAAGAAACAAATTTCGGGTCAACATCGGATCGAGAATTTAATAGAAAATCTGCTAGCTGTGTTTATATGGTCGATTCTTCCCAACGCCCCAGACCGCTATCAAACTAAGGCGGCGGTGCTCCGACTCGGGCTCGGGGGTCTGATCGCTGTTCAGTGTCGGCAGAAAAACATGTACAGTGTTTGCTTCCTTATCGAACCCCCAACACTAAATAACCTTTCAAATCGTATGTTTCACGACCTAATTATACGATACTCAGAAGGCTCTCACATAAAACAAACTTGCATTCTCTATTTATATCAGATGTTCGCTGAGGAAGCAGATTACTGTACGACGCAATTCCTAAATCCGCCCTGCCCTACAAACCCTTCGTGGCAAAGACTTGCAAGCTGCAATAAACGCGCACGGAAGACGATGACTGGGATCCTGGCGTCCGGCCAGCGTCGACCCCACAAACACCTGAGCCCAGAGCACTTTCAATTTTGACTGCACGCCGCCTCCTGCTCCGATTGGGACTGGGACGCCACGCCGCTAATTTATTGCATCAACCGTACTAAAGTCGTCGCCACGCAGACCATCATGTCCACCGCCGCCATCTCGTGGATGTCGCCCCTCCTGCCGCTCCCGCAGCTCTCGGACGACCCCGTGGAGAACTCCAAGCAGGTGCTCAAGGCGCTCAAGTGCGTGGCCTCGTCCAGCCAGCAGGTGGGCGACATGCTCAAGCGCCGCCGCGAGCGTCTGGCCAGCCGCCTGCAGGCCGCCACGGACGAGACGCAGCTGCTGCGCGCGCACATCGTGGAGAACGTCTTGGCCCAGCGCCAGCGCCTCGAGCAGCTACGCGAGCTGCAGGATGACCTGGAGCGCGCACAGGCGCTGGGCAACGCCGAGCTGCTCAAGCACCTGGCAGACGAGCTGCGGCAGCTGCGCCGAGAGGACGAGCGCGAGCGCGTACTGCGCCACAACCTCAAGCGGACGGTGCGCGGCCACGTGCGCGCGCGTAGAAGTCTGTCGGAGCTGCAGCACGCGGCCGACGAGGCGCTCGTGGTCTTCCACTGCAAGCACAGCCTCATCCAGTCCGTGGTGGCCACGTGCGCCAAGACCACGTTCCTGTCGGCCTCCGAGCTGGGCTACGAGGAGGAGGGCTACGAGGAGGACGCGGCCGAACAGGACGAGGGCAGCGAGAGCGACTACGACCTCAGCGACTTCCTGGACGACGACATGGACGTGGACGCCGCGGCTGACGACGACTACCCGAAGCTGCGGGTGGCGCAGCCCCACGATGACCGCGAGAGGGACGAGAGTGGCGAGCAGTCCAGTATGAGCGCCTGGTCCTTCGAGAGCGACTCGCAAGCCAGCTCGTCCTTGAAGGACAATCGGAGGCGCTCTGTGTCGTTCGGGCCGTTGCCACTCTCAGGGCTGGCAGAGGAGAACGTCGACATGACGCAGCAGCTGACACTCGAGGAACTGAGTGATGAGGCAGATACTGACACGCACGGATCGCCAGGCTGTTGATGCAACGGAGTCACCTGCTGGTATAAGGAAGTCACTGCAGGGAGCACGGATGATACGACATTCGATGCATTAGGGTGCGTACTGCAGAGTCGACCGGCAGTGGAGTGATGCATCAGGGCTTTGTAAATATAATTTCCGTTGTGCGTGATTCGAGACAGACTGCACGGGTTAATTATTTGTTGATGGCACCGACTTGGTTCTATCGACTACGCGCTGTGCATGGCCAAACTTGTGCCGGACATATTTCAAGCAGTGGGTTGCGAGCTTGGTTGAGTTTGAAGTAGTATTTTACCGGCAGATTGGGATCGGTCACAATAAACTTGAAATGGTTGTATGTTGACCAATTCTGGCCCAATTTTAGTAAGGAACTGACTTGTGGTACAAAACAACACATCCCCGGGATAAAGGGGGTGAAAGCAACTCTCTCGGCAGACCGAAACAACGCCTGCGGTTTAAAGATCCGTGTGCGCAGCACGCGGGCTTAAACCCAGGATCAAGCAGGTTCACACCTAGCTCGGCTTAGGGTTGTGTCTCCGCTCTCAGGGTTTTCAAGGGTGAGGCTCGGGTGTAGTTTTCCTGTCGGCATCTCCGACTTTCAGGATTTGAAGCAAGATGACATCCGTCCTCCAGGCGACTTCAAAATTTATACGATGTAGAAAAAGGCTCTAAATCAATCATAACCTTCACAAATATTAAGTTTCAGTAGACTCGTTTTGTACCACTAGCACGAGCCTTTTAGTAAATCAAAAGCCACTGTGTTGCTGTTACCGAGGCGTATTTGATCATAGTTGTTTAGGTTTGATCGGGGCTCGCCTTCACGCTCTAGGCATGATAAAGCACGAGTCTCAATCCAGATATTTTTGTAACACTCTAGCCTTTTGTACCATATCGTCACGTCTCCGACCGTCAGTGCAACTCCGACCAGCATCCGACGCATCGCAAAATTTTATATCACACCAGATTGTGGAGGTTTCGTAAAAATACATCCTCTCAAATGATTGGCTCCTTGATAGGTGGTATACGTAATTACGCCTCGTAAATGAGTGGCGAACGTGCAATTTTGCTGCGCCATTTTGCCCTGTGAGCTCAGTGCTCGATTGACCACCCGGCGCGGTGAATTGAGGGGGTGTACCGAGCATCGGTCACCTTAGAGGGTTTGTCGCGGCCACGAAGAACTGTGAATCACCGTTAATTCCCCGTCGAGCACTCCAGACGAGTACCCCTGCGAGGTTGTTGTCTAACCCCACCGATGTAGCTCAATGGAAGAGCTCCCGAAAGGGAAGAAGGTGGTTCGATTCCGCCCATCGGTAAATTTTCTGTGCTCGAATGACTGCTGCAGACCTGACATCAACGGAAGCACCGACTACAAGGACGTGTGAAAGAAGATCGTGTTGCGTTACGGGAGCAGCTTGAGTGTGCCTTGGTGATGAATAGGTGCAGGGTCTACAACTCTATCGATGGCGAGACGCTGGCGATAGGCGTTGATGAGGTCGTTGAGGCTTCCCTCGCGATGCAGCTGCCGAAGTGCCTTGAGTACAGCGTTGGATCCCTTTGACGGTACGCCTCGCGCGCCAAGGTACGCAGTGACTTTGCTTGACGCTAACTCTCCGAGCTGACGGACATAATCCTTGTAGCTGGGCGATGACTCGTCGAGCGTGTATCCGTCTTCGATGAAGAGCTTCATGAAGGCCACAAGCTGCTTGGCATCTGATTTCTTGTGCTTGTCCGTGCTTAGCCATCCGCGCGGAACGGCAGTGTACCACGCGAACCAGGTGTCCATAAGTGGTATCGTCTTTGAACGGCGTCGGCGCTTCACCGGTACGATTTCATCTTCATCTCTTGGTCGCTTGGCTTGATCTACATGTGCTGATGATTTCGCTTCAGTGTTGGTATTTGCAGCTTCTAGGGATTTGACTCGAGCCTCGAGGCTACGGTTGACCTCGATTAACCTTTCAATCAAGGCAGTCTGATGTTCGAACGCAACTTTGGCATTCACGTTTTCTTCCATCAGGTCTTCTGCGGTGGTGTTGGCTTGAGCTTTTGACCTCGTGAGTTGCTGTGACCAAGCAAGCAGACTCGTCATCGTCAAACCAGAGGCTTCAACGCATCGCTGGATCGTCTTCATTGCAGGCGCCTGCG
Organism: Phytophthora hibernalis; assembly: GCA_012656075.1. Classification (NCBI taxonomy): domain Eukaryota; phylum Oomycota; class Peronosporomycetes; order Peronosporales; family Peronosporaceae; genus Phytophthora; species Phytophthora hibernalis. Next base: position 1,221,400 of record JAAKBF010000009.1, read on the forward strand.
CGTTGGTCTTCGTCAACGACGGGTAGTGGAGGAAGATAGTTGCTGTCAGCACATCTCTCACAGCAGCGCAGACATTGAAGGCCTTGTTACCCAGCGCATGACTCGAATTGAAGAGCTTGCGGCTAATTTCTCTAATATCCTTTTGTGTAGTCGAGTCGAAGACTTCCAGTGACGGAAGAACACAGGCTTGCTTAGGCGCCATCCCGCTCAGCACCTTGGCTACTTGATGGTCTTCTTTCGGAGTATTGAAGACGTACGCGAAGGCTTTGTTGGTCGTGGTCAAGTTCCAGGCTCCGCGATCGAATATCCACTGCGCCGTCAGCTCTGAGCTCGCGTTCGCATGCTGCGCGCCGCCACGTCGAAAAGAATGAGAGGTCAGCGGCTCTTCGACTCCAGCTGGACCAACAACACGATCGAGCAAGCGGTTGACAAGAGCGTGGACTCCGACTGTCGGTGTCATGTGGACGGTCGTGCTTCTCTTCGACGTCTGAGAAGAATCTAGGGCGCCGCTGTCTTCAAGCAGACCCAGCAATGGGATCGAGTCGGTCAGCTCAACAGGGACGTCCTTCGACTGCACTGGCAAGTGTTTGAGCAGCGCTGCGCACGGCGACTCCTGCATGATCAAGGCCAGAGCGAGCGCCAGCAGCGGGCAAGTCATGAAGTCTTCGTCGGGAAAGAGCGACAGTGTCTGCTCGTCTGACGTCTTCACGCGGATGAAGCGGATGAAGAACACGCCACCAGCACCGATGGTGAGCTGCTGCTTCCGGACGAAGGTCAGGTCCGAAGCGCGCCCAAAGAGATACCACAATAGGCATAGCAATGCTGAATCTTGGTAGTCTGACGCACAGCAGGCCGTTGAATACAGATAACTTGTCATCTTCTTGAGATCATCCTTCGTGCATGCAACCGCTTTCTTGACAAACCCACCACTCTCGCGTTTGATGCAGTGCTGTTCAAGGGTACGCCCCAAGCCTAGCAGCTGGCGGGCCACAGCTCCACCTTGAACAGGGTACTCGTCGAGGAGCCAGCACTTCGCTTGGCGGAAATATTGAGCGACGGAGTGGCGCGACAAGTGCAGCCCCTTTGCTCCTGCATGGAATGCTAGGTACACACCGAACTTGTCCATTAGCGTCACTAGGATGCCACCCGCGCGGCTTGGGTCGACAACGATCAACGCCTTGACATGCTCCATGCTCGTGCCCTCGGCGGAGAGGAAGCGATTGAACGCCTTTATGGCCGTCGCGCGCGCGCGCTTGGTGTTGGCGGGCTTCAAATCGTTTAGGCTCATTACTCTTGGTCGGAGAGGCGGCAAATATGCGAGTGATACGTAGCGCACCTCTCGCTTGTAGCACGATACACATATCTGGGCGTCAGCTCCGACCAGATATGTCGGAATCGCTCAGCTTCCGACTGCAACGTAAAATCGTATTTTTATTGGATAAAATAAAATCGATTCGATTCGCCAAAAACCATAGAGATGGTTTTTATTGGCCAAAACCGAATTAAAGACCAATCTCATTGGCTAATATATACCATACAAAGATGAAGTTTGGTCGGAGAGACATTGTTATTCATCCATAACTTCACAGGGAGAGCTCATAAGAAAGCACGAAAGACGTCATCGTGCTCCTGTTTGTTGCGAAAATAGACTTGATTTCAGTACTTCCTTGAGAATTGGCAGTCGCTGGTCATAAAATATCCAACGCTTCCCTAGCGACAAGACGATTAAATCGACTTTTGGCGAATTAAAGTTTTTGAATGACCAAGGCAGCGCTATCATTGGCTATATTGCTACACGCTTTTGGACAATTAAAGATCTCTCAGCGAATTTTCACGCAAAGAAAACCGCATCGAAAAATACGGTCAAGAAAAAGTTATGACCCTACGAATTTGGTGACCGATCCCAATCTGCCGGTATTGTACATGTACAATGGTGGCCAGGAAAAGAGTACAACTAAAGAGGAACGGACTCGCCAATCATCTCTGTGAAGCAAGACTGACCCAACATGTTAACCACAATTCTTGAATTCATTATTTTAGAAATATGCCTTGAAAATGAACGCGGTGTCGGGGTGGTGTCAACATGTTCTGCACTTACAAGAACGTGGTGTCGACCCACCACTCCGATTCGAACCCCTCGCCGAGGATCTCCGTGATTTCCACAGACGCATTCAATTGTCCGCTGAATGACACCCGCAGGTCGATGGCCGCGCCGGGGCCGCTATTGTTGAACTCCTTGAAGTAGACGTTATCCGTGCTGGTTTTGTTGTCCCAAGTTGACCAACCCTCCGGGTGAACGACATCGCCGAGCTCGCTGTTCTGCCAGACGACACGAGCATAAGTCCGCCATGGGCGCCCAAGGTACGTCGAGCCGTTGCCACTGGAACCAAACACACGTGCGCGGTTGAAGACGTACTCAGACAGACTGGAGCTGTCGGAGTTACCGTTAGCAGTGATCCACCCTTCACCGACTGTCTCGATATCACAGGATTCAAACCACGCTTGTGCTCGCATACCAAAGATGAAGTCTTCAGCGCCGCTGATGTACGAATGGGCAAAGAGTTCACGACCCCGATGAGCGCACACGGTATCCTGATATCCGGTGAAATTACAGGCGTAGAAACCGTAGTTGGGAGCATCGACATAGGCGGCAATCGCCTGGCCGAGCTGGTCAATTTTGCCGGCCGGGTTGGCGACGTTGAGGTTGTAAACTTTTACGCCGCTGCTTGATTTGAAACGCATCGTGCTAACAAGAGCGTTACGGTTGTTTTTGATCTCGGGTGCAAGGTCTCGCTGCGCCATCGTGTGAAATAGTCACTTTGTTTCCAGCGTACGACCTCGAATCACATGTGTAGCCCTGCAGCACCAGCGGACCCGCCAGCTTCGGGACGATCACTTGCTCTTGGTACACGCCCGGAAAAAGGAAGACAGTGTGTTCATCCGTTGTGTTAGACAGGTACGCTAAACCCTCCGCCATACTTTGGTAGCTGCCGTTGTACGCTCCGTAATGTCGACCACAATGGCCCCCGCCGGGGCTGAGTACGCGCGTTTGGTCCGTTGCAGGTTGCATCGATTGCGACTACTGCGCTCGATGCGAGACTGGTAAGTGCCACGAGTGGCAGCACGAAAATGTTCATGTTGCTTTCTGGCTTGTGTGTTGAGAAGAGGAAAGCAAACTGAACTGGTTCGGTAGTATTGTGTACAAGTTTACAGCTCAGCGTAGTTGTTGCCAACAATACTGTGTTGGATGTATTGTGCCTTTCTTTTATTTTGGCTAAATGGACATTAAAAACTACGTTTTTACCGAGCGCTTTAATATGTGTTTAGGGGTTCTTAGTAGGATTAGAACTATGTTTTATCATCCTTAGTCAGGATTAACAACAAACACGTGGTGGCCGATGAACCCTTGATGAAGCGCTCAAAGGCTTTGACGAGCTGAATCAAAGTGAGCAAAACCATACATTGAAAGTCTTAATAAACGTGTCATGCAGCATCAAGACTCAACGCAAGCGCTCAATTTGAAGCCTTATTATGCGGCCCGATTAAGATGCAGTAAAGACAATACCACAGCACCAGTATTATCCCCGACACTAAAAGTATCATTTTAGAATACAGCATACAGACGTCCCTATCAGTAGACGCAGTAGGGTTTCTGAAGCGATTTCAGAGGGATTAGATATTGTTCTATCAGATGAACTCAATGTAATCGGATATATTGGGGTATTTAAAGGAAGAGGGGCGCCTACTGAGGGACTTCTGTACCGGTAACATGGGTTCAGGTTTGAAGGATATTTGAATACAGGTACTGTAGCGTCTAACATGAATATTGCTGTATATTACTAGTAGTATTGTGCGAGCGCCGAGTCAGTGACTGATTGCCTGTGAGGCCTGACAGCACCACATACTTCAATGGTGGAGCACCCTTCCTGGATTCCAGACTCACCATCTCAATTAATTTCCCGGCTAATCCTTGAGCTATTCTAAATCGACATTTTACCTTATTGACCACCTCCGATTTATACAGGCCCATATAGGAGGACCAAGCCAGATTAAGAAGCCCGATTAGGCGGACAAAATAGTAGAAAGGCACAATACCATCCTAAGATGTAGACCATCCAGAATGGTCTACATCTTAGGATTGGGAGTGCCTTTCATGGCGTGAATCACGCCACCAAGGGGACTCGTCTTTTTTTAGCCTTTTAGGTGTAAAAACGGCCAATTTTGATTACTGGATCTGATTCTATTCGTGAAATTCTGAATCCGTTCGAGCTAATCTGCATCCAGATACATGTACAGAATAACTCGAATGGATACAAAAATCCCACTTAAGAATAGAGAAATCCGACTTGACGTGATGGCGAATCCAGTTGCTACAGTATTAATAGACCACAGCAACACTGTCGTTGATGCGAAAATGTACGTGGCACTGATGCATCATTGACATTGGTTTCGTAGTTTTCTTCGGCAAGTGCTTTCTTGACGGAGTCGTTTCGCATATTTGCTAGGCACTACTCTGGATACTCACATTCTATTGATCTCGATTCCAAATGCAACAGGATTGGTTTGAAGTATTATAGCCAAACAGTTGTATGGATATAATGATTTAAAATGAGTCCTAGCTGCACCACTGCAGTATCGTGCTAGTAACTTAGTAGTATATGTAGTAAGAGTAAGTTGACTAGCACGCCATCAACAGCAAGTCGGAGACGTTGATCCATGGAGAGGTCTGCATGGGTTGATAAATAAAGCAAATGCAACCCCCACACGGAGCAGGCAACTCCATGATAACCTTCATCGCGGTTGCTAGTCCATACTCAATCGCATGGGCAGGCTGGAACAGTGACTTGCGCGAGGGGGCTGGAGACGCTCGACTTGAGCTTTCTCATAGCGCCTTCGTTTTCCGATGCTAAAAAGTCAGCTACAATAATGTATGCACTTCCGAAACCTACATTCTGGTTGCCAGTTGCAAAGTGTCGGTATTAAAATAAGGAGGGCCTTAGCCATCCCCCAAATCACATAGAACAAATTTTCGCAGATTATGGATAGGCAGGGATGGAGTACATGTACGGCCCCAAAAAAATCTTCTCAAGGTTATAAGAAGACAAAAAAAAGATTTGTCATATTCTCTAAAGGCCTTGTAAAACCAAGGCAACATGGGCGCGCCTATAATAGCTAGGATTCACTGTCAATCGCGGTATTTCGTGATCTCTCGTGTCGATCTCTCCTCTCTCCTCACTGCTGACTTCATCATAGATGATTTCACCCCCAAAATGGCCGAGGCCACTGTGGAGCTGGTGGGCATCGGTGCATGTAGTACCAGTTTGTTACATCAACTTGTCAACCCAGTTGTGTAGCTTCGGCTTAACATGTACGAATGATAAATGTACAAAAGTTTGCATGCGGCAACAGCACGAGAAGGTGCCACAGAAACGATCTAATATAAGCTTCTATGAGCTCGCACAGTGCAAATATTATTGGCTTTTTAAGATAAGAACAACCTTCTGTGCCAATTCTTCTTTTAAGAGTTTGTTTTAAAAATATAAAAGAAGATAAAAGAAGATAAAAGAAGAACGTGACTAAGCCTATCCAGGATAGCCTTAGTCACGCAATATGATTAAAACAATACCATATGGTACGTAACAATCACGTATCATATGATATAGTTTACTCATATTTCACGAAAATATATTGAGTTACTTTGACGCAGCGAGTAGTACGTAGTAGTTGAATTGTTCTTTGCATATATTTTGGCAAAAGGCTCGATAAAAGTCTTTTATATAAGACCTGATATCTCGATTATATCCTAATTACGACTTTACTCGGAAGCGGAAGTGTCAGCTTAAAAGACAGATGCTAAACGCCAAAACTCGATTTTGAAGTAAATCCGCCGTGTTTACAGGGTTCTAGGAGTGCAAAAAGAAAACGTTGGCTGCATCTTGGCCTTTTGCACAGCGGAGCAAATCGAAACTGAGTTGTTTAAAGTCTATTTTATATCCATAGGTCTTAAAAGACGGCAAAATAAATTCCAAGGACAATATATCTTACCACGAGATGTGACAAAAGGCTAATTCCTCTGGTCGGAGTCGCCTGATTAATTGGCACCTCCGCCGATGAAGTTGAAATTGCTCCCACACTAAGTCTAACGTATACTTAACACACTGACAAAGTTTGAAGAGGAAACGCTGAGCTCTATCTAATCGATTCTGGCTGAATATGCAGCGGCTAGGGTTATACATTGCACTATTTCTACCAACCATTGCCGAAGCGTACTGTACGAACAGATATTAATTAATAGCTGCACGACTTTCTTACCGTAATCTTTGAGACACACGCATGATTACTGTACATGTGCCGTAGTCACTTCATTTTTAAAAAGCACCAAGTATACATTCAGAACATGGATGCAATTACTGTATGATAACTATATTCAGTCCGGAAGGCCAAACCCTCTTACAAGACTGTCCTGCCTTCAGCCAATGAAGGTGGCTCAGATAGTAACTTTGTTGTTTTGTCCAATCATGCTACGTTAGGTGTAGGGGTATTGTGCTCCGGCTTATTTCCGGAATTGTATGGAATTTCCCTAACCTTAGAAATAATCCAGTTTACTGAGTCCAAGACAAAACTTGAATTGGACGCAGAGTCTCGACTGTCGCGCCTCATGGCAGATTTTTACGAGATCGTGGATAAGTTGAACATGGAAGACGTTGTGCAAGTTGAACCGAAGAAGGTGGTAAGCTACTTGGTGGACGCGCTACGACCTCTAGCCTTCAAGTCCGCCATTAAGGACCAGCTAGGACGCCAGAGTCATAAGGCAACTAAGTCTAGCATTCCACTGTTTCTGAAACGGGTCCGCACTGATCTGGAAAGCTTCATGCGCTTTGAAGCGCATATCTCGAGCGTTCAACAAGGGAAAAATGGCGCGAAAGCAGACAAGGAGCATGGATCGTCGGATAGCTTGCAGAAAAACAGAAATGGCAAGGAAATGGTGGCAAACCTCGAACAACCAGCGGACGCCAGTCAGATAATCACCTCGAGCATCGAGCCGGTAAGCGGAACCCACTCACAAGAATGTGACAAGCGACAGGAAGTGTTTCAAATGTGGCGATCTGGCGCATGGGGTATTCCAATGCCCGAATATCACTGGTCCAGCAGAAGCAAAAGAGCTTTATGAAAAAGCACGGGCAAGCAAGTGATTAGGCCGGTGTTGGCAACAGTGCCATCTCAGCGAGCTGAGACTACGGCATCAGCAGCGATCCCGTGTGTTGTGATGGACTGTATCGAGACGTCGATCACGCCTGACAGTGCTGCGGAGGTTTCGGTAGTGACAACGACATTGCTAAAACAGTTGTATGTGAATGGAACATGGATTTCCCAGCAATCTCTTCCAGGAACGGCTGGAGTTACTGGTATTAGGGACAAACCAGTCTCAGTCACAAGCAAAGTGAAGCTAGATCTGCGTTTTTCCACACCTGGAGGACCGCTGGTTCTAAACAATGTGGTCTGTTGGGTGACTGGCCAACAGCTTCCTCCTGGAGTCGGAGACTTGCTGCTATCCCGGATGATCATGGTACGATTGGGGTACAGCTCGAACAAGTTGTTGGCTGTAGCTCAGCAAGTACAGTCTGTGTAGGATATGAGCGATGTTGATGATGAGACTGCTAGAGGTATGACGAGTGTTTTAGCTTACTCGGGGAAAATGGAACAAAATGAACCTGCAGAAGAAGAACGCGCGCTGTATGATGAAGAGGATCAAACTTGTTTTCCAACGTTCACTGATGATACAGATGACGAACGTGATATGATTCGTGAGATTATATTGAAAAAATCGATGAAGCACGCCTGTTTGGGGCCTCACCCGAATTTGTGGAGGGACTTCAGACTTTCTTGTGGCAGCTCATTGATGTGTTTCGTCTCGTTATCGGACGTGACTCACCCGTGGACATGCCACCTATGGAGGTTACACTCAAACCTGGTGGTCAGTGCCAATGCGGTGCCGGGCCCGACGCTTTTCACAGGCGCACCGCGAATTTCTCAAAGCGCACATCGACGCGCTGATTGCTGCGGGGCTCTGCTACCGCAACCCACGTAGTCGTTGGTGCTCGCCACCACACGTGATGAACAAACCTGAAGCTGGCGCCCACCGCATGACGGTCGATGTGAGAGGGCCAAATGGGTGTGTTGAACAAATTGTGTAATCGAAAATGACCTCCAGTACCGGCCGATGCCGGTGCTGGAGGTCATTTTCGATCGCCTTCGTGGATCGTCGAGATATTTCTCGTTAGATTTTTCAAAGGTTTCTGGCAGTTTGCTATGGCAGCTTTCTGCCAAGAGATCTACTCCATTCTAACGGAAGAGATAACGATAACGCCAACTAGAGTACTCATGGGAGGCACGAATAGTGTGGTCTATGTTCAGTCTACTGTGCAAGAAATGTTCGCGGATGTGTTCAACCAGGGTCTTCTTATCTGGATTGACGATCTTCTGGGGTATGATGACAGTGATGAAGGACTGTTGGTCTTGCTCAAGAAGGTGCTGACTATTTTGCGGAAAAGGGATTGAAGATCAACCCTAAGAAATGCTCATTCTATCTGCGCGATGCACTTTGGTGTGGTCGTATTGTGTCGGGTGACGGGGTCCGTCACGATCCAGCCCGCGTTTCGGCACTCCGGAACCTTCCGCCGCCTGGTACTGGTCAGGATCTTCAGCAATTTGTGTGTGTTAAATTGGATGCGCACATCGATCCCGGCTTTCAACAAATTAGTTGATCCTCTTTAGAAACTCAAGGAGGAAGTGAACGAACGAGCTGGTGGGCGTAAGAAAAACCAAGTCAGAAAGGTTTTACTTTGTGAGGCGGGATGGGGAGACTCAGAAGTAGATTGTCTTGACCAGTGCAAGCAGGCATTGTTGGAGGCACTCCAACTAGCCCATCCGAGCCCGAAAAGCGACTGACAGTGTACACCGATGCTAGTGACGAGCACTGGGGTGCTGCAATCACTCAAATTTCTCCCGAGACTGCGAATAGACCACTCAGTTGGAAGGATCACGAGCCTTTGCTTATGCTGAGTGGAACTTTCTCAGGGTCAGCAAAGCGCTGGGCCATTGTGGAAAAGAAGCTTACGCCATCATTGAGACCTGTCGGCGTGCGGACTATATATTGCATCGACCGGATGGGTTTACTTTGTACACAGATCATCGGAACTTGCGGTATATTTTCGATCCTCACAGTGTTTCGAAGTCCGTACCGAGATACACAGCGGATAAATTGCATCGATGGTCGATGCTGCTGATGGCGTACAAGTACGAAATTCACGACATCTCGGGCGAAGAAAACGTCTGGGCTGATTTACTTTCCAGGTGAGGCTCATCATTTAAAACAGTGTGTGTAATTCGGCAAGTGGATTTTCCTCTCTCACCTCAGCTGGATGAGTCATTCATCTGGCCTACGCAGTTTGATATTGTTGCTGCTCAGCAGGCAGCAGTGCCACCAAGCGATCTGACTAAATCTGAGTCGAATCAACTGTGGCGAGATGCGCAGGGCAGAATCTGGGTACCCGATGAAGCAGGTGAACTGCAAGTGCGAATCTGTGTTGTGGGTCATTTTGGAGTTGCGGGCCACCGGGGCGTAGCAACAACGACCGATCGGATCGCAGCTCAGTTTGTATGGACCGACATTGAGAAAGACATTGAGTTTTTCGTTCGGCGGTGCCTTCACTGCGCAAGCTCGCTGGGTGGACCACTGCAACCACGGCTATTGGGTGAGGTCAGACACCTAATGAGCTGCTTCACTGGGACTATCTGTACATGGGAGAGAGTGATTCTGGTGACACTTACGTGTCGGTCATTAAGGACGATGCTTCAAAGTTTGTATGGCTGTTTCCTTGTGCGGCGGCGGATGCTGAGACAGCATTCAATTGTTTGCTGGACTGGTTCGCTTCATTTGGTGTTTGTCGTACCTGGGTCAGTGACCAAGGTACTCATTTCAAAAACAAAACGATTGAGGCACTCCAACATGCATTGGGAGCCCACCATCACTTTACTACCGCCCGTTGCCCTTGGGCAAATGGAACTGTCGAAGTAGGTACTGCGCTGCTGTCGGGCGCTACTATCAGAGTGGCGACTGCAGCCAACGGAATGGCCAAAAGTGGTGAAAATTGTGCAGATGGTGCTAAACAACAGTCCTTCTCCTTCGTTGGGAGGGGGCCCCATCACAGCGATGACGGGACAGACGGCAATGAGTCCGAGCGACACCATTGCTGTTCCAGGGCCAATCGAGAGTACTACGCTCGGCAGTGTTCAAGCAGCTCAGCGCAACCATATACAAAAGGTTCAACAAGCACTAGCTGACATGCATCGGCGTACGGCCGAGGTGAATAGAGCTGTTCGAGCAACTGGGCGACAGACTCGTAACAAGAAAAAAGGGGCAGCAATGGCACAATTTGACATCGGATATTTTGTGCTGTATGCCGACGTTTGGTAGCACATGAGAAGCAAGCTGCAAGTCAAGTGGTGTGGACCTGCTTAGGTGACGGCTACCGTTTCAAATTGGATCTTCGAAATTGAAAACTTGATTACTGGCCAGCGTCGTGAAGCACACGCTAGTCGACTCAAATTCTACGCAGATGCCTCGCTGAATGTCAGTGAGGACTTGCTATTACACGTTGCCCATAACAGCGAAGGGCATGTTGTAGACAAGTTGCTGGAAGCACACTACAATCGATCTCTCAAACGGCATGAAATCAAAGTGCGCTGGCGTGGCCTAAGCGAGGCGGAGAACTCATGGGAGCCGGCTGACAGTATACTGCAAGACGTACCGGCGGTCGTCCGAGCGTTTGTACGTGAGCACACCGACCAACAACCTGTGCAGGAGCTCCGAAAGGCGCTTAATATCTAGTAGATCAACTACATAAATTTGAGGCATCGGCCCATAGGTAGGCCGAAGCAAAGCGACGTATCTGGAGGGGGAAGTGTTGTAGCGGATGCTACTGGTACAGTACGTCGTTGGGATTTGGTCCAACAACTGCTGCACACAAGACCACTGGAACGAGTCGTTTTGTAACCTCGATCGGAGCGGTTGCACAACGGACGACCAACTCCCATGGCATGCATTTGGTAGTTCGATCTAACACGCGATAATTGAACTCACTTCTACATTTACTTCAAGAAAGGCGACACCGATCAGGTACTGCCGACGCTTGGTTAGCTTGTTCAATGATTTGAACGCCTCCGTATTGACTAATACCTGCTCGCGCATGAGGTTCAAATATAGATCAAGTCCTCGGTGTTCATATTCGTATTTGGTGCTTGCTTTCTTCGTTAGTGAAATACAATGTACGATGTGCCCCTTAATGACGGCCGTGTAGTTTTTCGTACTAGTATACCCTCTGTATCATCCGGAATAACATTCAATTCTACCTGAGCTGCCTCTGTATCATCCAGAATTAAGGATATCGCCAATAACAGTATGACAGTGTGAACTGGAGTGCAGACACACTCCAACGAGCTAAACGTGGCTTCAATCGTATTTCTTGGTAGCAATACAGGTGGCACCTCCGAAATATTGGAGTTGTAAGCCGCAGAAGGGCACCCAGCGGCCAAATTAGTTGACACAGACGTCGTGAATGAAGTGGTTTAGATAGACGCCGCCCCCAGCGATGCATACGACGCCTGTTTTGCGGATATGATGCTGAGAGGGACGGGTCTTGTAGACGCCGGAGGCGGAAATTGTAGGTGGTCAGAGAGTCGCAGGAATGCTATAAGCACATACTCATCAGTTTGGCCTTATCTAGTGTCAGCTTACTAAATCGAAAAAAGATTTTACCGTTTTAGAGACGGCAGTTTGTGAACCCCACACAATACTCTGCTGCAGCACAATTTTAAGTTCTCAAACATAACGAAGATCAAGCCGTCGTCTAAAGCTAAGGTGGTACAATAAACAAACTTGGGAAATAATACGAGCGGCGTGTGTTATTTTGCAGCCTAAGCTTTCGAAGTTGGTTAGAAGATGGTTGAGTGGGTCGTCGGCACAGCGACCATTACATTATGTAGTCTACGAGCAAGCCGCTTACAAGTATTTGGTATCGACCCACCACGCTGATTCGAAACCCCGCCTAGGATCTCCGTGATTTCCACAGACTCATTCAACTGTCCGCTGAAAGGCACGCGCTGATCGATGGCCGCACCAGGGCCGCTGTTGTTGAACTCCTTAAAGTAGACCTTTTCAGTACTGGTTTTGTCGTCCCAAGTCGACCAGCCTTCGAAATTGACAACATCACCAAGATCGCTGTTCTGCCAAACGGCACGAGCGTAAGGCATCCACGGGCGACCAAGGTAGGTCGATCCATTTCCACTGGAACCAAAGACGCGCGCGGTTGAACACGTACTCGGACAAGTTAGAGCTATCGGCGTTGCCATTGGCAGTGATCCAGCCTTTACCGACAGTCTCGATGTCGCACGATTCAAACCAGGCCCTCGCCTGCATACCGAAGATGAAGTCAATGGCACCACTGATGTACGAGTGAGCAAATAGCTCGGGGCCTTTGTGAGCACACACAGTATCCTGGTACCCGGTGAAGTTGCAGGCGTAGAAGCCGTAGTTGGGAGCATCGACATAGGCGGCAATCGCCTGGCCGAGCTGGTCGATATTACCGGTTGGGTTGGCGACGTTGAGGTTGTATATCTTCACACCGCTGCTTGACTTCAGGAGCATCGTGCTAACGAGAGCGTTGCGATTGTTCTTGATCTCTGACGCGAGGTCTCGCTGCGCCATCGTGTGGGAAATAGTCACTTTGTTTCCAGCGTACGACCTCGAATCACATGTGTATCCCTGCAGCACCAGCGGACCCGCCAGCTTCGGGACGATCACTTGCTCTTGGTACACGCCCGGAAAAAGGAAGACAGTGTGTTCATCCGTTGTGTTAGACAGGTACGCTAAACCCTCCGCCACGCTCTGGTAGCTGCCGTTGTACGTTCCCGTAATGTCGACCACGATGGCGCCCGCCGGGGGCTGAGTACGCGCGTTTGGTCCGTTGCAGGTTGCATCGATTGCGAGTACTTTGCTCGTCGCGAGACTGGCAAGTGCCGCGAGGTGAAGCGCAAAAGTGTGCATGTTTTCTTGGTCTGGCTTGACTGCTGTGAAGAGAAATGCAAACTGAACTGCTTGTTGGCGTCTTCAGGTCCCGAAGAAGACAGATTGGCTAGGATTGGCATGTCAATGGTGCTGCTCGTCGTAGCTGCTGTTTACGAAGCGTAGTGTTGTCACAATAACACTGTTGTGCACCGTTGCAATGCAACCGGTATCGGTATATGTAATAACTTATAACGTCTTAGGATAGGGAGACATGCGGCGGGCAATTACGATTAGTCACTACCGCCGTGACTGTCAATGGAATAACCCATTGATGATACAGAGCACCCCAGCACGTGTGCCATTACCATACAGGCCGCCAACAAACTACTATTTGTACAATTGCCACAATAAAGGAGCAGCGTCTGCGTGACATACATGTACAGTACAACTATTTTAATTACGTTAATGATGGCGGCCACCACTCGCGTCCGATCTCGAGATCGAAGACAGTGCATGTACACTTCAATATGCAATGTGGACAGACGAACAGCAATTTGCACAGCTCAAGTTGATGATCAACCGGTCCGCCGTCTCAGCCCTTTAGGTGCGTGTGCACGATATCTAATACATACATGTACAGTTGGAGGGCTTGAGTCGGAGGCTCCGACTCGAAATCAGCGATGAATAGCCATCATCAACTCGTGATACATGTATTATAATGTGTCCGACAAATTAGGCCGTGAAGAGTTGATTATTGTTTGTGCTTCAAATTCGACAACAAAAATTAGTGGTTTGCGACAGTGCGTACGGAAAAGTAAAAACGAGCGTTCAATTGTGTGCCAACCTCGCACGTGATGCAGCTTGAAAAACATACCGTGCACAGTTCGGGTCTATCGGATAATAGTTTTTGTCGGAGCTGAGCGTCATCATAGATTGAGTAGCCTTCACATTTCACACCGCACAGATACATGTGCTGTATTAATGCATGTGGCTCATGATCAGCTTCTATCGTAGACTCATGTTAACGCCTCCTCTACCGGCTTCCCCTGCCTTAACTATTCAATAGTCAAAATGCGTCCGCACAATCTAAATTCGGATAAACAAAGGAAATACTGTATAAATACTGGCCATTCTTGCAACTCGGGTTACAACTCTTTTTGCTTGGCTAAAATTAACACTGCCATTAGCAGTGGTAACGTGCCATCGAAACGAGTGTAAAGTTCTGAGTAACGTTAGCTTAAAATGATTCTCATGAAAGCTACCAATTGCTGCATAAATCTTACAGTTATGTCGCACAAACCCTCCCAAGCATGTTTCGTTATCTACACTATCCAAATCGACTCTGTGGAAGCTACAAAACTCCTCGCGCTCCGTCGTGCGAAGCCCTCCAGCCACGTCAACGACTGCTCTACTACATGTATCTAGACGCCCAAAACATATACTACAGTAGTATAGGGGTTTAGATTTTCCCCGTCAGAATTTAGCCCCGACGCGGCCGTGTCGACGATAGCCAGGAAGCACCACGGTTCATATCGTAGCTTTGTCTAGAATACATTCTACTACCGGTTGTATCTATAAGTGAAAAGCGCTCATTTAGCCTTCCAGGTCCGTGATCTCTATGTCTAACATGACTACTCTATCATTTGTGCGCAGTCGTAGCAGTACGTGCTGCCGTCCTCGTACGGCATTTACGTCCCTGGCTAACGCCTTACATTCTATACTTCTAATAACTATTCGGAGGTTCATCAGTGCAGTCATCTCTCGAGTTACCGAGAGGATTTCCTCACAAAGATTCAGAGCAGATCTTGGTATATTTGCGAACATCACATGAACCTCAAGCCACAAAAGACCGATGAATTTACAATTTGACTGCAGGCGCAGATTGACGAATGGGCTTCCCCTCCGTGTTGCTGCTTTTTGCGACTGCACGCAGCCACTCATTTTGTTTACCGAAAATAACACCACTGCAAGTATTATAGGCTGCCACACCAACTTTACACTAAATACGGACAAGGTGTGTCTAAATACCGACATAGTGTTCAGTACTTCATCGTAATGTGTCGACACACCAAGTACACATTGGATTGGCCGCGTCGTTTCGTAACGGATCGCAGCTTGAAGGCGACGCTCGAAGCGCTCTTACTCTTGAAAAGATCGGAGCGACTCGTCGTCTCAGTACACTCAAGCAAGAACCTCTAGCAGCTAGAATGGGCCTCCTGAACCTGCTGCGTAAGCTCAAGAAGGACGACAGCGAGGCGCGCATCCTCGTGCTGGGACTGGACAATGGCGGCAAGACGACCATCCTCAAGAAGCTCTCGGAGGAGGACATCAGCCACATCATGCCCACGCAGGGCTTCAACGTCAAGAGCCTGCAGGTGGACGGCTTCAAGCTCAATATGTGGGACATTGGCGGCCAGAAGACCATCCGCCCGTACTGGCGGAACTACTATGAGCAGACGGACGCGCTGGTGCGTCGGAGCTACTCTGAATTAGCAATAGAAGAAAGAAGAGGGACTAAATGTTGTGTGTCTAGATCTACGTGATCGACAGCGCTGACCGCCGCCGTCTCGAGGAGACGGGCATGGAGCTCGTAACGCTGCTGGAGGAGGAGAAGCTCTCCAACGTGCCCATCCTCGTGTTCGCCAACAAGCAGGACCTGTTGAACGCACTGCCCTCCGGAGAAATCTCCACGGCGCTCAACCTGGCCACCATCCGCGACCGCACGTGGCACATCCAGGCCTGCTCCGCCAAGACGGGCGAGGGACTGCAGGAGGGTATGGAGTGGATAGTCAACACAATGAGCACCGGACGGGAGGCCAAGTAAGTAGGAAGGGTGAACAAGAGGAAAAGGAAGCCGTTGGTCACACGGTTTGATCCTGGCACGTGCAGCTTTCCTCGCCTACAATATCAACTCCACAAAGCGACCAGCAGTGTCTGCGACTACCTGCACAATATCAATCACAACCTTCTTACAAGATAACGCGATTCCGTGTTAGGTTTTCTTGGATTGTGCACACCAACGCACTCCACGACTTTATTAGCGGGGTGTTAAACCCTGGTGCTACTTCCAATCACCGCCATTCGCTTATCGCTTACGCCTCGAACTCGACTCCAATCTTGACCTGGTCGGCCTGTGCAACGATGTCGGCAATCTTCACGGCCTTCTCGGCAGCGTCCTCCAGGTCGTCGGCCACAATCATCTTGATGCCCGACTCGGCGATAATCTTGCGCGCGGGTTCCACGTTTGTGCCCTGCAGACGGATAATGACCGGCTTCTTCAGGCCCAGGTCCTTGGCGGCGGCAACGATGCCAGCAGCGATCACATCGCAACGCATGATACCACCGAAAATGTTGACCAGGATCGACTTGACCTGGTCATCGCCGTCCAGGATCTCGAAGGCCTTCTTAACCTGCTCCTCCGAGGCACCTCCGCCCACGTCCAGGAAGTTAGCGGGCGAGCCACCGTAAAGCGAGATGATGTCCATGGTGGCCATGGCCAGACCGGCGCCGTTCACGAGGCAGCCGATGTTGCCGTCCAGACCAATGTAGTTGAGGTCATACGAACTGGCCTCCACCTCACGCGGGTCCTCCTGGGTCTTGTCGCGCTTGGCAAAGATCTCCTTGTGGCGGAAGGCGGCATTGTCGTCGTAGTTGAGCTTGGCGTCGCACGCGAAGATCTCGCCCTCGCGCGTCTCGGCCAGCGGGTTGATCTCCACGAGCGTGGCGTCCACGCCAATGAACATGTTGTAGAGGTTCTTGATCTGGGTCTCCAGCTTCTGGAGGACCTCGCCCTCACCGCCCAGAGCCTTGGCGAGGCGGGACACCTGCTCGTCCGTGGGGCCCGTGGAGATGTCGATGGCCTCCTTGAAGATGAGCTCAGGCGTGGCCTCAGCCACGTCCTCAATGGAGGTTCCGCCGGCGGGCGAGGCCACCATCACAGGGCCCTGCGACGCGCGGTCCATGAGGATCGAGAAGTACATCTCGCGGCGCATCCACACGCGCTCCATGAGGAAGACCTTGGCCACCTCAATGCCCTTGGCGCCTGTCTGCTTGGTCACGAGGGTCTCGCCCAGCATCTTCTTGGCAAAGTCCTCGGCCTGCTCGGGCTTAGTGCACATGTGCACGCCGCCCTTGAATCCGTTCTTGAACGAGCCGAGGCCGCGGCCTCCCGTGAGCGCCTGCGCCTTGATCACCACGTCAACGCCCTCTGTTTCATTGATAAATGTTGTTAAACAAGATCTATTTCATCTATGCACAATAATGGAGGGTCAGGAATAGGTTTCTCCCCTCCCCTTTCTATTTACATTCCACCAATGGCAGGACACGCACCACGATCGCCACGGATCTTGCTGAACGCGGCCTTCGCCTCGGCCGGCGTGTCGGCGGGGATGCCCTGGGGCGTGGCCACGCCGAAGCCCTTCATGATCTCCAGCGACTGGAACTCGTGCAGGTTGAGGCGACGCACCTGCGCGCTCTGACGCGCCGGCATGGACAGCAGCTGGGGTTACGCAGCACGCGGCCGAACATGGTAGACTCTTGAGACGGCTGTGCGAGTGGCTGAAGGCGTCTCGGGAAATGATACGGAGCTCCCCGGCCCCACGAATATGGGGCGCGTACCGTGGTTGGCAGAACTTAGACAGTCGATTGGGGATAATTGCTGTCAAGCTCCCCCGCGGTGCAATCCGCTCTTTGCGGAGGGCTGGCCCGGTGAAACACACTCCACGTGCATTGGCTGAAAAGAGATTAAATTCGATGATTGGACAAAAAGAGCTTGCGACTTTCATACTTGAACTCTGAAGCGCGCATCTTCAAGTACACAGAACGTACACAATGTTAAAAGCGACGATCGTGCGTAGGGCGCGTCAGCGTCAAAGGCTGTCGTTGCCTGCTTGGCACCCGCAGTGGACGTGGATCCCTGTACATGTATACGTCTTAAGCTTAGTGCTGTTTAGGTGTGTGGGATTCAGTGAGGCGCAGCGGCAGACAACGCGAGTGCGACAATTGTCGATGCTCACGACCGCCTGTCAGTACGGTCGGGATGCTGGGCGTCAACAAGTGCTCTGCAAGGCCAGTCGTGGCTTCGAGCTTGTGGCTGAGTTGTTTGGCCTTTGATTTCCGTCCGTTGTCAAGTGTGCATTGCGCGAGGGGTCGAAGCAACTGCGAGACGAAGATCGTTTGTGATCTTGAGGAGGATAAGGCGCACGCTGCAGCGATCAGCAAGGATGCAGGAGATACTATCGTTTGCGATGTTTAAACGGTTGGACGTCTTGCGAGTCAAACCATCTCGAAAGTCGGACCGGGCCGCGATCGATGGTGCCATCTCCTCGTCTCCGCTTGGATAATACTGCTGGCGATCAAGTTTCTGCAATGCATACGCTTACCAGTTCTATCGAAACCCACACTAGGAGACGGCTTCAACTTGCCTCGTCGCACATAACTCAAGCGAGATCCTGAATGGTGTTTGCCACACACATTTGGTGCATCACCTTGTTCTTCAAGAATCACTCTAAACATCCTTCGCTTATGGCGTCTGCCTCGTCCTTCAACGCCACTCTGGCCGTGCTGCTGGCCGCCAAGTACTGCCGCCAGTACCCTCTCTTCCACTGGCGTGAGGAGGCGCTCCCAGCCATGGGGAGACGCGCCGAGAAGTACTGCTTCCGAGTGGATATGCTCAACCTGCAGCAGGAGAGCTGCGGTGAGATGCTGCTGGCGCTTCTGCCCACTCAGCTGAGCCTGCTGGACTTTCAGAAGGAGAACACGCTGTACAAGCTGAAAGCGCTGCTCGTCACCCTCAAGGTTGCGACGTTTTACGCTCTAAATTGGCCGAGATACGTGATAAAGAGTGCTTACCTTGTATTGCTGCAGCATCCATACATTCTACCCGTCATGGACATCTATTATTCCAAAGAGAAGAAGGCGCTGGTGGTGGTGCAGCCTTTCGCGCCTATGGGCAGCATCAAGGACCGCATCTACCAGGTGGACAGCCCAGCTAAGCCCTATGACGTCAAGTATCGGCTTGAAAACGCCCACTCGCTGCCATTTGAAGAGATCGCCAAGTTCTCTCGCCAGATTCTGGAAGCTCTGTCTGGGCTACGGTCCAAAGGATTCGTGTGCGACCACTTGAGGTCGACGAACGTGGTCATAGACGACGGCAACGCGCGACTTGCGGATATCTACACGCCGCTGTTGGCCATTGATCGCTACAAGGACAGTCGCGAGTTGACAGTGAGCCTTGAACAGCACATGGACATCGACCTACTGTTATTTGGACAAATTTTGTACGAGATGGCCACGGGGATGGAACTATTGAGTCCGCAGCCCGAAGAAGGGGTACTCGAGATGCTGGCTCCAGAAATTGCCGGGGTGCTGCAGGCAATATTTTACTATCCCGACGCGCTAGCACCGCCGGAACTGGCACCTCCTTCAGCTACATCGACAGCTGGAGCAGAGTTGAAGAACAATGGTGCCGAATTCGATGATGCTGCGTCAGTTAGCAGCACAGCTAGTAGTCGCAACAAGAAGCACTTGTTCATGGTGGACGTAGAGCGAATGTTGGAAGATCTCCCGCTGTTCGCAGCTGCCTGTGACGTGCCACCAGTCCAAACACTGTTTTCTGGGTTTCGTCTGGACTCCGGCATGAAAAGTACCATCAAGTACAGCATGCGCATCAACGCGAGTCGCAGTCAGGCCCACATCGTGCACTACAACGACCAGGAGGCGCTGTTGCGCGCTCGCCATCGTGCCGAGCGTCGCGTGTACGAGGAAAAGGAGAAGCAGCAGCAGCGAATTCAACAGCTTACACCCAGCAAGAACCCGACCAGCAAAGGCAACTCGTACAGCAGCAAGACCATGCCTTCCAGACGAAAAACATACCGCGCTGACAGTTTTCGCAAACATGCACAGCGTGCATTATCTCTCCCTGACGGCAGTAAATCCAACGCGAGTGCATCCAGTGCCTAGAGCTAAAGAGATACGCCTTCATCGACATGGTAGATGCATTTTAGACATCTGTGGACGACACATTATTGTCGATTCTAATGAAGTTTTATTGATATAGGATACAGCCGATTTCTCAAAGCGGTATCGACCGAAACGACTCTGCGTGACGCCTCTCCAGATCAAGAAGGACCTATCCAAGACAAGACTTGCAACATGTCGTGCGCCCTGAACGAACCGGCAGCGGATATGACGCTGGTAGACCTTGAGACGGGTGAGCAGAAGCAGTTACTGGAGTTGGTCGACAGCTCGGACAAGTACACGATCGTGACGTTCTACGCTACGTGGAGCAAGGCATGCGAACCCGAAGTGGAGCTCATGGAGGCATTCAGCAAAGATGGTCACGACAAGCTCATCAACTTTGTGTTAGTGAGCCTGGACCAGAACGTCGGAGAAACAATTGCATTCCTGGACACGATGAACGAGAAGACGGGCAGACCGCGCGTGTGCCGGAACTACAGCCAAGAAGACAAGCCTACCGTGCTGCACTACGGTGCCACTGAAGTGCCTGAACCGTACGGTCTACAGAGCGTCCCGCACACCGTCGTGATCGACCCGAAAGGCATTATTCGTCGCAACGGCGAGAACTTCCACTGGGACGACATCGCTGCCTTGCTCCGCCACCGCCAGGAAATGACGGATACAAGCTACTTGAGCAAGATCATGACGTGGCTCCTGCCTCCAATTACAGCGTAGACAGCACGTCGACGGTAAGAGACCAAAAGCCGGGGTTGAAGAAGGTGACACAATAAAACATTCGACACACCAGTAGTTTGCCTTTCGCATGAATAGCTTTTAGCTAGCACCTTCACTCTACAGGCACCGCTTCTTCAGTCGCAGTCTTCTCCTTCGTGATCAGGAACAGCTCGCACTCGCCCGTGTTCACGAGCTCTTGCAAGAACCGGTAGCACTCATTTACATTTTCGAACGGCTATCAAAACATCACACAATCAATAAAAACCACATCAGGACCATATCAAATCGCTCGAACCCCAGAGTCTCCTACCACGGGAGCTGGAAGCTTAGAGTCCAAGTTGTAGCAAACGCCTCGAATCTTGCGGACCGCGAACCAGTGTCGCTGCATCCACAAACTGCCGAAAACCGTGGACATGACCACATTACACAGCACTCCCTCCACCTCATCCAGCTTTACCAACTTGTCATCCACCGGCAGGCGCTTGTCAAGCCACTGTATCTCGTAACCTGAAAACAGTATTCAGCCATTCACAGTCTCCACTAAAAAGTCACGATAGCTTTATGGTCCACTAGTTATTATTCACCTTTTTGCTGAAGGGCGACTGTCAGTGCATTGACGTCGTAGTTTCCGAGGGCGAAGGGGGCTCTGTGCGGGTTCCAGGCCCAGTTCAAGAGTCCATGACCGGCGTCCGGGTGCGTTTTGATCGCCAGTTCCTCACACGCTTCGTCCAGTGCGGCTTTAGTGAAAATGGGGCCTGGAAGAGTATTAACTATCAGGCTTATATCCTTTTAACGCTGTCGAGACGCACCTTGGAGCACGTTGTTGAGCGCGTGGAGGCCGCAGCGATAGAGCTGCTGCCGCTCATGATACAGTTCCTGCCCGGCCATCGTTTGGAATGGGGAGGAATTAGAAGAGTTTTAGACCCGTTCTAATTTGGTCCTAAATTCCTTCACTTCAACTTAAGAGATGGCTACATTTTGTGTCACCTTGATTGAGGTTTCGAAACGGAACATGCGATGATGAAGTTCATGGTGGTTTTCCATGCGCGTGTGCATTGAAATTCCCCGTGGATGTGTGATAGCATTGTCCTGTTTCCAGCCAAGTTGAGAAGCCACAAGTTCCAGGTAACATACTGCAACTTGCTTTTCCGCATGGGGAACCGTGGTAGCAAGAGCAAGAAGGCAGGCGAAGAGGAACCGGAGGCAGGTGCTGTGACCCGCTCTCGCCCTACTGGTGAGCTAACCAGCACCAATCCGTTCAAGCCCAACAACCGGAAATGCACCGACGTGCTGTGCTTACTCTTTTTCGTCGTCTTCTGGATCGGCATGATCATCATCGCTGGCGTCGGGTACCAACACGGCAAACCACAGCGACTCATCTACGGCACAGACTGGATGGGACGCACTTGCGGCGCTCAAGCTGAAAAAACCGACACCGTACCGGCCTACGACTTCACCGACTACAAGTACATGATCTACCCGCGTTTGTCCGAAGACCTCATGGCCCTCTCAGCGTCTGGTTTGACTGCAAAGCAGCTAGCTCGCCCTTCGACGCTGCGGAAGCTGTTCGGTGTGTGTGTTGAATCCTGCCCAGTTCTCAGCGACAACGGCAATGATGTCTACGTGCACGCGTTCTTGGACTACAAGATGCACATGAACCCGGTAAACGAGGATGACCAGAGCGCGGGTGCCACCATGGAGTACGAGAAGGCTGGCTCGCCCTGGAAACTCATCACCGACTCGACCAACGTGCTGTATCGCTGCATAGAGCTCACAAAGGTCGAAGTCACACAGCATGCTCGATGTGTGGACGACTGCACGGACGAGGAACTGAAGAACTACGTTGCTGGCACGCCCTTGACGTGCGACACTGATGAAGCCAAGAACCCATTTCGAGACTGTGGCAACCAGACCTGCGCCGAAATGGTCACTGCACTACGTCCCAATTGCACAAGTCTCGAGACAACTCGTGAAGAACGCCAGATTGGCTCCACCACCGAAGACCCCATCACGAAGATGTTGAGTCGCAAATGGTACATGGTGGCGCGTTGGCTGGGCGACTTGCAGAAGGCCGCCTTCCCTATTCTGATTTGTGGCGGCTTGTTTGCCATGGTTCTCGGTCTCTTCTGGCTTGTTCTGCTGCGCTACTGTGCTGGGCTGTTTGTGTGGCTCGTGATCGTTTTCGTCGTCATCATGCAGATTGTGGTTACCGTCTTCTGCGCGTACGAGGGCAACTTGATCGATAGCACGAGTATGCAGAGCTCCTTGACCAGCATGGGTATGTCGAGCACCAAAGCGCAAGCACTAACTGCTGCAACCACAACGTACATCACGTCGGCGGGTATCACTGCCGCCGAGGATCAGGCACATTACTGGGCCATCGCCTGCTACGTCCTCACCGCAATTGATGTTCTGCTGCTTCTCTTGCTGATTTTCATGTGCGGTCGCATTCGTATCGCGATCGGCATCATTCGCGAAGCTTCAAAGGCGCTGCAGTCAATGCCCATGCTCACGCTCTACCCGATTGTGCCCACATTCTTCGCGGTTGGTCTTGTGGCATACTGGTTGGTAGCGGCTGCATTTATCGCAACCTCCGGCGAGGTTTCTCTCACTGAGGTGGCCAACACTGCTTCCAACATCACAGGAACCAATACCAATATTGCTGTCCCTGTTGAGATGAAGGAGAACAACACCATGCACTACCTCATGATATACCACCTCTTCGGATTGCTCTGGACGAGTCAATTCATCCAGGCTGCAGCATACGCAACAATTGCCGGCGCCTTCTGCGAATATTACTGGACCTTGGACAAGCGTCAAGTTCCAGCTAGGCCCGTACTGCGCTCCATGTGGCGTACCATTCGTTATCACTTTGGGTCGGTGGCTTTCGGAAGCCTGATCATTGCCATTGTGCAGTTCTTGCGCATTGCACTAGAGTACGTGGACCAAAAGATGAAAGCCGCCAAGCAGGGAAATGCCATCGTGAAGGTGGTCATGATGTGTCTCAAGTGCTTCCTTTGGTGTTTCGAGAAATGCCTCAAGTTCCTCAACAAGAACGCCTTCATCATTATGGCCATGAAAGGCCGCAGCTTCTGCCCGTCCATGAAAGACTCGTTCACGCTGCTACTCGCCAATGCTGCGCGTGTCGCCACCGTCAGCATCGTCGCGCGATTCCTGATGATTCTCGGCAAGATCTTCATCACCGGCTTCTGCATGCTCTTCATGTTTGTCTTTATCAGATACCCACCAACACACCTTCCGAGCTTCTTCATGGGTGATCTCTCAAGCGTCAGCAGCCCAATTTTCCAATGCTTCTCACAGGTGTCCTCAGCTACGCAACGGCTTCCTTCTTCCTCGATGTCTACGGCACCGGCATCGACACGATCCTGCTCTGCTTCTGCGAGGACTGCAACGTCAACAAGACCTCCGAGCAGTACTACATGAGCGACGAGCTCGTAGCCTTCATCGAGGGACCTGCCAAGCATAACGCCTTCACAGTTTATCAGTCTCGCAATGTGTCCAATACCCGCGACAGCGTGCCGCGACAGCTCCGCCAATTTTCCAGCCAAACGCTGGTCCCATGACGAAAGCCAAGTAGGTCAGCAATACATTGTACCGCTATGCAGCACAAGACAAGTACATACCTGATACAATCACCTGCTAAGTTGCAACGATTCGTGTTTGCATTTACCTTAATGAGTTGTCTTCGTACCTGTCTCACTTCGCATCACTGGGATCAATCTTCACGCCTCGATAGAGTGTAAGCTGTCAATCCCAGCAATTGCATCAGAGAGTACGTGCACATCGTAGTTGATACCCTGCGCTGGCAAAGAGAGCGACACGTGAACCTTGCGCTTCCAGGCCACGTGCTTCGCATGGACAAGCTCCTCTCCTGTAGCACTTTTCTTGGTCAAAGAACGTAGAAGCCGTACGGCTTTGGCTTTTGAAGGCGCGACGTGAACGCTAAATTCCTACCGCCTTGGTCGTTCAAACCGGTCAACTCCACATCAACCACTTGCTGTTTCTGCCTCACTTGGACAGCCACTCGAAGCTGCGGAACTCCCTCCGCCACGCGGATAAGCTCGTTGATCTTCTGCTTCGTCAGACCGCTGGGCCGGCCTCTCTGTTGCTGCGACTGCAAACTCTGTAGGCGTTCGAAGATCTGCGCTTTCTTGTCCTTCACTGCGAGCGCTGCCTGAAGATCAGCAATGGTCGAGACCTTGAACTGCTCTCTCAAGAGCTTTACAACTGACTGCGACGCATGCGGCAACTGAGCCATCGCATCGTCGTTACCGGTGCTCATTTCATCTGGCCATCGACCTTGCACAACTGCTTGGGACAAACGAATGCCAGCGAAAACCAGGTCTGTCAGCTTCAGGTAAGCGCAGAGGTCGATTGCAGCACTTAGTAGACGTGGCACATGGTCTAGCAGAGTTCGAAGGTCATTCACGAAGTCGCTTGATGGCAGACGCATGCCCATCAGGTGCATTTGCAGCACCAGTAGCACCTTCACTTCGCTTCCGTGAGTCTCCAACAGTGCTTTCTGACGCTTTGGCGTGCTGGCGAACAAATACTTCAGCGGCGAGTACTTGACCTTCGCGCAAAGGTCCACGATGAGGTTACTCATGACTTCGTTGTGGCGCAGTGGAATATCACGCAGCTCCATACTCGACTCACAAATCACACACATCAGTTGCCGGGTGTTGGCTTTAGCAGCAGCCGTGGCATCAGTTTCTTTCTTGCTGGAAGCAACGGCCTTCAAATTAGTGAGCATGTTGGATACCGTGCGTACATCAACGTAGAGTGACGCCGCGAGCTTTCCAACAATAGTCGGCTCAAACGATGATACACCCCCAGCTTGTGATGAGGTAATACACTGGCTAGACTCTAGCTGCAGCATCGTCGAGGATATCAACTGCTGGAAAAACATTTCCAGTTCATCCTGCTTGCTGGGTTTCTTCGGAGACTTTCCCTGCTTGCTCTGCTTCCCGGGCTTTTCGTGGGGAGTCTATAGTAGAATTATTGGAACCAACTCCATAAAAACTTGGATTCTTCAGCACACGCTGGAAAAGTAAGCTCCAGCTCAGATAATCCATCACGTCCTTAGTTGTTTGAATCAATCCAGCTGCGATCTCAGCGTTCAGATGATTGGCCAAGATGTGCGGCGCAGCGTTCCCACCCAGGCAAGACTCAACCGCTAGAGGTTCGTACAAGAAGCGCTGGGTCATGTTCTTCTTACTTTCTTCCACGAGCACACACGCAACGCCTTTGTTATCCAAAAGCGGGCGTCCTGCTCGACCAATCATCTGAAGCATATCGCTCAGCGGGTACGAGCGATACCGACCATTCTGGAAGTACTCAGTGCCCTTGATCACAACAAGGTGCGCAGGGAGATTCACTCCCCACGCCAACGTTGATGTCGAAATCACAACTTGAATGAGACGGTCCTTGTACAGTTTCTCAACTAGCTCTCGGTCTCTCCGTGCCAGGCCAGCATGGTGAAGTCCAATACCGAAGGAGAGCGTGTGCTTGAGAGTTTCATCCACGATTTGATTCGACTGGCAGATCGAGTCCATGACAGCCTCATCCATTTTCAAAAAGCGCTTACTTCCATCGCCACCCTCGTCAGAAGCAACACAGAACTGTATCAAGTCCAATGCAGTCAGCTTCGTCTGTGCCTTCGACGACACAAAAATGAGCACAGGCTTGTCTGGAGAGTGTGCCTTGATAGCCATGAAAGTGGGTTTGTTCATAGCTGCCATACGCGCCACATAGTGACGCTCCGGGAAACCTTGAATATGTACATCCATTGGCACAGGGCGTACAGAGGCACGGAAGTTATATACTTGGCCACCATGAGGATTGTTAGCGTGGCTTGAAGTGATTCCGCCTAGCCACTGACCAACGTCACCAGCGTTTGCAAGTGCTGTAGAGAGCCCGATGACGCGAATCGGCGGACCAAACCGCTTGAACCGCCTGAGTCGGCTGATCAGTACCTCCAACACAGCACCGCGTGGAGTTTCGCCTACCAAATGAACCTCATCCACGACAACGAGCGCCATTTGAGACATCAGAGCGCGACCAACTGTAGTGCTTCGAGTCAACAGATCCCATTTCTCCGGCGTTGTGACCACGATGTCAGCTTTGTTCAAAATGAACTCCACATTGACGAGTGTGTCGCCAGTAACTTCCACGACCTTTTGCGCAAATGTGCGTTGTTTTCGAAGCGTGCTTTCCATTCTGCCACCTTTTCACGAGCGAGGGCCTTCATTGGCGCGATGTACACAATAAGTGACTGTGAGGTGCGTCGATCACGGCGCGTCTGACCTGCTGGAGCATCTAAAGCGCTCTCACCTTCAATTTCAGTGTTCTCGCCAAGCTTTTGCTGCTTCCATACGCGCAGCATAGCCAACTCAGCGCACACCGTTTTCCCGCTACCAGTCGGCGCACAGAGCAGCACATTTCCATTCTGGTGGTAAAGTTGGTGGAATGCTTGGGTCTGGATTGGGTTAAAATACTGGAACTTGCCCACATACAGTGCTTGATACACCGAGTCGTCAAGTGACTGCAGAGGTTGTGGGTGAAGCCGAAGTAGCTTCGTGTACATGTCGTCCTTCTGCTTCTTCGCCTCGGCTACGGTGCTTTCACTCGGCGTGTAGTTTACCTCGTAAAATGACTCGATTCCAACAAAACGATCAGATAGGATGCGGATGACATAGTTTGCTTCAGCCTGGGCTTGCGACAAGAACACTGGCAGGTAACACTCCATCTCCAGCGTCTGAGTTCCTGCCTTCCACCCCATGAATCGGCTCTGGTGGAGCACGAAGTACTCTGAATGGTAGATGTAACCAGTAATTGCATCCTCTACCCAAATCCACGAGGACAGCGTTTTGCCCTGGAAGACACCCTCTTTCCACTCCGGAAACAGTGGATAGAGCTCGAATGTCACCTTGATCATGTTGCCACCAAATGGTTGCGTTTGCACGTTGTCAATGTCAATGAACGGGACGCTCTGCACCCATTTCTTCACCTTGGCATTCAGGTTGAAAGCGTCAGGGTCGACCACCGCATCGTACAAGGTCATATTGTGCCGGCGATCAACCTCTCCAATGATGTCCAGCGGAACATTCGGAAGTTGTAGCATCGCGTTTTGG
The DNA here is from genome assembly GCA_012656075.1 of Phytophthora hibernalis. Taxonomy (NCBI): domain Eukaryota; phylum Oomycota; class Peronosporomycetes; order Peronosporales; family Peronosporaceae; genus Phytophthora; species Phytophthora hibernalis. The sequence continues at coordinate 1,249,312 of JAAKBF010000009.1, forward strand.
TCCCACCACAACTTCTGATCGATACACTTGGCAAGCTGCAGAAATTTCTCAGCCTTGCGCGCGCTGTTCTTCTTTAAACAGATTTCAAACAACGCACGGCACACCCGAGAACCGTTTTGGGCGACGTAATTTGTGTCGGAGATGAGTGTGAACGTCGACACTCGCGCACGACCGATCATACTTTGCAGAAGGATGTTTGTCTTTCCTGTGTAGGTGTCCATGCCACCACCAAGGATGTCATAACGGCAGAACCTGCGCTTTAGCTTCTCCAGTTCCGACATTTCCTCTTCGCGCGATTTCAGCTGCTCAAATTCGTTACTACTGCAGAGAACCAACAGCACCTTCTCCCAGTCGAGATCATCTTCATCGTCTCCTTTCTGACCTGCTTTGCTGTCAAGCAGGTCGTTGAACGTCTCGATCGAAGAATGCTGAATGTAGAAGTGACTTGCCACACGCCCCATGGACGTCACGGCAAATGCAATCTTGCCTTCCTGGTCGGATCCCAGATGGACCTTTTCACGTAAGATCTTAATCATTCGACAAGCTGCCAGCTTCTCAGCAGCGTCCATAAGTAAGCGCCTGCGCCGTTCAAGCAGCATTGGGTCCTCATTCACATCATCTAGCTTCATACCGTAGGCTAGCGGGTTCTTCCGCATCCGCACATACAAGTACGTATAGCTGAGCCACGTACACGCTTCTTCAAGGTTGCTAACAGTTCCTGAAACGATCTCGGCATTCAGGTGATCAGGCAGTGCCTTGATAAGCGCCGATTCCATCGGAATACCTGTTGTCAGCAACCTCAAATAGTGAGGAAGTTGGTCTTGAGTTGTCACCAGTACGGCGTCACCACTCGTATCGTACTGCGGGCGACCAGCACGACCAAAAATCTGCATAACATCTAGCATACTCAGCTGCGTCATACCGCCCTTGTCTGCATTGTATACTTGGGTGCCCTTGATAAGAACAGAGTGGGCAGGCAAGTTTACACCCCAGGCTAGCGTTGCCGTACAACACAACACACGGATGTAGCCCATTTCGAAAAGTTGCTCCGTCAAATTTCGATCACTGCGCAGCATACCAGCATGGTGGATACCCAAGCCGTACCCCAGCAGCTCCTTCAGCTCTTTGTTACGGCTTTTTTAACACGTTCTTGTAAGTTGATAGGCATCTGCAGATCCTGCGGCGGTAGGAATGCTTCCAGTGTACCAGGTTCTTCCTCGCTACCACGCGAGAGCTCAACAATGCTATGCATCGTATTTGCTGTTTCTTTTCGCGAGTGAACAAAGACCATGACTTGCTCGTTGTGCTGGACTTGCTTTAGGCAATGGGCCAGAGTAAGCTTGTTCATCATCAACTGAATTTGGCGCTGGCGACTCATGTTGGCGTTCGCAGCCTTCTTCTCCTTGGCAAAATCCTCTTCGCTCATGGTCACAGTCGAGAGTGCAGCAGCACTCAACCCAAGCGCATCCTTTAGGTTTGCGTTTGTACTCACACCGATGAACGTTTGATCCAGAGGCACGGGTCGGTATGTCGAGTCGAAGTAGAACAGTCCGCCCTTGCCACCGTTAGTCGCTGCATTTTGCATGCGTGCATCTCCACTCGGAACGTACACACGCAAAAATGACGCGACGTCAACGTAGTTGGGGAGCGTAGCCGAAAGCCCGACGATACGGATCATGCTCTGCGTACTCTCCACACGACGTAACGTACGCGCCACGATAGTCTCAATAACGGGGCCACGCTCGTCTGCCAGCAAGTGCACTTCATCGATAATGAGAAGCTTCACCTGGCTAAGAAGTGATTGCTGAGTGCTCGACTTCCGTGTAATAACGTCCCATTTCTCTGGTGTCGTTACGATCACGTGGGTCTTCTCGATTTCATTCTTCGTGAGCTGCATATCACCTGTAAGCTCGCGCACCTTCAGTCTGAGAGCCTGTAGACGCTGGCCAAACTTTGTGACAACCTCTTGCGCGAGAGCCTTCATGGGAGCCACGTATATAATCTTCATGTTGGCCACACGTTGACTAACAGACTGGTCCTGATGTCGGTTCATTTGCGTCTTCACCTCCTGCAAGATCGCAAGCATTGCCACATTAGTTTTACCAGCACCCGTGGGGGCACACACCAACAGATTTTGATTCGAGTTGTAGGCTGCGTCGAACAGCTTGGACTGCAATCGGTTGAGCGTCGTGATTCCATGGAACGCCGTCTGCGCGAAAGGTTCAAGGCTCGAGATCGACACCAGCTTCTCCTCTCTACCCAACGCTTTCTTAGCATGAGCAGGGATGAAGACATGCTCGTATCCTTTGTAGTGCGTCCTCTTCGTGTTCGCGGGCAACGAAACAGCCCCCGCCGACGCCAATTGACCCGCCGCAGCCGTCACGTCATATCCTCCTTGCAACTCTCCAAACTCTCGCTGCACTAGTGACGTTGACTGTAGTCGCCGTTCTTCCTCCGCAAACTCGCTGGAGCCGCAGCACCTCCGGGTCATATCCACCTGCTTCCAGCCAATTCTGCTCTTCCTCTTCCCCTGCATTCTGTCTATTGGATCTGCGTAGCGCCTTACGTTGCTGTCTCTGAAACTGCTGCTCGGCCTCCGTCTGCACACTGAAGCCCGCGTGTCTCGCGCCTCCTGCAGCGAACTTTTCCGCCATCTCCACCCTGTTCTGCGCATCCTGCAGCTTCTGATTCGTTACACCAGACTCAGCAAGCTCCTTCTGATTCTGCACTGCAAATGCAATGAGGTCCATGCCTTCCACGCCTACAAGACCGAAGAGTTGGGATTGCACTGTATCCGCGTCTCCAGGACTGCTCTGCACCGTTTGCAGCACAGACTCGGCCAGCTCCAGCGTCGTAAGGAAGCAGCTGTCCCCGTTGGAGGCCGTGTGTGCAGCACAAGCAGCCAGGAGCTTCTGTGCCGCGTCTTTTTGGGCTCTTGAGCCTTGGGCTTCTGTTCCTTGGTCTGGCGCCTCTTGGAGGTCACCACGGCGCCCACAGCGCCCGCCGCGGCCTCGCGTTTGTTGGCTGCACGCAGCGTGTCGTGTTCCACTTGCAGCACCTTCAGCAGGTCGCGGCGGTGCGTGGGAGCGAGACTTCCCACAGTTTGTCTGAGGACAGGAACGGGTCCCGGAAGTTGGCGATTTCTTGGCCCACAGAAGGCGGCGAGAGATGAAGAGACTCGGTAAGTGATGCATTTTGACTGGCCAAGGTAGTGGACGTGGAGGGAGCCGGAAACTCGGCGCGCAAGGCCTCCAGGAACGACGCCATGGCCGCCAACTCTCGGCTGATCCTGTTGTGATGGCCGAGTCACTGGAAGTGACGAAGTGACGTAGGTTTGCTATTGAGAGGGATACGGATGCATTTTCACTGGTTTTAAGGACCAGAAGAAGATGCCGGGATTGTTCAGGACATGGCTACAGTATGAGTGATGGTCGCATGAACAGCAGCAACACACATGGCTACATTGCATTTTAAGGGAGCGAGGAACGGACGGTACGCGCCGCATGCAAACATGCAAGCGGCGCCAGTACTGTACAATACCGCATGTACACGTAGCATCACCGAATTTTGCAAGCCTCGCTCGCGTCACGCGAATGGGTCGCGTGGCACGTCAATTCTTTTGCGTTGATCCGCCAAAGATTGAAATGAGCTCGACGACTTTTGGTCCTTTACATTGGTCCTTTCTCCCTGCTGCGTCACTTTGCGACTCGACCGCTTGCACCTGAGCTTCGAGGTTCATTCATTCATTATCCGTGGATGTGATCTAAATTTTGCTTTGGGACGAGCAAGTGCAGACCGCGACTGATGCTTGTTCAGCTGTCGTCATAAACGCTAAGACGTTGCGTCTTGGCAGCGGACGGATGGTGGTTGGTGGTGGACTACACCGTCGAGAGATACCCGTGCGAAGCTAATGAACTCCATAGCAGTCTTTCAGCTGGTCTTGCGCTGAAAAGGAGAGACGATGGATTCAAGTGCAAAATGAAATGGCTTTGCTCGAGCACTTCACTCTCCATGCTGCAGATTACTGACGGCGCCAAAGCCCACGCAGCTCCGAAGCGTGTCGACCAGCAAGTCTCGCCGGACGAACCAAAGTCCCTTCTGATCAGATGCAGCACGCCTTGAGGTGAAGTGAAGAATCGAGGACAAGCTGACCTGCGGCAGGAAGTCGCAACATCGTGGTGCAGCGCCCATGGTGATGGTCATCGCCGACGTGATCATCAAGAAAACTAGTCATACTTGTACAGTAGACCGGTAGCCTTCAATGATACTGTATGTACGGGCTGGTCTCGATTTCGCAAAGCCTCTATCCTGCACCGATCTCACTCGCACTCAGCACCGCGCATTATGGCAAGACAGCCAGCTATAATACCGGTAGCCCCACCGAATGTGTTTGCTTCACACCAAGGGTATGCATCTTCGCCCTCTGTTGTTGCCACAGCATTAACTCACCGACTTAAGAGCTCGCCACTTTGGAAGGAGCAGATTGCAGCGCTGTCACGAGCCGCCGCATCTGGAGCTCAACAAGGCGACAAAGCTAAACATACCGGTAATATCGCGGCTGGTAGGTGAAGGTGGAGCGCGGCACCAAACTTTGATTCAAAGCGCTTTCGCCTTCAGGTTAGCGTGGCGAGATCACCCTTGCCATGGAGCACGGCGGTTCAAGCTGCAAAACGCACCCGCGGCACGCTTTCGATAGATCGCCCCACCGCAAGACTGCTTTGCTCGATCTGTTCCGCACAGGGTTGCGATGGTGCACGTCCACATCTCTCCATAGCCGTGCAGCGCTTTTGAGAGTCAAAGAGTTCATGCTGTTCGTGCAATTCCTCGCGGCACCGCCAAAGACCAGCTGCAGCGCTAGAACCCGAATCGTCCAGGTGGATAGGCCACCAGAAGGAGCTCTTGAAAGTTCAGCTCGTGTGAGAGAAGGGAGGACCATGCTCGGGGCTCGCTCGGAGCTCTTGGCGCCGACACCGACACACGTAGACAGTCCGCGGGCGAAAAGTCAGATCAAATCGACCAGGTCAGCCCTCGGTCTCCGTTTTCAGTGGAAGGCACGAAAGCGAGCGGACGAGTCCCTGTTGTAGGATCTCCCACATGCTACGCGCGCCATGGCTCGGGGCCCTCGCCCTGGCGACGAGCGGCGGGTGGGTCGTGCAAGCGGACTACTCGTCGGTCGAAATCTACTCGGACGCCAACTGTGCGTCGACGCCTCTGGTGGTGACTCTGGAGGTGACCAACACCACCTGCACGGAGAACACCGACTCGTGCAGTGCCGTCGAGATCAACAACTCGTCGTACTACTACGCAGAGCGGTGTGCCACCGACCGCTTCGCGTACACGTCGCAATTGTTCAGCGGCTCAAAGTACCTCATGATTGACGGCTACGAGGAGGACGGGTGCCAGTCCTATGCGCGCTCGAACATCTTCCTCGCTGCCGGCACTTGTCAACTGGCGTCGTACGTTGGCACCCGCAGTGAGATCGCCACGCTCTTCAACGACGGTTCGGCGTACATGACTATCTACAGTGACTCAGCCTGTGCGACCAAGGCGCAGGTCTTCGATCTCAACGCCTCCACCATTCAAGACGACGTCTGCTACATGGGTCGCAACAAGTTTTACACGTCCGAGTATTCTGGTATTACTGACGGGAGCTCCAGCGGCTCCAATACGACGGCGACCGTGTCGACGTCCCATGATTCCAAGATGAGCGCGGGCGCGTTGTTTGGCATCGTCATAGCGTGTCTGGCGATCGTGATTCTCCCGGCGCTACTTATCTTCTGCAAAATGCGCCGTGCGAAACAAAAGCAGAAGCGTGGAGGCAACGGTCGTATCGGAACTCCGGACGTTGCGCTGGCGGTGAGTGACAAACACGAAAACGAGGAACGGTACGCTCCAGATATGTCTCCCGTGAGCGAGCAGAGAAGCACATTCAGCTCCCACACGGGAGGCTCCGCGCCGGCATTGCGCAGTAACGAACTGCGTTGTGATCCTCTGCGGAGTGACGAGTTACGGGGAACCCCGTTGCATAGGGACAAGCCTCGAAAGGAAGACCAGCGAAGTGGAAAATTGCGCGGTGAGGACGTACGAAGTGGTGGCAGGCTGCGCAGTGACAGGTTCCGCGGGGATTCCATCGGTCGTAGCGGTCGGCTGCATACCGACGAGCTGCGCACTACCCCGTGCGTGGTAACCGGTTGCAACGTGAAGATTTGAGCAACAACCCCATTCACAGTGACCCGGTGCGAAGTGACCGACTGAAAAATGAACGCATACGAAAGGAACGACAGCGAAAAGACCGAGGAGAACTGCGGAGTGATCGCAGTGATCAGGTGCAGCGTGATCGGGATCGGGTGCCTAGCGACCCTGTACGGAGCGACCGAATGCGAGGTGATGAGGTGCGTAGTCGTCGTCTCCCCAGTGACCCAGTACGCAGTGATAGGGCTCGCAGCAACGACCAACACACCAACCCAGTCAAGCCCCAACCTATTCACGCTCAAAGGCTACGTGGCCCGGTCACTGCAGATAGCGTCTGTGAAGACGACATTGTTTTGAGATCTCGAATCCCGCGCGACCACGTGTTTGTCGAAGACTTGATCGGCCGCGGCGGCTATGGTGAAGTGTATAAGGGAACCTTCGAGGGGAGGGCGGTGGCAGTGAAAATGTTGTTCCCGGAAACTCGGAAGAGCACGCGTCACGTGACGGAGTTCCTTACAGAAGTGAAGATGATGACGGTCATGGACCACCCCGTGTCGTGCAATTTGTCGGTGTGTCCTGGAACAACCTGATGGATTTGTGCGTGGTAACGGAGTTCATGGCAGGAGGTGATTTGCGAGCGTGGCTAAGTGATCGCGCTGACAACAATTTACCGGTTGGCTTTGACTACGCTAAAGTGAAGATCGCGACGCACGTCGTCCACGCGCTAGCCTACTTGCACTCGCTGACCCCTTCCGTGATCCACCGCGACTTGAAGTCCAGGAACATTTTACTGAGCGAGAACCAAGACGCGAAGCTGGCCGATTTTGGTGCATCTCGTGAACGGGTTGACCGCACCATGACAGCAGGAGTCGGCACGTCGTTGTGGATCGCACCGGAGGTGATGATGGGAGAGCGATATGATGACAAGGCTGACATGTTCTCGTTCGGTGTGGTGCTGTCCGAGTTGGATTCGCAGCAGTCGCCTTACACCCACGCGAAGGAGAACAAGCAGAATGGACGGAAAATGCCCGAGACGGCCATCCTGCAGATGGTGGCCATGGGCAAACTACGCGTAGAATTTTCGCCAGAGGCTCTCAAGGGAGTTGTGCAGCTTGGTACGGCGTGCACTGCCATTGACCCGACGGAGCGTCCGTCTGCAGCTGAGGCATTCCGAAAGCTCCAGGTGGTCCTTGCACAAGAGGCAAAAAAAGCAGTCAACGCGAAATGAACCTATAAGAAGAGGGACGTTCCTCACGGCGAGTGTGTGAACAATAAATCCGCTTCCGCGTTATGAAGGCTCCTACGCAGCGTACGATACACACGAATACGTTCGTATGGTCTCGGCAGATGGTAATTCCGAGAGATGACGAAGGCGTTGATTGTTGCCATTGATCCAGAGCCTCCACTGCTGCTGTCGAACCTGCCATCCTCTCAGGGCTGGCATCTTATATACACCCTGAATAAACCCGATGTAGTTGTACTCGTGCGAGTGATCGCTTGTGGCTGTGTTGATCTGTTCCCTCGTCAAGATCTTTCATGAAAGCCTTATCTTCTCAACCCGAGCCGGCGAGCAAACCGTTCCATTCGTTCGAAGCACAAGATGCACGCAGCTATACAAAGCATGACGTAGGCAACGACGATACCAACGATAGCTCCAGTGTTGATGTCGCTCGAGCTTTCAGAAGGCGTAATTGATTCCGTAGCGCTCCCACCAACATCTGAGCCTTCACCACATTTCGAGTCGCTCATCGATGCACCAACATCATCACAACCACTTCCAACATAATTGTCACCCGCAAAGCACCTCCACTGCCAATAAAAATCTGGGTGCTACCGGTAGTTGCTGCTTGTTTGGTGGAGCCATCGATGACACTCAAACTTGTACTCGTAGCAATATCGGGGGCACTAGAACTGGAGCTGCTCGAGCCCGTGCCGACGTAAAATACGTTGTAATTTCCATAGCATGAATGGTTCGACACCGTGTCGCTGTCGGGTGTGGAGTTGAGAAACGGAGTGCCGCTACATGAACTTTCATTGTAAATCCCAAGGCTTGCGGATCCGTCGTCATTCACCGTGGCTATCACCGCGTTGTCGGTGGAACTGTCGTAAACTTGGCACTCTGCGGAAGCCAAGAACGCGTTGGCGCTAATGAACAATTTGCATGATATCGTGAACGTCTCAACCAGTAGATAATTGAAGCTGGCGAACACATCCGCCACGTACGTCTCACGATCGGCGCTCACGCAGGTCGTGGAGGTGGAGTACGTGACGCTGTTCGTAGTGAAGGGGCTGCACTCCAGAGCAGCTTCGCAGTCGACAGATTCAAGACCGTCACGACCAGCGGAGTCCCGGAGCAGTCATTGCCCGTATAGATGATTGAACTTGACATTATCTTCGAAGCAATCGGCGAGGCGAGAGCAGCAATCAGAACAAACACAATCTGCAGGGTGAACTCCATTGGGACGACGAACAAGTCGGACTCGGATGATCAAATTCGACAATAAGATCGACGAGGGTGGACTGCCGAACCGAGACCTAATGAGAGGATGGAAAGAGTTGCCATAGCGGTGAGGATCCTCTTTTCGGCCTGACGGTTGCCATCGACTTGGCAACGGAAGAACGTTTGAATGTGGCTGCCATTTGCTTGAATAGGGAGCTTTGTGGGGACTAGCGAAGATGACTCGAGATGTAGTACCTTCACGGTTACCCTACATATGCTGGAAGTGCTTTACGAGCACACGAAAATTCGATCGCCACTGCATTCAAGTTGTGACTACGGTGGGGTTCAACACGCCACAACTCCCATTTCAACGACATGAATTATGGAAAATCGATCGAATACGCAGAGTGCTACACGAAGTCTACCCCCAACCTTTTCTTGATCCGTCGTTGCCATTTCCCGTTAGGCTTCCATTGTAGCTTGGATTTCCCGTCAATTCGACGGTGTCGATGCGTGCCGTTTGTAAGCATTCCATCGTTGAGGAAAAACTACCCAGCGACAAAGATCAACAAAACATTTATTATTGTGGATCCATCGATCCATAATTTGTAGAATTCTTCGAAGTACTTGAAGTAGAACTCAGTCTAACATCACCGCAAATATTTCTGTTGCGAAGAAGGGTGTACTGGCCCCCACGGTTGCTGTCGTGGCAAGATGGTTGTGTATGCGTGTGGGTTGTTTATCCAGAGAAGGCACTGAAAGTGCTGGAGGTTTTCCCACGTTGTGGAATTGTCCTACGGGGTTGTCCACTTCAAGTGACAGTTGAGAAAATATGTTACAGTTGAAATATGACTTGCTTTGAGGGAGAAGACAGATACTGACTATTATGGTAGAAAGAGTAACCTGAGCTGTGAGCTCATTCCACAAAACACCGATTCCCTCGCAGGCAGCATTTGCTACTGCTCAACTACTAATTGCAAGTTTGATTCTTCGCTCTGCGCTCGCGACTGTCGTTCGCGTCAATTTCCAGGTTTTCACGTTTGTGTGGGTGCAATGGAAGGTCAACCAACTACAAGTACTATCCAGTACGAATTAGTATACTTATCGTTCACTGCAGCAAGATATATGTAACCAAATTTACGTCTCGTTGCCCATGCGGTTATGCCGGAGGATGCATCCTCATAAAAAATGCCAGAAGCTGCAGGTTTCGAGCGGCATTGTTCAATGGGGTGAATATCCAGCATTTCGAATTGAGTCAAGGACAAACTTCGTATTAATAGGTTGGACACGTGGTCATTCGTTCGCTCACTCTCCGATTCAACAAGTCGTGGCAGAGCATTTGGCGGTATCACATCGAGATGATATTTCTCCGCTTTGCAAGCAGCCACCGTACGTGGTGCCGTTCGAGAGAAAGCCACTTGAAGAAAATATCTCATCGTCGTAAGTTTTTGTGGTGCCGTGTTTGCGTTGGAAGTATTTCTCCACAGTTAATGTCTCGTTCGTTGCAGCCATGCAGGTGAACAAGCTGAGCACTGATAAAGTTTCGTCAGATTTGGTACCAAGGTCATGAAGCGTCACTTCCGAAAGCTAAACTAAACAGTATAAAGGACCCTCTCGTGCTCTCAAGTCGTATCGTCCATGGCTGCGGCAGCGGAAGATGGAGCTGTGGGCGACGTCCTGAAAAAGCTGACGATGAGTCTGCAGAGCGAGCGCAAGTGGCGGAATGTGCAAACGGTGTTACCCGAGTCTTTTGGGCTGGTAGCCCGTGTGCTGGTAGAACAGAGTCAAACGATTCAAAAGTTACAGCATCGCATTGGTGACCTGGAGCATCTGCAGTCGGAGGCGGTTAACTCGGATAGCGTGACTGCGTTGGAAGAACGCGTTCGTGTGGAGATGAAGCGCCGAGCGTCAAGGCTGCGAAAAGAGGTGGACACGTTTGTTGTCGTGGACGGAGTTGCGCCAGGTTTTGCTGATTGTTGGCTGTGCTGTGCAGATTTCCGTGAGTGTGCAGACGACAATGCAGCAGGCTCAAGAGGAGTCGGCGGACAGAGCTCATCAGCAGGAGGAAACACTTATTAAGGTTAGTGAAGGCGTTGGAAGGAGATCATTAACAAGAGAGCGTGGCTGACTGGGAACGGTTATCGGTGTGAGCAGATCGAGGAGAGCTTTCAGCAGCGATGCTGTACGCTTGCAGAGAGATTGGATCAGCTGGTCGAAAGCACGCAGCGCCAACTCAAGGATCACGACTTGCAATTCAAGTCGACACGCGCATTCGATGAAAACAAGTTGGCAAAGCTACGACAAGAGATGGCGAAAAGGGTGGAGGTTATAGAGAACACGACGAGAGAAACTGTACTTGTGTCTGCTATGAAGGAAGTAGTAACACCTCCCGAACTACACGAAGAAGAAGTGGTGCGTGCTGCTAGCAGGAGATGCCTGGCTTGGTGGAGAAATGGAATGGTTAACTTAACTGTGCATTTGTTGTGTGGAATCTCGCAGGACGCCATTCGTGAAGATCTTACTCGCATCTCTCAAACTGTCCAAGGATTGGAAATTAGAGTCGAGAAGCGGCTTGCAGGTTGGCGGCAAGAACTGTTGTTGGCCATCGGGCAGAAGCTCTCCAAGAGCGAGGTTTCGAAGCTTCTCACGCGAAAAATGGATACGAGTACGTTCTTGTGCACCACGCAAATAGTAAAATATGTAAATTGCTCTTTACTTATACCGTTCGCAACTGCAGTGGATGCCTGGAAGCAGCTCGCTGAGAAGGCCGACAGCGCTCGGGTTGAAGAGGTCACCTGTGCTCTCATGGACAGCATTCAGCGATCTCAAGAAAGCGCAATGGACGATATTGATCAGATACGGCATCTCAATGAGGCGAAGGCTGAGAGGTTGGAACTTGTGCAAGTGAAGCAGAACATGGTAAGTCAGACATTTGGTGTTCAAAGTGCCGTTGTCTCTAACCGTGTTTGCTTGATCAGCACAACTTCTTGTCAGTTGTCGAGTCCATTCAGCACGAATTGGGCGCGTTGAAGCGAGTTCTGGATGAGAAAATGACGGTTGTGGATGCGAAAGAGCTGCTAGATGCACAATCCACAGTAAACGGCCTTCAGAAAGCAAGACAGCAAGTGGAGAGCGCAGCGGTTGGCGAATTTGTGAGCAAATCTCAATTTGACACTTTGGACGGACAGGTACAAGCGATAACCCGTCAGCTTCGCAGTGAAATTTACCAGGCCCGCTACGTAAGTGTTTCTCGTCATTGTAGCGTTTAGCCGTTTACAGCTAAGCTTACCGCATGATGACAATATGTTGCTTATCAGATCTGGAAAGAAGGTCGTCCCAGCGGGAAGCAGACAATTCAGTGGAGCTCTCAAGTGGTGAACACGAACGCTGACGTTTTCCTGTGGCAGTTTGGCTCCGACGAAGTTATGCTTCCGTTGCCTGGGCTTTATCACCTCCAGGCAGCATTCTTCACCAACTATTCCCCTGCAATTCAAGTTCTTGTGAACGGAGAGCCGGCAGTGCTCCTGCGCTCATCGACTGAGACAAAAGAGGCGCCTTCATGTAGTCAACCGGATGTAAGGCGTCTGCACCATAGTGTTGGTAATGTTGCCGGTCTAGCAGTTGAAGTCTTCCTAGCTCTACCAGCCAGAGCGCTAGTCTCTATCTCATACGACCTTGATGAAAAGGCTCAAGGGTTCCTGAACCTCAGAAAGCTTTAGTGACACAACGCAATGCCATCATTACGAAGCATTTTTTATCGGTATCGTAGCGCTACAGTTCTGTCGGTATTTGGGCCGCGGAGTCAGCTCTTAACCCTTAAGAGTGTCCGTACCGGTAGAGCTATCCACCAAGCAAATGCCAAATTTGGCAAGTGGAGCCAACGGCGTTGCCAAACGGCAAATAAATATGATCAAGCAACCGCTAGAGCTATTCTTGTCGGTAAATTTGGTGGTAGGAATAGCAGTCGGAAGCGTGAGCTTATTGCAAGATGAGCGGTCGGGCACGGGGACCAAGCTATCGGACAGGAGAAGACAAGGCTCTTTGTAAGGCCTGGATCGAAGTCAGCACTGAAGGAGGCACTGGTACCAACCAGTCTAGTGATGAGTTCTACGCCAGCGTCAAGGCTGTATTCGACGAGCTTATCCTCGAAAGGAAGCAGTGGGTTCAAGATCGGTCTCCAATTTCACTCAAGACCCGCGGCTGTCTCGAAGTTCGTTGGATGTCATGGCGAGTGACTGCCCTAGCTCAAAGTGGGCGTTCCGTCTCCGACATGGAGCATCAAGCGATCGAACTTTTCGAGTCTATTCCTAACAATGACCGCTTTCGCTTTTTGCAGTGCTGGAATATTCTAAAGACTCTAACAAGTGGGGCGCTTGGCGTGCTGCCATTGAAGACAGAAACACTCCGACCATCCCGATCGGAGGAGGCTAGTTCCGATGATGTTGTCACTGAAACGAAAAGTCAGACTCACGATGAGCGTGAGCCTGGCGAGGGTGCTGGCTACGTTCGACCAGTAGGCCAGCAAAAAGCCAAGCTCGAGCGCGCCAATCATGCCCTGTATGCCCGGCAAGTCCAAGCAACAGAGCGAGTGAAGGAATCATTGTTGCTCACCCGTCTTACGCTCAAGTTCAAGGAACTAACTCGTGGTTGGACGCAGGTATCACCGACGATAGACGTCCGCGGACTTTCGTCGCTCTGGCGCAATACCTCCGCGAGCATTCCGTTGCCGACTCCACCTTCACCAAGTACTCTGCTGCGATGACAAAGTGGACGGTATGGACATCACGTCGGGGAATTGAGCCATGGCTCTCGGGCCTCACCGATGAGGATCGTATTCAAGTACTCTCTGAATTTATCGTGCACGGGTTTCAATATGGATTTGGCGCTGGCAGCGCTACGCGGATCATCAATCGTCAACACGCTGCAAGGCGTTCGTTACTTTTTCTCAGCGGTCGGAAGGGTCCTTCCGCTTTCCCACCCACACGTTCGCATGCTTCTGAAAGGGATATGCCGGCTCGACACACCTCCGTGGCACAAGGCTCTAGTGTCCATTCGGTTTCTCGAAACGTGCTTTCACACTCTCCGGTTCGATGATCCTTTCGCCCAAGCTCTCTGGGGGTCGTGTGTGTGGCGTTCTTTTTCCTTCTAAGACGCTCGGAAATTGTCTCCATCAGCGGAAACGCGTTCAAGTGGTTTGCGCTTAGAGCCGAGGACCTGGTTGTCCTCGATACGACGGGGGCACCGACACTATCGGCGATTGAAGCGCGATCTGTACACATGAGTCCAAGACCAATCAGTGTGGGCATGCAACAGCTCGAATGTTGTATCGATCAGGGCACCCATTCCTGTGCCCTGTCTTCGGCGCTCTTCTTCTTCTACGGTCAAGACAAGACCTTCCTCTCGGGATACCAGCGGCAGTGTACCTGGAGCGCACCGGCCAGCCGGCGTGTATTTCAACAGCACATCTGTCCAGTGCGATCAAGAAGGCCGCTGTACAGAATGGTGAGGATCCCAAGAACTTCAGCCCGCACTCCTTTCGTGCCGGGGGTGCAACTCACATGTATCGAGCAGGAGTGGGTGCCATGACGGTTCAATTTCACGGTCGGTGGGTTTCGGACACGTTCAAGACCTACACCAACCTCTGCGCGGAATCCGTCACCTCCTCGCTGCCAACATGGTGACCGGCTCCAAGGGTGACTCAACTCTTCACAAGTGGGCGTATGCTGCATGACCTACATTGGGGCTCCGCTCTCCTCGTCCCTTTTGAATGAGCGGATGGTCATGCACATATGCCCATTAATGAACTACGTTGTTTTACCCCAAAGTTGTGGAAACGCTATTTTCCAGTCAGGAAAGCGGGAGGTAATGGATCGCGATGCCGGCGCAAGATGTGTGAAAGACTTTCTGGGCGAAGCTGACGAAGAAGAGCTCGTATTTATGACGGCCATTGAAAGAACACCTCGTGATGTGGACGACGGAGAAAACAGGGCCTTGCATTGAATTCTTCAAAATTGATTTCGAGCTTTGGAATTGAAGGTGCGATTTTCAGAAAACAAATAAACCTCGGAAACTATATATCTACTTAGAATATGCAAATGCACATTTATTTCCAGTATATTTGTTGGGTATAAACGTCCTGTAGAAAATGATAACCTGCGTGTTGCCCGTGTCGTTGACCTCAGCCAAGTGCGAGAATCTATTAGCCGGCGGAGGTGGGCCAAACCGGGGTGCCTTCACTCGTCATAGAATGAGCCGGCAACAAGGAAGACCGTGTGTGTGCTCGCCTATTCGTGCTTAAGTGAACCAAGCAGATGCTTCGAAGCAGGCGCAGGAGATGCCCCGATAAGCTCTCGGCGAGCATGTTTTTTATGCTTAATAATTGCTGCCAATCGTGGCTATGACAAGCCGTGGAATTGGGTACCCTTTTTGGGTGTAGGCAAGCAAAGAATGTTTGATTTTTTATCAGAAAAATCGTTTTTATTTTATTTTATTTGCCTTCTAAACACGGTACTTCAACGACAGATGATGTTAGCTTTCATCCTCTAAGGCTGAGAGAATACCCGTGGCAGGGCGACTGCCAGTGCAGGGCGAGCGAGAAGGGCGCTACAACTGCAAGCGGGGATACAGTGCGCAACGACAAGAGCGGCTGCAAGTTCCGACCGAGAAGGGCGCTAACAGTGCAGGGGAGGAGGAGGGCCACTACCAGTGTGCGGAGAGGACGCAGGGCGCAACGACTACTGTTCGATCGATGGAGGGTGAGCGCTTCAGTATTGTACTTCATTCAAGATTGATAGTTCATTCACGCTGCTAACGGGTGCAATGTGCTTCGTGGTACTGTAGAGCTTCCTCGGCTTTGGCAGTGCCGGTTTACAGCAGCTTGCAAGGGCGTGCCAGCTGTGAAACGAAATGGAGAATACCATAGTATGTGCGAGCACCACCGAGCGTATCAGCGCGCGAAGGTTGCAGAGCGTCGTGCAGCCAGAAAACCCCGGCAGCCGACACCGACACAATGCAGATACTCGTCTGGGTGCAATAATGAGCGCGCGAAGAAGAAAGACGGGAAGCTGCACAATCTCTGCGAAGTACACCGACAGCGTCAGGATGCTCATCAACGGCAGCGCCAGATGCGGGAGAAATTAGCAAAGGCCAAGAGTTGTCGAGTGAAGCGGAAGTCAGAGTTCCACCCCGAGTCCGCAGATACCATCGCCCGCGCGCGCCAAACGAATTGCAGCTTACGACGTCATCGAGGGGTACAGAAAACAACCAGGACCCTCCTGGTTGAGCTGCCACCGACTGTCATGACGGCTAGGCCGTCCTTCGTGTCTAGCGAGACTTCCCAAACGTCTGACGGACCAGCCGAGTTGACGTTCGAAGGGCTGGCGGAAATGATAATCGCAGAGCAAGAAGAAATTTTGCGAAGAACGGAAGCCGATGAACGCT
The DNA here is from genome assembly GCA_012656075.1 of Phytophthora hibernalis. Taxonomy (NCBI): domain Eukaryota; phylum Oomycota; class Peronosporomycetes; order Peronosporales; family Peronosporaceae; genus Phytophthora; species Phytophthora hibernalis. Next base: position 1,265,384 of record JAAKBF010000009.1, read on the forward strand.
TCAAGGAGAAGTGCGCTGCTATCTGGGCGGCGCACGGTAACTAACTGAGCAGGACCGAGTTTAACACTGCAAGAAAATATAAGTGGTTGCCAGCCTGACTGAATTTTGTATCTACAGTAACTGCGGTGAATTTTGGCTCCAAAACACTATATATTTACTGCAGGCAGGTGTCAGGTTAGCTTTAATCAATGCGGTCGAATCGAAATTACCTGGGTACGATGAAAAGCTAAATCCACCGTGCAGGCATGGAAAACACCAGGCGAATGTGTCCTGCAGGGTAATCCACAAGGCTTCGGTGACGACGTCTTGGGGGAATGTTGCGGTTTGGCTTTTTTGCATGAACCCGTTCTCCTGTGTGAGCGTCACGGAGTCAATGACGAACACGACGCCACTAGCTGTGCCGTCCAGTCTCGCCAGCTTCCCTTGAGCTCCGTCACTTCCCGTGCGCACAGTAAAGGCACCGGATTTCGAAGCACCACTCGCGTGGCCAGCAGTTTCGACCCTGCGACGCCCATGCGCTCCAGCCCTCCTCGTCGGTCGAGGCGGTGTCCGACAGCACCTTGTTGATGTCCTGGTTCAAGCACGTGGCCAATGGATCGAGCATCTCGACCGAGAACTGGTCCAGCAGTGTGCGCGCGTCCAGCAGCGACGCCTTGAGTGTCAACTCGCGCGACTCTCTGTTGGAGCCTGGTACACACGAAGCTGGCGTGGTGGGTTGACGTGCATTGTTGTCGCGGAGTTTGCCAGTTCAGCACTAATAAATGTGCCTCGATCATAGCTTTCATATCTAGTTCAACCCCGGTATGCTAATCAAACACCGCAACGGTTAGATCGCAACAAACAGCACCGTAAAGTAATGGAATACGCACCAGATCTTCTTGAATCTGCTCCTCTTAGCCGACCGCCATCTAGCGAGCTCGCGTACACCGAGGTGGTGCATACTGCGGGAACCCGGAAACCCCAGCTACTGCCGAGGTAGGCTGGCTCGGTTGAGAGCTTGTGCAACTAGCTGCATGGTCCGAACGACAGGAACAGCGTCATTCATCGTCTGCGCGACTTTGCCAGCAACCCGAGCCTCTTCCATTTCAAATACGGCTTGGCGCTCCGGAGTTGTTGTTAAGTTTTCAAGATTTAATGGCTGGGTGAGTAGAATTGATGTTCTCTGCCTAATTCACGATTAAGCTACGTATGCAAAAGCCTCGGTGGGAACAGAGTTGCAGATAAAAACAATTGTATCGCATGTCAGGCGTTGTACCTTGTGAACTGTCATAGCATAACCAAGTCTAAGGGGAATTCCTCGGCGAACAACACGGAAATCACTATTCTTTCCCCAGCTAATATCTTTAGGAGGTATCGGAATGATATTTGGAACATCGTCCAAGAAGGAGGGTCCCAGATACATATCCGTAATATGATAGGCAACTCGCTATCTGAGGTGAACATGAAATCATACACAACGCCATTCGTCCCGTTGCATAGTCCTGCTGATTGCTCGAGGTTATAAGCTATCGTAACAGGAGCGCCAACGCACAGCTTTATTTCTGTTCCGACAACTCGATCTCTATCTGAGTTTGCACCTTCAGCTTCACTAACAAGGGCATGTACGGTTCCGATGGTTATATCACGCTGACGGTGAAGGCGTTTCTGCTGAATATGATGCTGGGATTTAATGTGGACAACGGGTACAGTGTTTGCTCGGAGACATTTCTGATTAGCTGCCTCGACGTCAACGTCCCTGTGTGCAATATGCTTGGCTGTAGCAAAAGCTTCCGGCAATTGATCAATTGGAACACACCCAGAATTAAAAAGAGCTACATCTGCTGCTGTAACGTAAACGACGCAGTGCGTCAAACCACTCAGGATCAATTCTACCTCTGTTTTCGTGCAGATACACTCAACACTTTCCCAAATCTCCTACCTTTCCGGTGGATATCATTTGCAATTTTGTGTATGGATGTCGACAGTGAGTACGGCACAACAGGATCCAACTGGGCGGAATCGCCTGTAAATATTACATCTCGACCTCCAAAGGGTAGATGGCGGTGGCTGGGCCACATTTCCCGCATGCGTTGGTCAATCCAGTATAGCATTCCACAGGAAATGACACTGAACTCGTCGATTACAACTAAGTGCACATCTTTATATCATTGCTGTAGTTTGCTCGCGGCTCCGTTTTTCTGGACTGGTAATGGAGTGTAGGGAACGGAATATCTAGAAAACGAAGCGAATCCTAGTGCTGAGAAGATCGTTTGACCCTTTATGTTAAATGCTGCGGTGCCTTGGTGGGCAAGGAGCAGGACGCGCAGGGCGAACGTTCGATACTGTTTCCAGCGAAAACATAATGTACGTCTTTCACAATATGATCTATAAGCCAGCTCTTTCCCGAGCCTCCCTCTCCACTAATTATTAGTTGAAGCGGTTGACATTCCGTGCATTGCAGTTCAGCCTTTAATCGAGCCCTTGATTGTTGCATTGCAAGCGCAAATGGTACCCACTGAGAGTCATCCATCGTCTCAAGGAAGTGTGTGTTACCATCTTCGAAAGCAGGATATCTATACGAGCTATGGGTAATACCACGAAACCTCGAAACCGCTATTTTTCTTTCATCCAGGGTTGTACGTGTGTCTTCACAAATTCTCTAGCTTTTATGACGTCCTCAGCCGAAAAGCATGTCTGGCGTTCCATTCAATCGGGCGATTGGTCACCGGCGTACTACTTTCAAGAGGAGCAGGTTGTGTAGCAAAACTAATGTCTTCGTCTATAAGCAAGTAGGGAGGTGTTCTAATACGTGCAAGGTATTGGCTTTCTTCAGCAGCTCAAAATAGGGCTGGCGGGCAATTTTGGCGTTTGATTCCTGCAGCAGCTCACTATCCAGATTTCTTTCCTGTGCAGCAATACATGCAGCGACGCAATCATCATCCGTTTATGGGAGTTCATTCAATGAACGCCATGGTACGTGAAGAAACAGCTCTGCAAAGCAAAAGTTAGGGTTCTTAATGTCAGGGTCCATCCAAGGCGACATTCGAATGACTTGAGTCTTTCCTTTTCTTTTTATGTATCCCTCTCCATCGATTCTTTTCCAGTATTCTTGTTTGGAGCTTTGACTACCGATACGCTCAGTCATGTCAAACCCTTCGACAAATGCTGCGAAGCTCATCGTATCGAACGTAGCGCACTCTGGTCTGGCCATATATGCACGCTCAATAGGCTCAACACGAAATCCGGATTCCTCTGCACTGTCTAGTCTGACAAGGGTTTGCAAGTGAAACCTTTCTACACGATAGCACCGCAACTCGTGACGTAAAGCTTTGACCCGGGTAACTGCTCTAGACTTTCCGTGAAGAGATAGCTCACGCAGCAAAATATAATAAGCCTCCTGAGCGCTATCTTCTCTTATCGACAAAGCAGCGTTTGCAACCCGCTTCAGCATAGCGTGATAAGGTAAGTTGGGATCGCAACGCTTAACTGCAGCAGCTAACACCTTTTTGAACCGAAGTGTATCGGGCTCTGCCTTACTTACGTAGGCGCCAGCATATTCAGCAGCGCCGTAGGCGTTTCCTATCAACTGAATATCCATATTTGCCCGCCACGAGGATAAAACTACCGGGGAGAAATTGTTGATGGTTCGCACTTCGCATTTAAGTTTGACGGTAAAAGATGGCGTTCCATCGAAGCAATGGTTGCATCAATTTCCGTTTTAGGTTGAATAGCTTTGGGGTAACCAAATCGGCATTCACTACTTTTTTTCCTACAAGGCGCGCCAGGATAGCAGATGTGTTGTTGTACTCGCTGAACTACTCGAGAAAGATCGCACTCCCATTCTTCTGATCCATGCGATGGAGGCCACATCGCCAAGATATCAATATTTTCTTCTTTTTGAGTAGTGCATGTAGTGCATGAGCACGCGTCAAGGGACTGGAGAGATTTCGACAATACTGAAATGTGTTTGTCAACGAAAGCAGCTAGCTCAGTTCTACTTTCTTCAGAAAGAGACATATAAAGTACATCAAGTGCATTTTTATCCAAAGCAGAGCATGAATATGCGGAGATCCACGTTGTTGAAACTCAACTCGCCAGAAGAAATCCTCAATCTCTCCTAACGGCTTATCTCGACCGCACAGTATATGGTCTACAAATGCTTGAAACCGATGATGAAAGAAACGAGCAGCGATATCTGGATTTTCCTGCAAATATTTCCTTCTGTCTTTAGATGACAAATGACGGCATTCATCTAGAGTCAAATCTGGGTTACATGCTTTACAAAACTCAGGCCAAATAGTGCCTGCAGCGCTGAGCGTAAAAGGTAGGAAAGCGCGAGGGAAGGACTCGACTTCCAATCATAGCCATCACTTCGACTATAATGTTCGCCCAGTACAACCCACTTCCACGCACAACGCGAAAGTATGGCTTCAACGATTCCAATAGTTGCATAGCCCTACTTGTGTCTTTATCTGTCTTAGTGCTATTGAGCTCATCATCATTGGAGCCGTCACTGTTTCCACCCACCCTTCGAACTAATCCGTCGATTTGACGACGCTGTATAAGGTTAAGGCAGAAGAATTTGAAGTTGCCGTGTATAACGGAGCGACGGTCGTGCGATTTCATCAAATGGGCGCAGAACTCTGCTATATAAAATTCGTGCGCTCTTGATTCTCCCTCTATCGGGTTATATCCTGCCTCTCCGTTAGGAAACAGTGTTGGAAAACACTTTTGCATCATCAGCTTCGTTTTGTATTCATCAATTGGGTCACTATGGCGCTGCAACTCTTTCACAGGGTAATCGGAAGCATCACAATTCAAATTGGCAGCATCTACTTTTTCTAATTCAGTTTGAGTGTCGCTATCCTTTCTCTCCAGCTCAAAACTTTCAACTAGATCGTCGAACGGGTCGGTTGATTGCCGTTCATTTGTGGAATCTTGATCTTCCAGGGTTTTATTGGAGCATTCTTCACACAACCAGATATTGTTTTTAAGAAAGAATGGCATTGTACAGAGCTGGAGTTCAGAGAAGTAACGTTTGATGGCACGGGTGCACGGTTTTCATTGAAATTGCGAGCACCCACGTTTTCCGTATCAGTTGCACCAGGCGCGCGTTCACCACGGTGTTCATTGACTTCATTCTGGGACCATACAAGTTGTTGACCTTCCTCATCGGTGAGTGGTATGCAGGGTAGGTCAGTATCGACGTCAAATACTTTCAGTGCAGCCAAATTTTCCTCAGAAATGCGAACATTGCTATACAGTGGATTATGTTCAATCAACCAGCATAATGCGCGACGTACCAAATCCGGTCGAACCTTGAAAAAGTTTCCAGCTTGATTGTTGCACGTCTTGAGGAATACGATGCCGCATTTTTTATAGGCCGAGGCAGGTCAAGCACGGTATCTACAGCATTGTTCCAGTAGTTAATCGAGTTCCCTCGGGTAAATTCTTGGCCGTCACTATACAGATTCACACAGATTGTGAAAGAAACACCCAAACCTATTAGGCGAGCTTCATACGATTGAGTACCGATACTTCCACTGGTACAGGTGGAATGCGAAAACCGCTAGCTCTGCAAAACTTCGGAACTTGTTTTTTCAGTAAACTTTGATCACAACGCCTACAGAGCCATACACACGCATTATTCGACCCAGGATCAGTAACAATCGAATCCGGAATGATTTCGCAGTCTCCCGTCCTATTACAAAGGGGAGCAAATAGGTCACCACGGGGTTAAATTGCTTGAGCACAGCTTAGTCCTATTTCGCCAATTCTCCGCAGCTCCCACATATCCGCAGAAACGGCGCTTCGATGGGGAAAAAAGGCTGGAATGCGCACAATACGTAGGTTACCAACGAATTTTCAGCATTCACTCCAGAACTAAGCATACCTTTAGCATCTTCGTTCAGGTGCGCGCTGTGCTCATCTTCCTCGCCTCCTTTGGCTTTCGACTTGCGTTTTTCTCCTGTTTTAGCTGAAGCTGAGCAGCAGCATTCCGCTTCCTCATCTCATCGTGCCGAGTAAGGCGCATGGCAGTGTCGTGAGCTTCTTGATCCTCAACAGTAGCCTGCTTCTTCCGCCGTTTCTTCGGTTGCCCAGCCCCACCGTGCTTGTCCAATGCTTTAAGCATCCCTTGCAGCACTCGATGCAGCTAAAGGTTTCACCATTACTCCGACAGACACTGCACTCCCTTCGACATCAACTGCGACACACAAATGAGTACACTGACCACGACTGTAAAGCACCCGGGTCCTTACACTGATTTTTAGCGCTGCTGCAGCGTGCAGATCAAGCTATAATGTGCTTTTGAAGCACAGCAACACTCATCAATTGTGGCTTGCAGCGAAACCTTTCAGCACGGTATGGAGAACTTCCTTCGAATCGTACACGATCCCTTACGTAGCTCAGAACACTATAGGCGTATGAAGCTGCCACTATTTAGCTGAGCAAGTAGCCAGAGCGATTTGACGACTGTGCGATGCGTTGGTTGAAACTGAACACGCAGCCCTTGATTTTCTCTACACGGTCAACACACACAAACCACAGATAGCTTCGATTAACATGCCTTCAACCACGCCATGAGTGCGCATGGAGGGTGACGACTAGATATGGCTGAACAATATGGTGTACTTTCTAGTCGCGATGGCCATGGCCACACACTTGTAGCACAATGACTGCAACTTGAAGCTGAACACGTAGCACAACATCCTGACGGCTGGATCTGGCGGAGTCAGCTTGGGCATTGATATGGCTACCTTTACCACGAGCGATGGGTTGCTGGTTGAAGCTGAATATGTAGGACTGCAACCATACTGTGGATAAATCTCGAGCAGCGTAAGCGTTCTTTATCGCAAGATCGCGTGTAGCACAATGGCGGCGTTAGGATCTGCCTCTCGTTGAAGATGGCTGAGCACATATTTAAGGCGATGAACAGCTGCGAGCACACACACACTGCAGAGTCCGTGCGATATGAATGTTGGCCCTGGATATAGAACGACACTATCACATATCTTCGGCACTATTACCCGTGCACACTGCAAAGAAAATGCACATTCGACTTGCATCTGTGCGAATATTGTTTTAGAAAGAGAGAAAAGTAATCAGCATAGTGCGGTAACATTACCGATCGGTTCTCACAGCCAGAACCACAAGTCTGTCACCAGCTCGATTGTGCAGCGCAGTGACAGTATGGAATCTCATCCTAAGCACATTTCCACAAACACAACAGTCAACTCGCTACTCGGTCAGTCACATCCGATACAGAAATGTTTACCTCGTCGGGATGGTGCCACGGTCTCGACCAATACTTATTTTGGCTTATCGGCTCGTATTCGATAAGCGCTTGCAGCACTCCACGATCCTCAATCTCTAGTTACAGCAAGAGTGTCAGAAAAAGTGGACGGACAGCCGCATGATCCTTACCGGCACGCGTCTCCAGCGTGTAGCGGACCATCTAGCCGAGTTGCCACGCTCCACATATCTGTCCAAGGTAGACTGCTTCTTTTGCATCAATGCTAGTGATCACAGCACAACAAATCGATTACTGAACGCGGCTTGACCAAAGCCTTGCCAACTTTTTCTCAGCTCATTCCATATTCCGTTTAGTCTCGTACATCCCCTGCTTGCGTCACGAGAAGGTATTGAGTTGTTAGTGGGGAGCGTAGGTCGGCAACGGCATCTTGATCACCCCGAAGTTCAACCGAACCAGCATTTTAAAGCACCAAACCGCAAATGAATACAACACAAGGCGGTCTATTCCTGATGCTGTACAAAGTTTTTATTTTGATTTAGTTTTCGAGACCATATACACATCAGCGGCGTCTCCAACATGACTCTCAAGTCGTCCAGAAACTATTATGACTAGCTAACATCTCGATACAATGTTTCTTGCTCCTGAAGTTGATGAGCGCTCGTCGCATGTAGCACCAGCAGCGTTCACAGGCGACCTCGTACCGCTCTTCGCCATCGCAGCCTCAGACTTGGTGGACTTAGAACGGGCGACTAAACACGAACAGCAGCCGCACCACGAGTGCGCGGAGCGACATTTGCACCAGCTGTAGCAGAGGTGTCATCCTTCGTTTCTTCGTCCTCTTGATTGAACACCAGTGCTCTCGCCTTGAGCTTGCGGGTGGCCGTCTCGCGCTCCTTCTTGCGCTTGAGAATTGGAGGCGCCCGCATCACAACTCGGTTCAGGACACATTCTTCCAGCTGCACGCTCCCTTTCGGGATGTCGGCGTAAAACCACACGTTGTGGACTTGCTTGAATTCGTACACCGCCCCCGGACGAAACTGCATCGGGGCTGCCTTTGGAGAACCAACCCTCTTCTTGGCGTCCCACACAGTTATTTGCGCGATGTACGGCTTGCGGTTGACAACATTCAGCTCGGACAAGTCCTTGTTGATGCCCTGAGAGGTGGGTCTAAAACTAGCTTGGATTTCGTGTCTTGGTCGAAAGCTGAACTGGGAGCTCGCAGTGGGTGGCTCGCACATGATATGTGCACCACATCAGTATTGTACCCATATGTGTAAAACACCATTTCCTCTCAGAAAATGAACATTTCCACAACTTTGGGTAAAACATCGTAGTTTATTAATGGGCATATGTGCATGACCATCCGCTCATCCAAAAGGACGAGAAGAGCGGAGCCCTCATTGTAGGTCATGCGGCATATGCCCACTAGTGAAGAGTTGGGTCACCCTTGGAGCCGGTGACCATGTTAGCAGCGAGGGAGGTGACGGATTCCGCGCAGAGATTGGTGTAGGTCTTGAAGATCTCCGAAACCCACCAGCCGTGAAATTGAATCGTCATGGCATCCACTCCTGCCCGATATACGTGCGTTGCACCCCCGGCACAGAATGAGTGCTGGCTGAAGTTCCCTGTATCCTCACCATTGAGTACCGCGGCCTTCTTGATCGCACTCGATAGGTGTGCCGTTGAAATACACGCCGGGTGGCCGGTGCGTCCCAGGTACACTGCCGCTGGTATACCGGGAGGGAGGTCTTGTCTTGATCGTAGAAGAAGAGAGCACCGAAGATAGGGCACAGGACAGCGTGACCTGAACGATAAAGCATTCGAGCGGTTGCATGCCCGCACTGATTGGTCTTGGAACCGCGAAGCCGCATGTGTACCGATTGCGCTTCAGTCGCCGATAGTGTCGGAGACCCCGCCACGTCCAGGACAACCAGGTCCTCAGCTCTAAGCGCGAACCACTTGAACGAGTTTCCGCTGATGGAGACAATTTCCGAGCGCCTCAGGAGAAAAAGAACGCCACACACACGACCCCCCAGAGAGCTTGAGCGAAGGGATCATCGAACCGGAGAGTATGGAAGCAGGCTTCGAGTAACAGAATAGACACTGGAGCCTTGTGTCGCGGAGGTGTGTCAAGCCGGCATATCCCTTTCAGAAGCAGGCGAACGTGGGTGTGCAATCGGAAGGACCCTTTCGGTCACAGCGAAGAAGTGACGGACGCCTTGTAGCGTGTTGAGGATCGATGATCCGCGTTACGGGCCGCCAACTCTCGGACCACTGTGGACCCCTTCGTGGGTAGCGAATGCGCAGGAGAGAAATTCCCGGAAATTGATATTGAAACTATTGACTTCCCTAGCCTTGAAGCGCGCAATAAGCCGAAACTCATGGGGCGAAAACCGGTAAGACAGCGTAAGGTTAATCTCTCGAAGCCGAAGGCGCTGGAGTAACGGGCGCCCTGCCCTGATGCATGTTGCGACGTGGCGCAAGCCTCCCATAAGAGAGCGATACCGTTTCGCGAGAGTACACTTGAGTGGTACGTCGATGCTATCAAGTTGAGAGCCTTATCGATCTTGACAGCAGGCATCGCGACCGTTTAAGCAATTGTGTCGAATTGAGGTCCCAGGATCTTTTGACTAGTGTTCCATGTCGTGAATTTGTCTTCATTGACAGCCTCACTGCCTAGTATAGCCGTCATGGCGTAGCGAAGTGAGCGTTCCATTTCTTCGCAGTTGGACCCGACATCGGCAGCGACGTTGACGTAATCATCTACCCAGTGATAGTTGAAGAAACAATTCGGGTTGTGCCGGTTGGCATGTCCACCGTGAACAAAAGCTATCGCCCCACCGATGATTTCATACCCCAGGAGAACCCGTCCATCCAAATGGACACGCAAGCTCAATAAAGAGTGCATTCTTGATCTCAATGCGTCCTGCAAAGCAGTGTACGCAGCGGCTGTGAAAACTGACGTTGCGAAATGCGGAAGTTACATCGCCTGCCATGGCCTTGGTCTCAGCATAAGGTTGTTCCCGCTTGGATCGTATTATCTCAGAAGCGACAGTGTCGCAGTGGCGATAGTCGTCCTTTGGAATAGCGTCCTGGTCTGTGAAGTCCTCGATCGAGGCGCCGTCAGGAAACGATAGATCATGGATTGTTCTCCCGGACGTCAGCGGGTCACCACCCGCCTTGTCGACTATCCCGAATGGATTAACGAACACTTCCGGCCACATCGAGAGGAGGTACGAGGCACCTCCATGCGTCTTTCTCCTTGCGGACATTCTTGCACTGTATGTTTGCCCTCTCAGTTGCCGACCCACGATTGTCCGGTGGATACGATTGACGCGGTACGGCCTTCTTCAGCTCCACGCGGACGCCTTCCGCTGCAATAACTTGCTGTTTTTCTAGATGGTGGTAGTCCTTGCACACCTGTGCGATAACTGCCGGAACCATTTGCTTGTTGCTTGTTTGGACGGTAGTCTGTTTCCGTCTGGCCGCGTACAAGTTCCCCTAGAGCCGGTAAAGGCATCTGTGTCCGGCGGACAAATTCGGAAAGCGTGCATTGCAGTGGATTGTTGAGTGCCGCTTGACGATTGCCGGGATGCAGGATACGCCGACGCTGGAAGCCGCAGCCCTACCTTCTCCAGAGCCTTTTCAGTGATAGGAGCCGTAGTGCTTCGAAGCCCGTAGCGCGGCGGACTGCGTTCTCGGTCACCCGAGTTGTCCTTGCACAAGTTACTAGATCATGCATTTTCCGCTTTGCGTGAGCGGCGAGGTCTACGCGTGGGTGCATATCTTCTTCCCTTGAGACCGTTGTAACTACGCTAGGCTGCGTAACCATCCCAGGTGCAGTAGATGTCCTAGGCTGTATAGCCATCTCAGGTGACTGATGTGTCCTAGGCCTAGGCTGTATGGCCATCACAGGAGCACGACATAGCCTAGGCTGCATGGCCATAATATGCATCTAATAATAATAATAATATTAGGTGCTGGTGATGCCCTAGGCTGTATGGTCATCTTAGGTGCAGTTGGCTGTATGGCCGTCCGAGTCGCCCTAGGCTGTATGGCTATCGTAGGTACGGTTGTCTTTGCAGCCACTTGACGTTCAACATTCGCTTTGGTCGCAGGCTGACGTGGTGGTGGCTGAAGCGCTAATCAATTTTCGTTCGCGCCGGGGTATGAAATTGAACTTGAATTTGGCTTCAAATCCGGTCTTTTATAGAGTGGATTCCATGTATTCCGCAAAATTTCGCGCCGAGCGCGAAAATTCAGAAAAAATCGCCATCAACACGGCTGTTCTTGTCTTGAACCCCACGCACTCTGCCTCACGCAAGCCTAGCACAAACGACATGGGACACACGGGCTTACTTTCTGTCGGAGTGAGCCCCTTGAACATGCGAGTCCCCGCCAGGACGTGCGCTTGCGGAGGATGGTAGTCGCCCTTCTTCGCTTGTTCAGGAAAACTGGCGCTTGACAGTTGACGAACGCTGTCAGCTGGAAGCTTGCCTTCGTCGTTCGGATCGGTGAGGACGACCAGCGACTGTCTCTCGCCAGCGTCCTGTCTTTGCAGACTTTCCAGTTCCTGGCGTAGAAGGTGCATCTCATCTTGGACTCCAGGCGATGGCGCGGCCGCAGATGTTACGACACGCGCACGGACAGGCGGTTGTGCCTCACTGACGAGTCCAGGCTGGAAGGACGTCATGAAGTCCGTGAGATCAAACTCCGTCGGCTGTCGTGGCTTCGCCTTGGTCGCCGAGCCAAGCCTCTGTGCCGCGCTCAGACGCGGGGTCTCCGTCTCGGTCGCCGGACGATCTTCGGTGGTCGTCGGGTTGGCCGACGCTGCGGTCCAGCTTCTTCTTGCTCTTCTTGTTCTTCTTCGCGTCCGCCGGGGCCGCCTTGCGCTTGGCCACTCGCTTCGAGGCTCGAATCCTAGGGGCTCAGTCGTCGAGCGGGCCGGAGTGGTCGTCCATGCAGTGCCATCAGTCGTGATGTCGACGACCTCTACGGACGTAGTAGCGGCGACCACCGGTACCTCTGCGGGAGCAGGTCTCGTCGTGGGGGCCCAGCATCGGTCGTGGCAGCCTCGACGGTCTTCCTTGGTCCTTGGTCGGTCATGATGGCGTCGTGCGTTGTTGTGTGGAGAGAACCCCTAAAACTAGCTTGACTTTCGTGTCTTGGTCGAAAGCTGAACTGGGAGCTCGCACTGGGTGGCTCGCACATGATATGTGCACCACATCATTATCGTACCCACATGTGTAAAACACCATTTGAGACCCCTCAAACAAAAGTTTACCGGTACTATTTAATAAAGCTTATCCCCATTTTACTGATTTCGAGAAATCGGTGGTCAAAGATGAGCCACCCAATTTCGTACCTAAACGTCTGAATAAATTACACCCACTAACTGGAGCAATTCAAAATTTTACTTATCTTGTTTTCGCCAATCAAATCTGTTTTTCTTCTTTTATAGCTCATCCATTGGACGCGCAAGATTTTCCCAAGTATAATCAACCTAAAAATTGCATTTTTATATTTCGAGCGAGGCACATTTTTCAGAAGCTCACTTGTGGATGCTAGAAGGCTTAAATTTAAATGATCTCAAAATGCTGCTGGTCCCGTCTTCATGGGGAAGAGCTGCAGTATCACACGTGTTAACAAGGCCGTGCGCTATTAAAATAGCGCACGGGTGAGCTCTGAAATTTGAATGAAATGGAGGTGAGCTGCTTTGATTAAACACGTATCGGCATCATGTTTCTACAGGTGCCTCGCCGCTTGAGGCCGCCCTTTGGAAGCTACCGGTACTAGCTTCATCGTGGGGGTGTCGGTTTAAAAATGAAAATGGGGATACGTAAACTTTTGTTTGAGGGGTCTCATTTCCTTTCGTGTCTAGATTGTCCTGCGTTTCTCCAACGGATCCGACCACAATATGTTCAAACGCAAACAATTTGCATGATGAACCATTAGCAAAATGCTGTTTCACAGCGAATCCTGCGGGGCTAATACAATTGCAGGACCATGCTCGCCACGCCAACCCGTGTTGATCTACAAACTGCAGTTCTGACCCCATTTCGCGACACGAAGGGAATTGATCTGTTGGGCATAGCATAAACGAGAGAGGAACTGGCTGCTCGTCATCGTGCCGCCGCGATCGCCTCTGCGTGAAAAATATCGCTTCAAAAAGCGCCTCCAGGCGACAAACCGCTGGATCAACTGAGGCATGAGACGGCGCAACGTGCGTGTGATGCCCAAGGTGATCAAATCGTGAAAAGCTCCCTCGTGCCTTTTCCATCGGGCATTCTAAAAGGTGCTCATGATTACCACCATTTTCTAAAAGGCGCGGTCGTCTTTAAAAAGTGCTCATTAAAGATGTTAAATAACACTGGGTGCAACTAGCATCGGAACCACACGTAGGAAGGAGCGTGATCGTAATGACCAGTCGTCGTACAGTGTAGCCGATTCCACAACCTGTAGGCATGCCTTTGGTCCAAGGGATAGCTATAGTAAGAAGAATGATAAGCACCTGCTGTTGTTGCTCAGATCACTAGGACATACCACATATTAATAATTGCAGACTCGTACGGACAACAAGATCAGCACTTCAGAAACCACAACCATATTCCTGAAGCATTTCCACTGTCACAGTGCCTCACCCGCCTGCGGAAAGATTAGTTTCCAGAGGGAGGTCCCGCATTGCACACTGTGCACGACTACGCGTCTGTCGAGAAATACGTCGTGGAAACGGTGTAAGCGCTTAGTACGCTCATCAGCTGCATGCTCGATGTTCGTACACCTACATCACTACGCGGGCTCCACTTCTTGGCGTGACAGGCTAAGCTGCCATCTCTCTTGTTATATATCCGTTAGGATAACAAGCACCTTTTAAAGACGACCGCGCCATTTAGAAAATGGTGGTAATCTTGAGCACCTTTTAGAGACCCTTTTAGAGACCCTTTCCCACCCTTCCTAATGCAACATTTCTATTTAGCTGCATATAAACAACAAGTGCACGCGCGCTACTGTACATGTACCGGTACAGCACCGGTACTGTCATTATCAGGTTCTGGAATCCAGGCTGGTCCAGCGGGACAGAAGGTGGTAACAGTAATTTCAACAGCAAATCATTTGACTTGGCAAATGTATTGTTTTGACCTACCTTGCGTCGTGATAACACATAAAAACCTCCAATAATTTATGAATGACTAGCCGCGCTGCGCTGCTTGGCTGGGCGCCCTCCGGCGCCCCCGCGGTTTGCTTCGCTCGCGATATAGAGATAGAACCTCCGGCCTCACGTGTTGCCCTCACACTTTCGTCTCCGGTGGGGGCCCTCTGCCCCTGCCTTCGCCGTGACGCTGCGGGAACGTGCAGTGTTAGGTTGGTGCTATGTCCAACCACGTCGCCCACCCCACTGTGTGTTATCCCAAGATTTTTGTGTGCCAGTACTATTTTCTGGTCCAGCGGCGACATCAGTCACGCCAGTCGTGCACCACCCGCTTATCACTTTTCACTCCCTGGCGCGCTCGCTTTGAAGTGCTGGAGGAATTTCCACCGCCCTCTGTGTGTACCATTTGGTCACATTCGACCATCGGTGACGATGTCGGAGGTAAGGAATTCCGTGACGAATCTCCGATCCTCCTAACCGTTCTCGGTTCCTTTGCCTATGTCTAGTTCAACGCCAACGCGGCGACCAACACCCAGGAAGCCACTTCCACCACCAATGCACAGACGACAACCACGACGGTCCAAGGATCTCGGTGCTCGTGATCTCGTCAAAGTAGTCACCGCCCGAGATGGGCACGGCGACGGGGACCGCGTGGCTGTAAACCCGGTCTCCATACTCCTTGTGACTGCTGGTCGTGCCTGTGTAGTGATCTGCTGTGTCGTACCGAGGGCTCCATGGTCGCTTGGTCCTCCTGTACCAAATGATGAAGGCCGCAACCATGAGCACCACGGCAACGGAGCCCACCACGATACCGACGATCACGGGGACTGCATGACGCAGGAAACCAGCAAAGTCTCAGCTAACTCGACTACGTCCTTACTTCCGAGACCTCCTCCCTCTTGACTTCCATTGCCGTTAGACTGTCCGCCGTTGTCGGTAGTTGTTAATACCCCGTTGGTATTCTGCCCGTTATTGTTGGATGCTGCTGACGTCGCGACAGGGGAATTGGTGGACTGCGTGTTGCTGTCTGTAGTGGTGGGTTGGGTGTTTGCATGACATGCTGACCGGGTCATGGGACGACCCGGAGATCCAGGAAGCTCGGATCCCGATGGAGAACCTGCGCGTCCAACAGCTCATCAACCGCGGAGGGTTCGGAGAGGTGTTCCTCGGCACGTACAGGGGTCGTGCGGTGGTCGCCAAGAGGCTGCTGCCCGACCGACGCAAGAACATGCGCGAGGTCGAGGCGTTCGTCGTGGAAATCAAGATCATGCTGTCGATGGACCACCCGCGTATCGTGGGCTGTCTTGGCGTGGCTTGGGAGTCGTGGACGGACATCTCGGTCGTCATGGAGTACATGGAAGGTGGTGATTCTAGCTCGGTGCTGGAGCGGTTCGAGCACGAAGAGCTCCGACCTCACGGTTTTGACGACGACAAGCTCCAAATCGCTCACCACGTTGCTGAAGGCTTGAAGTATCTGCACGGAATGGACCCTACCGTGGTGCACCGCGACCTGAAGTCCAAGAACATCTTACTGAACAAGCACCTGGACGCCAAGCTGACGGACTTTGGCGTTTCTCGCGAGCGCAGACATCACGATGACCGCTGGCGTCGGTGCGTCGCTGTGGATGACACCCGAAGTTATGATCGGCGATCGGTACAACGAGAAAGCGGACATGTTCTCGTTCGGCGTAGTGTTGGGCGAGCTGGACTGCCAGCATCTGCCGTACTCGCACGCGAAGGAGTCTGGAACGGGGCGGAAGCTGCCTGGCACGGCGATCCTGCAGATGGTGGCGTCTGGTCAACTGCGGTTGGAAATCTCCGAGTCGACATCTACGACTTGGTCACGGCATGTACGTCGCTGACTGCTTCCGACCGTCCGACTGCCGCCGAGGCACTCGAGCGATTGCAGTCGATCTCTAGGGAGACACTCACCATCTCATCGCAAGGCGTTCGTGGTGAAGAGGAGGAGTTCGCGCTGTAGATCCGGTACATTTCGTCACGACGCAGAGGCGGCAGCACCAACAGCCAAGACAACCAGTTCGTCGCTTCAATCAAGGCACCCGAGGGTAAAACCCCAATGCACTGCATTGGACTCTTGTGATGGGAGTTCAATGGCCGCGAAAGGAAACAAGTTGAACTCGAGGGCGACGCGAAAATTTGTAAGGGGGACACCGAGAAAGTTGCCCTCGGTATGGTCCCTGGACACGAAGTGGAGCCCGTGGTGTGGATGTGTACACTTTATCAGATGGCGCGGATAGTAATTTAAATTCAAAACTTGTGAGCTCTCCACTTGATCCTCGGAGTTGCCGCCTCATGTGTCGTGACCCCCAAATTCGAGTTGGTGCAAGTGGGAAAGCTCCAAAGTTTTCGTGCTCGGAAAAGTGTTCGATTGAGTTGACGTTTGTTGCGAAAGAGCGGCCACCCAGCGCCGCTGTCCAATGGACAGTGTCCATACGATAATCTACCGTGATGTGTTTTACCTGCACTTTTGCCCAAGGTTGGATGATGCGGGTGCTCTGCTCGTGCCAGCTTGTTTCCCGGATGGCCTTATGTGAGCTGCAGAATGCAGAAGCACGGACTCTTTTTTCATAAGACGACAGACAGAGCGAAGTTGCTGTCCGCGCAGCGAGGCGACGTGTATTGATTCGGTGAGGCACCAACATTTTGCCCGCCTTCAGTCTCTTTTCCATTGCGACCCAGACAATGAAGGAATACTCGCTAGAGTCGTTGAAAATGACACGGTACGGATTTCGTTTTGGATATCAGCATTACAGTGATGCCCGAGTGTCTTATGCAATTGCTTTATCGTTATACAGGGCGACGTGGTGAGTAGGGTGAAGGACACGCTGTTCGGAAGCGACAGTGAAGATGGTTCCGACAGCTCGAAATTGAAGGAACTGACCACCAAGACGCCGTCGACAGATGACTCGGAATCGACCAGGACAGACTCGAATACTCCTGAACCGACGACGAAAGCGCCTCAGTCGACAACCCAGAAGACCACTGATGAAAACCCTTCACGACCGAGAAGTCGGACACTAAGACAGATTCCGAGAGTGCGGATCACTCGTCCAGTTGGGATCATTTTGACGAGTCGGACATGAATGACTTGGTGACACCAGCGCCGGACTCCACGACTGCGTCCCCGTTCACGATATTGCCGACTATCACGACTACCCCCACCTTGCCACCTACACCGACACCATCGGCCACTACGAATTCGTCGGCGTACGAATCCGCCCAGCAGATCTCAACATCAAACAGTTCTGCCTCCGTTCCTGGAGGGGCCATCGTAGGCGTCGTCGTTGCCGCGGCCTGCGTGATGTTTATGATTGCAGCTTTCGTGACGATGAAGAAACGAGGCGTGAGTCAGCGGTTCTCACTCAGCAAGCTGCCTTCATCGTTTGGAGATTCGAAGGCTGTGTCGCTTGCTACTTCGCGTCTTGCCCCCGTGTTCGGAAAGCTCAACAGCGGCCGGAACGAGATGGACGACCCCAACATGAGTGGTATTTTCACAGTTAGTCGTGACGATCCGTTCACGCGGCGACACATGCGCAAGGGTGGCATTTGGGACGACCCGTTGCTTGTCGCCGCTCGCATCCCTCTGGAGAAGATCCGTATCGAGGAACTGATTGCTCGGGGCGGATTCGGGCAGGTGTTCTTGGCGACGTACAACGGCCAAACGGTAGCCGTGAAGACGCTACTGCCAGAGACAGCCAAGGACATGACTGAGATCAACGCACTTTTGCGGAAACTAAGGTCATGGCCAAGCTGGAGCACCCGTGCATCGTCAACTTTATCGGAATCGCGTGGGAGTCGCTCAGTACTATTTGCTGCGTGACGGAGTACTTGGTCGGCGGCGACCTTCGGGCTTTGCTGAACAGTTTCCAGGACAACCACACGCGCCCTCGTGGCTTCGACCACGACAAGGTGCAGATCGCGATGGACATTGCACATGGACTCACGTATTTGCACTCGATGGAGCCGAACATCCTGCATCGAGACCTCAAGTCGCGCAACGTCCTTCTCACCTCGCATCTGAACGCGAAGCTCACGGACTTTGGTGTTTCTCGCGAGCGCTCAGACGATTTAATGACGAATGCAGTCGGCACCTCGCTCTGGATGGCGCCCGAGGTCATGATCGGAGGACACTACGATGGCAAGGCCGACGTGTTCTCCTTTGGCGTACTGTTGAGTGAACTCGACACGCACCTGATGCCTTACGCCAACGTAAGGAACCCCAGCGGACGCAAGCCTACGGAGGCTGCTATCCTGCAGATGGTTGCGGTGGGCACCCTGCAGGTGGAGTTCTCTCGTGACTGCCCACTGGAGCTATTGACACTTGCACACGCTTGCATTTCCGTGGACCCCGATGACCGCCCTACAGCTGCTGACGCGCTGTACAAACTGCAACTTGCCCTTCGAGTGTTCGAGGAGCGAGAGGTGGCGCTGTAGACGGAAGCTACAGCTCATTTAGATAGACTGTTAACGATATGAAGTTATGCCAACCACCACCGAGAACTCTTGCTTCATTGAAAACAATTACATGTACAGTAAAAGAGACTACCACCACTGCTCAACCTTCACTTAGTGTCTTTAGACGCGCGTGCCTGCGAGGTCGATGACCTTGTACGGGGCGTCGTTGATCCCCAGTTTGCCGTTGGCCAGGTCGAGTTCAGCCGCAGTTTTCTTGGTGCAGTAGTACTTGACACGGAAGACCACAATGGGGACGAAGATCACCAGCGTTACGACGAAGAGCAGCCACCCCACCCAGGCCGTCGATTTGCTCTCTTTGCACTGGTCTAGGATGTCTGACGTGAGCGTGGTGGCGCCAAACACGATGCAGTCGCCCAGGTCCATCGCACGCAGCTTGTTGATGGCGGCCATGCAGTCCGAGTCGTCGCACAAGGTGCTGGTGAAGTTGACCGGCATGGACTGCTCCAGGATGTTGTACAGGTCGATGCAGCCGGGGTAGTACTCGTTGGCCACTTCGATGACGGCGGTGAAGTCGCACAACGTCCCATTGCTACTCCTGTCATCGTCGGCACGAACCACGACCAAAATGGCCACGACGGACACGACGAACTGGAGGAGACGCTGCATTGCGGTTGCAACTTCGGAAGTGAGCGAGCAAAGCTGCACCGGTTGATATTGGCAACTGAGACCGGTGGCTTGCGAAGGGATGGAGGCGGGTGACGCCAAATACGAGCGCCACGGGGATTGGCGAAGCGTGTTGAAGTTGTCGAGGTATCCGCTGCAGCGTGGCAGTGCCCCTCCTCCATTTGTTCTCGATGAAGCCATCTACTCGCTGTTCGAGTCAGTCGCGCCGTGATGCTCCATGAGATGCTCGTAACAAACCGCAGGACCTCTGCCAGCTTCAGGAAACGCCGGCAGCAGAGATATAGAAAACCAATCTCTCGTAATTGTACAGGGACGGCACGGCCTGCGTACTATTATTGGGGCGAAGCCGGGATGTTTATCGCCAGACTCCACAACGAAGGAGGCCAGACTCCACAACAAACAAAATCGTTTTGATTGGCTGAAATAGAAGTCGCGATATTGCAGTTTCTTTTCAGTGGCAAAGCAGTGTAAAAGGAAGCCGTATTCCCGAAGCAACAGGAAAAGTGGCGATGCCAATCCACTTACTTGGAGAGTATGGCTACGAAGACGTCATTTAATATGCCGTATTTCCCACCCCAGACGTAGATGGGAAATTTATTAGGGATGTTGCGGTGAATGATAACAAGAACGTGAGAGTCGCGAAGAACGACGGAGACTACATGCGTTGGGTATGCACCGCCAATGGTTGCAATTGGTATGTTTCAATGTACTCTATGCAATGTACTACCCGGAGTCCTTTGATATACATCATGATGCGACGTACTGGAGGTGCATGTCCAGCAGGTCGCGCATGAAGGTCAGGAATTCAACGCCGATCGCGCCAGCCGGAAAACGTGATGTTATTAATAACATTCTACACAACACTAGCAACGTTAGATCCGTCCTTCACCACGAAGTGCTTGTAGTTAGGTAGCAGCACCTCGAGCTGTCGCACGAAACAGCGCACGCAAGGCTCACCCGTATATGGATCGTAAGCTGACTGTAAGTTCGCCTGGTCGACCGTGCCGGTGCGGCGCAGCCGCTGGCAGCAGAAGTTAGCAGAGGGTGCGGCGAAAACACCCGAGAGCACATCGACGGCGCTTGATAGCTAGACGTGGCTACCTTGTTAGGTCGCCACTTCGCCGCATTCGCGTCCATGTCGATGGAACAGCCTGAACGAAAATCGTCAAATACAGCAGCAAAGTCCAATCCTCTCGCGACTTCTATTTCAGCCAATCAAAACGATTTTGTTCGTTGTGTAAACATCCGCGGAGCCCCCTATAGTTTTACGACATGTACCGGTAGTACCCTTTTTACAAGAGGCAAAATATAAGTTTTTAAAATGGGGTAGAGTTGATAAACATGATAGCGTTCTCGGGGGCGAAAAAGTGGTCCTTTATCTGGGGTTTAAGTACATAAAACGAACACAGCATGAATATCATTGAGGAAAATTTTAGTGACGCCTTTTATACAGCCCGGATGTCCACTATCTCGAGGGTTATTTTTAAGGCAACGCTGACCGCCTATTCACCCCGGCGACCCCCGAATTAGACTTCGGAGCAACGAAAGAAGTAAGAATTGTATAATTCGTTGGTAGAGATCCCGCGGCTGCTACGATGATTTAGAAGACGGGTCAGTATGCTTTGTCTTAATGAGGGAGTTAACCAGAGGTAAAAACCGTAAGACTTGATGCGTAAGAAGTCGAGGCTCCGTAAAAAGTCAAGGAGCGCCTCTCCGTCGCTCACATCGAAAGTCACCGCGGGTAGGACGCCACGCCGGGAACTGCGGGCAAGACTCGGATGAAGCTGGAGCCACGGCGACGGCTCACAGCGTCTCATAGGGACTACAAGGGGAGTGCGAGGTTTGAGTGTGGTGGCAACGCTTGGCAGGAAGGCTGAGGCGATCGGGGCGGAGGGCACATTCAAGTTCGAGCTATCCATGGGAGGGCATGACTCGCAGCGAATCGGGGTATTCGTGGTGGTGTACGTGTGCGCGGCCCCAGCGAGTAGCAACTCGGGAATGGTCGTGGTGGAGATGGAGGGCAAGTTGTTGATGTGTACGTGTATGGAGTGCAGGAGCCGGAGAGAAGCAGGGCGCGTACAAGAGGTGTGTGCATGGGAGCGGCAAGACGCACACCGAGTCGGGATGATCATGGTGGAGGGTGAATTCGATAGGAGGTACTCGAGGAGGAGGCCGAGTACACGGTGGAGGTGTGCTCGTGCGCGGCCCCAGCGAGGAGCAAGGCGGGCATGATCGTGGTGGAGATGGAGGCCAAGTAGGAGGTGTGTACGTGTCAGGAGTCGGAGAGCAGCAGGGTGCGTACAAGTTGGGGGTGTTCTTGGGAGCGGCAGGATGCACACGGGATGTTGGTGGTGGAGTGTGAGGGCGTTCGGAGGTGCTGGATGTGGAGGCCGGGTACAAGGCGGAGGGTGAGTGTGAGCGTATGCGCGGCCAAGGCGAGGAGCAAGTTAGGTATGTTCGTGGTGGAGACGTTGGTCAAGGAGGAGGTGCGCACGTGTACGGAGTGTAGGATCCAGAGAGCAGTAGGGCGACTACAAGTAGGCGGTGTACATCGGAGAGCCAAGACTTCCAGTAGTACGGCAAAACATGGTTATTTTTGTAACACAAGCGACGTCAACAAGGATATCATGTTAGCTTGCCAAAACTCATAGCGAGCTAGCCCTGTGTGACGTCTGCGGTGTGTGGGTCGGACGCTGTATCTAGCAACACTCGCAGGAGTTCATCGTTGAGCTGAGAATTCAGCCATCTTCAACGAGAGGAAGACTCTTACGCCACCACTTCGCTACACGCGATCTTGCGCACGCTCCTCCAGATCTAGCCACTGTACGGAAGTGCTACGTGTCCAGCTTCAAGCAGCAGTCCATCGCGTTAGAATTAAGTAGGCAAAGTACCGTGCTTGGTCATCACACGAAGGCTGAGTGTTCAGCTTTGACTAACCAGGGTGTCGCACTAGCTACGTTTCCAGCGTTTAACCTAGCGCTGCGCTGCAAGTGGTCATGGGCATCATGATCTGAAAGCGCACTCGAAGCTGCTTCGAGTGTGCCAGACTCATGCATACCACCTTACTTCGTCGCATCGCCTCCGAGGATATGAACGACAGCGAGATGTAGGTGTCCTACACGCGAGATCTCACCGCGTCGGTGGATTTAGAGAGAGGACTTGGCATTGAATGTTGAAGATGGATCGATAGAAGCTTTGCGGGCGAAAGCGGAGAATTGTTGCTGCGGAGGAGTAGGCAATGGATTGTACTGAGTAGGAGCGGAATGGCGTAAAGGTGAAAAATCTCATTCATTTGAAGTTTTACTTTGAAAGACGCAACCCATTAACCCCGCTTGCTCCAACCCAGTATCAGTGTAATGGAGCTTGGTGATCGCATCCGCAATGCTGTTCTCCGCCAACAAGAAGAATCTGTTACCAACTACTTCACCGCTGTCGACGACGTTCGCGAGTTCATAACTAATCACGCTCCAACTCCTGGTGTTGAGATTACGGTGAAGATGGTGTGCTGGGGTGCGGAGAGGTTGACTGCCGACAATGGGACCCGGGTGACGTGGCTAGAATGACCCAACACTGAGAACGAGTTTGAAGTGAAGGATAACGTGGCTCGTGAGGCGATTTTGTCGCCGGACATTGGTTGTCAGTTCCGTGCTAGATCTCGTGGAGGTGATGTGGAGTGGATCTTGGACTCTGCAAGTGATGTACGAGATGTACACGTGTGTAATCGACAAAGTTTGCTGTCACAATTGAAGAACGACTCGACGCACGTCTTTCAAACTATGATGGCGGTATATCGGGCGATGAGAAGGTTGGAAATGTGCAGATACATGTTCAGAAAAACAATCAACCACACCAAGATGTCTCTTTGCATGTGAAGAGTGTTCTGTGCAAGCCTTGACTATATATTAAGCCTTGATGAATTGGAAAAAGACGGGTGGAATCTGAAGACTGGCTTTCGTGATTCTCAACGTGCTGCATGGTTGTCCAAAGGGCGGTTGCAATTGATTATGCTGAAGTCTCGCGGTAGATACCGCTTGAAAACTAAAGCAAGCACCGTCTATCACGTTACATCATTGCTTCAACATAGTCAACGTGTTGCTATTAGTGACGTTCGGTGTGGCAGTGCTACGCGACACGGACCAGATAGTCGTGTTACTATTGATGATGCTACGCGGGTTGCTGGCGATACTGAGTGGACTGTTACTGGTGGTTGTAAACGTGGTGGTGGTGCTGAAGACGCTGGTTCGTTGGTCCGTTAGCATCTTCGATTCGCTCACTTGAATCTGCCTGCCCTGAGGCAGATTGCTCTCCAACAAGTGGCTGTTGGGATGAGCAACGAGTTGCATGATGATACCGACACTCCGTGCGGGAGCTGTAAAGCGGCGAAGATGACGCGGATGTCGTATAAAAGAACAAAGACACACCGGGCCGTCAAACCATTTCAGAAGATCATGTCGGACATGTGCTACATGGCCTTTATGACATATGAGGGATATTCACACTTTCAGCTCCTGCAGGATGAGGCAAGTCGCTACATGTGGGGCTTTCTGATGAGACGAAAGGAATATGCTTCGGAGGTGGTATTAGCGCAATTAAAGTGGTTTCTATCTCAACGCCAAAAGATCGAAGTGTTCAACTCTGATCAAGGCCGTGAACTACTCAACAACAAGATGACAACATTCCTCACTCATGGAATTGAGTACAACTGGACAAACAGTTACAGTCCAGAGGAATATGGACTGGTGGAGAGAATGAATGGTGTTGTTGCAGCTCAGGTGCGCTGTGTCTTAACGACTGCGAACATGCCCGATCTTTTTGGGGAGAGGCATTTCGTTTTGCGGTTGAAGTGAGAAACATTTCGGCAGCGAAGCCTTTGAACGGTGAAACGCCGTACTTCAGGCGCTTTGGGGAATGGCCTGATGTCTCTGTCTCTAAGCTGCGTACTTGGGGATCGTTAGTATTCGTGTTCATACCAAAGAAGTTTCGCAAGAATAAACTTGAGAACCCTGGCAAGGCTGGTTTGTTTATGGGATTTGCCAAGCACTCGGAAAGTTATCCTATTCTGAGTATGATTACTGGCAATGTTCACGAGGTACGGTCAGTGGAGTTTCACGAAGGGTGGATTGTTGATCGAAGCTATGTGGTTCAGTTGGTCGCTAATCGCTATGGTAGAGGACGTACTCGCCTTCCTATAGTAATCCCGTTAGTTCGTCTTCCTGTGACTGGAGAGATGAATACCAGTCCAGCATTGGCATCTAATGAGAACTCGTCAAAGCGCCCCGTTGCGATGGCGGCGCAACTGCTTCTTCTCGTGCTGGAATGGAGACTCCGGTCTGCGTAGGTGCGCCTGTGGCAATTCCGTTGAGTGGTCCTGATGTAACTCCTCCTGTTGCGGTGGGAGATCGGCAGTCGGTGCGTGGAGATAACACTCCGTGTGTCGTACGTGCTGAGGCTGATGTCAGTAAGGATGTGCAAGACCTGCAGGATGTTTTTAACAGCTATCCTGATGATGGACGGCAGCCTGTGACTTCGCGAGGGACCTTAACTTCGGTGGGAGAGAGTGGTTAGCGGTGAGGTTGACGATGTTGAGCTCGTTGATGCTGATGTTGCAGATGAAGATAATCACTTTGAGAAAAAAACAATTCCTATCGCGTCTGGAGATCTGGCACCCTCGATGCGTGAAGTCGCCGACGCGCTTGGCGATAGTGGGAGTGACGCTGATGAAGAGTAGCTGAATGATACGACTGAGTCATTTCGACGATCGTCTTGCATACGACGCCCTAACCCGAAATACGGAGACTTTGAAGTCGAGCTCCCTGCTAGTCTAGTTATTGAGGCTGTGAATACTGTGATGTAGCCTCAGACTGTGCAAGAGGCATTGGCTGAGCCTGATGCTGGGAAGCAGGTTGAAGCTCTTGAGAAGGAGTACACATATCTGATTAGAAACAACACTTGGGAATTGGTTGAGCGGCATAAGGATAAGAAATTCTCTCCAATAAGGGGGTGTTTATAAGGAAGAGATATGCGCGTGGCAATGTGGTTCGCCATATCACTCAAATTACCATCAAAGGTTGTCAACAGAAGTATGGAGTGAATTACTGGGAGACTTACTCTCCGGTTGTCGCTAAGGAAAAAAACTGAAGTTTATTATGCTGTTAGCACTTCACTTGGCCCTGAGTGCTCGCCATGTGGATTTTGTAACTGCGTTCTTGAATGGACCGATTGATGATAATGTCGATATCTACATGGAAATGCCCGAGTATTTCGATGACGGTTCTGGTCGCGTATGTAAGTTGTTGCGCTGCTTATACGGACTTAAACAAGCGCCATTAATTTGGTATCAAACGCTAGATAAATATCTGAGGAAGAGTGGCTTTCGTCGGACTAAAATGGACGGTGGTATCTACACTCGCTCGGTGGGAGGCAGCCCGATATTTGTGGCGGTTTATGTGGACGACTTGGTTATCGTAGTGACTGACGAGAACACTGAGCACCGCACCACACACACGACACAGGTCCGCCAATTCAGAATGAAAATGTATTGAACAGCCGTCATCTTTGAGACACCATGCTCACGCGAGCTCTCATCATTTGGGTGTGGAGCGTTGTAGCTAACTTTTGCGTCGCATTCCTTCCACCTCAGACGTGCCGCTGTATGTGGTCACGACCACGCTAACAGCTCCGATCATACCGTCGACGAAATCTCCGTTGTCCAATATAAAGCCTCCAGAGACACGGGTCCAAACCATTGCTCAGTATCTCGGATACGCTCGTGCCTCTACCGCCAGCAATGGACATCAGGTCGCCAATACTCGCTGACGCGTCACTACCGCTTCCGCTCATCATTGTACACGGCACTGCCGCCGCCGAATACGTTTGTAGGTCCGACAGAAACGCCGCACGCGTCAACAATGTCCTCTGGTAGCTACGGACGAACCGCAGCTCCCACCGAGACGGCTTTGCTTGAGGCGGAGCCGCAAAACTCGAGACACCTCCCGGTGTAGCTCCTGATAAACTCGACTGCCGAACAGCACCGCTGCTTACGGAGACTTCGGCGCTTTGTGACTCGCCGCGGCATGAGGCGCACTCGCGCCTGTAGATACACTCATAACTTATAACAACGAGGGCAGTGCCGCTGCCGATGTTTACAGCCCACTCGACTGTCCAACCGACGAGCCAGAAGCGATCAAAGCGGTGACCAACGATCCAAGCTACACCGATCCACTCGCCGATGACATCGCATCACTGCTAACACAACTAAGAGCGCAGCAGCACCGAGTCTCTCTCCGTCGAAATACCCTTGCCGCTTGCAATTGTCACGCAAACGCATACCCAGAAGTGAGCTACTGGAGCACTCGCACGTCGCAGACGAGCCGTCGACAACACCACACCTCCACCCAGTACTAGCGTCGCCCGGACTGGCCGAAACATTTTAGACCCACTTTACAAGTTGATGTCGCTGGTGCTCACGTCAACGTTTTCACTCTCAGTGTTGAACATCAACACCGACCCACCCACTGTCGTCAGCGACGACCCAACATCTATCGAACGCCACAGCTTCCGGCCTCCAGCTTTACGTTCTGCTCTGCGTTCTGCCTGTCCCGGCACTTCACGATAACGGAAGCAGCATCTGTCAGTTGTGAATTGTCGCGTGCATTGATCAATGCACTTTGAGACACCATGCTCACGCGAGCTCTCATCATTTGGGTGTGGAGCGTTGTAGCTAACTTTTGCGTCGCATTTCTTCCACCTCAGACGTGCCGCTGTATGTGGTCACGACCACGCTAACAGCTCCGATCATACCGTCGACGAAATCTCCGTTGTCCAATATAAAGCCTCCAGAGACACGGGTCCAAACCATTGCTCAGTATCTCGGATACGCTCGTGCCTCTACCGCCAGCAATGGACATCAGGTCGCCAATACTCGCTGACGCGTCACTACCGCTTCCGCTCATCATTGTACACGGCACTGCCGCCGCCGAATACGTTTGTAGGTCCGACAGAAACGCCGCACGCGTCAACAATGTCCTCTGGTAGCTACGGACGAACCGCAGCTCCCACCGAGACGGCTTTGCTTGAGGCGGAGCCGCAAAACTCGAGACACCTCCCGGTGTAGCTCCTGATAAACTCGACTGCCGAACAGCACCGCTGCTTACGGAGACTTCGGCGCTTTGTGACTCGCCGCGGCATGAGGCGCACTCGCGCCTGTAGATACACTCATAACTTATAACAACGAGGGCAGTGCCGCTGCCGATGTTTACAGCCCACTCGACTGTCCAACCGACGAGCCAGAAGCGATCAAAGCGGTGACCAACGATCCAAGCTACACCGATCCACTCGCCGATGACATCGCATCACTGCTAACACAACTAAGAGCGCAGCAGCACCGAGTCTCTCTCCGTCGAAATACCCTTGCCGCTTGCAATTGTCACGCAAACGCATACCCAGAAGTGAGCTACTGGAGCACTCGCACGTCGCAGACGAGCCGTCGACAACACCACACCTCCACCCAGTACTAGCGTTGCCCGGACTGGCCGAAACATTTAGACCCACTTTACAAGTTGATGTCGCTGGTGCTCACGTCAACGTTTTCACTCTCAGTGTTGAACATCAACACCGACCCACCCACTGTCGTCAGCGACGACCCAACATCTATCGAACGCCACAGCTTCCGGCCTCCAGCTTTACGTTCTGCTCTGCGCTCTGCCTGTCCCGGCACTTCACGATAACGGAAGCAGCATCTGTCAGTTGTGAATTGTCGCGTGCATTGATCAATGCACTTTGAGACACCATGCTCACGCGAGCTCTCATCATTTGGGTGTGGAGCGTTGTAGCTAACTTTTGCGTCGCATTTCTTCCACCTCAGACGTGCCGCTGTATGTGGTCACGACCACGCTAACAGCTCCGATCATACCGTCGACGAAATCTCCGTTGTCCAATATAAAGCCTCCAGAGACACGGGTCCAAACCATTGCTCAGTATCTCGGATACGCTCGTGCCTCTACCGCCAGCAATGGACATCAGGTCGCCAATACTCGCTGACGCGTCACTACCGCTTCCGCTCATCATTGTACACGGCACTGCCGCCGCCGAATACGTTTGTAGGTCCGACAGAAACGCCGCACGCGTCAACAATGTCCTCTGGTAGCTACGGACGAACCGCAGCTCCCACCGAGACGGCTTTGCTTGAGGCGGAGCCGCAAAACTCGAGACACCTCCCCGGTGTAGCTCCTGATAAACTCGACTGCCGAACAGCACCGCTGCTTACGGAGACTTCGGCGCTTTGTGACTCGCCGCGGCATGAGGCGCACTCGCGCCTGTAGATACACTCATAACTTATAACAACGAGGGCAGTGCCGCTGCCGATGTTTACAGCCCACTCGACTGTCCAACCGACGAGCCAGAAGCGATCAAAGCGGTGACCAACGATCCAAGCTACACCGATCCACTCGCCGATGACATCGCATCACTGCTAACACAACTAAGAGCGCAGCAGCACCGAGTCTCTCTCTGTCGAAATACCCTTGCCGCTTGCAATTGTCACGCAAACGCATACCCAGAAGTGAGCTACTGGAGCACTCGCACGTCGCAGACGAGCCGTCGACAACACCACACCTCCACCCAGTACTAGCGTCGCCCGGACTGGCCGAAACATTTTAGACCCACTTTACAAGTTGATGTCGCTGGTGCTCACGTCAACGTTTTCACTCTCAGTGTTGAACATCAACACCGACCCACCCACTGTCGTCAGCGACGACCCAACATCTATCGAACGCCACAGCTTCCGGCCTCCAGCTTTACGTTCTGCTCTGCGTTCTGCCTGTCCCGGCACTTCACGATAACGGAAGCAGCATCTGTCAGTTGTGAATTGTCGCGTGCATTGATCAATGCACTTTGAGACACCATGCTCACGCGAGCTCTCATCATTTGGGTGTGGAGCGTTGTAGCTAACTTTTGCGTCGCATTTCTTCCACCTCAGACGTGCCGCTGTATGTGGTCACGACCACGCTAACAGCTCCGATCATACCGTCGACGAAATCTCCGTTGTCCAATATAAAGCCTCCAGAGACACGGGTCCAAACCATTGCTCAGTATCTCGGATACGCTCGTGCCTCTACCGCCAGCAATGGACATCAGGTCGCCAATACTCGCTGACGCGTCACTACCGCTTCCGCTCATCATTGTACACGGCACTGCCGCCGCCGAATACGTTTGTAGGTCCGACAGAAACGCCGCACGCGTCAACAATGTCCTCTGGTAGCTACGGACGAACCGCAGCTCCCACCGAGACGGCTTTGCTTGAGGCGGAGCCGCAAAACTCGAGACACCTCCCGGTGTAGCTCCTGATAAACTCGACTGCCGAACAGCACCGCTGCTTACGGAGACTTCGGCGCTTTGTGACTCGCCGCGGCATGAGGCGCACTCGCGCCTGTAGATACACTCATAACTTATAACAACGAGGGCAGTGCCGCTGCCGATGTTTACAGCCCACTCGACTGTCCAACCGACGAGCCAGAAGCGATCAAAGCGGTGACCAACGATCCAAGCTACACCGATCCACTCGCCGATGACATCGCATCACTGCTAACACAACTAAGAGCGCAGCAGCACCGAGTCTCTCTCTGTCGAAATACCCTTGCCGCTTGCAATTGTCACGCAAACGCATACCCAGAAGTGAGCTACTGGAGCACTCGCACGTCGCAGACGAGCCGTCGACAACACCACACCTCCACCCAGTACTAGCGTTGCCCGGACTGGCCGAAACATTTTAGACCCACTTTACAAGTTGATGTCGCTGGTGCTCACGTCAACGTTTTCACTCTCAGTGTTGAACATCAACACCGACCCACCCACTGTCGTCAGCGACGACCCAACATCTATCGAACGCCACAGCTTCCGGCCTCCAGCTTTACGTTCTGCTCTGCGTTCTGCCTGTCCCGGCACTTCACGATAACGGAAGCAGCATCTGTCAGTTGTGAATTGTCGCGTGCATTGATCAATGCACTTTGAGACACCATGCTCACGCGAGCTCTCATCATTTGGGTGTGGAGCGTTGTAGCTAACTTTTGCGTCGCATTTCTTCCACCTCAGACGTGCCGCTGTATGTGGTCACGACCACGCTAACAGCTCCGATCATACCGTCGACGAAATCTCCGTTGTCCAATATAAAGCCTCCAGAGACACGGGTCCAAACCATTGCTCAGTATCTCGGATACGCTCGTGCCTCTACCGCCAGCAATGGACATCAGGTCGCCAATACTCGCTGACGCGTCACTACCGCTTCCGCTCATCATTGTACACGGCACTGCCGCCGCCGAATACGTTTGTAGGTCCGACAGAAACGCCGCACGCGTCAACAATGTCCTCTGGTAGCTACGGACGAACCGCAGCTCCCACCGAGACGGCTTTGCTTGAGGCGGAGCCGCAAAACTCGAGACACCTCCCGGTGTAGCTCCTGATAAACTCGACTGCCGAACAGCACCGCTGCTTACGGAGACTTCGGCGCTTTGTGACTCGCCGCGGCATGAGGCGCACTCGCGCCTGTAGATACACTCATAACTTATAACAACGAGGGCAGTGCCGCTGCCGATGTTTACAGCCCACTCGACTGTCCAACCGACGAGCCAGAAGCGATCAAAGCGGTGACCAACGATCCAAGCTACACCGATCCACTCGCCGATGACATCGCATCACTGCTAACACAACTAAGAGCGCAGCAGCACCGAGTCTCTCTCCGTCGAAATACCCTTGCCGCTTGCAATTGTCACGCAAACGCATACCCAGAAGTGAGCTACTGGAGCACTCGCACGTCGCAGACGAGCCGTCGACAACACCACACCTCCACCCAGTACTAGCGTCGCCCGGACTGGCCGAAACATTTTAGACCCACTTTACAAGTTGATGTCGCTGGTGCTCACGTCAACGTTTTCACTCTCAGTGTTGAACATCAACACCGACCCACCCACTGTCGTCAGCGACGACCCAACATCTATCGAACGCCACAGCTTCCGGCCTCCAGCTTTACGTTCTGCTCTGCGTTCTGCCTGTCCCGGCACTTCACGATAACGGAAGCAGCATCTGTCAGTTGTGAATTGTCGCGTGCATTGATCAATGCACTTTGAGACACCATGCTCACGCGAGCTCTCATCATTTGGGTGTGGAGCGTTGTAGCTAACTTTTGCGTCGCATTTCTTCCACCTCAGACGTGCCGCTGTATGTGGTCACGACCACGCTAACAGCTCCGATCATACCGTCGACGAAATCTCCGTTGTCCAATATAAAGCCTCCAGAGACACGGGTCCAAACCATTGCTCAGTATCTCGGATACGCTCGTGCCTCTACCGCCAGCAATGGACATCAGGTCGCCAATACTCGCTGACGCGTCACTACCGCTTCCGCTCATCATTGTACACGGCACTGCCGCCGCCGAATACGTTTGTAGGTCCGACAGAAACGCCGCACGCGTCAACAATGTCCTCTGGTAGCTACGGACGAACCGCAGCTCCCACCGAGACGGCTTTGCTTGAGGCGGAGCCGCAAAACTCGAGACACCTCCCGGTGTAGCTCCTGATAAACTCGACTGCCGAACAGCACCGCTGCTTACGGAGACTTCGGCGCTTTGTGACTCGCCGCGGCATGAGGCGCACTCGCGCCTGTAGATACACTCATAACTTATAACAACGAGGGCAGTGCCGCTGCCGATGTTTACAGCCCACTCGACTGTCCAACCGACGAGCCAGAAGCGATCAAAGCGGTGACCAACGATCCAAGCTACACCGATCCACTCGCCGATGACATCGCATCACTGCTAACACAACTAAGAGCGCAGCAGCACCGAGTCTCTCTCCGTCGAAATACCCTTGCCGCTTGCAATTGTCACGCAAACGCATACCCAGAAGTGAGCTACTGGAGCACTCGCACGTCGCAGACGAGCCGTCGACAACACCACACCTCCACCCAGTACTAGCGTCGCCCGGACTGGCCGAAACATTTTAGACCCACTTTACAAGTTGATGTCGCTGGTGCTCACGTCAACGTTTTCACTCTCAGTGTTGAACATCAACACCGACCCACCCACTGTCGTCAGCGACGACCCAACATCTATCGAACGCCACAGCTTCCGGCCTCCAGCTTTACGTTCTGCTCTGCGTTCTGCCTGTCCCGGCACTTCACGATAACGGAAGCAGCATCTGTCAGTTGTGAATTGTCGCGTGCATTGATCAATGCACTTTGAGACACCATGCTCACGCGAGCTCTCATCATTTGGGTGTGGAGCGTTGTAGCTAACTTTTGCGTCGCATTTCTTCCACCTCAGACGTGCCGCTGTATGTGGTCACGACCACGCTAACAGCTCCGATCATACCGTCGACGAAATCTCCGTTGTCCAATATAAAGCCTCCAGAGACACGGGTCCAAACCATTGCTCAGTATCTCGGATACGCTCGTGCCTCTACCGCCAGCAATGGACATCAGGTCGCCAATACTCGCTGACGCGTCACTACCGCTTCCGCTCATCATTGTACACGGCACTGCCGCCGCCGAATACGTTTGTAGGTCCGACAGAAACGCCGCACGCGTCAACAATGTCCTCTGGTAGCTACGGACGAACCGCAGCTCCCACCGAGACGGCTTTGCTTGAGGCGGAGCCGCAAAACTCGAGACACCTCCCGGTGTAGCTCCTGATAAACTCGACTGCCGAACAGCACCGCTGCTTACGGAGACTTCGGCGCTTTGTGACTCGCCGCGGCATGAGGCGCACTCGCGCCTGTAGATACACTCATAACTTATAACAACGAGGGCAGTGCCGCTGCCGATGTTTACAGCCCACTCGACTGTCCAACCGACGAGCCAGAAGCGATCAAAGCGGTGACCAACGATCCAAGCTACACCGATCCACTCGCCGATGACATCGCATCACTGCTAACACAACTAAGAGCGCAGCAGCACCGAGTCTCTCTCTGTCGAAATACCCTTGCCGCTTGCAATTGTCACGCAAACGCATACCCAGAAGTGAGCTACTGGAGCACTCGCACGTCGCAGACGAGCCGTCGACAACACCACACCTCCACCCAGTACTAGCGTCGCCCGGACTGGCCGAAACATTTTAGACCCACTTTACAAGTTGATGTCGCTGGTGCTCACGTCAACGTTTTCACTCTCAGTGTTGAACATCAACACCGACCCACCCACTGTCGTCAGCGACGACCCAACATCTATCGAACGCCACAGCTTCCGGCCTCCAGCTTTACGTTCTGCTCTGCGTTCTGCCTGTCCCGGCACTTCACGATAACGGAAGCAGCATCTGTCAGTTGTGAATTGTCGCGTGCATTGATCAATGCACTTTGAGACACCATGCTCACGCGAGCTCTCATCATTTGGGTGTGGAGCGTTGTAGCTAACTTTTGCGTCGCATTTCTTCCACCTCAGACGTGCCGCTGTATGTGGTCACGACCACGCTAACAGCTCCGATCATACCGTCGACGAAATCTCCGTTGTCCAATATAAAGCCTCCAGAGACACGGGTCCAAACCATTGCTCAGTATCTCGGATACGCTCGTGCCTCTACCGCCAGCAATGGACATCAGGTCGCCAATACTCGCTGACGCGTCACTACCGCTTCCGCTCATCATTGTACACGGCACTGCCGCCGCCGAATACGTTTGTAGGTCCGACAGAAACGCCGCACGCGTCAACAATGTCCTCTGGTAGCTACGGACGAACCGCAGCTCCCACCGAGACGGCTTTGCTTGAGGCGGAGCCGCAAAACTCGAGACACCTCCCGGTGTAGCTCCTGATAAACTCGACTGCCGAACAGCACCGCTGCTTACGGAGACTTCGGCGCTTTGTGACTCGCCGCGGCATGAGGCGCACTCGCGCCTGTAGATACACTCATAACTTATAACAACGAGGGCAGTGCCGCTGCCGATGTTTACAGCCCACTCGACTGTCCAACCGACGAGCCAGAAGCGATCAAAGCGGTGACCAACGATCCAAGCTACACCGATCCACTCGCCGATGACATCGCATCACTGCTAACACAACTAAGAGCGCAGCAGCACCGAGTCTCTCTCTGTCGAAATACCCTTGCCGCTTGCAATTGTCACGCAAACGCATACCCAGAAGTGAGCTACTGGAGCACTCGCACGTCGCAGACGAGCCGTCGACAACACCACACCTCCACCCAGTACTAGCGTCGCCCGGACTGGCCGAAACATTTTAGACCCACTTTACAAGTTGATGTCGCTGGTGCTCACGTCAACGTTTTCACTCTCAGTGTTGAACATCAACACCGACCCACCCACTGTCGTCAGCGACGACCCAACATCTATCGAACGCCACAGCTTCCGGCCTCCAGCTTTACGTTCTGCTCTGCGTTCTGCCTGTCCCGGCACTTCACGATAACGGAAGCAGCATCTGTCAGTTGTGAATTGTCGCGTGCATTGATCAATGCACTTTGAGACACCATGCTCACGCGAGCTCTCATCATTTGGGTGTGGAGCGTTGTAGCTAACTTTTGCGTCGCATTTCTTCCACCTCAGACGTGCCGCTGTATGTGGTCACGACCACGCTAACAGCTCCGATCATACCGTCGACGAAATCTCCGTTGTCCAATATAAAGCCTCCAGAGACACGGGTCCAAACCATTGCTCAGTATCTCGGATACGCTCGTGCCTCTACCGCCAGCAATGGACATCAGGTCGCCAATACTCGCTGACGCGTCACTACCGCTTCCGCTCATCATTGTACACGGCACTGCCGCCGCCGAATACGTTTGTAGGTCCGACAGAAACGCCGCACGCGTCAACAATGTCCTCTGGTAGCTACGGACGAACCGCAGCTCCCACCGAGACGGCTTTGCTTGAGGCGGAGCCGCAAAACTCGAGACACCTCCCGGTGTAGCTCCTGATAAACTCGACTGCCGAACAGCACCGCTGCTTACGGAGACTTCGGCGCTTTGTGACTCGCCGCGGCATGAGGCGCACTCGCGCCTGTAGATACACTCATAACTTATAACAACGAGGGCAGTGCCGCTGCCGATGTTTACAGCCCACTCGACTGTCCAACCGACGAGCCAGAAGCGATCAAAGCGGTGACCAACGATCCAAGCTACACCGATCCACTCGCCGATGACATCGCATCACTGCTAACACAACTAAGAGCGCAGCAGCACCGAGTCTCTCTCTGTCGAAATACCCTTGCCGCTTGCAATTGTCACGCAAACGCATACCCAGAAGTGAGCTACTGGAGCACTCGCACGTCGCAGACGAGCCGTCGACAACACCACACCTCCACCCAGTACTAGCGTCGCCCGGACTGGCCGAAACATTTTAGACCCACTTTACAAGTTGATGTCGCTGGTGCTCACGTCAACGTTTTCACTCTCAGTGTTGAACATCAACACCGACCCACCCACTGTCGTCAGCGACGACCCAACATCTATCGAACGCCACAGCTTCCGGCCTCCAGCTTTACGTTCTGCTCTGCGTTCTGCCTGTCCCGGCACTTCACGATAACGGAAGCAGCATCTGTCAGTTGTGAATTGTCGCGTGCATTGATCAATGCACTTTGAGACACCATGCTCACGCGAGCTCTCATCATTTGGGTGTGGAGCGTTGTAGCTAACTTTTGCGTCGCATTTCTTCCACCTCAGACGTGCCGCTGTATGTGGTCACGACCACGCTAACAGCTCCGATCATACCGTCGACGAAATCTCCGTTGTCCAATATAAAGCCTCCAGAGACACGGGTCCAAACCATTGCTCAGTATCTCGGATACGCTCGTGCCTCTACCGCCAGCAATGGACATCAGGTCGCCAATACTCGCTGACGCGTCACTACCGCTTCCGCTCATCATTGTACACGGCACTGCCGCCGCCGAATACGTTTGTAGGTCCGACAGAAACGCCGCACGCGTCAACAATGTCCTCTGGTAGCTACGGACGAACCGCAGCTCCCACCGAGACGGCTTTGCTTGAGGCGGAGCCGCAAAACTCGAGACACCTCCCGGTGTAGCTCCTGATAAACTCGACTGCCGAACAGCACCG
Organism: Phytophthora hibernalis; assembly: GCA_012656075.1. Classification (NCBI taxonomy): domain Eukaryota; phylum Oomycota; class Peronosporomycetes; order Peronosporales; family Peronosporaceae; genus Phytophthora; species Phytophthora hibernalis. Next base: position 1,301,930 of record JAAKBF010000009.1, read on the forward strand.
CTGCTTACGGAGACTTCGGCGCTTTGTGACTCGCCGCGGCATGAGGCGCACTCGCGCCTGTAGATACACTCATAACTTATAACAACGAGGGCAGTGCCGCTGCCGATGTTTACAGCCCACTCGACTGTCCAACCGACGAGCCAGAAGCGATCAAAGCGGTGACCAACGATCCAAGCTACACCGATCCACTCGCCGATGACATCGCATCACTGCTAACACAACTAAGAGCGCAGCAGCACCGAGTCTCTCTCCGTCGAAATACCCTTGCCGCTTGCAATTGTCACGCAAACGCATACCCAGAAGTGAGCTACTGGAGCACTCGCACGTCGCAGACGAGCCGTCGACAACACCACACCTCCACCCAGTACTAGCGTCGCCCGGACTGGCCGAAACATTTTAGACCCACTTTACAAGTTGATGTCGCTGGTGCTCACGTCAACGTTTTCACTCTCAGTGTTGAACATCAACACCGACCCACCCACTGTCGTCAGCGACGACCCAACATCTATCGAACGCCACAGCTTCCGGCCTCCAGCTTTACGTTCTGCTCTGCGTTCTGCCTGTCCCGGCACTTCACGATAACGGAAGCAGCATCTGTCAGTTGTGAATTGTCGCGTGCATTGATCAATGCACTTTGAGACACCATGCTCACGCGAGCTCTCATCATTTGGGTGTGGAGCGTTGTAGCTAACTTTTGCGTCGCATTTCTTCCACCTCAGACGTGCCGCTGTATGTGGTCACGACCACGCTAACAGCTCCGATCATACCGTCGACGAAATCTCCGTTGTCCAATATAAAGCCTCCAGAGACACGGGTCCAAACCATTGCTCAGTATCTCGGATACGCTCGTGCCTCTACCGCCAGCAATGGACATCAGGTCGCCAATACTCGCTGACGCGTCACTACCGCTTCCGCTCATCATTGTACACGGCACTGCCGCCGCCGAATACGTTTGTAGGTCCGACAGAAACGCCGCACGCGTCAACAATGTCCTCTGGTAGCTACGGACGAACCGCAGCTCCCACCGAGACGGCTTTGCTTGAGGCGGAGCCGCAAAACTCGAGACACCTCCCGGTGTAGCTCCTGATAAACTCGACTGCCGAACAGCACCGCTGCTTACGGAGACTTCGGCGCTTTGTGACTCGCCGCGGCATGAGGCGCACTCGCGCCTGTAGATACACTCATAACTTATAACAACGAGGGCAGTGCCGCTGCCGATGTTTACAGCCCACTCGACTGTCCAACCGACGAGCCAGAAGCGATCAAAGCGGTGACCAACGATCCAAGCTACACCGATCCACTCGCCGATGACATCGCATCACTGCTAACACAACTAAGAGCGCAGCAGCACCGAGTCTCTCTCTGTCGAAATACCCTTGCCGCTTGCAATTGTCACGCAAACGCATACCCAGAAGTGAGCTACTGGAGCACTCGCACGTCGCAGACGAGCCGTCGACAACACCACACCTCCACCCAGTACTAGCGTCGCCCGGACTGGCCGAAACATTTTAGACCCACTTTACAAGTTGATGTCGCTGGTGCTCACGTCAACGTTTTCACTCTCAGTGTTGAACATCAACACCGACCCACCCACTGTCGTCAGCGACGACCCAACATCTATCGAACGCCACAGCTTCCGGCCTCCAGCTTTACGTTCTGCTCTGCGTTCTGCCTGTCCCGGCACTTCACGATAACGGAAGCAGCATCTGTCAGTTGTGAATTGTCGCGTGCATTGATCAATGCACTTTGAGACACCATGCTCACGCGAGCTCTCATCATTTGGGTGTGGAGCGTTGTAGCTAACTTTTGCGTCGCATTTCTTCCACCTCAGACGTGCCGCTGTATGTGGTCACGACCACGCTAACAGCTCCGATCATACCGTCGACGAAATCTCCGTTGTCCAATATAAAGCCTCCAGAGACACGGGTCCAAACCATTGCTCAGTATCTCGGATACGCTCGTGCCTCTACCGCCAGCAATGGACATCAGGTCGCCAATACTCGCTGACGCGTCACTACCGCTTCCGCTCATCATTGTACACGGCACTGCCGCCGCCGAATACGTTTGTAGGTCCGACAGAAACGCCGCACGCGTCAACAATGTCCTCTGGTAGCTACGGACGAACCGCAGCTCCCACCGAGACGGCTTTGCTTGAGGCGGAGCCGCAAAACTCGAGACACCTCCCGGTGTAGCTCCTGATAAACTCGACTGCCGAACAGCACCGCTGCTTACGGAGACTTCGGCGCTTTGTGACTCGCCGCGGCATGAGGCGCACTCGCGCCTGTAGATACACTCATAACTTATAACAACGAGGGCAGTGCCGCTGCCGATGTTTACAGCCCACTCGACTGTCCAACCGACGAGCCAGAAGCGATCAAAGCGGTGACCAACGATCCAAGCTACACCGATCCACTCGCCGATGACATCGCATCACTGCTAACACAACTAAGAGCGCAGCAGCACCGAGTCTCTCTCCGTCGAAATACCCTTGCCGCTTGCAATTGTCACGCAAACGCATACCCAGAAGTGAGCTACTGGAGCACTCGCACGTCGCAGACGAGCCGTCGACAACACCACACCTCCACCCAGTACTAGCGTCGCCCGGACTGGCCGAAACATTTTAGACCCACTTTACAAGTTGATGTCGCTGGTGCTCACGTCAACGTTTTCACTCTCAGTGTTGAACATCAACACCGACCCACCCACTGTCGTCAGCGACGACCCAACATCTATCGAACGCCACAGCTTCCGGCCTCCAGCTTTACGTTCTGCTCTGCGTTCTGCCTGTCCCGGCACTTCACGATAACGGAAGCAGCATCTGTCAGTTGTGAATTGTCGCGTGCATTGATCAATGCACTTTGAGACACCATGCTCACGCGAGCTCTCATCATTTGGGTGTGGAGCGTTGTAGCTAACTTTTGCGTCGCATTTCTTCCACCTCAGACGTGCCGCTGTATGTGGTCACGACCACGCTAACAGCTCCGATCATACCGTCGACGAAATCTCCGTTGTCCAATATAAAGCCTCCAGAGACACGGGTCCAAACCATTGCTCAGTATCTCGGATACGCTCGTGCCTCTACCGCCAGCAATGGACATCAGGTCGCCAATACTCGCTGACGCGTCACTACCGCTTCCGCTCATCATTGTACACGGCACTGCCGCCGCCGAATACGTTTGTAGGTCCGACAGAAACGCCGCACGCGTCAACAATGTCCTCTGGTAGCTACGGACGAACCGCAGCTCCCACCGAGACGGCTTTGCTTGAGGCGGAGCCGCAAAACTCGAGACACCTCCCGGTGTAGCTCCTGATAAACTCGACTGCCGAACAGCACCGCTGCTTACGGAGACTTCGGCGCTTTGTGACTCGCCGCGGCATGAGGCGCACTCGCGCCTGTAGATACACTCATAACTTATAACAACGAGGGCAGTGCCGCTGCCGATGTTTACAGCCCACTCGACTGTCCAACCGACGAGCCAGAAGCGATCAAAGCGGTGACCAACGATCCAAGCTACACCGATCCACTCGCCGATGACATCGCATCACTGCTAACACAACTAAGAGCGCAGCAGCACCGAGTCTCTCTCTGTCGAAATACCCTTGCCGCTTGCAATTGTCACGCAAACGCATACCCAGAAGTGAGCTACTGGAGCACTCGCACGTCGCAGACGAGCCGTCGACAACACCACACCTCCACCCAGTACTAGCGTCGCCCGGACTGGCCGAAACATTTTAGACCCACTTTACAAGTTGATGTCGCTGGTGCTCACGTCAACGTTTTCACTCTCAGTGTTGAACATCAACACCGACCCACCCACTGTCGTCAGCGACGACCCAACATCTATCGAACGCCACAGCTTCCGGCCTCCAGCTTTACGTTCTGCTCTGCGTTCTGCCTGTCCCGGCACTTCACGATAACGGAAGCAGCATCTGTCAGTTGTGAATTGTCGCGTGCATTGATCAATGCACTTTGAGACACCATGCTCACGCGAGCTCTCATCATTTGGGTGTGGAGCGTTGTAGCTAACTTTTGCGTCGCATTTCTTCCACCTCAGACGTGCCGCTGTATGTGGTCACGACCACGCTAACAGCTCCGATCATACCGTCGACGAAATCTCCGTTGTCCAATATAAAGCCTCCAGAGACACGGGTCCAAACCATTGCTCAGTATCTCGGATACGCTCGTGCCTCTACCGCCAGCAATGGACATCAGGTCGCCAATACTCGCTGACGCGTCACTACCGCTTCCGCTCATCATTGTACACGGCACTGCCGCCGCCGAATACGTTTGTAGGTCCGACAGAAACGCCGCACGCGTCAACAATGTCCTCTGGTAGCTACGGACGAACCGCAGCTCCCACCGAGACGGCTTTGCTTGAGGCGGAGCCGCAAAACTCGAGACACCTCCCGGTGTAGCTCCTGATAAACTCGACTGCCGAACAGCACCGCTGCTTACGGAGACTTCGGCGCTTTGTGACTCGCCGCGGCATGAGGCGCACTCGCGCCTGTAGATACACTCATAACTTATAACAACGAGGGCAGTGCCGCTGCCGATGTTTACAGCCCACTCGACTGTCCAACCGACGAGCCAGAAGCGATCAAAGCGGTGACCAACGATCCAAGCTACACCGATCCACTCGCCGATGACATCGCATCACTGCTAACACAACTAAGAGCGCAGCAGCACCGAGTCTCTCTCCGTCGAAATACCCTTGCCGCTTGCAATTGTCACGCAAACGCATACCCAGAAGTGAGCTACTGGAGCACTCGCACGTCGCAGACGAGCCGTCGACAACACCACACCTCCACCCAGTACTAGCGTCACCCGGACTGGCCGAAACATTTTAGACCCACTTTACAAGTTGATGTCGCTGGTGCTCACGTCAACGTTTTCACTCTCAGTGTTGAACATCAACACCGACCCACCCACTGTCGTCAGCGACGACCCAACATCTATCGAACGCCACAGCTTCCGGCCTCCAGCTTTACGTTCTGCTCTGCGTTCTGCCTGTCCCGGCACTTCACGATAACGGAAGCAGCATCTGTCAGTTGTGAATTGTCGCGTGCATTGATCAATGCACTTTGAGACACCATGCTCACGCGAGCTCTCATCATTTGGGTGTGGAGCGTTGTAGCTAACTTTTGCGTCGCATTTCTTCCACCTCAGACGTGCCGCTGTATGTGGTCACGACCACGCTAACAGCTCCGATCATACCGTCGACGAAATCTCCGTTGTCCAATATAAAGCCTCCAGAGACACGGGTCCAAACCATTGCTCAGTATCTCGGATACGCTCGTGCCTCTACCGCCAGCAATGGACATCAGGTCGCCAATACTCGCTGACGCGTCACTACCGCTTCCGCTCATCATTGTACACGGCACTGCCGCCGCCGAATACGTTTGTAGGTCCGACAGAAACGCCGCACGCGTCAACAATGTCCTCTGGTAGCTACGGACGAACCGCAGCTCCCACCGAGACGGCTTTGCTTGAGGCGGAGCCGCAAAACTCGAGACACCTCCCGGTGTAGCTCCTGATAAACTCGACTGCCGAACAGCACCGCTGCTTACGGAGACTTCGGCGCTTTGTGACTCGCCGCGGCATGAGGCGCACTCGCGCCTGTAGATACACTCATAACTTATAACAACGAGGGCAGTGCCGCTGCCGATGTTTACAGCCCACTCGACTGTCCAACCGACGAGCCAGAAGCGATCAAAGCGGTGACCAACGATCCAAGCTACACCGATCCACTCGCCGATGACATCGCATCACTGCTAACACAACTAAGAGCGCAGCAGCACCGAGTCTCTCTCTGTCGAAATACCCTTGCCGCTTGCAATTGTCACGCAAACGCATACCCAGAAGTGAGCTACTGGAGCACTCGCACGTCGCAGACGAGCCGTCGACAACACCACACCTCCACCCAGTACTAGCGTCGCCCGGACTGGCCGAAACATTTTAGACCCACTTTACAAGTTGATGTCGCTGGTGCTCACGTCAACGTTTTCACTCTCAGTGTTGAACATCAACACCGACCCACCCACTGTCGTCAGCGACGACCCAACATCTATCGAACGCCACAGCTTCCGGCCTCCAGCTTTACGTTCTGCTCTGCGTTCTGCCTGTCCCGGCACTTCACGATAACGGAAGCAGCATCTGTCAGTTGTGAATTGTCGCGTGCATTGATCAATGCACTTTGAGACACCATGCTCACGCGAGCTCTCATCATTTGGGTGTGGAGCGTTGTAGCTAACTTTTGCCTCGCATTTCTTCCACCTCAGACGTGCCGCTGTATGTGGTCACGACCACGCTAACAGCTCCGATCATACCGTCGACGAAATCTCCGTTGTCCAATATAAAGCCTCCAGAGACACGGGTCCAAACCATTGCTCAGTATCTCGGATACGCTCGTGCCTCTACCGCCAGCAATGGACATCAGGTCGCCAATACTCGCTGACGCGTCACTACCGCTTCCGCTCATCATTGTACACGGCACTGCCGCCGCCGAATACGTTTGTAGGTCCGACAGAAACGCCGCACGCGTCAACAATGTCCTCTGGTAGCTACGGACGAACCGCAGCTCCCACCGAGACGGCTTTGCTTGAGGCGGAGCCGCAAAACTCGAGACACCTCCCGGTGTAGCTCCTGATAAACTCGACTGCCGAACAGCACCGCTGCTTACGGAGACTTCGGCGCTTTGTGACTCGCCGCGGCATGAGGCGCACTCGCGCCTGTAGATACACTCATAACTTATAACAACGAGGGCAGTGCCGCTGCCGATGTTTACAGCCCACTCGACTGTCCAACCGACGAGCCAGAAGCGATCAAAGCGGTGACCAACGATCCAAGCTACACCGATCCACTCGCCGATGACATCGCATCACTGCTAACACAACTAAGAGCGCAGCAGCACCGAGTCTCTCTCTGTCGAAATACCCTTGCCGCTTGCAATTGTCACGCAAACGCATACCCAGAAGTGAGCTACTGGAGCACTCGCACGTCGCAGACGAGCCGTCGACAACACCACACCTCCACCCAGTACTAGCGTCGCCCGGACTGGCCGAAACATTTTAGACCCACTTTACAAGTTGATGTCGCTGGTGCTCACGTCAACGTTTTCACTCTCAGTGTTGAACATCAACACCGACCCACCCACTGTCGTCAGCGACGACCCAACATCTATCGAACGCCACAGCTTCCGGCCTCCAGCTTTACGTTCTGCTCTGCGTTCTGCCTGTCCCGGCACTTCACGATAACGGAAGCAGCATCTGTCAGTTGTGAATTGTCGCGTGCATTGATCAATGCACTTTGAGACACCATGCTCACGCGAGCTCTCATCATTTGGGTGTGGAGCGTTGTAGCTAACTTTTGCGTCGCATTTCTTCCACCTCAGACGTGCCGCTGTATGTGGTCACGACCACGCTAACAGCTCCGATCATACCGTCGACGAAATCTCCGTTGTCCAATATAAAGCCTCCAGAGACACGGGTCCAAACCATTGCTCAGTATCTCGGATACGCTCGTGCCTCTACCGCCAGCAATGGACATCAGGTCGCCAATACTCGCTGACGCGTCACTACCGCTTCCGCTCATCATTGTACACGGCACTGCCGCCGCCGAATACGTTTGTAGGTCCGACAGAAACGCCGCACGCGTCAACAATGTCCTCTGGTAGCTACGGACGAACCGCAGCTCCCACCGAGACGGCTTTGCTTGAGGCGGAGCCGCAAAACTCGAGACACCTCCCGGTGTAGCTCCTGATAAACTCGACTGCCGAACAGCACCGCTGCTTACGGAGACTTCGGCGCTTTGTGACTCGCCGCGGCATGAGGCGCACTCGCGCCTGTAGATACACTCATAACTTATAACAACGAGGGCAGTGCCGCTGCCGATGTTTACAGCCCACTCGACTGTCCAACCGACGAGCCAGAAGCGATCAAAGCGGTGACCAACGATCCAAGCTACACCGATCCACTCGCCGATGACATCGCATCACTGCTAACACAACTAAGAGCGCAGCAGCACCGAGTCTCTCTCTGTCGAAATACCCTTGCCGCTTGCAATTGTCACGCAAACGCATACCCAGAAGTGAGCTACTGGAGCACTCGCACGTCGCAGACGAGCCGTCGACAACACCACACCTCCACCCAGTACTAGCGTCGCCCGGACTGGCCGAAACATTTTAGACCCACTTTACAAGTTGATGTCGCTGGTGCTCACGTCAACGTTTTCACTCTCAGTGTTGAACATCAACACCGACCCACCCACTGTCGTCAGCGACGACCCAACATCTATCGAACGCCACAGCTTCCGGCCTCCAGCTTTACGTTCTGCTCTGCGTTCTGCCTGTCCCGGCACTTCACGATAACGGAAGCAGCATCTGTCAGTTGTGAATTGTCGCGTGCATTGATCAATGCACTTTGAGACACCATGCTCACGCGAGCTCTCATCATTTGGGTGTGGAGCGTTGTAGCTAACTTTTGCGTCGCATTTCTTCCACCTCAGACGTGCCGCTGTATGTGGTCACGACCACGCTAACAGCTCCGATCATACCGTCGACGAAATCTCCGTTGTCCAATATAAAGCCTCCAGAGACACGGGTCCAAACCATTGCTCAGTATCTCGGATACGCTCGTGCCTCTACCGCCAGCAATGGACATCAGGTCGCCAATACTCGCTGACGCGTCACTACCGCTTCCGCTCATCATTGTACACGGCACTGCCGCCGCCGAATACGTTTGTAGGTCCGACAGAAACGCCGCACGCGTCAACAATGTCCTCTGGTAGCTACGGACGAACCGCAGCTCCCACCGAGACGGCTTTGCTTGAGGCGGAGCCGCAAAACTCGAGACACCTCCCGGTGTAGCTCCTGATAAACTCGACTGCCGAACAGCACCGCTGCTTACGGAGACTTCGGCGCTTTGTGACTCGCCGCGGCATGAGGCGCACTCGCGCCTGTAGATACACTCATAACTTATAACAACGAGGGCAGTGCCGCTGCCGATGTTTACAGCCCACTCGACTGTCCAACCGACGAGCCAGAAGCGATCAAAGCGGTGACCAACGATCCAAGCTACACCGATCCACTCACCGATGACATCGCATCACTGCTAACACAACTAAGAGCGCAGCAGCACCGAGTCTCTCTCTGTCGAAATACCCTTGCCGCTTGCAATTGTCACGCAAACGCATACCCAGAAGTGAGCTACTGGAGCACTCGCACGTCGCAGACGAGCCGTCGACAACACCACACCTCCACCCAGTACTAGCGTCGCCCGGACTGGCCGAAACATTTTAGACCCACTTTACAAGTTGATGTCGCTGGTGCTCACGTCAACGTTTTCACTCTCAGTGTTGAACATCAACACCGACCCACCCACTGTCGTCAGCGACGACCCAACATCTATCGAACGCCACAGCTTCCGGCCTCCAGCTTTACGTTCTGCTCTGCGTTCTGCCTGTCCCGGCACTTCACGATAACGGAAGCAGCATCTGTCAGTTGTGAATTGTCGCGTGCATTGATCAATGCACTTTGAGACACCATGCTCACGCGAGCTCTCATCATTTGGGTGTGGAGCGTTGTAGCTAACTTTTGCGTCGCATTTCTTCCACCTCAGACGTGCCGCTGTATGTGGTCACGACCACGCTAACAGCTCCGATCATACCGTCGACGAAATCTCCGTTGTCCAATATAAAGCCTCCAGAGACACGGGTCCAAACCATTGCTCAGTATCTCGGATACGCTCGTGCCTCTACCGCCAGCAATGGACATCAGGTCGCCAATACTCGCTGACGCGTCACTACCGCTTCCGCTCATCATTGTACACGGCACTGCCGCCGCCGAATACGTTTGTAGGTCCGACAGAAACGCCGCACGCGTCAACAATGTCCTCTGGTAGCTACGGACGAACCGCAGCTCCCACCGAGACGGCTTTGCTTGAGGCGGAGCCGCAAAACTCGAGACACCTCCCGGTGTAGCTCCTGATAAACTCGACTGCCGAACAGCACCGCTGCTTACGGAGACTTCGGCGCTTTGTGACTCGCCGCGGCATGAGGCGCACTCGCGCCTGTAGATACACTCATAACTTATAACAACGAGGGCAGTGCCGCTGCCGATGTTTACAGCCCACTCGACTGTCCAACCGACGAGCCAGAAGCGATCAAAGCGGTGACCAACGATCCAAGCTACACCGATCCACTCGCCGATGACATCGCATCACTGCTAACACAACTAAGAGCGCAGCAGCACCGAGTCTCTCTCCGTCGAAATACCCTTGCCGCTTGCAATTGTCACGCAAACGCATACCCAGAAGTGAGCTACTGGAGCACTCGCACGTCGCAGACGAGCCGTCGACAACACCACACCTCCACCCAGTACTAGCGTCGCCCGGACTGGCCGAAACATTTTAGACCCACTTTACAAGTTGATGTCGCTGGTGCTCACGTCAACGTTTTCACTCTCAGTGTTGAACATCAACACCGACCCACCCACTGTCGTCAGCGACGACCCAACATCTATCGAACGCCACAGCTTCCGGCCTCCAGCTTTACGTTCTGCTCTGCGTTCTGCCTGTCCCGGCACTTCACGATAACGGAAGCAGGGGTCGGCGGAGGCGACCGCAAAGTAAAACCTTGAGGGTGCCTCAGCTGACGGCTGATGAGTAGGCAGCTGACAGAACGGACATAAGAGGTCGTTAGCCTTAGGGATAAATGACATCAATGTACCTCACTGAGAAACGAAACGAAACTCTTTTAGGTACAACTACCCAACGCGCAGCAACAGCTACTCATATAGTTACAGTTGACAGCAGGATGAGGATGGATTTAGCTCCTCCGAAACAACCAGCAGCGTATATATTTGGTTGACAAGAACGGCATAACGGATTTAGGCTAAAGCAGACTAAGCATATGCTTTTTAAAACACTAGAATTCATTGTCTTTCCGGTCACCGCCGAAGTATGAATAAATGGCGGGTTCTTAGTAAGAACATGTAAGAACTTCTTACAGCCAAACAGCGTACTCGTACTTCATCTTAACATATCCCCTGAAACGCACTAAGTACGATTGAATACGGTATTATAATAATACGTTCAAATATTTTAAAATTGATAATTCAAGTGAGGTGAAACGAAAGAATACATGTATGAATATTCGTATTCATATTAATATCAATCCGCGATTCCGTTAACCCTGGCACATCAAAACTCGCAACTCGTCCATTCACGTCATACGTCAGCAGTCAGGGATATTTTTCGCTGCGATCGCTATCACCGATCTCTTCCTTGACGTCAATGCCAACCTCAGCCGATTCGTCGCTTTCTTCAGACACTAAAATGGCGGACGTTCTCAGGAAAAATTGCACATATTTGAGACATCCACTACATGTATTATTTAGAAGTATACTCCATGCGCTCCCATGCACTCGGAGATTGCGCTTCACTAGAATCCGCGATTCCGTTAAAACTGGCACATCAAAACTCACAACTCGCTTCTATTCACGGTTCATACGTCAGCAGTCCGGGATATTTTTCGCTGCGATCGTTATCACCGATCTCAGTCTCAGCCTTTTACCGGCGCATGCTTCTGATGGAACTCGCAGTACCCATTCGAGAACACATCCCAGTCCTTGCAGCACCGTTCGCCCGTCGACATCGCGATACCCAGACACCGCGTTCTGTACCAAGCCACGGTGGCAGACTTGGCATCAGGGTCTTGGTGCTCGTGATACCGGCAGTATCCATGCGAGTTTAGTCCTCAGTCGATTCGGCAACGATTGCCGGTGGAGACAGCCATTCCCCGACAGGTGCCACCGCAGTTGAATTCAGGCAAAGACGCGCAGCTCAGGCCACACAGCAAGACATCGCTCTTCTTTTTTTCAAGAATGGCACTACTGCAAACTCGTTGCGCTTTTCAGGGAAATCGTCCTGGGACGAGTTCGTTGAAGTTCATCGAAACCAGTAGAAAGCAACAATTTCATGTTTCGGTTTTGATCCGTCATCTGTCAATAATATACGATACAAATCGCAAAATAAACAGGTCCACAGCCAGCAACGGGCAAGAATGGCCAAGCTCTTTGAGAGGAATCCGCGCAACGTCCGGTGCGCTCCACCGCCGCAGCTCTTCTCTACAGAACCCTACTGACTTGTATGCGTGCCCCTATTCACTAGCATCGCGTCGTGGGTCATGGCCTGTGGCCTGTTCGCGGCCTGGTACCAGTACGACCGGATGAAGGAACGTCAGTTCTCCAACAAGGAGGCTTCCCAGTGGAACGAGGCGGTGCTGCGTATGCACCCGCAGAAGCCCCGCAAGAAGGACTAAATCACGAAAAATGCAACATCTTTCGGAGCATTTTCCACGATAAGTGTAAAAAACCGTTAGGTGGATGCCAACACCCGGTCTCAGCTTTTGCTTCTTTTTGACGTCTGGTCTCAGAGGGGCGTCTTCCATTGAGGAGAATTCATTTGTGAAAAGGTGGAGCGACCATGACGACGCCGTTCGAGAACAGCAAGATTGCAAACAACGTCAAGAGCGGCAAGTGGACGTACGTGGCTGTAAAGTTCGGGGTTGAACGAAAGGAGACTGATGATTGGTGTTGTGTGCAGAATGCCTTTGCTTGTCGTTGCGGGTGTTGGAGCTGCCGCTTGGTACATGACGTCGGCGCGCGACCACAAACCTGTTTCTCCCGATCGCAACTCGCGCTCACCCCGTCCAAGATGAAGTAGCTGCAGAGGGACAACGATATCGTTGGGAGTTTAGTGACGTTGAAGTGAGGGTGCTTTCTTTCGTCCGAGCTGTCAAAAAGAAGCCGCCGCCATTGATGAGAAGATGGTTTGATGAGAGAAGGATGGCTTCGGAAGATCGACCGACTCGTAATTTCGATGCAATTGTTTTGTTGGAACGAGCTTATTTTTTGCTTCTCTCGATTGAGCCTACAAATATATTCTCCGACGCGGCACCCGTTGGCTTACTGGTCACTCGAAAGTTCTTTACACCGAACTCAGGCATCGTATTGAGGGTCGCTGGATGAATGGACTTCGCTGCAATGCCATCTCCATTGGCTGCGTGCACCAGAACCAGTTTGTTTATGCGGCCGCCGCCGCTAAGCTTACCGTATGCGCGCAATGTCAATGCGGCCCGCATTATGCGGGTGGCGTGACTTCAAGGCTCACCTGCCGTTCAGATGGGTACATGAATGACATCCGACTCGGATTCCGAGACCTTAGGACCAAGTTGGTCGTCTACAACTTGCATATCGGAGCCCTCTCCCCACGTGTCAGCCAAGACGAGACGCCTCAATGGGTACATGTACCCATCGAAGACCAGCGTCAGTTTCGAAGCTGCCGCTCACTTGAACAAAGTAAGGTGACTTTTCAGCTGCCTCGTACAAATCGCACTACATGATGTATACAGTTCAATTGGCAGGTCATTCCGACATTTAGCGTCGCTTAACCCCTGGTCGGGCTCCAAGATGTGGCGTCGCACACTGCTCGCCGCCTCACTCGCGGGCCATGCGCTGGCCCGCACCGACATCACCGCCATGCTCTACACCAACGACGCCATCACAGAGCCCACCGCGCCCGAGAGTCTGCCATCCGTCCTCACCGACCTCTTCCTCACGACGGCCAACTTCACGTCGCTGCCTGCGAAACTGCAACGCGCGCTACTGTGGAGCGCCGGATGGGTGCGCGCCATCCCCGAGTCTGCAGGCTCCGGCTCGGACGACTCGTCCAGTCAGTATCTGCAGGTGTACGTGCTCTGTGGCCGCACTATGAGCGACGTGTTCCAGACGTCCGAGGCCTTCGACAACGCCACAGCCTGCGGGCTCAAGACGTGCAAGAGCAACGTCATCACGTACACGCAGCAGGCCTGCAATCCCAGTTACGTGACGCAGAAGGCTCTGTGTGCGCTCAATCCTGCCTCTAGCGTCACGTTCGCCACTAGGAGCGGGCCTCTGTGGGCGCTGGACGGCCAGATCGACGACAACTTCAACCCGCAGCTCTTCCAGTTTGAAAACAGCTCCAAGGACGACGACACGACCATGTACATGCTGGCCCAGAAGGGCTCCTGGGGTATGACGGACGCGGCCTGTCCGAACGCAGCCATGTCCATCGCTCCGTGCACTGCTGCAGACTCCAGTGAGGTGGGCACTGATGACGCACAGCAAGCCACGTGGTGCGCACCCAATCTGGACCAGGGAGTGATTCTGTGGCTGCAAAACGAGCAGACTGGTTCAGGGTCAGACGACGGCTCGAGCTCGACCGTCTCGTCCACTGTTGCTATTGTCCTTGGTATCCTGCTGGCCATCTTTGTGGTGGCGAGCGTCGTGCTCTTTGTGCTCTATCGCCGAGCCAAGGGCTGGCCCAAGGACGGACTGCATGAGAACGAGCAGAACACCTTTTTCATGCACGCCCGGTCCTTCCACGCGCCGAATGGGCCTGATGGAGGCAACAATATCTCGGGCCAGTACGTGTCCAACAACGGACCGCACCCGTCCTATGACAACGCCATGCAGATTGAAGCGGTGAACGAGAGCTTCCGTATGCGGTCCCCGGAGCTCGCAGCCTTCTGTGACGACCAGGAGCTCATGCTGAAGCGGATCGCGTTCGCGGGAATCGTCTACCGCCAGAAAATGACAAGCGGGCCTAACGGAGAGGTGTGGCAAGGCGAGTATGAAGGACAGCAGGTTGCCATCAAGTGCACGCCTGCAGCTGCAATTGCCAGTGCCGCGGCTGCTAATGGTAGCCGAGGATCTTCAGCCTTGCATGCCTCATCTTTACTCGGTGACAAGGAACTCAAAGCCCTCGTAGACTTCACAAAGGAAATTCGCATGGCAGCGTTTCTGGATCACCCTAACATCGTCCACTTCATCGGCCTTTCGTGGCGCACGCTCCCCGACCTGTGCATGGTTTCGGAGTATGTCGCCCTTGGAGATCTGGCACACTTCCTGGCTCAGCCGGATAGCAAGCACCTCACGTGGAAGGGCGACAAGTTGGCCATCGCGGCGGATATCTCCAATGCACTGGTGTACCTTCACTCGCTGTCACCCGTTGTACTGCACCGTGATTTGAAGTCGCTGAATGTGCTCTTGACGGAAGATCTCACGGCCAAGGTGAGCGACTTCGGACTCAGTCGGGAGACGAGCTTCGACGAAACGATGACCAGTGGTGTGGGGACGCTGCTCTGGACTGCTCCTGAGGTGCTGCGAGGAGAGCACTACTCGGAGAAGGCCGACATTTATTCTTTCGGTGTCGTGCTGGCTGAACTGGACACGTGTCTGCCGCCGTACGCCTACAGCCAAGGTCGGAAAACCAAGGGCAAGAACGATATGGACTGGGTGCCGCTTATTGCTAGTGGTCGGGCTACCCCTCCATTCCGTCCGGACTGCCCACGGGCAATTCGCGACCTCGCGTCTCAGTGTCTCGACAAGGACCCGAACAATCGCCCTCCGGCCATGCAGATTGTGTACATGCTGCGGTCGAAGATCCCGCACACGCTGTAAAGTCCCTTCCTTCATCCACTGCACAGAGGATATCGTTAATGAAAAAAGGCATAACACTATTTTCCGGAAGCTCAAAGTATCCGTTGAAGTTGACAGCAAGTCGCTTGATGTGGCCACAGTCCATAATAGGATGGCTACACTGCAATGCATCCGAAAAACAAAGCACGGCACCGCACCTGAACAGCACAAAGTGCAGTGACGATGTTGCCAAGCGCCGGAAAACTCAACTAGGACGCTTTCGCTTGTTGGTTTGGAACGAGCGGCGCTGCTTCTTGTGTACAGCAGTTGCTTTGTGGAAGGTGGCGTAACGACTGCAAGCCAAGCGTCGAGGCTGCATCGCTCACGAATGGGGGCTGGAGACGTAGAGGGCGTTCAGCAAAGGCCGTTGCCGCGCAGTCAGAGCCGGTCAAAGCGAACTTCCTGCGAGCTGCAATGCCGTGACTTCGTAGGCTAAAGCACCATTGCCTCATCGCACGTGGCGGAGCAAAAAGACAAGTCGCGTGCGAACATTTCCTGCCCGACGGACAGCAGTACCCAACCGACAGGCTGAGGACAGTCGTTGCGGTGAGGCGAAAGCACGCTGCTAACCGCTCGATCAAAACGACACCACGGCAGCAGCCCGTTCAGGATGTCCGTGGCCTCGAAGCCGGAGCATACAACGAGCTTCGTTGTGCTTGGAGCAGGATCCGCTGTTGCAGGTACCGGTAGCTCCACTTTCGAGGTTGGCAATGTAAACGCGACCACCAAGCCGGAGAGAACCGTTCAAGCTCCGTCACCGAACTCCTCCTCCTCGTCTTCCGAAGGATCCGGGCTGACCGACGATGAACTCGGCCTTGCTGTTGGTGGCAGCTTCATTATCATGGTCATGCTCTGCATCCTCTTCGTCGGTCACAGGCGTCGGCGCAGAATGGGTAAAGAGATAGAGCCTGCTCCATCGCCAGGTACTCACGAGGCATCGACCAGACATTCTCCTTCCGGTGACCCCAGGAGCAGTATGTCCTTGACAACAGCTCGCTCATGTCGCCGTCAATTTCGTTCGGCTCTCACGCATCCTCCTTCGAGCAGACACACCCAGAGGAAGCTCCCGAGCCCTGGAATCGCCCCGAAGTGTTAGCAGTCCGCGTCTCCGTAAGTGAGATTTCTCTCGATGAACTCGTGGCACGTGGAAGCAACAGCGAGGTCTACCGCGGTCAGTACAGGGATCGGATCGTCGCTATTAAGAAGCCACTGCCGCAATGGCTTGGGGACAGCGATAATCTCGACGCGTTTTTCGATCGAGTGCGGCTGCTGGCATCTCCGGCACTGATGCACCCCCGTGTGGTATCTTTCTTGGGTGTGTCGTGGAGGTCGCTCGTGTATGTGTGCATGGTGTCTGAGTTTATGGCTGGTGGGGATCTGCGCTCGTTCGTGAGTCGACGACAACACCAAATTGGTTTTGTGCGAGATGACTTTACAAGACGCGGCTTTTGCCGCCAGAAAGTATATCTCGCTTCACAGATAGCGAGCGCGCTGAGCTTCTTACACGCGCAAGGGCTCGTGCACGGCGCAATCAGCTCGCAAAACGTGCTGCTCGACGAAAACCTGAACGCGAAGCTGGCGGGATTTCAAGGTAGCAGTGTCCGGCCAGCGATCGACCGCAGTCGCCCTAGCCACGACCCTGCAAATATACCCGTGCCGCCACGGCTCCTGACGGCGTCCGTCCCGATCGGAGTAGCAGATAAATTGCGACGAGAACGTAGTCGACTCAATGCCCTCTGGAGCGCTCCCGAGGTGCTCCGAGGCGAGCGCAGCAATGCGCAAACCGACATTTTCTCGTTTGGCGTGGTGCTGTCGGAGCTCGACTCGCTCGTCGCGCCGTACGGCTTCAACAACAAGTTCGGCGAGCACGGGGACAGCGCCGAACTGCTGGAGAAAGTGGCAGCGGGCCACGTCCGCGTCCACTTTGCGAGCTCCCGAGCCAGACACGGGCGACGAGGGTCGTCATCGCCTGCAGAGGTGGACGCACGCTCCACCGCGGCGGTCGTGCGACTCGGCAAGGCTTGCGTGGCGCTGGATGCTTTCGAACGTCCTCGGCCGCGCAGGCGTCCGCCGAGCTGCACAAGCTCCTGCAGACGCTCGAGTCGCTGAGACCCCAAACTTAGTCGAACACTGGGCAACGTGACACCTTCAAGGCCAATGCAGCGTGGCCAGCCGTTTTGCCAGCTGTGCCAAAGCTCATAGATACTTTCTCAGGACAACTTCAACATGTCAACGGAAAAAGAGTCAGTCTAAAAGAGCTCTAATTAATCGCGAATGTACACTACAGCACCAACAAGGACATACTGCAACATGCACGTAGTGCAAGTCGCCGTTAGCGGAGTTTGCTTCACGAGGTTTGCGAGCCACAGCCCCTGTCACAAGCGGACATCTGCAAAGTGCGACGTCGTGGTCCGTTGGGAACGGTACCATCCGCGAAACCCTCGCGTGTGATGAAGTTGCTGGTCGTCGCCATGCAAAGTATCGTCACCCTCGGCGCTGATACTGAACCCACCACGCTTTGACTGGCATGTGCAAGATTTGCACTGCACTCAAAAGATAAAGCTTTGGCAAAACCTTTCGATTCTGCAGCGCAGCGGCCTATGGAAAACATCTCGTGCCCACTATGTCGTCCCTCCGCCTCCTCTTTCCATTATCCCCGTCTTGCAGAGCAGTTCGCTCTGTCCACTCGAATTGATCCTCAATCCTTGGAAGCCACGTTCTATATCGCTCCTATCATTATTTGTTTCGCCACCCGAGTGGATGGTCTCCGCTGAGGACCCAGGACCTGCAGTAATGGGCGTCCATGTATTACGCCGACTTGAGTCCCCGTCATCGGACGGTGGCTCGAGCTTCGACTTGCTGTATCTGATCCCCATCGTCCTGGGGGCCGTCGTTCTCCTGCTATTGCTGCTCTGGCTGCTGTGTCGCCGTCCCCGACGTCCCCAACGCAAGAGCAGCGAACAGTTCCAAGTGTTCGAGGCGCCTCCACTCATCCCCACAGTCGGGAGTCCGGACGAGGGACCCATGGCCTCCTTCTCGTCCCTAAGAGACGTCGACAATTCATCTAAGAACGTGTGGCTCAGTGGTAGTGGACGCACGATTAACTCGGTCCAGAGCGTGGGCTCCAGTCGCAGTCTCACGGCCTCCACAGTCGCCGACTACGCGCTGGACACGACGCAGAGGGACGAGCTCTTCCACGTGCTGCACCACGACGCGGCCCTGGCCACACAGCGACTCGCAGTGGACAAAATCGCCTTTGAACGGGTCCTGGGCGAGACGCGCACGAGGCATCTCTGGCTCTGTCAGTTCGAAGGGGAGAGATCGTCGTCAAGAGCCTCAACGCACCAGACAGAGACGAACAGGTGTTCCCGGCCCTGCAGAGCTTCGTGCAGGAGATTCAGATGACAGCCGCTCTGGAACACCCGAACGTGCTGCGGTTCCTGGGCGTCGCGTGGGGCCACAGTCTGCGCTCGCTCTGCTTCGTGGCTGAGTTTCTGCCAAGAGGAGACTTGGCGGCCTTCCTGAGACGCTGTCGGAAACGCCGACAGCAATTGACGTTGCACGCATCGTCGTCGTCGGTCTCGAACGCCTCTAGAGGCTCATCCGCGTCCACGACCACCGGACAAACTGCTGTGACGGGGCCGTCACCGCCTCCGTCGTTGCAGAACTCTGGCTCGGGGTTCACGGTCACGAGTTGGGTGGATGACAAGCTGCCGATTGCTGTTGGTGTCATGCGGGCAGTGGTGTATCTCCACACGCGTCGCCCCAAGCCTATTGTGTACCGCGTGCTTCGAGCGCGTAAAGTCGCCATGAGCGACCACTTCGAGCCAAAGCTCATTGATTTGACCCCGGCGACGGGCGGCTCACCACCGGTGGACCAGGAGGAGCTGGCTGCAGGTGTGGGGAACGCCTTCTGGACGGCACCAGAGCTGCTAACTGGGGAGTCCCGACCCAAGCCAGTGATATTTATGCCTTTGGCGTGCTGCTAGCCGAGATTGACTCGGAAGCCAAGCGCCCGTACCATACTGCACGAGACACCCGATCAGGCGAGAAGCTGCGAGCATTCCAAGTGCTGAACCTCGTGGTGAGTGGCGAGTTGAGACCTCATTTCGCCCCCAACTGCCCTCCGGAGGTCCGTGAGATCGCGCTCGCGTGTATGCGGCAAAACCCTATGCAGCGCCCCACGGCTCGTGAGGTTCTCCAGGGTTTGCAGAGATGTGCAGCGTGCAGTGCAGCATGAAAGGTCTGAACATGTACTGAAGGATGTAAAGAGGAGGAGGCACGCCATCAGCGCGTAGTCCACTAACAATTGTTAAGATTGTAGAAATTGTAGCAATGACGAGAATGAACACTGGACGCCAGGAATCGTGAATAACGCGGGCTTAATTACAAGGTGAATACTATGTGAGTTGAGTTCGACAATGAAAGTGTTAGAAGACGTAAGACTCCTCCGCTTCTTCTTGAGCGAAGGCATGTATGACGAGCTGCATCTGGTACAGCGCCTGTGAAGCTGTGGGTCGTGCATCCGGCTCGAAAGCCACACAGGCGTTGCCAAGATGCACCATCGCTTCCAGCGCTGGAGACGCAGGCGGCGTGAAGTCCACACTGAGTCTGCCACTGGACACGAGCTGGAGAATGGCCGTGTCCGGGATAGTCCGCCCAGTCTCGGTGATCTTGGCTCTGGCGTACGGAAGTTTGTGCGAGTCCAACTCGCTCAACACAACACCAAATGAAAAGAGGTCAGCCTTCTCGTCGTACCGCTCGCCCATCATGACCTCCGGTGCCATCCAGAGCGACGTGCCCACTCCAGCAGTCATGGTGCGATCGCTGCGCTCTCGAGACACGCCAAAGTCCGTGAGCTTGGCGCGCCATCGTTTATCCAGCAGGATGTTCTTGGACTTGAGGTCGCGGTGCAGCACCATGGGATCTAAACAGTGCAAATACGTGAGCGCGTGGGCCACGTCCAGCGCAACGCGGGCCTTTTCAGCATCAAAGCCCATGGGTCGATGGTCCACTTCGTCAAACTTGACCAGTAGTGCGCGCAGATCTCCTCCGTCCATGAACTCCGACACTACGCACAAGTCCGTGAGTGAGTCCCACGCGACGCCCACGAAGCGCACGACGCGCTCGTGCTCCAGCGCCGCCTGCAGCTTGACTTCGGCCAGGAACTCCTCGATCTTGGCTAGGTCCTTCCTCGACTCGGGCAGCAGCCGCTTGATCGCGACCTCGTTGTCCTTGTACGTGCCCATGAGCACCTCTCCAAAGCCTCCCCGACTCAGCACCTCGCCCGTCCTGATGCGGTCCATGGGGATCCTTGCCGCCACAATGGCTGGGTCGTCCCACAGGCCTCCGTGGCCGGAGCTGGGCCACGCCCTCCCGTCATGGTTGCTGTTGCTGCCCGCGGTCTGCGCGCTGCTGCTGTTGCTGTCACTGTATCCCATGGCTCTGCGGAAGCTCTCGTGGCCTTCGAACGAGTTGATTCGGCTGCGAGCCGACGTGTCGAACGTATCCAGGTCCTGTGTATCTTCAAAGCTGCGTTGGAAGCTCGCAGCTTCGGGTTTCAAGTGCTGAGACGCGTCGCTCCCGACCAAGAAGGACGAGGACGCGTGTTCCAGTCTGCTGGGCGAGCCCTGGCTGCCTGTAGGCTTGAGCACCGCAGGAGGCAGTGAATTGTTGTTGACGGGCGACGTCATGACGTAGAAGCCCGCGTGGGCGTCCATGGAGCCCAACTGCAGCTTGGAGTTGACCGAGTGCTGGTTGGCAGCCGTGGCGATGCCCGGGGACAGTTGAGACGCCGGTGGGTTGGGCGCCAAGTTGACGAACGGCTCGAGGGCCAGCGCCTTGTTGCGGCGGCGCTCGCGGCAGTAGAAGACGAGCCCCAGGGCCACGAGCAGCACGGCCAGGACGCCCACGGCCGAGCCGATGACGATGCCGTACGGGAACTCGGAGGCGGAGGACGAGGAGGCCAAGCGCCGCCGCAGCGTCATAGTGGAGGGAGATAATAGGGGGACTTTTGCGCTTGTGTACGTGTAGCTCTTGGCTTGATGGACGCAGTGCAGGAAGTGCGCCATGCGGGCGTTACGGTACGGTAGTACAGTGGGGATGGACTTTTGTCGTCACCCAGGTGGCTAAAGTTCAGGTTGCTTGGTGGACAACCGGCGAGTATCTCAGTGATTTTCACCCGCTGCTGGTTGCAACGCCGGTCTTGTGGCGTCTTGAGACAGAGTTGGTGGCGCTGCGTTCGTTGAAGCAATTTTCGATGGAGGAATGGCGACGGATGGCAACGAGACGATCACAGGGGAGCCATCGGCTACAGCGTTGCACTGTTGTTACCTTTTCAGTCTTCAAGGAATGCTGCATATCTACAAGACTCACTCGATGCATACGTGCAGTCGGTTGTGTTTGAGGAGGACGCCGAGTTCATCAGCAGCAACGATCGTTTCATTACTTTACTGTTGGCGATTTCCAGTCAAAATATCGGCGACGGGTGATGTTAAATGGGAGCGGTCAAGGCATGTCAAGTTGTCGGAGCTGGAAAGTGAGGACAGCCTCGGTGTGCTGTGCTGCTGAACTGGGGCTGTCCCGCTTGACCATCTATTGTCGTTGCTCCATGCGCAATCAAGCGCCAGTTCTTGCTTTGGTCGACAAAAGGTTTTGCGTGTTATGCGGAGACGTTCTCTGCATTCTTATCGCTCAAACTACTGCAGATGCATTGTAAATCACTTCGTTGTCGTCCAAGTCGAATAGGAAGCTAACGTTACCAGCAGAGGTCGAGTTGGTGGCGTTTTGCTCTGCGCTCTCGTGGCAGTAGTCGACGATGCCGTCCGTCGAGTACAGCTCACCATGAAGGACGACACCTTGTTGTAGAGCTTCGTGCCTTTAAAGTTGATGGAGCCCTTTGACCCACTCATGGAAATCGATTCACCCGCACAGTGCATGTCCTCGTACCACGCCATCTGTCCCTGGAGGTCAGTCCACTCGGAATCCTTGCTGTGGTCGTCCCAGCAGTGGGAAATCGTGTAGCAGCGCTGTGTGCGGTCGAAGCCGAAACCCATGAAGCGATTGTTGAAGTACACGTACATTTTGGCGTACGCGGTTGGCAGGAGCACGACCGATAGCACTGCGATCACTGCAACCTTCAGCAAGAATTTCATAATTGAGTGAACAGTGAACAGCTTCCGGCAAAAAAAGAAATGAGAGGAAGATTCGAGGTGATGTCACGGCAGTGCTGGTTCCTTCAAAGGGGCTTCCTGTATTCGACTCCGCCATAAAGTTTGGGTGTTAGATCTTACATCACGCCTCTGACACCATCAATAGTTTCGCGACGATTTCGGTGCAAGGCAAGTAAGTTATCCACTTTACCGCGACTTGAATCGAATCGAAACTTCACGTCTAAGCGATGGATCAAAAGTTGCTGCGGATGGAAGTACGGTGCAAAGATATTTCGGTAGTTGCCGCGACTGAGAGGGCCAATAAGTAACCGTCGGGTGCAAAGTATCAAACACGCAGTGAGCAAGTTCCCTCAGCAATGGATAAGTTGTAAACATGTACCACGTTCCACGTCAGCAGGTTTTGCCGTATTTTTGGAGACATGGATTTTGGGATTGTGATGTTGCAGATTTTTTATCACCAGGATACTGCAATAATTTCTCGAAAAAGCTGTATGCTGCCTACGCCGAGCTACATCAGTAAAAAACGGCTGAATTCCTGTAGTCGTTCGTCAACAGCACCACCTTGATGTTAATTCGACGCTCGCAACAAGAAGTTCCTGTGTTCGAAAATTGATGAATACAGATTTGATCGTTGATTGGGGGCTACTTAAGTACATGTAACATGAAGCTTGAAGAAACACACTACAGTAGACTGCGGTAGCTAACAAATATCGTCTATGCCAACGTACTAGAAGGGTTAATACCCCTTCGACTTTGAAAGTTGTACTTCGTAGTAACTACAGTACTTGTACTTTGTACTACGTAGCTTTTCTCTACCGCCTGAGTACTCAATAACGTGCAGTTCCATTCACATCCGTTTTCTCAATCGGAACGGGGTCGTCAACCTGAATTTCCACCATCCCCTTCGTCGGGTACTCACTGTCTTGCTGCACTATGAATGATGACACCGCAAGATCAAGCTTGTTTTCCTCTTCAAACGAAAAGCTGCCTGACGTGGCCTCTGACATCTTGATATTGGGACTCGTGCAGCCAGCGTGTTTGTAAAACACGAGGGAACTGCCTTTAGGCAACTTCTTCCAAGTCGTTCGGACGGCGCGGTCGTTCCACAGGTCTTCAACGGTATCGCTGAACGGTGTCGAAAGTGAACTTGGCGTTGCTCCCAAGGCTGTATAGCCACACCTCCATCGCCGCCACACTGTACCAAAACACGAAAAGAGTCGCCTGTAACAGAGCAAGTGTCATGCCACCCAACCCGGTTAGCTCCTGTAGGTACGAAGCAAAATCGGAAGTGAACCGTTAGCAAGAATTTCATTGCTGGTGTATCATGAGGGGCAACATTTTACTGACTTGAGACCTCAACTGTTCCTAGTTTTCAAGCTGTCGCTGATTCGTTGCCAGCGAAACCAGCAACTTTGTCGAAGTCCCTGCTGGAGGTACCAGTTGACGAGTTAGTCGAATTGATCGCCACGCTTTCGCCACGGCAAAAGTCTTTGAAGCCACCGACGGGGTAACAACTGTACTCTCGCACCATGAAGGACCGCACCCTGATTTCCAGCACCGTTCCTTTGAACGAGAATGAGCCTTCCGAGCGCGCCGCGATAATGGAGTCTCCTGTGCAGTGCTCGTCGCTAAACCACACGAGCTGGGACGAATCCGGGAGTCCTGTCCACTTGGCGTCTCGGCCGGCAACACAATAGTAAACGGAGTAGCATCGTTGCGTGGCGTCGATGGGGAATTTACGGTTGTCAACGATCAGGTACATGCCAGCTTGCGAACAAGGCAACCGCGTCAACGCCAGCATCAACAAGAAAGTCATTACATTGGTAATCGGAAGTGCCATTGGTGTAGCTCTTTCGAAAAGGCAAATGGTGCATGTTGCTTGGGCTGAAGATAAAGCTGCCTCGTGCAATCAATTGTCAATGAAATGTATCAAGATTAGTTTTGTGGTCCATACGTCTTGCTCAATTCATTAGACGACCCCTGGTTGCCGTTGCTCATGGCGTTATTGAGTTGTTGGTGCAAAACCCAGCATCATCAAAAGAAAAAGCTGAACTTGAGCTGCCCGATGTAGAGTTGGTCGAATTAAGTAGCGCGTCTTCATGACACTTGTCCATAATCCCGTTGATGGGATACATGCTGTACTCTCGAACCATGAAGGAGGACACTCGCTTGTCCAAGACGCCGCCTTTAAAGTTGATTTTACCCGCCGGGAGAGCATCATGAATGGAGACTCCTTGGCAATGATCATCGCTGAACCACACCATCTCCGACGGATCAGGAGGTCTTTCCACTCAGCGTTCACGCTTTGGTATTTGAAGCAGTGCGAAATGGTGTAGCATCGCTGCGTAGCTCTAATGTAGAACTGCACACTGCGGTCGTTGAAGAATAGCTGCATGGTGTTGGCACGCGTAGTGGTGAGCAATACCATAGTGATCGTGGCTATCACAGCCCATCGTTTTCCCATTGAAGACGTCATCTGCGCACTCTTGAAGGAAAAGCGAAATGAAATCTGCTGAGCACCATAACTCGCCTCTTACGCGACGTCTTAACTTGAATCATGATGATGCCCGCTTGTCTTGGGTGGCATTCACAGATGCCTCCAGGGCCCAATTTCTATGAAGCCCATGAGTCGTTTTCCAAAGACTCTGTTGAAATAGTCTCGAGTCGACGGGTCGTTTCATCAAAGGTTCACTTGCATCTGCAAGTCTGCGTCACGAAGGTCAGTAGTGAGAGCGAATGGATGCCACTGCCGCAAATGCTAAGCCTGGTGCTCGGCTTGTGGAGCGGGTGAAGGTTTTCTGTCGAGTGAGACCTTTGCTGCAGCGTGAACGGGACGGATGGAGCTTCGAAGAGTATTGCCAGCAGTTTGGGGAGGACGGCCAACGCTCGGATAGCAATGACACACAACCTGCCACCGATGCCACACCCGAGAGTCCGGAGGATGATCCAGCAACGTTCATCACGGAAAAGGGTCGCAAAACCACTGGGTCTTTGACGCCGTCACTCACAATGCAGCCTGATAGTCGCAGTGTCACATTCCAGGCCCCAACTGCAGCTCACGGTGAAGCACGATTGTTCCAGTTCGACGGCAGTCTCAATGAATCTTGTAACCAACAGACAGTCTACGAGCGTGTAGCTGCCCCCATTGTAGAAGATGTGATGGCCGGATACAATGGTACCATCCTGGCGTACGGTCAAACTGCTACGGGTAAGACGCACACGATGGTGGGCCCTGGAGACTTGGTGCATGGAGATCAGCGTGGGCTTATTCCACGGGCTCTGGAACACGTCTTCGACCGAGCTGAGAAGACCCGTTCACAAGCCAAGACGACCATAGCAGTAAGCTACGTGCAGATTTACTGCGAGCGCATCTTTGACTTGCTGGAGCCTGAGACCTTGCCTTGCAACATTTTGGTGCGTGAAGATGCCGATCGTGGTGTATACATTGATGGTGCTGCTGCAGTTCACGTCGCGAGTGTTGAGGACTGTCTGCGTCTAATGGAGCGTGGCAACGCGAATCGCGCCGTCTCCAGTACCGATATGAATGCCCACTCCAGTCGTAGTCACGCCATTCTCATCCTTCGTGTTGAACGAAAAGAGTTTGCATCGCCACCGCCAACTAGTGGGCCGGCAAAGGCACTACCCAACCTGTAATTCGGTTGAGCAACCTGTATCTCGTGGATCTCGCAGGCTCGGAACGCGTAAAGAAGGCCCGAGTTTATGGTCGCCATATCAACGAGCTCAAAGCTATCAACCTCAGTTTATCAGCGCTTGGAAACTGCATCTCGGCTCTCAGCAAGCAGACCCAGCAGAATCAAGCAAGTTACCATGTGCCATACCGAGATAGCAAGTTGACGCGCTTGCTGCAATCGAGTCTGGGCGGTAATGCCAAAACCGCTCTGGTGGTGACTGTCACACCCGCTATCTCGGAAGCACCTGAGACCCTCCAAACACTACAATTCGGCCAGCGTGCGATGCAAGTCGCCGTTCGAGCGCACCGCTCGGCACTGTCGGTTCTCGACTATCGCACATTGTATGAAGAGATGCGACAGGCACTTGACGAGGAGCAGCAGCGATCGCAGCAAGCTGAGGCAGCGGCGAGCGATGAAAGCGCAGACTGCTGTTGCAGAAGATAAGCTCACAAAAGCGCTCCTTCGGGTCCAGCACTTGGAATTCGAGCTTGAAGCAGCACAAACAGCGACCAGGCATTCAAATGGAACTGAAGGTGATGCTGGTAACGATGTCGACCGCATGAAACTGGAGCTGCAGCAACTGGTCGCCCGTCATGCGCAGGATGTTGCACAGGTAAAGTCTGCTTGCGACCGGCAGATCGAAACTTACAAGCGCCTTGCGCATGAAGCTTCACAAGAGTGGCACGAGGTCGATGGAGAGCTGGCTGGCGAGAAGACCCAGGTGTTGCACACTTTGCAGGAGCTGAAAGAGTTTAAACTGCGTTTCTTCCAGCTCGAAGAAGACAGCACGGAGCGTATTGCTGAGCTTGTTGAAGAGGAGCGGGATCGTGAACGTGAAAGAGATGCTGCCATGTCCAGGGTCACTGTCTTGGAGAAGGAGCTCAAAGCCATCCACACCAAGGTGCGTCGCAGCGGTGGTTCCACTAGCGTGGTGTCGGCATCACTCTGATAATTTTGTGTCTCGCTCTGCACAGCTGGTGGAGGGGGAATCACAACGCGAAAAACTTCAGGATCAAATCGACACTGAGTTCGTGCCTAAAGAATCAGTAAGGACATCAAGATCAGTGCATGATGCTAACCGGACGACGTTGAACACAAAACAACTCACAAACAACTCATTTGGATGTCTCGTGAATTACCATGTGTAGATCCAGCAAATGGAGGTCTTGTACGAAGGAGCCATCTCGAAGCTTCAAGCGCGAGTCGGCTGTCTTGAAAGCAAATCTTTGAGCCGAAGACCGAAGACACCAAGCAACAACAGTAACAATAACACACAGACCCAGCGATCACTACCGGAAGTCAGGAAACCAGGTATGCCGGCCAACCGCGCTGTACCCAAAATCGGCCGACTCATACCAGGCTCCAAGACCGGCTCCGCTTCGAAACTTAACACTGGTCCAAACGCGTCATCACGGAATGTGCATTAGCATAACGGCATAACATGACAAATTCGTACGGCGTCGCTCGTAGAGCCATGTATTGCATAGCAGGTTGGACGGCGCTGTAGCAAACAGCAATATGCCCAGACGTGACCAGCGCTCAGCCTCTGCAGTTTAAAACATGCACTAAAGACTACGGAAAGGGTTTTCCGGGTCATCCAAGTCGTTGTCCTCGGGGTCGAAGTCGTCAACCGCCTGATCACCACGCACAATGCACACCAGTCAGCTCCAGCACTTGCCACCACACGTTCTCGCATATCCCACCTTGTACTCCTCCCACGAGTCCTCCACAAACGACAGAAACTTAATGAGCGAGTCCGTAGATGTTGTGTCCTTCTCCGCGAGCACCAACAACGGATGGAACGTCTCGCTCGTGAACTCCACTCCGCGGGTCTGTCCCTGTGTCATGAGCTCCGTCGCATCCTGATACTCTCTGCTCTTCACAAGCTGCATCAGCACAGGCAAAAAGGTCTGCTCCATGGGGCACACGTCCTCTCCATTCACCACTTCTCTCAGAATCTCGGTCGCTTCCTCCAGTCTTTTGGCGTCCAGCAGCGCCACCAAAGCCCGTCATAAGCCGGCAAGTCCAGCACCACCGCCTGGTTCACCGCCTCATCATACAACTAAAAAACAACAACAAAAACACCATAACGTCACTTCCAGAGCTCGACAAAAGACCATGAAAACTCGTGAAAAATCCACCTCCATGGCCTGGTCCAGCATCCGATAGCGGAGACACGCGTCCATGACGTAAATGGACGCGAGTTTCGTGTAGTCATCAGGCTTTAGTCCTGGTGCTTGGTACACGCCTCGCAGCAGCTCGAAGGCCTGCAGCGCCTGGCTCCTGCTCTTCTTCTGTCTGGCCAGCAGTACTGCCAGTCTTTGCAGCACAGTGGCGTCTGGGGGCGTCTGCAGCTGCGCCAAGTGGTTCAGTGCCAGAACAGGACGGCGCTGAGCGATCGAGTGCTCTAAAAGTGTGAGGAGCTGCGAGTCATCGGCTACAGTGGCGCGATCGGCCTTGAGCGCCACGGCGGGGACGCAGCCGACACTTGGAGAGCAGGAAACGAGTGGAAGTGCTGCGAGGACGCGCGCAGCGGACGGCGTAGTGTGCGGAGCAGTGTCAGCATTGTGAATTGGTGGATGAACAGGATAAAGTTGCGGAATTGTCAGAGTTGATATCCTAGTAGATGTGGGGAGAATCGATTTGAGATATTAATACACTGTACTTGGAAATGATGTCGGATGGTACGTTGTTGAATTTGATAGTGAGAGGTCTGTTAGGTAGACGAGATTTTGGTAGCGAATTGTTTTACGTAGATTGCGTTCTGGTGGTCACCACCGTGTGCGGACAGCGATTCTGTCGAGCTGGCACAGCGTCTGCTGCTTTGATTTTACCCTGGTGAAAGTTGCCTTTTTGTGAGTGATGGTCGAGGGTGATTGCCATCCTATGAGCAGCGTATCCCGGCAGCGAGTATCAGAACGCAATTTACCTCAAGCTATCGACCCTGTTCCGCAGTCATGGACCGAGTTCAAAAGTATCGCGGGTGTTTGGCGCTGCGATTCGCTGTCGATTCTTCTGTAAAGCGCGAGATCCGAGTGATGTTGGGTCCGGACTCCTCGCAGCCTCACTTCGCGATGCTTCCAGAAGACGAGTGGCACGTGACACTCGTGACCAAAGACGAACTGCGTAGATTGAGTTCGGATGCAGTGCAAGAGGCGATGGAGTCGTTACCCACGCGGTGTTTCGTGATTGGGTTGGGCGGAGGAGACGGAGCGACACAGGACCTGAATCCGACCGGAGTGTACTTCGTCGTCTGCGTGTGGCCGAAAGCTCAGGCGTTTCGAGTCAAGCACGGACTGTCGCTGAAGGATTATCACGTGTCTGTATCGACGGCCAATCGACACGATATCGATAAGACAAATGGTGCACTGCTCAGTGATTCATGTCTGGAGATGTTGGACAAATCGGCACTTGAAGCGCTGAGTCGCCAGGTGTTGCTGGAATACAAACCCGAACGCGCATTGGAGATTGCAACGCTCTTGTGCGCTCGCTTCGGCAACGAAACTACACGTGGTTGGGTGCGGTTAGCTGATGCGGCGCTGCTTGCGGGTCGGCGAAAACTTGCTATGCTCAGTCACGGATATCTGATCGGGCGGATGGCGAGCGGAACACTTGAAGACGACGGTGGAGGCCGTGGATCTCAGCTGTGGAAATACTGCTGCGCTCAATTGTCAAA
Organism: Phytophthora hibernalis; assembly: GCA_012656075.1. Classification (NCBI taxonomy): domain Eukaryota; phylum Oomycota; class Peronosporomycetes; order Peronosporales; family Peronosporaceae; genus Phytophthora; species Phytophthora hibernalis. The sequence continues at coordinate 1,331,985 of JAAKBF010000009.1, forward strand.
ATGCGCAGAGTCAACAGAGTGGGGTCCAGTATTTCTCGACGGGGAGATCGAGCAGGTGCCTCAGAACTTGCGTAGCGTGCTTGGTAAAGCGTGGAGGATCGAAACATGGGTCGCTATTCGAGATTGCGTAGAGAACACGTCAATGTCTCTCACGTATCCATCGCGTGCACGGCTCACGACACCTCATAGCGTCGTTGGGGCGGAAGCTCGATCACCCATTCAGTATTCACTCCCCGATTCTTCCGATGGATTGTCCCTTTCCAGCTCGCTGCGATGTCAACGCCCCGGAACGAGAAAGATATTCGGTGTCTGTGTTACTCGCTGCATGTACGGCATGTTGTCACGCTCACGGAAGAGGAACCGCTTCCAGCAGCATGGTTCGATGAGCTCCCCAACATCAAGAACACGTTCCTGCCTGTGGTCAACTACCAAGCGCCCAGCATACCGCAGATCGACATATTCATGCGGTTGTGTTGCACTGCCTCACCTTCAAAATCACCTGTGCTCGTACATTGTGGTGGGGAAAGGGTCGTGCAGGGACGATGATCGCTTGCTACCTGGTGGCTTTCGGATTCCATCCACCTCCAGCGAAGCTTCTTCAAATCGACAGCGTTGCGCAAAGTGAGGGTTGGTTTCAGCCTACGATGACGGCGTCGGAGGCAATTCAGGCTCTACGAGCAATGAGACCAGGTAGTATCGAGACAAAAGAGCAAGAAGAGGCAGTGAACACATACTGCTCACTTCTTTGGAAGCGACGAGGTGTCTTTCCAACAAAACCAGCACAGCCGATACCAAGTCGGCCTGAAGTCATTGGTACATATATCGAGACGACGGACCTCCTTGTGCTGTGTGGGATTCCCGGATCCGGCAAGAGCTCTTTTCGTCGAGCACTAATCAAGCGTGTCACGGCCTCGCGCGTGGCCCCGACCACTGTTCGGGCAAACAACACCCTCTACCAGCCTTGGACTGAGATCCACAGCGACGAGGTCGGTCGTAAAGGTTGCGAGAGGAGTATTGGACAAGGAGGCACTCGACGAGCCATTCTGGACCGATGCAATGGTGTTGCTGCAGATCGACTAAAGTTCTTGAGCCTCGCTGCAACATGGAGCAATCACGCAACCGCAGTGGTTTTCGACATCCCGACGAAGCTTTGCGAAGCACGAGCGATGCAGCGCGCAGGCCACCCCACTTTACCACCCGGGCGTCGCGTAGGCTTCGCCGTTCACCAACATTCGAACACATTTGAGTTCCCGCAGCTAGCTGAAGGGTTTCAAACAGTCATTCGGATCACATCCGTCGAGGCTGCGCTTCAACTGGTCGACTTGCTGTCGCCTCCGCTGCCGCTTCTCAAGTTTCCGCGCACGACGCACCTCCTCGACCTCGGTGCTGCAACCAGCGACGACCTGATCAGCGACAGCAACAGCCTCTCCATGCCAGCAGACGAAAGCACGACTATTGTCATAACCGAGAAGCTGGACGGCGCCAACATGGGCCTCTCCCTGTCAGCGGACGGCGCGATTGTCGTGCAGAATCGCTCACACGTCATCAGCACCGAGACGCATCGTCAGTTTCGATCTCTGGACGATTTCTTGAGCGTCCACCGCTCTGTACTGTACCAAGTCTTGCACCAAGACCCACTATTCCCTGGCCGCTTCATCCTGTACGGCGAGTGGCTCACAGCGACGCACTCCATCGCGTACTCGCGACTCGGCAGCCTCTTCTACGCCTTCGACCTGTACGACCGCGAGAGTGGACAGTTCTGGGACCGCTCGTCCCTTCAGGAGCTACTGGAAGTTAGTGCGGCGTCTTGTCCAGGCCACAAACCCATCCAACTCGTGCCCAAACTCTGGGAAGGGCGAGTGCTGCCCCACGCGACGAGTTGGTGGCCATGGCGCAGCTACGGCACTCACAGTTCTACGACGGACCGGTGGAAGGTATCTATGTTAAGTGGGAATGTTTTGGTCGCGTCAAGGAGCGCAGTAAGATCGTGCGCAGCGACTTCATGGCCGGAGACGTGCACTGGAGCCACAATGCCATCCGCTTCAACCAAGTTGACGTTAATAAACGTTATCGTTAGGTAGAGTGCAGCTTTTTAACGACTAGTTAACGAGTTAACTTTGAAGATTTACTCTATTTAACGAGATAGTAAGCAACGAAGTGCTTAATAGCACAGCCCAACTAGGATTAATTGTACGGGCCCCTCGGTATAGCGAATGACATACCATATGGTATCGGTGTTAACCACGACCCCAAACGGCTTATTTGTCCGGTCACACTGGCACCGGTAGTATACCGATACAATATCGGTGCCGACCACGACGATCACGGGGCTGAACCCGCACCTCTCTGGGGCGGCGCCGCTATCTACATCTAGGGCCTCAACGGTGGTAAGACGTGTGAGCTGTAGGCCCACAGTGGGACGGCGGACTGCGGACTGCTTTGCTGATTGGCAGCTCCTTGAGCCCGACCAAGTGCCAAGAGCCCAAGATGCTGACTTGCAGACTTGCAGTATTCAAGACAGGTAGCTGAAAGCTACCCATCCCGAAGACAATCATACAACGGCACACACACGGCGTCACTGCGCGATACTCGACCGTGTGCGTCCAGATGCGCGCTCAACATCATCAACACCGACCCACCCACTGTCGTCAGCGACGACCCAACATCTATCGAACGCCACAGCTTCCGGCCTCCAGCTTTACGTTCTGCTCTGCGTTCTGCCTGTCCCGGAACTTCACGATAACGGAAGCAGCATCTGTCAGTTGTGAATTGTCGCGTGCATTGATCAATTCACTTTGAGACACCATGCTCACGCGAGCTCTCATCATTTGGGTGTGGAGCGTTGTAGCTAACTTTTGCGTCGCATTTCTTCCACCTCAGACGTGCCGCTGTATGTGGTCACGACCACGCTAACAGCTCCGATCATACCGTCGACGAAATCTCCGTTGTCCAATATAAAGCCTCCAGAGACACGGGTCCAAACCATTGCTCAGTATCTCGGATACGCTCGTGCCTCTACCGCCAGCAATGGACATCAGGTCGCCAATACTCGCTGACGCGTCACTACCGCTTCCGCTCATCATTGTACACGGCACTGCCGCCGCCGAATACGTTTGTAGGTCCGACAGAAACGCCGCACGCGTCAACAATGTCCTCTGGTAGCTACGGACGAACCGCAGCTCCCACCGAGACGGCTTTGCTTGAGGCGGAGCCGCAAAACTCGAGACACCTCCCGGTGTAGCTCCTGATAAACTCGACTGCAGCACCATCTCACAGAATTTAGGTTGTACAATGCGTGAAGAATCATACATTCACCCTCTTGCAACCTGAACGGTGAATTCAGAGCTGGGGCTACCTAGCTAAGAATATGTTGGTCTAGTTACACTTCAAGTTGTAAAACGATCTTGATAGATGTTTTGGAACGCGCATCACTGACCTTTCCCGAACAGATTACAAATCCGTCACCGTTGGTTGACAGGGGGCTGCAAGAGGAAGAATCAAAGCTATCCTAAGATGCCACGTCAATCACGTCATGCGTAAGATAGTCATAATGTCCGCCAAACATCCCGTGTAGATTCAGTAAGCAGATTAAGTGAATTATGGAACTGAGGCTGCATATAGAAATTCGACATATTTGGACTTTTACATGCCGTAACTTCAACACACATACATTGGCTTTAGCAACGTTCTTTTTTCATCAAGTTTTCTCTGTATAATTTGAACCGAATGGCATACTACCACGTCCAGATAATGGCTGAAGCGAAAAATAGAGCTGGGGTTGCAGTATGAAAGCGATGGCATATGCATTTACTATCCGTACAAAGTCAACTTCAACACGTTTTGTTGTCTTTTGGTTCTGCCCAATATACACGGGGTTTGCTAGGAACCGTATCTTAAACCTATCCATCGTTTATGCATCTAGACGTACCGATGCTGCGGAATTAGCCGATCATCTAAACTTTTTGAAACTGGTGTCTAGCAAATTAACGTATCTACTTCTGTTCTCCTCCTTTCTCCTCGTTGCTGCATTCTACTTTCTTTCTTGTGCATTCGAACTATCTCCATCATTTCCCGGCGCTTGCGTCGCTTGACCCACTTCGCTTGAGCAGCACTTTGTGCTTTGGTAGAGCCGTCTTCAAGCTGAAGTGAGGACAAGAATAACGCCTTCTCTTCGTCAAAGAAATCAGGATGCCAAATACTGTCATTCATGAAGCAGTACGCTGAAAGCAGATGCTCTTATACTTGGCGTGATCCTCATCTGGACCCAGAGGCGGCTTGCGTCACGTACTTGAAAGAGTCTAGGCTATCCGAAACGCGGACGATAACGTCCACAAAACTCCCGCCCCACCTGTCTTCGTCTGGTGTCCCGGCTACGCACTGGGATGTACGAAACAACGCGGTCATGATCCATACCACAAAATATCCGTCCAGAGGACCCATCGGATCTGTACCTACATTTTGGTACAGATCAAAATATGATTGGTCAAAAAATATCACTGGCTGTAAGTTGGCACACAAATTGTAAAGGGAGGCCACACAGGTGTTACATCATGATATAAGTAAAACATCTAACTAGTGACGCGCATGAATGGATTAATGAGATTCGCCCTCCGCGGCCGGCGGAGACATGGCGGCCGCGGAGGAGAACAGAGGCGTGGCGGTCACCGAGGATTGACGACGGCCACGTGGTGGTCGTGGTGGTCGCGGTCGGGCTACGGCCTCGAGCTGCGGCGGCACCAGGACGACAGCGACAAAACGATCGCGGCGGACTACAACAACATGGTGGTCGCGGGGACTACGGCCGACGGCGGCATGGTCGATGAGGAGAAAGACAGCGGCGTAGCAGCCGTAGAGGACTTCGGCGGAGTGGCGAGCGCTGAGGACAACGGCCGCGTGATGGCCGCAGAGGGCGACGACGCGCACTAGGGACGACGACTATGGCATGGTGACTGCAGAGGGCGACGGCGGTAAGGCGACCGCGCAGGATCTTGGCGGCGAGATGGAGGTAGGGGAATGACAGTGGCCGGTTGCCAGCAGAGGAATACGGCAGTTTGGTGGTCGCGAAGGAATTCGGTGGCAAGGCGGCTGGCGTGGGCTTTGGCGACGTGGAGGCCGCGGTTGGGCTATAGCTTCGGGCTACGGTGGCGTGATGGTCCCGGAGGACTATAGCGGCGTGGAGCCCTCTGACTGCGGTACTGTAGTGGCCGTGCAGGACTACGGCGGGAAGGCGGCAATGCACGACTCTGTCTAGAAGATGGCGCGCAGGACAACGGATGCAAGGGGCGAGAAAAGAGCGGCGGGATGGCCAGCGATCCCGTGGCGGCCGCTGTGCAAGGTCTGCGTCTTCGACGGCTCCGCCTTGAACGCTGGCATGAAACAGTGCGGTGCTGGGCGCCATCGCCGCCGCGTACATGTGCTCGCCATGACGGCGTCCCTACATGTGTACCACTGCATGCTGGACCTGTCGGAGAAGCCGATGGAAGAGATCGTGGCCATGAGCAAGACGTGCTTCTTGCTCGCGGCCAAGACGGGCGATCTGGAGCTGGGCCCGACGGGCGGCGAGGAGGACGGCGTGGACAACAGCTAGGTGGAGGACGCGTCATCGCAGCCTGAGGACATCCTGCTGACTTACATCGATCAGAGCGCCGTGCTGCAGTACGTCATGAACGCGCCACCTGGCTGTACGGTGATTATAGTTGGTTAATGGAGTTATATTATCAAATGCAGTACATTTTGCTCTCTACATATTCGTTGCCCTATTTGTCCTACGCTCAATGCATGTTGTAAGTTACTGTAAGCACTGCATGTTGCGACAGAAGTCCCCGGCCAAAGTGTGCCGGGCGAGGAGTTCGTCCAAGTCTATTCATTGTATTGCAATGATTGCACAAGTGATGATATTCATCCATCCATATGAACAGCCGATTCGTGAGTTCCGGCCTGCATCCAATATTCCGGTGGGAAGGCGTAGGCCTTGTTCCTCTTGAACTTCATCTTAGAGTAGTAGCCAAGAGGGGGACCACAACTGTATTGATCTGCAGGCGTATATCGACCCGCTTCCCATTCTGCACGTACTCCTTCATTGATAAACCCCAGTATATTCTCCGTCTCCAGTCCATCAAGCAAGTGCTCTTTATCGGTCGGTAGTTTGGCACTACCACGAAAACCGGCGACATCATTGCAGGCGTCGCGAAAAAGTAGAGCGGCTGCATCTGATTCAACTGCCGTCTTCCCGAAACGCCTCCTGAAATGTAGCAATCCTTGCTCTCCGGTATTTTCTTGTAGATTCTGTGGATCTTATAACTGGTGGTCCCGTAGGATCCAGTCAGTACCAAACCTCGCAATTCTCCAATTAAATCTTTGGTCGAAATATCTTGCGTGTTAACTGAAATTTTCTGCGTGCTGTACTGCCCTTGACCGCGGGGCGGAGCGACATGTTCTTCGTCGTCGTCGTGGCAGCGGGGCGGTGCGCCATGTCCTTCGTCGTCGTCGTGGCCGCGGGGCCGAGCGCTATGTCCTTCGTCGCCGTCGCGGCCGCGGGGCCGAGCACCATGAACTTCGTATTCGTCGCGACGGGGGCGAATGCTGTGCACGTTGTCGCCGTCGTGGGTGGGAGAGGGAACTTCTTGAGAGCTCATCGAGATCTAGCGGATTCGATTATGAGCGGTAGCCTCAACCACACATATAAAATAACTTCTATTGGCCAAATTAATAACCAATCATACACTGTTAGGTAGGGGGCCATTTGCCGATTTGAACTTTTTATGAATCGGTGCACCTGCTGTGTTCTACGGTGATGAACCATAATATTGCTGGTGTTGTTGGTATTTACTCCGTATTTGCGAGATGCTTGGCTTAGCTGCGGCTTGAAGCGCCTTCGTGGAAACGGTGCATGTACTGTATTCATTTGTAAAGGCGGACAGGCCAAATTCACAACAAAATCAAAAAGACCAGCATCTGGTAAAAAAACTTATTTGAGCTAACCATTCAAAAATCTAAAACGTATGGCTGTGTTACTTACTATACCACTGTCTCCTCTATGAAGTTGTCGACAATGTCATCTGTCTCGTCGATTGTATCGACCACAACGTTTAGGCGCTCGAGCGTTCAACCACCTCGTTCTCGGGAGCCACCGCTTCGCTCTCTGTAGTATCACTTGGGGGTAGCCTCCGTGTGCCGCGATAGACGAGCAAATCCACTTTGAATCACTGATGATCCTAACCCATTCCATGACTTCATGGCCCAGACAATTGCATCTTTGCGAGAAGGGGCTTCAAATGCACATGGAGTGCCTTCTGTCTGCTCGTGGTGCGCTCTAAGTTATGTGCGTAGCTGTTTTACCCATTCCGCTCGAAACCGTTGTTTAAATGGTCGAAACCAAGAAATGTCTGCCGGCTGGCACACGGACGTTAACCCAGGAGGAACACGCATTAAATGCACGCTCAAACTCTCTGCACGCTCTTTGACCTCATCGGTCCAACGAGCAGAAAAGTCATCCCGTAAAGTAGCACAGGCCCGCATTCCGTGCGACCGGCGAAGTGAAAGTCCAGAAAACGTACCGACAAATCTGAAGTCCACCATGCGTAAATGTTTCCATACAACTGCAGATTTAATTCTTTCTGGAGTGTAGCCATTTCTTTCCACAGTGTAGCACCGAAGCCATTTCGAGCCACGTTATTGTATGCTGCCATCTCTTCGACAGTTGATGGCTTCGTTTCATCACAAAAACGTGGTGTATTGCTTGCCAGTTGAATCGGCCATGAACATCCCTGTAAAACGCTCCTTGTCCCTGTTACCACACCTTACCCGTACTGTCTTTGCACCTCTCTTATTGATTGTTTGCTTCGGTAAATACTCAAAGCACACGCCGCTTTGGTCAGCGTTATACATTTTGTCCACACCAAGCTCCTCTTTGACTTTAGGCACCTCACACCAAAATGATTTTGCTTCAACGTTCATGTCTGCTGGTTTCCGTTGGCCCTGTCGCGTTTTTGCTCGAAGAGATAAGCAATGGCGCTTAAAAATCCTTGCCGCCAAACCCAACTTCCTTGAAAAACACTTTGCGAGACACCTTCGTCTTCAACAACGACCTGGACTTTGAGTTGAAGCATTTGGCCTGAAACGGGGACACCCTCCTCGCGCAGAGACAACACCCACTCGACGAGGAATTCTTCATCAGCAGCTGAAATAGTTGTCGCGGTGCCTACACTGCAAAGGACCTTCACTCCAGCATTTGTTGTTGTAGCACAAACTGATTCAATCTGCTCTCGTTTTTGAAGTCACTCATATATTCGCTTTCGTTTATTTTGTTGCTTCTGCACTGTGAGATGACCGTAGTACTTGGCTAGTGTAGCTGGCATGTCGTTGGCATCGTGGAAATCGATTACATCCAGCCTCTTGTTATAAGTCTCCACCTCTCGTTCATACTTGCTCGGCTGGCGGCCTTGACCTCCTCGTGCCGCTTTCCGACAGCGTGCCATTTTTGGATGTGCCTCCTCGTCAGCGACTGCTCCGCGGGAAACGATCTGTGGCAGAGGTATGCATAACCTGTGCAAGATGTGTAAAAATAGTTATGTCCGCTTGAGGAAATGGCCTTCGGTAAGGTTTAATTGTGTCGCATTTCTCCATTCTGATTGGCTGGTGGCAGTGTCCACTTCAAGGATTAATCCACCTTTACAAATTCTCTACAGTACCGGTAAATGCAGTACATGTACTGTAGTCATTGGGGGCATCCTTGAGACAACTTTGAGCCCGTCGAGTCGACGGGTTCGTCGACGGTCGACCCAGGCTCCCCTCGATATAGGACCGACCCTGAGTGGGTCTTACATCTCCGAATACGGAGGATTGACCAATCAGGTGATCGTATTTCGAGTCGCGCCGGATGGCCTGCTTTTCGTCCGCAGACATTTTGTTGCCATCGGGGAGGGGTGACCCACCTGAGGGAGGCGGGAGACAAATTTCGGAGGGAAATATGAGACTTAAGATAGCAGAAAGAAACATGGTATTAATAACGTTAGAGGAAGAAGACCCGAGCGTCGTTAGATCAACGCTTCTTGTGGCAATACCGAGGTGGTGCATGCGCTCCTCCACGTACGCCAAGCGAAGCTGCAGGCGAAGGCTTGCATCTCAACGCTTAAAAGCGTAGCTCTACGAAGACAGGGCTTACGAAGATATCCTTCGTCAATCGTCTCTGCGGCTACATGTAGAAGGTAAACAGCGAATAGCGCCTACAGCGGCGCTCTACGAGGTACTTGATCATATATGGTGGATCTTGTGCTCAATCAGTGACTGCCTTGACGGCCTAGCCAAAGCGCTCAGCACGGAGCAATGCAGCAGCAACGTGACAATAGGAGCTTGAAAGATGCAGGCCCCATGCGCTCAACTCGTTCTAATACTCCTTCTATTTTAGACTCTTTGTAAAAGCCATCAGGTTTGGAAGTGAGGAAGACTTTCAAGGCGGGCTTTCTGCCACGCGTCCTCCTCTCCACCTAACATCCCTCGGCAAATCGTGTCTAACTTAGTAAGTATCCTTATGAAGTAAGATATCTTGTGCTTTTCCTATTTGTTATAAATGTGTGTATATTCAGCCAATCATATATCCTCTTAACACTCCCATTAAAAGTTCAAGCACATCTTCTATCCTTTCAATACAGTAATGTGCGTCAATAAGGAACGGGGTTCCAACTAATATCCTTCGAAAGATTATACATATGATAGTAAGGAGCATATGTGTGTGTATTGTGGCCGTCTATATCCTCCTTAATTATATTCATATCAGGTGTTCCTTATTGCCGCACATTACTGTAATAACATTTGAAATGTCGTCCTATTTTGCGATAATTCCAAAATACCATACGACCTTTCGTGTCGCTCCTTTCCGCCCAAATTATGTGGCACTTACTGTAAGAACATCCTCTCCGCTCCTATTATGGATCGCATTTGTCTTGCCCTATCCTAAATTAAGCTGCGACTCTTCACAAATACCATGCGACCTTTTGCGTCGCGACTTTTCCCGACTTAGGCGATCCAAATTTTGTGGCTCCTATTTTAGTTTGCACCACTCAATTTTTGTGACAGCTCATTACTTCGACCTATTCCCTATATTTGACACAGCTCCAAATTTGCGCCCCGTCAGAAAACTTATTCCGTATGATTTCCTAATTCCTTATGGTCTCTGCCTCTTAGTGCCTCTCTCTTTTGTGCATTTGCTAGCAGCAATTGCTATCAGCTCATTCACTCTCAAATTTGCACTCACAAATCTGGTCCAATTAGGCGCCTATGGCCGCTTTCAAACCCTTCGGAGGAGGGGGCTACGACAACCACGGCTAAAACACCCAGGAGCAATCCTGCGGCACCACCATCCAGAGGCCGGGGTGCGCGTGTGGCACAGTTCCAATTCGCCGCATTAACCTCGGATGCAGTCAACGGGGGCTCTGGCTGTGGTTGCTCCATGTTATCGTGGAGTGTCGTAGTCGAATCTTTAACCTTTAGCTATTACGCAACTGGGAGTTAACTAATACGATAACGTTACGTCTCATTGTTTGCCTTTAAACTCACAAGTCGTGTCCTCAACCCACTTCAACTTCAGATCTATATTTCACTTCAACTTGCGCCTTGTCCTTGTACAGTAATCTGCGTGAATAAGCAACGGGTGTACAGCTTATATCCTACGAAACTTTATATAATGCCAGCAACAGCGAAAGGAGAAGATGGACGAGGTACTTAAACGCATTGGGTTGCTCGTCTTTGCTCTTTACGCACTCCTTATACGCCCTGTCAACCCATATATATCAGGCGTTGCCTATTCACGCAGATTACTGTACTTTGAACCTCGTCCTTACACTTCAACTTTAACGGTATCTTTCACTTCAACTTGATATGGATAACTCCATATGGCTTCATTCAACTTCAAAGATATCATTCAGTTTATTGTGCGGGTTGTAGCCGCGGCATCTAGAGCCCTACACCTCTTGAATTAAAGTTAAACTCAAATTCTTTACGCTCATTCAATTTCTGAGTTTCTTAAATTGATTTTGAGGTAGTGCCTTCGTGAGGGCATCCGCTATTATATCATTCGTATTGCAGTATGATACTACTATTCTTCCCTCATCATGAACTTCCTAGTATATAGCCCTTTAATATCAATATGTTTAGTTGATGTATGATTAGCTGGATCTTTGATACAGTAATACTAATCGCTCCCTTATTATCACACCAACATTCTATCGGCTGAGTTTGCTTAAATCCCAGTTCCTCCAGTAATGTCCATAACCATTCACTCTCTTTAACCCCTTCACTGGCAGCTATTAATTCTGACTGTGCTGTATGAAGACTCACTGTATTTTGCCTCGAACTTTTCCAAGTAATACACGCATTTGCCATAATAGTTACAAACTTAGAAACTGACTTTCTGTTTTCATTAGCATTTGCGAAGGTCGCGTCTGTGTACAGTTCATATATCACCTCTTTACTCTTTCCGTCAAATACTAGACCGTACATCGACGTTCCTTTCAGATACTTTAGTACTCTCTGGGCAGCCTTATAATGGCCCTTATTATAGCATGACAGAAACTTACTCAATTCTCTGACAGCATTTGCTATATCAGGGCGTGTACCTCTCACAAGGTACATCAGTGACCCCACAAATCCTCTATAATCGATTGGCTGGGCTGCTATTTGCTCCGGATTTAATTTGTCCTCTTTCTCAAGGACCTCACTTTTGGCTTGGGGAGTTGGCTCTGTATTACTCTCACTCATATCAAACTTTTGTAGTAAGTCCATAACATTTATGTTGTGACATACTTAGAATTCTATTGGCCCAGTCCCGCTTAATCTCCATCTTTAAGAGATAGTGGATATCACCAAGGTCTTTCATAGTAAATCTCGAAGCCAGCTTCACCTTTTGCATCAGTTTCATATCACTCGCAGCAATAGTAAAATTTTCCACGTAAACGCAAATAAGAACTACATGCGTCACTCCATTTACCTCCCACTTTTACTGAGATAATAAGCAACGAAGTGCTTAATAGCACAGCCCAACTAGGATTAATTGTACGGGCCCCTCGGTATAGCGAATGACATACCATATGATATCGGTGTCAACACGACCCCCAAACGACTTATTTGTCCGGTCAGACGAGCACCGGTATACCGATTATATATCGGTGACAACCACGACCCCCAAATGGCTTATTAGCAGAACTGCAACCAATTTGGAACTTTGGAACGACTCGAGCGATGGATGAAGCCGCAGGGAACGGACATTTGGTCGTTGTGCAGTGGCTTCATCAACAACAATTGGACTGTTCAACCAATGCAATTGACTTTGCAGCTGGTAATGGTCACCTTGCAGTGGTAAAATGGCTCAATTTGAATAGAAATGAGGGCTGCACTGAGCAAGCGATGGATAACGCAGCAGCATGGGGACACTTTAAGGTTCTCGTGTACCTACACGAATATTGTGGTGCAGTGTGCTTTCGAGGTGCGTCCACGCTAGCGGCGGACTTCGGCCATCTCGAGATATTGAAATAGCTGAAGACGCACTACCCCTCAAATTCAACACAGATAGAGTGCTACAAGTCGCGCCGCTGTTGGGATGGTCTTCTTGTGTGGTACAAAATCGTTGCGGCCTCTGATCAATTCTTTGCTAACACGTTTTAATGTTGCTAAATCAATAATGTATTTTTCTCATACTTGTTTCACTATGCCACATGTAGTGGGTGGAGCAAGACATACTTCATAATTTCGCGCTCCTTTGTAAAACAAAAATGCTATCCCAGCCTACACGAACCCCTGGTTATAGAGTCGTATTTAGCACTATACTATCTCAGTCTTCGCGAAGCCCTAGTATCAGTACAAACAGTACTCCATTTTGCATCGACAAACCATATGCTTACCAAGAACAAATTCAAAAGCGCATACCAAATACGCGAAACCTGTTTGAGCCGGTACAAACTCTTTTCAGTTTGCAAACGCGGGACGCGTCGCCATGCCAGAACCATGTGGTTGTTGCATGTAAATTTCCTCAAATAGTGACCCATTAAGAAACGTAGTAGACACATCCATTCGGTGGACATGAAAGTCCTTTATAGTTGCTATTGCCAGTAGTAGTCTCAATGATTCATACCGAGCTACCGGAGAATATATCTCATCGAAATCAACCCCGTGGGCTTGAGTATTTCCTCTTACAACTAGTATTGCTTTAAACCTTTCAACCGTTACATCTGGGTTGTATTTCACATCAAATACCCAGTGACACCCTAATATTTTGCGTCCTTTCGGTAAATGTACTATTTCCCATGTATCATTAGCTACTCATGCCTGGTATTCAATCTGCAATGCTGTCTCCCACTGGTTAGCATGTGGACCTCGTCTTGCTTCCTTTATTGACACATCGGTATCACTTTCGTGCTGGTTGTGACAGCGTTGATTGATACTATATAATCCCTGATACGGAGGTTGGAGTGCCTTTTCCGACGACGTCGAGGAATAGAGGGAACAGATACATGTTGTTTAACATCTTCTACTGTTTCTGTACTTGTCACAACCTCTTCCTCGTCCTCGTCAATTTGTGGTCGCTTTTTGGGCAAATTTGAGTTTCTTTTTTTTTTGCCTAATTCACAAATTTCTAGGACAGATTCCTTGTCTAACTCAATATTTCCTGATGGAAATGACCGTGCTATCAGCCCCTCAGTAAATGTAGTCCCAAAATTTATATCTCGGGCATTGGGTACCTATTGCCTTTTACGTCCAGTAGCAGACAGTGATCTCGGGCATTGAGGTACCTATTGCCTTTTATGTCCAGTAGGCAGAGAGAGACAGTAGGCGATAACCCTTATAACTATCGGAAAGACCAAAAGTTTACACTCTATAGACCTATCACTGATTTTTTGATTGGTTCGTTTAGATTTTGGTATGTGGGCGTAGCATGTCCTGCCCCACATTCTTAGCTTCATCCCGGTTGGTTGGACCCCAAATAATGCCTCATATGGGCACTTACCTTTAAGTCGGGCCGTGGTAATCGTATTATTGACTGTGGTCATATATATATTAGTGCCTCCGGCCACCATTTCGCAGCCATTCCGGACCCCATTAACGCGCATCAAACGTTGCCCATAATTGTCTGCTGGGCTCGTTCGGCAGTACACTGTATTAAAAACTACTGTGATAAGAATGGTATTGTTTACTGCTGGCTACTGTGATAAGAATGGTATAGTTTAACACTGTATTAAAATCTATTGTGATAAGAATGGTATTGTTTACCAGCAGTAAACAATACCATTCTTATCACAGTAGTTTTTAATACAGTGTTGACAAATTCAGTACCCCCCATCCGTCCTTATTCTTTTAACTGTATACGGGAATTGTTTTTCCAATTGTTCAGCACGCATTGCCTGTAACAACCCGCCCTTTTCGGCGGTCCATGGGTCGGTCAGAAAGTTTTGCTAAATATGGTTGGATCGACCATAGCATTCAATTTAACCACGGGGTATCGTTGAAATAGTCTTATTGCGAACTTTTCAGCCAATGACTCTGCAATGTTGCCAAGTTGCTCAAATTTGAAATATTGCGGAAATCCGCAGGAGGGATGTCACGAGGGATATGTTGGGATAACACTCTGAAATAGAATAATTTAGATGACTTGATTAAAATATGCCAGCCTCCCAAATAGACTACGGGAAAATCTGCTGCAAATCATTCAACTGTTGGCAATACGACCGACCAAGATCTTGGCATTCAGTTATCAGACGACTCATCTGCAGTGGCAGGAATGCGGTACTGCAAATAGAGTCGTTGTTTGCTGTAGAATACTCATGCGAAATTAGCGCTTCTTAACCCCTTATTCACCAATGTCAGAGGATCCGACAAACAAAAATATCACATGACGGAGGAGGCGACATGCACCTTACAAGTTATTTGTATGTAGATTATTCGTTGCCGCATACAATTTCCTTAATACAACCTCTTCTCCTCGGATTAGCCAAAATTGTACAGGTTACGTTAGGGTAAAGTCTTGAAAATCCGTTGGGCAAATCTTTTCCCACCTGACACGTCTTTGTTTTGGAGCTCATCTGGACATTTGGACGGCGCAGCTCATTTGAACATTTGAATGGCGCAGCGCAAGGTGAGAAGTTTACGTTTTATGGTGAATACTAGTACATACTATTAATAATATTGAAAACAGCGCTGTTGCGAGGAAGCAGAACCGATGAAGCTACGCAAGAAGGACACCACAAAAGGTGTCGTAGTGGAGGAAGGTGCATTTGCGACGGGTCCTGACACAGCGGGGAGGGGCGCGGCTTGTGGAGCCGACAGTACACGAACGAGAGAGGAAAACGAAGCTTGTGCTGCTGGCAGTACAGAGCCAAAGGCAGGCAGAAATGTCGCAAAAAGAAGGTGGCGTCTAGCGCATCTCGTCCACACGCTGACGAACAGGAGGCGGAAGGAGATGAAGCTCGTGCTGCTGGTAGTACCGGGTCGACGACAGGTGGCAACGCCGTGAAGAAGAAGGTAGCGTCCCGCGCATCTCGTCCACGGGCTGACAAGCTGGAGCCGGGGAGAAACTAAGCTTGTACTGCTGGCAGTACAGGATCGAAGGGTGCCGGCAAAGCTGCGAAGAAGAAGGTGGCGTCCCGCGCATCTCGTCAACAGGTTGATGGCCAGGAGACAAAGATACATCCAGCTCGTGCTCTGGGAGTACAGCGTCGACGGCAGGCGGCAAGGCCACGAAGAAGAAGGCCGTAGCGAAGCATAACCGTACTGGTAGTGCGACATCAGTTACGAGTAATATGGCAGCAAAAAGAGGGTGGTGGGTACGACTCGTCGGCTTGCAGGGCTGAGAATTGTCAAGCGCACAAAGGCGGGAGGTAATCCCGGGGACAAGGCCACGAACGAAAAGACTGGACATCAGGTAAGGGGAATATCTACATCTGAAACGGGATCAAACGCAGCTGCTATTGGAAAAAAAGCGTGTGGCACCGACACCGAAAGGTGCGACGAAGACTAAAAGGCTAGAACAGCAAACCCCATTATCATGCCTCAAACGTAGTCCCCAGTGAGTTATAATCCTGTTGGAGGGTTACCAACCACGGTTGGCAGCTAAATTGGTAGCCGCGAAAGGATCCTTCAACCCCTCGTGGACCCCGAAGCCAAAGAAAGCGACAGCGATTCATCGGAAGATGAGGACGACAGTTTTGATCACGAAGACATCACGGTTGTGGGGGAGTGCGAGACGGGGGTTCAGCAGAGGCGGGAAGCGGAGGAACACGACCAGCGCAAGAGAGCTGAAGTACTCGCAACGTCAGTTGACGTCAAAATTTGTGGGGCAGATGAACGAAGCGGGTACGATGCGCTAGAATCTGATGGGTCATCAGACAATGACGGTGATTCAGATGTCGAAGAGAACTTTCGGTTTGTGAACACAAGTACCGCTTGGACAGACTCGGGCATAGCAGACTTCATGGCAGAAGTTGGTGGTGACGTCAATGATGACGACGCATTGCTGAAGCTCGCAAAGAATCGAAACGAGATCAAGTCATGGGAAACGAGCGGGTGGGAGAAAGGTAAAGAGGCGCAGCAAAATACGTCTAGAGACGGTGAAGGTTTGTTGGCTAACGTGCGGTTTGCTCGATTCTTGTTTTATTAGTTTCTGGCAGTAACGAGGAGCAGCGTGAATACCGACGACTGTTCAAAGGGGATTGGGGGCCAACGCGGGAAGTGTTGGATCGAGCCGAGTCCCCACTCGAGCTGTTCTGTTTTTTGCTCCGAAAAGCTTGTTCAGACTTATAGCCGTCGAGAGCAACCGTTATGCAGAGGAAACGGTAGCAGCTCGGACCAGAAGAATAAAGGAGCGACAGAAAAAGCAAAGAGAAAGGTGTTCGAGTCAAAGACGTGGAGTCGGTGAAGCAGATTCGCCAACGCCTTCGTTCAATGAAGCCGCTTGAACCTCACGAGTTTGCGGTTTTTGTTGGGCTTCTGGTAGCTCGGATGCTCTGCCCCCATAAGCGACGCTTGTCAAGCCATTTGAGCACTACTACAGTGGGTGCGCTTCCAATAGGCTCTTTTGGTTCGTGGATGCCGCGTAACAGGTATGAGTTGCATGCAAGTGTGTCAACTATAATGTGTATAACAAATTCGTGGCGTTATAGTTGATCTAACATGTTTGAGTGGATGACGAGCAGATTCGATGAGCTGATGCATCACCTCCACTTCTCAGAGAATACCGACCCGCAGTCCAAGTTGGATCGCGCGTGGAAAATTCGGCCGATAATCAACACACTCCAGGAAACGTTCAAGCGTGGGTTCAAACCGGGGCCGGTGTTGTCTTTTGAACGAAGGCATGCTCCCTTCTCACTCCAAATTCAAAGGAACCAGAATGTTTATGCGGGATAAACCGCATAAATGGCTAAATTATTTTTGACCTGTTGTCCCAGAACTTCCTACTGTCTTCGGTAAGAGCATGTACTCATTTGTACGGCATGTGAATTGTTTGATATGACTAACGTGTGCTGTGTTCTATGCTGTTGTCAAAGTCTTGAGGTGTATTGTGGTAATAAGGCCTATCTTGGGGACCACAGACGATTGATGACAAATCGGGGCCCGCTGCCGTGCTACGTAACCTCAATAGCGTTCTTTCTCAGGATCGCGAAGCTTACCACGTCGTCGTAATTGACCGGTTCTATACGTCTGTTGCGCTTGCTCTCGAGCTACTGGCCCATAAGGTTTATACAGTGGGGACGATGCAGACAAGGCGTATTGGCTTTCCGGCGATGCTAAAGGACAAAAGAAGAAGCGCCCAGCTGATACACCCCATGGCACATACCACATTGCTCGATCCAAAGCCGTACCAGAAATGACCGCTTGCTGCTGGTGGGACAGTAAGCCTGTTCATCTTCTCGCAACTGGGGCAAGTACACAAGAGCTCACTACTGGTACGCACGATTGTGCTTTATGAATGTTCTGTATTATTTACCCTGACATTTGACGCATAATGCATGCAGTTAGAAATACCTGGATTGAAGGCGAGTCTACGAACATTCCTTGCCCGAAGCTGGTCAAGGACTACCACCATAATATGGGTGGTGTGGATGTTCACGATCAGCTGAGGCTACAAAGGTACTCAATGCAAATGGCACTAACTTTCAAGAAATACTACAAGACGTAAGTATCGACCTGCTTTGTGATAATGAGAGTCTCTCCTAACGATTAAATTGAATTATGGACTAGGTTATTTCTCGGTCTACTCGATATCGCAATTGTGAATGCCTTTATCATTCACCGGACCTACTACGCTGGCGTAGACAAACGCGGTATGACTCATGCCGAGTTTCTCACAGCACTACAAGCACAACTACTGACAGTAAAACCGGAGGATATGATGGAGGATTCAAAGGCTCGGGGAACCCATCAAACAATTGGAGTAGGGTGATCTTTTTTATTACTAAAGCAATGTGTTTTGTAGACATCGTCAAGCTCCGCTCAGGCCATTCCGGTTGCTACAACTCGGCGATCTATCAACCTCGCAGACCACGTGCACAGGACTTCCACGGAGGGCCAGGTGACCCCAACAGAAAACGAATGCACAGAGCGTGCAAAGTTTGAAGCATTCTTGCTACAACTGGAAAGCGCGGAAAGAACACCAAATGGCTGTGCGATGCGTGCTCACAGGAGCGCACTGGAGAGTAAGTGGCAAAAAATGTTTTCTGGGGCGATACAATTATACCAGTGACTAACATTTTACTACTGCTTCCAGTGTTTATCTGTGCCAGCTTGTACGTCATCAATCATTTGGAGTGATGAAATCTTGTTTTGCAATTTGGCACGAAGATTGGCAATGTGGCAAGCATCTTCCGATAAACTCAGACAAGCGTCTCCAGTACCTTAAGCCTACAGGTAGAAGGACACCGACAGCTTCCTCGCCAACGCTGTCATAACCTCGACGTATGTTGTGATGACAATAACACAATTGACAGTGTTTGTGTGCGAGACGGGTCTCTTGAGTGTGGCTTTGGGTATTGTAGTTAGTGTCGTGTTGTCTCGTGGCCGCCGTATGGATACAACTGGAGGAGGCACTTATTTGGACGGCGGGGCAAGTGACGCTAGTGTCGGCGGCAATGCGGTCATTTCGTATTGCGTGGGATTGCAGAACGAGCGCGTCTGGCGGCGATGTGACCGTTATCAGTGGCGTTTCTGACATTGTCATGTCTTGCAGCAGTGTCTCTGACTGTAGCGGCTCAGGCGGTAGCTTGGGTGTAATCCAAGGCGACAGTGTCACTGCTAATTGCAGCGGTGTGGTGTTGCGTGGTGGCAGCGTGGGCAACGCGTCTACTGCATAGGTAGTGAAGTTTGTAGGGTCTGCGAGCTCGCAGAGCGCAGGAGACGACGATTCGAAGTCTGCTTACTACTCTATGAAGGCATCGGATTTCGCTGAAGTGTTTAGAGTTCGTCTACTGAGAGAAGCCCAAGCCGATGACTGAACGTGAAGTGCAGGCGGATCGCTTGCGGATCCCGTTGCCGCCCAGTGTGACGCTCGAAGCTCCAGAGAAGATGCTCGAGCAGTGGCGCTACAGTGGAGATGCAGGAGAAACACAGACCCAGACTCCTGTGGTTATTGATGAGACCACCGGCATGGGCGAGTGGAGTACAGTGGAGGTCCGGCTGATAGATGAACGTCCGGAAGCTGTGGCGTTCGATAGATGTTGGGTCGTCGCTGACGACAGTGGGTGGGTCGGTGTTGATGTTAAACACTGAGAGTGAGTGAGCACCAGCGACATCAACTTCTAAAGTGGGTCTGAAATGTTTCGGCCAGTCCGGGCGACGCTAGTACTGGGTGGAGGTGTGGTGTTGTCGACGGCTCGTCTGCGACGTGCGAGTGCTCCAGTAGCTCACTTCTGGGTATGCGTTTACGTGACAATTGCAAGCGGCAAGGGTATTTCGACGGAGAGAGACTCGGTGCTGCTGCGCTCTTAGTTGTGTTAGCAGTGATGCGATGTCATTGGCGAGTGGATCGGTGTAGCTTGGATCGTTGGTCACCGCTTTGATCGCTTCTGGCTCGTCGGTTGGACAGTCGAGTGGGCTGTAAACATCGGCAGCAGTACTGCCATCGTTGTTATAAGTTATGAGGGTATCTACAGGCGCGAGTGCGCCTCATGCCGCGGCGAGTCATAAAGCGCCGAAGTCTCCGTAAGCAGCCGTGCTGTTACTTCTCTAGAGCCGGGCCGCTGTTTGATGGTCGTCCAGCTCATCCAGAACGACGATGGGTAATGCCACGATTAACTAGTGTCGCTCTTCCGTCTAGGTCCATCGTTCCGCGAGCCGTCATGGCATACAGACTGTGAATACAGTAGCCGAAATTTCCTCAGAACCGACAAGGACACACACGCAATTGCATGTCAACCTCCCATCCCGTAGAAGGCATGCCAATCGCCTCCATTCTCGCTGTCATGTTCAGTTAGGCCGAGATCGGAAGATCTTCCACAGTTCTCTTTTTCAGTTCATCATATACCCAAGGCGACGGGCGGCTAACCACGCGAACTACATCTCGCGGGGCTTCCTCGTTGGGGCTTGACAAAATGAAAGCGATACTGCTGCGCGTTGCCAAGTGCAACGAAAGCAGCCCTTCCCGCGTCATAGCCTTAACTCTGCGCATCACCCGCGGATCTGCTACCGCTGTCGTTTCAAACGTTCTTGACAGCATATCTTCGGTCGAACACAGCACCAACAGCTGCGCAAGTAACGCCCCGACTTTGAACTTGCGCAGTAAAGTGACATCTCGTTTCATTGCTGCATTGAATGTCTCGCAAGGGTTGTTTGTCGTAGCGAAACAACTTGGTGTGTGGAAATATTGTCATCTCCAAAACCTGTGGTCCAACCACGTCTTCGACAAGTATGCTGCGAAACGCAACAGCTCGGGCAGTTTTGCCCACTCCCGCTGGACAGAGCCTAGTTTCTCGTGAAAACTCTGGTCACTTGAAGAAAATGAAGGTCGTGGATGGCAGTCATGACGGATATGGCAGTATCTTGCTGCAGAGAGCGGGGTTTCTTGTAAATCTTCTTGACCGCGTGAAAGCAGCACATCAGAAACACAATATCGTTGTCTCGTGCCAAGACTTCTTGTACAGCATTTCACTGGGTATCGCCCATGATGAAGTGTCCACAAAACGGCTTCCCGGTAACAGCTCTATACACTCGTCTAAGTCGCGTTAGAACCTCTGCGTGGTGCTGTTGTTGCTGCTGGGAGACAACGCATATCCTAAAAAGGTGGAAACGTCTCGCTCGGTCTGAAATACCCACTACCACAACCGGGTAGCCCACCTGTGTCAGCTTGTACGTTGCGTCAACGTGAAGCACGAAAGAACGCGAATCGCGATCGGCTCGTCGAAGGCGTTTCTTTGAGCTGATTCCAACGACGAAAGGGTCATGGTCACTTCCGTTCCCTGTCACAGCGTTTCTGGGGATATCAGTCTGCGAAGTGAAGGTAAACGAAGAGATTTCTTCCTCTTCTCCTGTGAAGGCTGCCTCTCGGATTCTTCTCCCCACAGCGTCAAGAATGTCGCTCCCTCCGAGTTTCCCAGTGACGTAGTGGTGGGTGAAACGTTGCACAGTACTGAGCGGTGGAGCCGTGATCTTGGCGAGACTGAAGCGCTGGAGAAGCGCCACCCAGATCCGCTTAGGCGTCAGCCCTTGGGCCGCCCAATCCCGGACAATTTCCTTCATCGCGGGTGTTAAAACCGGACGTTGTTGTGCACGAACTGGCGTCAAATGGCTGTAGGCTACCTCGATCGTTACCAGGCTATCGTGTTGACAGGTCAGGATCCACGCTCACTAGGGACACTTCAGTGCGATGGACACGTCGACGCAGGCCTTACAAACGCAGAGCAGCCGCTGGACACGCATGGGATGATGAGCCGCGGCCATCCATACGTAGGACGGGACGAGATCACTTTTGGCGACACGATATTTCTTGAACTCTGCCGTGAGAGTGTCGGCTTCAAGTTGA
This sequence comes from Phytophthora hibernalis, assembly GCA_012656075.1. Lineage (NCBI taxonomy): Eukaryota > Oomycota > Peronosporomycetes > Peronosporales > Peronosporaceae > Phytophthora > Phytophthora hibernalis. The sequence goes on from JAAKBF010000009.1 coordinate 1,353,979, forward strand.
GGCATAGCGGACGCGATAAGTTGCCAAGGATGGCTAGAGCGACGAGTGTGGCCGGGATCCATCTTGTAGAAGCGTGCGCGGGCGTTGGTGGTTCGAAGTGGTGCTTGTTTGAAAGTGAGTGGCTATGGTTCGAGGCCGGCAACCGACTGCGCACTGATTGGCTAAAAGTGGATCGCTCCAATGAACGCCTCATGTTGCGGGTGCGAATTGCCTTTTACGGTGAAAGTTGTATTTTGGTGGTGCATACCGTAATTGAGATCTCATACAGCAGAGCTTACTCTTAAATCAAACCTGCTTTTATCCAATCACAACCGGCACCGACGCCAGCTCAGTGATTGAGATCTCATAGATCATTGTGCCTGATGCGCCATAACCGAGACAATGAACCCAGAAATTTCACAAAAACACAAGCGTGATGCCAAGGACTCCTAGCCAATGAAGCCAACCATTTCGCAAAACACAAGCAGCATGCCGAGGACCCCTGGTCATCTTTCTAAAAGTTTCCCTGTTATCTGACGAAAAGCTACGCTTGAAAAAAGCGCCAGGTGTACACGTGGATCAAACAAGTGGAGTTGATTATGAAGAAGTGTGAAGCCGGCGCAGGCGAACATTTTAAGGATCGAAAGCTGGGGATGTCGACGGCATGGGCCGACCTCTGTACTGCTTCTGTGGTTAACGAATTTCGCAAAGCGAAGATCCTCTCGATCGCGACGGCGCTTCCTAAAATACTATGGAAGCGGAGGGTGGTCCACAGCCCACCCTCAATTATTGCATCTGAAAACGAAGATTGAAACATCAATTATTGCATTTTTAGTGGATGATTTCATTGGTCAAAATCCACTTTTTCGTACTCGTGATTGGGTAAAATTTGTCAAGGAACTGGGTTGAACAATCAATTATTGTAGGGTATCATCTTGCTCAGGAAATCAATTATGCGCCGCATATTATGACAATATATTGTTAACTTAATTTGCCACTTTAGTGCGCGATGCCAGTCCCCAATTTTGACCAATCGTCTCTCTTTAATTTCATTTGCTGTATTTTGATTGGATGTGCTTGTCAAAACCAGTTTAGGGCTTACTTGTTGCTTCCAAAACGGATTTGAGCAGCCTGTATCATTTTAGAGAGGTATTCAATTTGTGGCTCAGAGCCACTCAGTGCACGGAAGACCATGGAGGATGATGAAGACCGCGCCCCAAAAGCATCACGCTGCAGCGTGGGGGAACATACAGGCCCGACGATCTGTTGGCAGCGCTAGATCGCATTAGCAGAGGCGAGAAGTATGCGCCGGAAGCCCCTGACAACTGGCTGGTACCGTAGTTTCCTAGGGCGACACCCTATCCTGACCCCACGTATCGCCCCTGAGGGGCGTTCTTAACAGAGGTAGATTGGTATCATCGTACAACCTGGATAAATGTGTTATAGACATGCGGGTTGTACCGTACAACCCCTCCAGTCTTCAGTTGAGAATACACTTCGAAAAATGAACCTGCTCTCTCCCCCTCCTTCACTTTTCGTCATATTTCCCCCACCAACCTATCTGCACGCACCCAACCATGGAACGGGACAGCGAAGTTGACTCCGTTGAGGGCTCGTTGTTCGATAGCGGTAGTGACCTCGACGACGACCTCTTCGACTACAGTGGCAGCGACTCGGACGACGACTTCATGCTGGAGGGCGCGTTCATGTGCTTCGCGGCAGCATCTACTGTGCTTAACGTCCGAGAGACGTTTTACGCTCGCCAACGCGTAATATGGAGCGACCGCGTACAGACACTGCGGCACGAAAATATGTTTGGTCGGACCTATCGTATGGATGAAGATTATTTTTGCAACTAGCTAAATCTTTTAAGCCCCTATCTTGCTGTCGACGGTGTGATGTCTACGAGAAGAACTGGGGTGGCTCCTATTTCTGAAGAAATTGTGCTGCATTGCACGCTGCACTACCTGGGTGGTAGTTCCTATGTGGACATTTATGAAGTTGCTCAAATTAGTGTGCCTTCGTTTTATCGCTGTCTGAACTAGGGTGTTTCTGCCATTCTCAGCTGCCCGGAGTTGAAAATAGTTCTCCCAACAACAGCAAGGGAGATAGACCAGGCTGCTGCTGATTTTAAGAATTTGAGCACTGAAGGTGCGCTGGATGGCTGTGTTGGCTGTGTGGACGGAATGCTTGTCAAGATAACCACGCCATTACAAAAGGACTCAGGCGGAAACGTTCGGGCCTACTTCTCCGGACATTATTACCACATGGGTTTTAATATCCAAGCTGTGTGTGTGATCATTTGTGCCGCTTTATTTTCTTTTCTGTCGCTGCTCCTGGTGGTTCAAGTGATCTGTGGCCTTTTGCGAGGACGAAATTGGCCACCCACGTGGAAAAGCTGGGTGATAACCGATTTTTGCTTGGAGACGGAGCCTATACGCCTTCAGAGCACATGCTGACACCATTTGGAGGGACGGGTAGACTCAACCGAGCACACGACACCTTTCACTTCTATCTCAGTCAGTTGAGAATCAAGATCGAGCAATCCTTTGGGAGAAAAAGTAATAAGTGGAGATGCTTGAAGTTTCCTCTTCAAATGAAGCCCAGAAACGTTAGTCGAGCCTTAATGGCTATGGCACGACTGCACAACTATTGTATTGACCTACCAGAATCCTTTGTGGTGGCAGAGGCGAGAGAGAATGCTGCGACTCCTGACCAGAATCGGATGGGATACTGTCCGAGCGATCCATTGAAGCCAGAGGCCTTCAGCATTAATGGAGTGTCGGATTTACGTGACAGGCTCGTGCAATTTATTCAAAACGTGCCACTTAGCAGGCTCCATCGCAATCTCGTTCGCAGGGCTAACATTAGCGAGTAGTTATTATGGAGGGATAATTGGTTGTGGCACTAAGAAACTAAATCTTTTACGAATTTCGTATTAAGGTCAGCCAGTCGCTGCTTCTTTGCTTTCAAAGTCGTGATTTCATCTTCAATGTCATCATGGATTCTTTGATTCGACTCTCGTTCTTGCTTGGCATAAAGGCTTCGGAGGCGATCGCTTACAAACGCGTAGTCTTGCAGCATTGCACTTCCCTCTCTCTCCAATCTCTGATGCATATATTGCATCCGGTGTGATTTTTTTCCAGAAATTGTATTTTCCTTTCCTCCGTTTCCTGCGTGCGAGTTGCCAGGGCCTCTCACCACGTCTGGTTCCCAAACTCTCGAATAGCATCGGCGACATCGCCCTTCTTCTTGCGATGCGATTCCGGGCTGTTTTCACGCTGGGAGTTATTCGTGCTCTCGTAGAGAACGTCTTCTGGAAGATCACGATTCACAGGACCAACCAGCTCACACTTTGTCTGTAAGTGCAAATGAATATAGAGAGTGTCCAAACGCCCTTCGCAATACTTGTAAAAGTCTTCCCCGTTTGTGCCAGACGTAGTGAATCGTTTATGAGCGCGTCGATAAGCGCCATGCGACGAACCCCACATTTGGCGTAGCTGCTTTTTTGAGTGTCGAACGACGAGGGTTGGATTGATGCTGGTGGGGTCCAGCGCGGGGTGAGAAGCAACCAGATTGTCGTACTCCTCAACAGAAGAGCTATCCAGAAACGAAGCAAGGACGTCATTCCAAAACGTATCCTCCGCTGAGATTGCAGCATCCAGGTCGGCACGAGTACGCTGGTCGCAAAGGGCGACAAAACGAGCCGCAAAGCGGCTTGAAAACAGGATATTGACGAGCCGGATCGGACACTGAATTTGCTTCGCCTTAGGCTCGTCGCGGTCGTTGATCTTGGCTCGAAAGATACGGCCGTAGATTTTGTTGTTCTTCATCCGCTGAGCGATCAATGATAGTAGCACGTCCTTCTTTTTGTTTTTGTAGCCCCTGATACTATTGGCAATACAGAAGTCGCGAAGCTCAAGAACTTTTGTTTCTGTAGGATTTTTCTCCCTGATTGAGGTGACGACGGGACTTTTCCTTCGCGCTCCACCTTCTTTGTCTCCCACTCAAAGTCGTCGAAGCACAACGTGCTTTTTTCTTGTGCAACCTGTCTGTCTGCACAACCAGCATCTTCTTCTTGACCTAAACGAGCAGTAGTTTGGTCACGTTAATCGCTCACACTGTATTTCACTTGAAAATCCCGTCCAAGTAGTACTCACCCGTACTCGCACCACGCTGCATTAGGCTGGTAAAGCCCGCAGTTTGAGTTAGACAAGCCGAAGTAGGTGTGGTCGTGTCTTGAGCCAGTAGGAAGGAACATGATGCTTGCTTGCCGCCTTCGGTAGCTTCACCGTCTTGTGATCTGCCCATATCTGCTATGCTCTGTCCTGAAGGCTGGGTCAAGGGGAGACCGTCGACGCTCCGCTCAGGAACGGCAATGCTGGGGTGATGGTGACGTCGCCGCTGGGTGAAGGACCCGCCACCACCACACTGGTGGCGTTGTTGACATGACGGCGGGGCCTAAACTGCTCGACGATTGTGAAGGAATCATCTTTTTCAGCAATTGTGAACTTCGCTATTGCGAAATTCCCACTTGGCCTTTGCTCACCTATTCATTGCGGCAGCCAGAAGTCGGTGTACGTACAACCCCCGTGCTACCGGATGCGAGTTTTATGTGACGAGCGTTTACGCCATCAGGTTGTACGGATTCAACCAATTCTACGAATCTACCCATGTTAAGAACGGCCCTCAGCAGATCGCCCGTGTTTGGGTATTTACCGATAAAATCGATTAGTTTTGGGTTATCGATTTTGACGGGCTATTTGATTTTAGGTGAAGTATCGGCATGCACGGAAAATGACATTTTGCTGGTAGCACTTCCGCCAAATGCAACACATTTGTACCAGCCGTTGGACGTTGCCGTGTTCAAACCTTTCAAGACGATGGTGAAGATGGCATTACACGCCAAGCTGCTCTCAAGCTCGAGTTGTACGGTCTCAAAGACTGAAGCCATCGGTATCGCTTGCATAGCATACCGTGTTGCGCTAATAACACGACCTACCAACGCCGTGAGCGGCTTCCGAACGACGGGACTTTACCCCCCTCTTTGGTAGCTATGCAGAGCCGTCTCCACCTCTTACGCGAGTGGCGGAGCACGCGGGGACGTGGGTAAGACGGAGTGGCTCAAGCGAAAGCGGGACATCCAAGGTGAGGTCCGAAACGACATCTTTGTACTGCCCCGGCGCCGTGTGGGAAGGGAAAGAAGCGTAGAGTCACTGTTGACTTCGGCGCCAACTTGTTACGAAGGAAATGCTACTCCAAGGCGACATTTAGATAGGTAACCAAACCGTGCACAAACTGGTCACCCCAATTTAAAGACTCCTTTTGAAGTCCTACTGCATCACACCCAATTGTCACTTGTGGATCTAAAAACTCGAAAAAACAATTATGTGTACCACTTCAATAAATATGGGTTTGAATAAGCGGCATATGCTCTTTAATTGTAGAGTTTCAAATTAACGATATGAACAATATTAAAGCTGCGGCGTCCATTTTACGAACAGACCCAAAACCGCGCACTAAAGTGGCAAGTTACGTTAGTACCATATATTTTTAGGAAGCACTGAGCGCCGTTGCCCACCTCACCAGCGGAGTGTACGGAGCCTGCCTGAGAAGAGTTCTTCCAGTTAGTGAGAGAGTTTAATGTGGAGAGAGACGTACTTGAGAGCCGTGCCGTTGTCAACCCAACGAGAGACATCGAGACGCTGGCAGACAGCGATGAAAATGATGCGTAACTCCATCTAAATACATTCACTTTGGTTTGGCATGTTGCTCGGGTACCGGTCGTTTGGCTTCTAAAAAGGGCAGACCCTGTACATCTCGTGGACAAGCCCAATAGGACGACTTCAATGAACCTGGGGTATTCTGTATGACTCATTATCAGTGTAGCTGTATGACTCATTATCGGAAGATAACCTCTCATTATGAGTGTTGGCTGGTTGTTGGTTTATGGTTTTTGCTGGTTTTTCAAAACCCATGGTTCAACCAGGTGGAAAAACCAGCACGACCAGAAGAACCTGGTTTTTCAGGGGACCAACTGCCCCGCTGGTGTGCTATCTGCTGCATACAGTGGTGGCTACTGGATACTTATGAGTGGGTGTCTCCCCTGAGCAAGTCATTCATACACCATTTTGCAGCGTCGGGGAGAAGCAAGAAGCGAAGCTAACGGAGCACAAGTAATGGGACATCCACCGAGCGATGAACGCTTGGAGTTCACCAACCTGGAGATTGATTGCGGGAACGGCAGGTTCTGGCACATTTGCAACCACTGCGATCGTGCGTACGAGTCGTCGAAGCAGCCGACCGGAACATACGCGCTCAGCGAGCCCAAGAAGATGAAAGGGCGTATCGAGACCTTCAAAAGTCATTAAAAGCACTGGCGTATCGAGACCTTCAAAAGTCATTAAAAGCACTTCGTCGCCTACGTCAAAGCCCGCGCGAACGCGAACGCGAACCCGCTTCCTGAAGATGACAGTATCAGATCTACGTCCAACAGGTCGCGTTTTCATGACGATGACGTCCTCTCGCAAGTGAACCCGAAACGCCAGAAGCGAATTGACGAATACTTCGTGGGGATTCCGGAGGAGGAAGAGCACAACCAGTTGAATCGGTATCTTCTCGAGTTCCAGGCGGACAGCAATCTCCCTGAAAGTTTTGTTGAGCTAAATACCTTTTCACGTCTACTTGAGTTCGCCCAGAAGATGAAAGCTACCGTTCTGCCTCTGCCATCTCGAAAAACGTTTGGGGGCCTATACTGATGAGTATGCAGGGATGTACGAGGACGACGACAGCTCAGCCCTGCGCAAGTGTCAAACAAAAATGCAAGGCCGGGTGAACGTTTTGTCCGACGTGTGGCAGAACATTGCCCGCGAGCACTTGCTGGGTTGTCAACTTGTGCTTTTGGTTTCGTGATGACCTATGGTCTCTTCGCCGCGGGCTCACGACATGATGGTCTGGCTATCGCCGAACAATTGGAGAAGGTGATCATCAAGATGCAAGAGGATGGTTGGATAATTGAAGCTGTTGTTACAGACAATGCTGGCCAATGTGGTCGCGCGAGGCGGATTTTGAGTCTTCGGTGGCCTGCAATTGCTTTTGTGATCTGCTTTGCTCATGACTTGAATAACTTGGTGAAAGCAGTACTCAAGTCTGACTATGAGTTGTGAACATCTATGGCTACAAACTAAATCTGAAACAGCTATGTGAAACACGATGGAATAGTATGCATGGTTGCTTCACGTCGCTGCTACGTGTTCGAGGGCACTTGAGCTTCTGACTGCTGAATTCCGTTCAAGCAAGGATTTCCCGGATGACCTGTGTGTGTTTGCGAATGATACGTTTTGGAGCGCGCTAGCCGATGCTGAAGAAGTTGTTAGGCCTTTGGCATATGCGTCTCTAAACCTTCAGCGTGACGAGAACACCATGGCAGATGTTGTCGTCTGCTACTTGGAAATTTTCGCGGGGTTTTCGAAATGAATTCATGGTACCGAGAATTTAATTCGTGAAGTGGAGAAGAGGTGGCGTCAATGTGAGCAACCCCTCATGTTTTTTTGGCACTCTTTTTACATCCTGGTCATCGAGAAGCCGCCAAGAAACTCTTGAACCAGTCCCCAATGACAACCACCGGTTCACTTTGCCGTATTGGTCTTTATTACTTTAGGCGCTTCAATGGCAAGAACGACGATCGACTGTACGAAGGCTCTGGAAAAGAAAGAGAGCGCTTCGCTCGAAAGGTTGAGCAGCTCAAAAAGCAGTCTTTAGAGTCCATCCCTCAAGCAGACACCCGTGAGTTTCCGGTCGATAATGATCAATTGTTCCCGCAGGAAAAGGTGTTTCCAGGGTTGCGGAGCCAGAAAGTGTCTTTACTGGAGTTGTCGAACGCGAAGGGTTTGCCCCTGGCGCCATCAGGTAACTATTTCTTACTTCTTGACGCTAGATCTGATGTTCTTGTGATACTCACGTATCTTTCGTATTGTTCTGGGCTTCTAGGATGGCACTTGCCAAGTCCACAACCTATTCGTCGTCAGCGTTAAGGATGCTATTATGTTCACGTGATGCAACTTGCTCTAACCATGCAATATCACGAGCAAGGAAGTTGTTGATTTATTCTGGATCAATCGATTGCAATATCGCTCTCCTCCTATCTGTTTTGCTGTCACTCGCACTAGCTCAATGCATGAGCGAACTGTCTCGGTCCCTGGCATCAGTCTGCTCGGCCCACTGCTGCTCGACTCGGAAGAGCTCAAGGAATCCTCGTGTTCGTCCGGTCAGACAAGTGCATGAGCCGGAAGGGCATGAGTCACTTTTCTGCTGGGCTGGTACTGCTGCTCAAAGTAGCTGATGTTGGTCGTCATGATGCAAATGCTGCATGTGCACCCTGACGAGCTTGCCCAGCATGCCGACGTTGCTGGTCACGTATATCTGCTTGTTTGCACGGCAACGGGAGCACGAGCCGTCTCCGCACACTAAACACGACACGAGTTGGACCCGTCAAAGCATCTTTTGCGTTTGCGTTGACAAACAGAATGGTTTGTGTCGTCGCCCACGGAGGTCTGCCGCTTGGGTTTTCGGTAACACCACTCGAACGCCATTTGCTTCAGGCGCTTGATCTCGAAACAGTGGAGTATGCGCGTCATGCTGAAAGTCACGTTCCCCGCGACCATGTTGGTCACGGGCTTGATGAGCCAGCCGGACACGTTGGTGCTGCCACGCATGAAGATCTCCACAAGAACGTCGCCCTTCTAGCTGTAGATGAACCGCCTGGACGTCATGGTACACACCGGGTTGTGTGTTGTTAGGTCCGAAACTTGGGTAGCACCACCGATTGCATAATGTGGTAGCCAAGTACCTCCCCGGTCCGTGAACGCGTGAGCCCGTATTCTCGAGGTGGACGCTGTGGCGTCTCTTGATGACCCGCGCGTCACGAAAATCTTGAAGCCGAGGGCTGGCCGCATCACCGTGCAGGAACTTGCCAACCAGCGCCATATCGTCCTGGGTCAGCGAGATCATGGCATTCTCCACGAAGCCCGCCGAGCCGACGGGCACGCGGCCCAGCGTGTACTGCTGCACCGTCTCCGAGAAGTATCGCTCCAACGCCATTTGATGCAGCGTCCACGACAGCTTGTACATGTTAATGGCTGCAACGCGGATCCGTGCCATAGCGTCTCTAGCGGGGAAAATGAGACCAGCTCAGCGACTTGGGTGTTCGGCACTGTAGAGCACGTTACGCTCCTCCGCTGCCCAAGCCCGTGACAAGGACATCTCCACCGGAAGAGTATGGACAGACACGACTGCAAGGGTCTACGAGAATGAGGATTGTCCAATGGAGCACAAAATGGAACCAGATGGCGTACACCAGTTCTACATAAAACCATAAAACCACGAAGAACCTGGTCGTGCAACCAAAAACCTGGTGCTTTGGTTATTCTGGTGGCAAAGACCATGGTTTTTCCAACATACTATGAGATCTCAATTACGGTACGGATACCAATACATGTAGTACAGTTTTGGTGTTTCCGTTAGTGTACAAAGGAGGGTGTGACAAGTACTCCCTCGCAAATACGTGGAGCGCTGGTAACTTTCGGTAGCTTCGACTAAGTAGGGTAGGACCAATTGATCGAAAGTTTGATTCAAAACCGACATTGGATTGATGATGCCTTCTGAAGATCGACAAGAGACTTTGGAGACTTGCCGAGGTCACTCCGGCCAAGATCTTGAGCTCGACGGCGCCTCTCAAGCTTTGTGCTGGTTGACTCACGCAAATCGACGAAGAGCGTTCTGCCACACCGCATGGAGATGACATCTTGGCCTCGCATGACCGGCCCGCTTCAAAATTTGAAGCCTCGATCTCGGGCTTGAGTATGTAGGTTATTAATACCTGGCAGTCCAAGTTGGACTGCCAGGTACATACTGTATCCCCGATACAAATGATTCGCTGCCAGCGAATCGCTGTACGCGGGATATTTTCATTGCGCTCATACCGCCGGTCGTTTTGTAGCGCATGTACACGTCGGACGCGTTACGGTCGATTGGCTTGGACTTCCGAGTCTCCACCTGGGTGCAGTGCGTGCAGGCCAATGCTATCGCGAAGCTGACCTGACACGAGTCAATAATGATCGTAAGCGATTCAGGTGTACATGTGCATATACACCTGTATCGACAGCACCTGCAACGCGCTGTCGGCTCGATCTGAGAGCCCACGGATCACTTCATCGCTCCCCGGGTAAGGCGTTCACTTCCCATTTTGTAGCCTCGCTTCGCCTTGTTCCACCACTTGCTGCAGATATGAACATCGTCGAACTAAATGTCAGCGGTGCCATTGTGCATGGACCCACCCAGGAAACAGCCCACGCCGGTGGTCGAAAACACTTTTGCGTCATTTGCTGGATCCTGCTCGTTGCATGAAGCTTGCAACGTCGTGCGACTCTCGCCCACAGGTGTCACGCTCAACAGAACCCCGTCTTCGCTCTCGTCCTCTTCGTGCACCAACAACCCGTTGAGTGTGTCGCTGTACACCTCTCCTTCCAGCAACCGGTGCAACTGCGCTCTTTCGCGCCGCAACTGCTCCAATTCGCTCTGCAACCCCGAGTTCTGCTCTACTTGGCACTGCAACTGCTGGTGCGCGACGCTCAGTTGGTCCTGCAACTCGCGCTGCGTCACTTGCAACTCCTTGGCCCACGCATCCTAAGACAACAACAACAAGTGTGAGATGAGGCTTTTTGCAGTCAACTGCAACACCACAGCAGACATGAAGACAATGGGACCTGGTGTACCCTCGAGTCATTCGATTCCAGCGAACGCAGGTAGAAGGCCGTCCAGATCGCCAGCGAACTCGTGTGCCACTTCAACTGCAGCACTGTCGGAGAACTGTCGGTGGATCCGTCGCCACTCAGCGGCAGCATGTAGAACGGATTCCTGAAATCTGCAACATGGGGATGTGACTCGAGCAGCGTCCACGCGCTGCTGCACCGGGTGTTGCTTACCAACACACACGAGCACAATGCCAAATGCAGTACAGGCTCATCTTCGGGTGCTCATCTGCGGTGGTCTACCGGTACACGAGACCGGCTTCCTTGTTCATGTCACTAGCTTCCCGATAGATTCCTCTGCGGCTTCATTCTGCGAGCGACCTGGTCGACCGCGCAATGGAGACTCGATTGAGTCGAGTCGACTCAATTGGGGAATCCTAACGATATACGTATTGTGAACGATTACTTACGGTACGAACATCCAACGCGCTTCGACTTGTCCTTCATCGATTGATCCCGCCTACACGTAATAGTCACGGCGTATACGGCAATTGGTCGTTGACGTCTCCGAAGTCCCCGATGCTTCAGTACATGTAGGTGAAGCAGCTACATGATGTAGCTGCCGCAGAAGTGGTGATGGCGGTTGTGGACGTTGTTGTCGATGTACACGAAGCGGCGGAGACTTCCGAGATGGTCGTCGAGGCTTCGCTAGCCGTTGACGACGAAGTCGTGGTGAATCTGTCGAAGAAGCAGATGAAGTCGCCGGGGTTGTCGATGGTCCGTCGTCGAGCTAGCGCTGCTGCTAGAAGACGCATCGGGGTACGCAGTCGTTGCTGTCGCGGTGGATCCGCTGGTCGTTGTGGGAGGAGCTGTGGCAACACTGATGGACACCGTCTCCGTCACCGACAAAGGTGCTGGGCCGCTACCGGGGCCTCCATCGAGCCACACGCAGTCCGTGTACACCTGCCACGGAGCCATGCACAGCGAGCCAATAAACCGTGAAGCGGTTGGTGTCCGCGCAGAGCGACTGGTCATACGGGATACGCGCGGGGATGTAGCTTGGCAGTCGGTCTCAAAGAGCACCACAGTGTCGTCGCACCAGACCTCACACGGACCGGTGTGCGTCAGGTTGGTCGAGGGCATCGTCTGGCGCGCCGCGGCATCGTACACGGTGTATCCGCATTGCTCATCGATGTCATCGCTGTACAACACCTGGTTTGTCTCGATAAACTGACCCAGCGAGTTATATCCCGACGCGTTGAGTTGGGCCTCGAAGAACGCCACCGTGGCGGTAGTGCCATAGCCGTACTTAGTTTTTGTCATTTCTAGTGTACCCATTGATGAACGGTGTACATGTAGGAGGCTTTAATTTCGCTTCAATACATGAATTCTTCATTGAAGACACGCTCACGTCTTTTACGCACTTACCGGTAATACCGGTAGGCGACTGCCACGTAAACGTACTACCACGTAAGCAAATTTCGCATTTTCAATACCCTGGCATATCTCCGAAGAATTAAGGCATCTCCTAAGTAACCCAGTGCGCTAACTTTTGGAAACACGCCCCAGCGCTCTGTTCCGGCGCAACTTGCGCGCTTTCAGCTGTCGAAATGCAGAGATCGCGACATGCGACCGAGAGTGCTCGGCAATGCTTTTCGCTTGTGAAGGCTCAAGTCACTTTTGGCATTTTGCTGTGGTGATCCCCATCTGGTAACGATGAAGCTTTCCATTCCACAGCGTCATGCTTGCAAGACTGATCGCTCTCCATGCTTTGTATCCAAGTTCCAGGTTGCCCGACTTCTGTCGGCACTCTGATCCTTTACATCATCAACCGCCAACCTTCCAGCTGGATGGAGGGCACCCCTCTTTGAACGGGATCGCCGCTGCACCGACATTGCTGTCCGCTGTCCGAATCGCCGCGGGGCTCATTTCGCTCTTCACTCTCGAATTTGCAGCACCGCAGCACCTCGCAGACTATTAGATCCGAAGCATGAAGGTCGTCGCTCTCATCGCCGCTGGAGTCGCCGTATTGGCGTCCGTGCCCGCCGTCCAGGGCCACGGCTACATCGTAGAACCCGCCGCGCAGTGGGCCGACGGCTACCCAAACAACGGCTACGGCAGCACCATCGACAACGAGATCTGGGGCGTGTTCGACAACTCCAAGTACGGCTACGGACCCAACGGCACGCTCAACTTCTTCAAAGCCACTTTCCCGTCGAAGGGCTACGACTCACTCGGTGCGTTCATCGCCAAGAACCAGGAGCTTTACAGCAACAAGACGGACCCTGACTGCGGACTCACGGTCTACAAGGACTCGGCTCGCTCGGAGCTGCCAGCGTCGAAGCTTACCTACTCGGGCTTCACGCACACGGGTCCGTGCGAGGTCTGGTGCGATGACACCAAGGTGCTGTTCGACTACGACTGCCAGACCAAGTACCCGGCCATCCCCGCCACGATGACCTATGACGAGTCCAAGTGTGCCAACGCCAACCGCCTCACGATCTACTGGGTCGCTCTGCACGGTGACCCGTGGCAAGTGTACACGGACTGCGCGTGGCTGGAAGGCGGCTCCGGCAGCGGCGCGGCTCCTTCGGCCGTGGGTGCTGGTGCCTCCACCGTCGGCGGCTCCGGTTCCACTTCGACCTCGACCTCCACAAGTGCGGCCCCGTCGACGAGCACGGCGACGACTGCTCCTAACTCTGCTACGACTCCGTCAACTGAGACTGGTGCTGAAGCCTCCACCGCTGGGGAAGCCTCTACTGGACTTTCTGCAGCTGGATCGGGGACCAGTACTGACGTTTCTGCTGCTGGATCGGAGACCTCTTCCGCAGCTACGACCCCGTCCACTCCGGCGACTCAGGAGACCGAAGCTCCTGTTACAGAGACTCCAGCAACGGAGGCTCCGACTACCGCTACGGACGCCCCGACTACTGCGGATAAGTGCGCCGTCCGTCGTCGCAATTAGATTTATTGAGCGAGAGCTTGGCTGTCGCCGACCACAGTGTAGATGTTCGTCCAATCCGTAAGTGTTGTCAGCTGTATCGCAGCATTCTCACAATTGTCGTTGTGGTGCTTGCACCGATCATGTCCTACTACTACCGGTACGGATAGTACTTATTGTGCCTTTCAGCCAAAATGGCCAATCTGACCTCTAAAGGTAGGTCCTAAGAAGGAAGGTATAGGGTTAGAGCTAGACCGAATTACGAGACCAGTATGCCTCCAGTCAAGTCCTACGTAAGAGCTCTGATTTTTCTACAGGCCACCTTTTTCACGATAAACGTCCGAATGGCCACTTGTCGGCGGCCATTTTACCCTTCGTACGAGTGCAACCTTCTCAGCACTACTTTACTAGCGTAATATTTTCTTTTTGTATCTGCATTTAACCAGTGTGATTCGTCACAGAACCGAGTCGAACTACCAGTCGGCGACAGTTAGCGGATTTAAAGACTGCCGTAGTGACTGCATCAATGTTAGACTGGTATTTCTAGCTCAAGGTTGGTCTACCGGTACAATACTCTTCCCCAAGTTTGCTCATCTAGGAATTACTATCCTCGGGGCTAAGGTTTAGCAGGGACTTGTGCTCTTACGTAGGACCCTAAAATGGAGGGCGTTTTGGCAGAAAGGCGCAATAGAGCATCTCCAGTGGTGGGACTTATCCCAAAGACTTAACAGACCGTTTAAGACCTCAAACTTTAAGATAAGGCGGCGCTGAGGTTGCCTACTCCGACCGGGACGAACTGTGCGGAGTCTTATATATATTCTTGACCAATCACGTTAACTTCCACTCTTGTCACGAAAAGCAACAATGGAGTGGAGCTACGCGACAGTTTGCGGCGAGTTCGACGACTCGGACGAGGAATACTACATCACCTACATGGCAAGGGACGACACCAATAATACCAAGCGCAAGCATGGAGGCTCTGTCGAAGGCAGAAGAGCAAACAAGGAGCGCGAACGCGAGATTTGAAGGGAGCGCTTGCTGAAAGATTACTTTGGAGAAACTCCTACATACAACGCTCGTACGTACAATATTAGTGCACTTGCATCTTCCATTGTGCATTTTCTAACATTCACTTTGCTGAGCACGTTCAGATGATTTCCGCAGGCGATTTCGTATGCGCCGCAGTCTCTTCGAGACCGTTGTCACCGTACTTTTCGGCGACGGTGAGTGCGATTACTTTGTTCAGCGTCCAGATGCAACCGGACGATTGGGGTTTCTTCCGGAGCAAAAGGTGACGTGTGCACTGCGCATGCTTGCGTATGGTGCTTCTGCAGACCAACTGGACGAGCTGATACGCATGAGAGAGTCTACTGTGCTAGAGTCGTTCAAGGTTTTTTGCGAGAACGTAATTCGCTTGCTGTGTCCAGAATATCTACGAAAGCCAACTTCAGATGATCTTGAGAGCTTGTTAGCAGAGAATTCTGCACGTGGATTTCCAGGAATGATCTGGAGTCTGGATTGTATGCATTGGTGTTGGAAGAACTGTCCCACCGCTTGGCAAGGTGCCTTTCAAGGCAAAGAGAAAACATCAACAGTAATTATAGAGGCGGTAGCATCTCGGTCACTGTGGATTTGGCATGGATTCTACGGAATGCCAGGCTCAAACAATGATTTAAATGTGCTTGAGCGGTCTCCGTTGCTGAACGACTTGGTGAATGGTTTTCCCCCAGGTGAAGTTCACGGTTAATGGAGCCACGTACGACCATGGTTATTACCTGACAGACGGGATTTACCCGCCCTGGGCAATATTCCAGTCCAGTATTAGTGCCCCACAAGGCAACAAACGCAGGCGATATGCAGCCGAGCAAGAAGCAGTCCGAAAAGATGTTGAGCTGACATTTGGTGTGCTACAGCAGCGCTTTCGAATTTGAGCGCTACCATGCAAGCTCGGGAAAGTGGACGCTATGAACGATGTGATGCTAGCTTGCAGCATACTCCACAATATGATTGTCGAAGATGAACTTCCCTTCAGCACGTTAACCCACGACTATCTCTTTGAAGATAATTGGGTGAGTCCTGCAAGAACATTTTCTGCAACCGAGTGCCCCGTGATGATGCTTGTAAACGCACTGAACGCTATTGAAGACGATGTACTTCACTACGAGTTAAAAATGACCTGATTGAGCACGTGTGGCGTCGATATGGTGAACGAGAATAGGTAGGCCAAAGCTTGATCCTGTGCTTTTGCCTCCTCGGCTGTTGGTATGGTGGCACGCGTACTAAACTAACGCGTTTGTAAACGCTTCGTCGTTTTCGTTGGGTGTGTTTTCCTTGTTGGCTTCAGGCACAGCCGGAACCGGTGTACCCGGCTGGTATGGGGAGCCAGCTCTTCTTCGTTGGTCGTTGGATCCGCATCAGTAGATTCTGCATTTTTCTTCCGTTGCTGCTCAAGGATCGCCTTTCGCTGCAGAGAAAAGAATTCTATTGATTCCTCGCAGTGCGGGTCCTGCATGAATATCGTCAACTACAATTGCTGCTCCATCACGTTTGCTTTTTCTCCGCTGCAGCGACAAAACGGAGATGAGCTTCATCACCAGATCCACGAAGCTGACGCGATTGTTGCTGAGCCGCTTTTGCTGCTTTACGTCCGCCCGGTCTGGTTAAGTCGCCTTCTGCTCCAGCTCTGCGCTTGGTTCTGGCGCCGCCGTCACTTGTGATTTTGCTGGTCCACTTGGGCATGTCCTTTAGCTCCTTCCACGCTGCGAGAAACTCAAACGGGTGCTTGTGTCGCTCAGTATAGACCTTCATTGCAGCGTCGAGGTACATCTCGTCGGTCCAGCCAGAGTGCTCCCTGCTTATCTCTTTGCCGTACACCCCGCAGAACTTCGTCACCTCGGGCTGCAATCTTTTCCATCAGCCGTTGATGGCAATCTCCGATCGATCTTCCTTGTCCTCATCGCTCTTGTTCTCCAGTCAGTGTTGATACAATCGGCTCACGAACGACTTCTTCTTCTGCCCAGTACAGACTACAGCGTCCTCTGACATCTCCAGCCACGACCAACAAAGCTGGATTGTTTCGCTCTCGCTCCATTCGCCCCTTTTCCCATGGTTGAACCGTGCAGGTGGCGGTTCCTATGAGTAATACTGAAATCAAGTCACGATTCTTGGGATTCGAGTTTTATTTTAAGACAACCGCGCCAAAATATAGGTCCCGGTGAAGTTAAAACTCACTATACGACCAGCCGATGGGAACGTTAAGACTCTTTCGGGTTATAAGCACGCTACTTTTAGGATAAAAACAGCGTTAGAGCTCACTGCTGGAGGTGCTTTAATAGTACTAACGTTAATACGTAGTATTACCTCCGTTAGGAAAATACTGCACATTTCCAATCAAATTACACTCTAACGAAATATATACCCTAGCAAAAGCGATAAGGTTTTTCCGAATCTCCCGCCACTATTCCCCATCAACCAACAGATTCCCCCTTCGGTTCCCTCCCTCACTTTCAAACACACCCAGTTCCCGCCTACCGCCATGCTAACGACGAAGAAGGCCAAGCGCGTGTGGAAGTACGCAAGCGTTCAATGGGCGCCTGAGACGCCGCTGCGGAGAGGTCTTGAAAAAGTGCGCGAAAGAGGAAGAAGCAGGAAGGTGTCGCACTGCACGGACGTGAAAGCGCGCGGAAGGGGGTTGCGCAGCGCTGTGGTGCCCTGCTGAAGCATTCGGCTTGTCGAGGCATCAGCGGAGACACTCGTTTTTACCCGGATTGCAGACTATGAAGCGCAACGTCTGCCCCAAGGCCACATGCAAAAGGCCAAGGCATTTCGTGCCGCGCGCTCGCCCCTCCGTGAAGCTCAAACGCTTTTTAACGCCCACCTGGTTGCCGCCACGCTTGCCTCCCTGCCCCGCGCGGTCCACTGCATGTTGCAGCAGTCTGCAATGCTGCCTGCCGCACCACAGTAGTACTTACACGCCCTGCCCTCTGTATATCTTATATCCCCGAAATGGAGCTATGCGCAAATTTTTGAAAGGTGCAGTATTTTCATAACGGAGGTAGTAGTACTAAGGGCCGTTCTTAAGTTCCAGGACGACTTTTGGGAAAAGTCAGTCCTAATTTATTAATATACCGGTACACTGTTTCTTAAAAATACCGTAAATTTGTCACCACCCCTCATTCACGGTTACGATGAGGGTAGACACAATAATGTCCAAGCAACTACTTATGCATTGCGAGCAAGCGACAGGTGAGTACACGGAGCTGGTGAGCGTGTGGGCTTTGGTGTATATGGATGTGTTGAATGAGCGTAGTGAAAATTAGTCTCCCTCCTTCATGTGGAGTGAGTACCTTTCGGAGGTGCTAATAATAACCCGCCCAGGGCGTTTTCAGCGTCGGTACCGAATGAGTTTCGATTCATTCAGCCAGTTATGCGGTTTGCTAGAGCCTAAACTGCGTGTTCTTCACCCATATTGTCCTCGGTACGAATGAATTCTTGGCTCTGAGTTTACAAGACCGCATGACCAAAAGGACCTAGTAAAAACGTGAAACAAACTTTTTAAGCGTTTTATTCCATTCAATCTCACTTTAATTAACTGTAATACCCCAGTATATCCGATTACGTTGAACACATTAAAGCATTCATATACTAAAACAATATCTTATCCCTCTGAAATCGCTTCAGAGACCCAACTGCGCCTGCAGAGACGCAGCTTATTGAACATTGACACACACTTAATGGCGTTTCTACGAGAGTATTGCTGACCACTACAAGAAGTTCTACTACAAGAAGTTCTAGTGGTCAGCAATACTCTCGTTGAAAAACAATGACTACTTGCGTCGACGCACAGGGCATTTTTCAGCAGCTGGGGCCTCCGTCGCTGGGGTCCCTCTATCGTCGATTCGGAGGCGGGCGCTGCGGTCACGGTGATGGTGTCCGAAAAGACTGGCGAGTCCCCTCCACCAGTCGACGCCTCACCGGCGACCTCCGAAGTCGTCGACGCAGTGGTAGCGGTCGATGGCGAGCGTGTCGTAGGCGCGTTCGCATTGGTCGTGGTTGAGGTCGACGCGCCACCACCTGAGGGAGCTGCACCGCTGCCGGAGCCGCCCTCCAGCCAGACGCAGTCCGAATAAACCTGCCACGGGCTTCCGTGCACGGCAATCCAGTAAATCGTCAAACGATTAGCGTTGGCGCACTTGGACTCATCATAGGGCATCGTGGCGGGGATAGCGGGGTACTTGGTTTGGCAGTCGTAGTCGAAAAGCACCTTGGTGTCATCGCACCAGACCTCGCATGGTCCCGGGTGCGTGAAACCAGTGAACGTGAGCTGTGACGCGGGCAGTGCCGAGCGGGCGGAGTCCTTGTAGGTGGTGAGTCCGCAGTTTGGGTCAATTTCGTTGCTGTAAAGCTTTTGGCTCTTCGCGATGAGGGCGCTAAGCGACCCGCCACCTTTCGTCGGAAGCATGGCCTTGAAAAGTTGACCGTGCCGTTGGGCCCGTAGCCATACTTGGAGCCATCCTGTTCGCCCCAAATACTTGAGTCGATGGTGCTACCGTATCCGTTAGAAGGGTAGCCTTGAGTCCACTGCGCGGCAGGCTTCACGATGTAGCCGTGGCCCTGCACGGAAGGCACCGAGGCCAAGATGGAACCTGCGGCGACGAGAGCGATAACCTTCATGTTTCTTCCTTGTTTCTCTGCTGGTGTCTGCAAATTCAAGAGTGACAAACTCGTTGAACACAAGCGCACAAAGGGATTCGGACAGCAATACCGGTACCTGTAGTGTACCGTACGGGTATTACAGTACCAGTATACATGCAAACTTACACTGTATTTTCTCATCCGCTAATAAAACATCAACAAGGATGGCGTCATGTGTAAAGGATAGCGCTATCTCAAGGATGGTGTCCTCAGGAGACTCTCCTGAGGAGACTTTTATTATAGGAGAGGCCAACGTCACACCTTAAAAGGATACATTTACATGATCTCGAAGTGGATTCGGGTTTATCGTTGGAGGAAACTTATACCGTATTATAGCTTGGTGTCAACAAGCACGGCGCCGTGTCTTTAAAAACACCGCTTCGAGACATTGAACGACACCATTCCATTCTCTGACAGAGTTTCGTGTGGAGCGTGCCTTTTGTAGAAGAGAGGCGGATCGCAGTGGAGGGGGATCGCTAAGGATACCCATTTTTACGAGAGTCCCTCGCCATTTTTTAGCCTTTAGGTCACCATATGCTTTTAAGAAACACGCAAAAACAAACCGTACTACCGGTGTAAAAATTATAGTATTATACTATAATACTTGTACATGTAGACCTGAAGCTTTCACCCTAATTAGCTAAATGGTCGTGCACCTTAGGGCCTGGTTCGTCCGTCGGGTTTAGTTTAATTGGAGGATACCATATGGTAGGGGCCTTTTCCATTTAACTTGATCAACTATCGAGTAAAAGGGAAAATCAATTTGACCTATCCCTAAGAATCTTTTATAAACGCCAATACCCAATCAGATTGCTTCGTTAGCTCCCTATTTAACCAGACCCAGTGACGCGAACCAGCCCCTTAGGTAATTATTCCATAGGTTTTGAAAATATTTTCATTTCTATCTTAAATTAAGAAACGAGCCCGGATTCTGGTAGATCTAGCCAGGGCGGGCGGTTGGGTGGTGTATTTTACTTCGAGTGAAGGCAAGTTTTTAGACATGGTTTTCAAAACAAGGTAGGGAGAACTTCGAGTCGTACACCGTAAATAGTCGTTAGGGTGAACGGTATATCTGTACCGGGGTGCGTTTTTAAGAATATAAAACCGAAAGGCACAAGCTATTAATAGCGTTGCTTAAATATGATTCCGATTCTGTTAGGGTACAGTAATTTCTCATCCGCTCGAGTTTTAATGTGCATCCGCTCTGACGGATAGTAAACAACTTTCATACGTATTGGTAAGTATTTGAGCCAATTTTTGCGATTATTAATAATAGTGCAAGTCCCATGTTACAATTTCCCTCACAGCGTGATGTACTAACGAAGCACCTTCAGGACAAGTCGTACGTATCAACAGTAACGTTGACATGTCGACCTCGATTGCGTAGACCAAGCGCTAACAACGTATGGTACTTTTAGTATTTGCTGCACGCTCATTCCAGTGAGAGCTGATAGCCAATTGGAACAACTCGCTTGCATACAAAATTACTCGGTGGATGAAGAACAACGGAGTGGATAAAAAGTAACTAGGGCAGAAAAATATCGTTTTATAAAATACAGGAAGTCATTGCTTAAAACCTTATGGTGATCCTGAAAACTAAAGAAAGGCCACGCGTGCATGCGACGATAACTTTTGAATTGCAAGAGATCCGTTGCTCAGTCCATGCCCCGACGAAAAATGACAGAAAGCGTAGTCCATTCAAGTTAAATACGGAAATCGCTGCCTACGTCTTGCCGCAGAAATTCCCGCTATACGTAGTATGGCTCCCATTCTTCATAGTTTGTGAGGCATTCACCCGAGGCGATGACATTTGCCACGCGATCGCGAGGTATTTTTAATAACCAGTATCGCTAGCCGGAATTGACCGGAGGCAGGAAAATCTCGCACCTGTGCTCGGTTGATCCTAGCAAGCATACCGGAGGAAATATTTTAATATTAAACTGGTTGCGAACTAGGCCTAACAAGAGCTCCAAATACCGGTACCGCTACATTCATTCATTTACCATTTTCGATCAGCTTCTATCACATTTTGGCGATTCACAACGTGATGGCGGGGTCTATTTTAGAACGTAATCTTTTGACGAGAGTTTGCACGAAAAAGGGACCTACCGGATCGGTGAGCAGTAGTTCCGGTATACCGGTACTATTAATAGTACCGTATCGCTTATGTCATATTGTGGATTCTACTCAAAACTGCGTTGGGCGATTGCCGGCGGTGAAACCGCCATGCAATGGCCAGAGCCCCAAATCTGACGGCCGAATTCTCACTAAGTCCGATTCGTACTTACTGTGACACACGTGCTGCTATGGGCGACTTCCCAAATGACTTGTAATTTGTAAATGGCGGTTAAGCTAACCGCCAAATTTGGACGGAATTCACAATATCGAGCAACTTGTTGTATCCGACACGTCAAATTAGCCAATAAGAATAGAAAAAATGTCATACTTCTAAACGAATGTTATATCCGACACCAAATTGGTGGACAGCAAACCGGGACACTTTAGTTGGACAGAAATGCAAGCACCTCCAGATTTTTATGTCCATATCACTACACATGTATGCGATGAGCAAGGGAAGGCAAAAACTATGCGATGAGCAAGGGAAGTCAAAAAACAGCGGGCTTGCTGCAGATTGACCACGTCGTCGAACGCTAATAGAACCTCGAACTGCTAGATAAGGAGGTAGACAAAGTGTTGACCATGTTGTTAACAACATTGAATGCGCCGACGTTTAGCTTGATTTCAACCTTGTCTAGCATTTGCTGCCTCCTACCGACACGGATGCACACACGCTCACGCTTCGAGCATTATCTTGTAGGACTAGCCGTTCGCCGCCACTACGATGCGGTGGGGCAATAGTTTGTCCAATTTAAGTGGGCCGCCCCCTTCGCTTCGCTCCACAGGGCGAAATTTTATCTATTCTCCAATTAACCAAAGTGTTATGAATCTTATGCATATACGGCCACTCTAACCGTTCCTACGTAGTGTCCGAGCTGGACATGTACGCTATGTCCTCTACCTCTCTACTTATCGTGTCTCTCTTCATAACCTCTCTACATATCCTCTCTTTCTACCTGTTGTCTTTCTCTACGCAGGGTCTATTGACTTTCTATCGTCTCTACCGGTCGTCCCTCTACATCTACCTTCCCCACCTCCATATAAGTCTATCTCATATCCATCGTGCATATCTATCGTGGCTACCTATCCTGTCTATCATTCTATAGACTGCATCTACTTACCTTGTCTACATGTCGTCTCTCATACCTACATCCGTCATCTTACAATCGTCTATTAAACTATCGTCTCCTATACAATCGTCTTCCCTACAATCATCTGCCATACCACCGTCTCTCATACTACGCCTCTCATATTATCGTCCCTCATCCTATCACATCTCTATGTATTGTCTGTCATACTGTCGTCTATCGCCAGTCATATTATCGCCTCGGAAACTATCGTCTCTGCTACTATCGGTCTCTTACATGTACTATCGCCTCTCAGCTACCGTCTACGTCTATCATCTACATGTCACCTCTCGTCTACCTAACGTTCCCATCATCGCCTTTCGTCAATTTTTCGTCTACCTATCGCTACCTATCATATCGTCTCTCATACTATGATCTTTCATACTTCCGATCGTCTCGGATACTATCGTCTCTTAGCTATATATCGTCTACAATCGTCTTTCCATATCATCTACCTGTCGTCTACGGACCGTATCCGTCGCGCAGGTGCGACTCGTGCACTTTTACACTTCGGCTGAGCGATTACATGTACACTACACCAACATAATGTGGCACATATCAAGTTCCTATAGTTTAGCCAATGATAAGTCTTTGCTGTGCCAATACAATGCAAAGTATGCCACTGTATACTGTATATCGCGTGAGTGCATACTGTATAGTATAGTGACCTACGTATAGTGTATGTAGTACGTAGTGTATACCGCACAGTCCTGTAGACGGTGTATAGTCAATCGCGCATATTCTAGGTATAGTTTGGTACAATGTACCGCACACACCCGCGAATAGTGTATAGTATACGGCGGTGTTGCATAAATAATATAATTGACCACTAACATGCCCCAACTACCGCGAGTACCGTAAACAGAGTAAATACGTTGCCAAAGCGCCGTGTAGAGCGCATTGTATGCGTAGTGCCAATATATATCATGGACAGTCTCAGCTGTGGTCTTCCTTGCCCATGCCAGGCACCAGCATCGTCTACAATAGCGTTGGCAAGGTATTACAAAAGCACTTGCAACTGCGCCCGATTTGCAGTCCACACGACAGGTTTTGCAATGCTTTTGTAATTAGTGTAATCACAGGGGGCCGGCCGTGTGGTTATTGACCAATCGGTTTGTTTCGTTCTCCTAAGCGTCGGTACTCGCCCGACACTTTCTCGGCCCTCGGACATTGGTTCGACACGTGAGCTGCAATTCTGCTCCCGACGTTGCCAGTCATTAAGGATACTCTGCTGGTGAAAAGCATCATATTGTGAATTCCGTTCATATTCTCGGAAATTTATTTCAGAGATAAGAAGCGATCGAATGAGGTCCCATTTTCCGTAAATGAAAGACCTGCCAATATAGATCTGTGACGACGTACCATTTTCGGAAGGGTTCCTTTCAAACATTTAGTGTAGCAAGTACATATAATTACTTTAAAAATCGGTACCTGTGTTGAGATTATAACATAAACGAATGTTACCCGTGTCGTCGCCCTCCTAGCCCGGTCGGAATTAAACGGAACAATACAATAGTTTATTGTGTTTTCCAATAAAAATATTTATTATTGGGGTCCGTCGATTCCAATACAATTTTATATTGCCACAATATTGACAATAAATAGTCAACAGAGATGGCTCTGTGTATGGTTCACGCAACATGCCAAAAGGTCAGTTTACCAGAATTCCTACCACTTCTCCGATGACTTCAATACACTATCACTATATCTTCTACGATTAGATGCTACTGTAGTGGTGCTAATCTACTACTATTATAAGGGAAGTTCCGCTGTCAGAGACACCGGGGGACAGAGCACCACGAAGGGCAAAAGTTTGAGCTCGACATGGCTACATTCAACTTCCAGTTTCGACACTGCCAGCAAAATAGTAACATGCATCATATTATAAGATGCAAATATGATGCATACATCAAACCAACAGTACCCGAGTCATGATTCCGACAGGAACAGAGAAAGACGCGTTTATGTAACAATACAATATAAATTGCGGCAATATTTTATTATTGCTTCGCCAGGAATTGCCGTTTTTATTTTTGAGATGACGGCTGCTCAATACAATTTTGTACTGTATTGGCGGACCTCTGACCCCTCCAGTCATACCAAACTAAAATATATGCCTTCGTTCGTATACAGATTCCGCTCACTAACTCGCACAGCTGCTTTTTCAGTTCACACAGGTTATTAGTTATACACCATAAATAACATTTTGAAGTCTCTTATTTACCCACTCATTCCCTTTCGAAAATGATACGCAGTTTGTACTGATTTACCAGGGGTATAGAAATACTGTGTGTGCAAGTTAGTGGGCGGAATCTGTACTTTGTTCCACCCTAGCTTCGCCGGCACTGTATGTTGCGGTCTTAAACATGACATTTATCGAATAAAAGTGTACACTCCCCGTTATTTTTCTTTGAGGTGTACAAATCTACACGAATTTCAGAGCTTCCTCGTGCAATGCGCGACTTTGTTTAGCTTTTGGATCGATTTGTGTAATACCCCCTTCAATCGACAGATGGGTCTCATTTGCCAAATTTATTTTTCGTTGCTTCTTACCTCGCAGTTCGTGCTGTGTAGTAGCGCTTGCTGTCTGCGATGTCGCGTTGCATGTGTGGTGATCGAGTCCATGAACCCCTTTTTGCACGTGTTTGTTGTCAAGCTCGTGCCCGTGCAGATTATGCCCGTGAATCTCGTGTTGCCCGTGCTACTCGTGTAGATCGTGCCCTGGGAATGTCGGTGTTGGTCGTGGCCCTCACAGTGCCCGTACCCGTGGCGCTCGTGTGTCTTGTATTGGTCGTGGCGCTCGTACCCGTGGATCTCTCGCTGCTTGGAGCACTCGTTTACGTGCGCATATAATTGCTCCTGCTGCTCGTGGAGCTTGTGCACGTGGATTTCTCGCCGCTTGCCGAGATCATGCTACGTGTGCCCTCACATTGCTCACGAATTTCGTGCTGTGCGACCTAACGTTATTTGTGGGGTTCGAGCTTGGGCTGGATATCATGTTACTCGTGGAGCTCGTGTTGCGCGTGAACGACGGCGTCGTTAAAGACCTTGCTGTTTCCAGCAGTCTCGGAGGTAGGGATTTCAGGTTGTTGAGTCTCTCTGTGAGCCTATTATAATGGAATCCGCTGCTACAAAGCATCATGCTTACCCGAATACGGTATTTCAGCAGCAACAAAGGGCTCAAGCGTGTTGCTAGAGGTGTCGCGTTCGCCTACTGTCGCCTTGAGGATTGGCTGTACTACCAATCGGTAGATGTTGGAGGTCGCAGGATGATACACTACGATTGACGCTGGGCTGCGATGCACTTCAGGATACGAGGCTACTTGAGCACGTTTTGGTCTGTTATGTGGGCTGTGCTGCGTACTCTTTATGCATAATCCGAACTTAGTTGTGAAACGATGCATTCGCACCAATTTTGACCCTTGGCAACACCCGCTGACGGGCGATCTGGGTGAAGTCCGCCAAATCAAGTGTGAATCGACTGTAAATGATAGCATTCGACTAGTCTCGTCAGTAGCTGTGAAAAAAACGAGCTTTAAAAAGAACTTGTATGGAATCGAGGTGGTCCGGAACTGTGCGTGGTCCGGAACTGTGCGCGCACGGATAGTAGGTCGTACCAAAATGAATCGATCGGGCGATAATCTCACCACTATCAAATAGCATATGATATTAGCGTAGAAAACCAAGTTTATCCATACAGGGCAAAAACGTAAGCATTTGGAAGCTCGGGGGCTCCTGTAAGCGGAGAACAAGGCTGCAAAATCATGAAAAATACGTCAAAACGCCTGTTTAACTTCAAGTTTGTATGGGTGACTGTTGGCGCTGCCGGTGGTCCGGAACTGTGCGCGAAAAATAGTTGCTCGATTCTAATGCATTTATCATGTTATAGTGCTACCGCAGCGGCACCAACAAATGCATATATGGAAAAAGCTAACGCTTCTCATTCTTTGGTGTGCCCTGCAGTGCATGACGCCACTTTTCATGAAGTTAAAGGCATTTCAAAAGTGGTCCGGAACTGTGCGCCCACGGATACGATGATTTTTCTTGCGTCTTGCCAGTCTTCAAGATGGCGTAGACATCGCCAACCCAGGCATCCCAAGAACGCGTCCGAGTAGCCTCGTATCCGGAACTGCGACGCAGCCCAGCGTCAAGCGTACTGGATATCCGAGACCAGATGCATCGGTGCCTCGACGAAACCATCACTTCGGTCGTGTATTTCGAGGATACAACAACATGCATGAACAACGTGTTATGTAGTACTACATGTACTTAGGGCCGTTCTTAAATTCCCGCTCTCACGTCCCGGGACCATATATTGCGTTCTGATTGGCTCAGACATTCAGCGGCACAGGGCCGAATCTCCCAAGCCCGTCCCGCTCCCGGGTTTATTTCGCGTCGCCGGAAGTGGGACGGGTGGCGGGAAACAGAGCTCAAGACCCCAAGCACTCCAGCAGATAGTCGGCAATGGAGGAGCTCGACCGCGTTGAGAGCGCGATGGCGACGTACACGACGTGGGGAGCCAACGCTCTGCGGACAGAATGCCGATGGCTTAAAGCTACCCCTGCATCGCTTTACAAAGTAGCCTACCTCGCCGCTCTCCGAGCCTCTCTCGTTGTATTGGAAACCATCAAGGCAACAGGCGTGGTCCAAGACCCTTTCCAGCAGGGAACCGCTGATCGCAAGACGGTTGATTGCATGCTTAGGCTACTAAATGTACTGTTTTCGGACATGCACTGCGAGTGTCTTTCAAGCTTGAGCGATCTTGCTAGTCGTGAGGTGCTGGATACCCGTGCCACCGGAAGCAACTCAATCATGTGGCAGGACGTCACCAGTGTTTACAACGATGGAGATAATGAGAGCTTAAATGCTCTCTTGCACCTGAAGAATGAATTTTCCAGCGTTGACGCCAGTAATTTTCGCCAGCATGACCATGCAAAACTCTGGTCAATGTGGAAAGGATTGACAAGCAAGTACCGCGAAACATTCGTGAATTTTACGATGTCCGGAAACCACAAACCGTTTGAGGCGTTTTATTCCGGACGTGTAGACGACTACAACCTGCATCTGTTAACGACCATCACGCGCCCCAACCTGCACAAGTGCGTCATTCAAATGCTGCCCGTCTCAATCGCGCCTCTGACTCTGTGGAGATCTCCGATTCTCAAGTACCGGCATCAAAATCGCCACAAGGACGCAACGGTAAGAAAATTATAGACTGTTTATGTCGTTAAATCTCATTATTAATTTTTGTTTTACGTGTTCCCCAGGGAAGCGCGCGGACGCTGTCGTCGATGTGTTGCGGGAGATGGTACCGAATGAAAGATAGGACACTTTTAGCCAAGCGTCAGATAGCGTTTTTACGAGAGCATCGCGCTCAAACGACAAAAAGATTCCCGCAGTGAAACCGAGCACGCGGCTACAATGCGCGCCGCCACATCCGCGAAAAAAAGGATGGTGTTGATCTTTTGATCAGCTTGCAACGCTAATCTTGCCGAGCTCATGAAGACTGGGCTACACTACGATGATACGGTGGCTATAGATCTGAGGTGCTGCATTGCGAAGCTGCGCGGCGAGATGGAGGCGTGTCTTTAACAGGCTTCTGTGCTAAATGAAAAAATGGGGTTGAAAAAAGAATTGGGGTTACTTCTGTTTGACGGATATTTTATTTTTCAAAAAACAATTAGTACGTGTTGGGCGTCAAAAATTCTTTCCTGTTGTAGATGCTTGTGCTTGCCGGTTATGGCTCTTCATTGCTTTTCTTCTTGTCGTACGTTCCGGATGAGGTTATATACTGGCCTTCGGTGACCTTGCGACCAGATAAACTTGCAAATGTCGTCTCGAAGAACGCAGGTTCGGTCTGTTTCACTTGTAACTTCAACGCTCGATGGTATGTAGCCTAGTTATCGTATGTCGTCTTGGTACCGCACTCGCCAGTCGTCATGATGCTGCACGAAAATATTCTCGACGTCGACAGCGATGCCGTATCGGTTTTCTTGATTGTTAATACAGAAATTGTGGAGACGCATAATTGTATGAACTACGATGGGGACATTTTTAATGACACTTCAAGTGGCTTTTTAGAATTCGCCACTTGGTAACCATGAGTCCAAATGCTTGTTCAATCCTTGTACGCAGCTGACTTACAAAAAAGGTAAAAGTATCTTTACTCTCATTCATTCCGTCAGCAGCAGTAAATGGAGTTAGCATTCCTTCTGTAGGTATATAAGCGTTATCGCCCACTAGATAGACTCCAAGTGGAAGATTAGAACAAACAGTATGCAAAGAGGATAACTGAAAGGCACGCACATCGTTCGTACCCCTGGACACTTCATAGAGAACGATGTAAAACGAGATAGATGATCACATGAAGCCTCTACATTAATACCATAACAGTGATAATGTCCAGAAAAATAGGATGTAACGTGAGCTGCTTCACGCTTGGTTGGAGTTTTTATTCTACATAACCATCCATTCACAGCTCCCACACAACCTCTTAACGCACCATCTAAACTTTTAGTGGCAAAAGCTTCGCATTGATGCTTCATTTCATCTCTCGTTTTATGAAATCTAATAGTTAACCCTTCACATGCAAGCAACGCAGACATACCAGAATTCACATAACGAAAAATGTAGGCACAGTCATCATGGCAATTGCTGAAATGTCATCAAATGACCCACCAGCTAACCATCGCAACGTACAATGCAAAACAATCTCAACACAAACTATAACGGGCCAGATGTGTCCGTTATCTAGCTTACACTATAGATGCGAGGAAGCGTCGAACGGCTCAGAAGACTGAGTCGTAGTATGGGCTTTGTGGCAAATTAAACTCTGATTTAGGTGAGGGCCCGTCAGGGCCACTCAAATGCTAACTGTCATCCGATTGGCTGAAATGTCTTTCCACTTTCAACCAATCAAAGAATGACAACGAAGCACACGCTAGCCGTGTCTTCGTATCTACTTTCAATATCAACCTATATAGATCTACCTACATATGTAACTACAGACTAGCCCGTTACATCACCCCTCTTAAGATTGCACTCACGCCCCGTGAGTGCGAGCGAACACAGAATAGACTGCTTGGAGCGATGAGCACGGATGACGAACACGACGGGCACGACGGACGAAGACTGGAGAAGGAGGGAGCGCACGCGCTGCACGTCAGCGGGGCCACACACACCGTAGCGGCGGCGCACGGAACGCGCTCGGGGTCCGCGCATCCATCGAGTCGACGCCAGCACGTCGGGCTCACCGACGTGAAAATCTTGAGACAACATTTGTCAAGGTTCACCGAAGCAGCACCGTGGCGAGGCTAGTTAGCACCGTCAACCTTGTGGAGTGCGCGTGGGTTCAATTCCACGCTGGTCGCCGACCGATGTTCATGCTCGCCGGGCTAATATCGTCGGCGGCACACGCAGTCGAGTATCGTATGCGTGACAGAAGTCGCGGAGTCGGTCGATACCTCGAGGACGCTTTGGCTCGCCATCTCGTGGGCCACCACCGCAGCGATGCCGTTCGCCGCCGCCACGTGCTTTTGGCCGGCGTGCGAACTCGCCCGGACGTGGGCCACCAAGCCACTATGGACATCCAGCTTTGCAGCAACAGCAGTGGTGGCGTGGCCGCTCGCCAGTGCGCGGACAGTCGCCGCGACGTCGCGACCCGTCACCACGCCGATTTGAGGGCAACCAGCGAGAAAGTGATGCCCCTCGTTGGCAAGTGAATGCTGTGCACCGAAATGAAGGTATACAATCTGATTCTGACTCTACCTCGGTGGAATGGATACTTGACTCGGGATCCCAGGCGAACGTCTGCGGAGATCTGTCACTGTTCACTACCATTCGAGAAGACAAAACGAGTCGCCTGGACTTTGCAAACGGAACGACTGAACATGCTACAATTTGTGGTTTTGTTCTCTCACGTGTTGTTAACCAGGCTACTGGAATGCTGGAGGATCGTCTCCTGGACGACGTGGTGTACACGGAGAACGCCAAAGTGAACATCATTAGTCTGGGTTACTTGCAGACGACCGGCAAGTACAAGCTATCGTTCTCACCTGATCAGCAAACCGCCTGGCTGTCGAAACCAAGAACCACCTTGAAGTTCATGATGCGCGAAACATCTACCGTCTGGACTCCGAGAAGGTGACTGGTGTCATGGTGATGGCGGCGCTGAAGCAGGACGTGGACAGCAAGAAGTCGATGGAGTTGCTGCACCAACGCTTTGGACACCTGAGCATGGATGCTGTGAAAGTTTTGTCGAACAAGCTTGACGTTGGGATTAAGATGAATGCAAAGGTCTGACTCCCTACGAGTGTGTTGCGTGTGCTGCGAGTAAGGCAAAACGAATGCATTACGCGCGTGTTCCACTGCTGAAATCTGAGCCACTCGAGATTCTTATGATGGATATATGTACGTTGAACGAGAAAACTGCAGAAGAAGCAACGATGTATCAATTCATTATTGATGAGGCTACGCGCTACAAGTGGGTATATCTACTGCGAAAGAAGAGCGAAGCTACTTGGTACATCAATATTCTGCTGAATCAGTTTCCTAAGCTGACGGTCCGACGTCTGCACTCGGACCAAGGAGGTGAGTTTGCAAGCAACGAGTTACGAGACTACTGTGCGACGTATGGAATTGTGCAGCAGTTTACGAACGCGTACTCTCCTCAAGAGAACGGCATTGTTGAACGGGCAAACGGCATCGTACTGCCGAGAGTGCGGGCTGTGTTGACGGCCACGCACCTGCCAAACATCTTGTGGGGAGAGGCACTCCTTCACGTGGTGACCACGTTGAATTGGCTACCGACCAAGCCATTGGGCCTGGAGTCACCACACTTGAAGCTACATCGCAGCTCTCCATGGCTGGAAGACCTGCGGACTTGGGGTTGTATTGCGCATGTACGAGTGCCACCTGAGTCGCGAAAAGAAGGAGAAGTTGGAACCGAGGGCAAAGCTGTGTCTATTACTTGGTTACAGCGAGTCTACAATCGGCTACAAGTTTCTGGATCTCTTGACTTGCCAAGTGACCACTGCGAGACTTGGAAACGTACGATTTCATGAGGAGTTTACCGTGGATGGAACCTACGTGAAGCACCTGTTGGAGAACGCTTTCTTTGACACTGCACATGAACTACCTGAAACCGTACCTGTGGCCCGCATCAAGACTAGTATGGAAACTTACCTACCCAGCTGGGATGTGACTGCTGCCAACATGGAGAAGCGCTACCACTTGCTGCTGACGAGACGCAGAGACTGCCAAGAGCTGCAGAACCTCTACCGCCGGCTGACTCACCTGCACCCGCGAGCAGAGAGGAGTCGCAGCCTGGCATTTCGATGCATTGCAGGAAGCCGCCAAGGAACCACCAGCGGTTACCAAGGCGAAGAAGCGAAGGAAGCGCAAAGCGCGCAAGCAACATGCAAAGAAGGACAAGGTGACGACTGGATTCGAGATCCAGACACCCCCGACGGAGCCGTGTCTCAAGCGACCACGACGTACGCAGAAGCCGAACGTACGGCTACTTGACTGTGTTGTCGGCCTGTACACATGGACATTGAGATATCTACGACCTACAAGCAGGCGCGTAAGAGCAAGAACTGGTTGCAATGGAAAGCAGCCCTGCTGGCTGAGTTGCAATCACTGAAGGGACACAAGACGTGGAAATTGACACCGCGTGCAGTGGCCAAGGGCGTGAAAGTAATCACATGCAGAGGGGTCTTCGCTGTGAAACGTGATGAACGAGGCAGAATCAAACGGTTCAAGGCCAGACTTGTCATTCATGGGTTTAAACAAGAACTAGGCGTGAACTACAGCGAGACCTACGCCCCAGTGATACGCTTCGAGACCATCCGAGCCGCGATCTACTTTGCGGTACAGCGCGGATGGGCAGTACTCCAATACGATGTGAAGACTGCTTTCCTCTACGGGGATCTCGATGAATTGATTTTTATGGAGCAGCCTCCAGGGTTTCAAGTTGACGGACCTAGCTTTGTCTGCAGACTTCTGAAGAGCCTGTACGGGCTCAAGCAGGCACCGAATATTTGGAACAAGACGGTACATGCAAAGCTGATGACAATGGGATTTGAACGATCGGACTCTGACTACGGCCTCTACATACTGAAGAAGGACGGTGAAGTGCAGTTGCTGCTGACTGTCTACGTTGACGACCTACTTCTAATGGGGCCTACACTGCTGTGTACCAAGATTGCTGAACGGCTGCAATAAACCTTCGAGCTAACTACAATGGGTGCAGTGAAGTACTTATTGGGTGTCGAGATCCTGATCAACCGGCCGCTGCGGCAAATTGTCTACAGCCAGCGTCAATATGTGCTTGAACTGCTCAAGCGCTTTCACATGAGTGATTGCAATGGGTGTGGGACGCCTGAGGCGACGACACCTTCGACGGCGGTGGTACCTACAACCATGGACTACGAGAACTAGTTGGTGCACTCCAATACCTTGTCAGTGCCTCGCGGCCTGACATTGCACATGCGACCAGACACCTTGGCAAGTATCTGGCCAGTTATAATCACACGCACTTTGCTCAAGCCCGACGTGTACTGCGCTACCTGAAGGCAACGTGTGACTACGGACTGGTGATGGACGTGCAGCTGCAGAAATCGGTGCGACTTTGCAGTTATTCTGATGCTGACTACGCTAACGACCCGATCGATCGACGCAGCATTAGCGGCTGAGTCTCGACAATCGATGGGAACGCGATCTCGTATGCATCGCGCAAACAAGAGATAAATGCCCTCAGTACCTGCGAGGCTGAGTACGTTGCGATGGCGGAGGCAACTAAGGATTTGCTGTGGCTTGTTGGCCTATGCAAGGAGCTGGAATGGAAGCATCCTGTGCTGCTGCTACTCGGCGACAACCAAGGAGCAATTGCGCTTACTGCGAAACCTGGGAAACATTCAAAGTCGAAACATATTGACAACAAACACCACATGGTGCGGTGTAACGTGGAGCTCAAGCGGCTCACGACGCAGCACGTTGGCACCGAGGACATGGTGGCTGACATTATGACCAAGGCGCTGGCTGTTGTCAAGTTCACTCGCTTTCGCAAAGCAATGAAGGTGTTGCCAATTGTACTTGGCGAGGACGTACCTGCTACTACTGCTGCGGCTACGACGGACTCTACGACAACTGCTACTACTGTGCCTGCGGCACGGTGCTATCCTAGCGACCTACAACTACAACTGCGTGGATGGTGGCGATGGGATCGAGTGGGAGTGCGATGCGGACTGCTATCTACTGTGGACTACGGATTGCGCGGCTTTGGAGCTTAAAAGTGAGGCGCTGCGATGTGCGGATTGCACATGCAGTGTAATCGCATCGCTGCAGCGCCCACCGATGAGATCAAGTGGGAGTGTGAGTTGTAGGCCCACAGTGGGACGGCGGACTGCGGACAACTTTGCTGATTGCCAGCTCCTTGAGCCCGACAAAGTGCCAAGAGCCCAAGATGCTGACTTGCAGACTTGCAGTCTACAAGATAGGTAGCTGCAAGCTACCCATCCCGAAGACAATCATACAACGGCGTGCACCAGAACACACACGGCGTCACTGCGTGATACTCGACCGTGTGCGTCCAGATGCGCGCTCAACATGCAGATTAGCGGCGGACTATGGACGGACACACTGTTGGTCAACAGCGGCCCGGATTGTGAGCTATCCTGCTGACTGCTCTACTCTATTGACTTACCTTGTGATTGTATGCTACAAATACACAAACTGCGGAGCGCGGCGCTGTGGGGCAGTCTCTCTTGCTCTTACTTCGGCTTTCACAGCGTGCTGCGCACACTGAACAAGAGAGATACCCTGCAGCCTGCGTTCCTGTCGCGGCCTTTTGCCCGGCACGTACAAGTGTTACTTCCTTTATTTGATTAACCTACTGCTACCTATCACCACGTGTGTACTGCCCTGTAATGGCACCTACGCTACGAAGTGATCGTCCTGCAGAAGGTGATCAGCCCCCAGTGACGTGCCCTGCGTCACCACAAGACGTCCCTGCAGCGTGTGTGGCTTGACCACGTCAAGGTCTCCGACGTCGGTCGCTAGATTATCGGCACCGACTCGGCCAGCGCCAAGAGCTTGGCTACCAGTAATTCTGAATTCGACGGTCGCACACAGTACTCGGCTACGAGCGGCGGCTACCGCTACTGGACCTTCCTCTTCCTGTCGGCCAGGGCCCGACGGTTGGCGGCAACTCCATCGTCCACGCCGCCAACAACTACTGGTACAGCTGCACGGGCTTCCCGTACGTCGCCGTCGAGAACGGAAATGTGCTGCTGGAGGGCAACTACTTCGAGTCCACGGCCATCCCCAACAAACACGACGCCGAGGTGGTCGGCGCCATCATCGTGCCGTCAGCATCGACGGTATGGATGCGCTGTCCTCCAAATAAGCAGTCGCCTCGACGGCGATGTCGTACGGGAAGCCCGTGCTGCTTGAGGGCAACTACTTCTTGCAGTGGTAAAATGGCTCAATTTGAATAGAAATGAGGGCTGCACTGAGCAAGCGATGGATAACGCAGCAGCACGGGGACACTTTAAGGTTCTCGTGTACCTACACGAATGTTGTGGCGCAGTGTGCTCTCGAGGTGCGTCCACGCTGGCGGCGGACTTCGGCCATCTCGAGATATTGAAATGGCTGAAGGCGCACTACCCCTCAAATTCAACACAGATAGAGTGCTACAAGTCGCGCCGCTGTTGGGATGGTCTTCTTGTGTGGTACAAAATCTTTGCGGCCTCTGATCAATTCTTTGCTAACGCGTTTTGATGTTGCTAAATCAATAATGTATTTTTCTCATACAGTGCTACCCCTAGTTATGCGCAGTGGGATCAGCAAAGTGATTTTAGAGGGATTAGATATAGAACACCAATAATGCAGCTATTTGGTTTAAAATTCCAATTATTTCTAAACTGATTTGACGGGGATTGGATTATCGAGGTGTGCATAACGAGGGGTAGCACTGTACTTGTTTCGCTATGCTACATGTAGTGGGTGGAGCAAGGCATACTTCATAATTTCGCGCTCCTTTGTAAAAAAAATTCTATCCCAGCCTACACGAACCCCTGGTTATAGAGTCGTATTTAGCACTATACTATCTCAGTCTTCGCGAAGCCCTAGTTTAACGTGTTAGTGCTTGTTAGAGATGAACTAATTAACGCCTATTTAACGATCGAATGTTAGATAAAGTGAATATTTTTAACGTATCGGTTAGAAAGAGTGATGGTACGTTTGCTTCACCCATCATCACTTTCGATCAAGCCGAGCCGAGCCACAAGTGCGTCATGATCTCACGCGTGCTCCGAGTCCGCGGCGCCCTCGTGCGCGCGTCCTCCAACATCCTGGTGGCGTCCGCTGCCCCCTCACGCTCCACCGCTGTGCGTCGCCATCTACTGGCAGCCTCCTGCGTGCGCTGGAACACGTCGACGACGTCAACTCCCGCTTCGGCAGCCAAAAGGAATCAGACTCAGGTCCAGTAGTATCAGAAGCTGCAATGGACCCCGCGGATAGCGTGAAGATCGACTTGGGCACTGTGGGCGCTGAAGACGCCAAGATTTTGACCATCGCCGACGTGCTGAACGCCCGCGAACTGGAGCTGGCGACCAACAAGGCGCTGTTCGACTTTGAGGAGTGGGAGAGCATCATGGGCACAGTGAGACGAAGGGTTTTGGGGTTTATAAAGGGGAAAGGGACTGATGTTGTGTTGCTGTGGTGGTTGTAGGAGACGGTGCACGACGCAGTGCTGACGATGGTGGAACGCAACATTGGCTCGCTCATTGTGACGGAGGAGAAGGAGGGTATTGTGGGCATCGTAACCGAGAGGGACATCCTGAAGAAGATATCGCCCCGGACCGTGCTGGACGAGGAGAAGTTCGTGCACGACGTCATGTCCTCGCACATCATGTGTATCCACCCGAGCACGACGGTCATTGAGTGCGTGGCGGCAGTTTGGAGACGTTTTGGTGGTGATATGTTTTGAACTGATGAAGTTGTGATTGTGGCTTGTAGTGCGCTAGCGACGATGACGAAGGAGAACATCCGACACTTGGCTGTGGTGAGCGGTGACATGACGAGCGCTGTCAAGCGTGGATCAGTCCAGGAGGAGGATATGCGTTGCGTGCTGTCTATTACGGATATTGTCCGTGCGTACGCCGAGTTTGAGGCGTCAAAGATCCCGGTGGTGGCCGCAGTCGATGCATCTGTAGTGAATACTGAGACTAAGACAGAAACGAAGGACCCGAAGGCTGCTGACGATGCTGCACCGTCGACTGAGTCTGCGAAGGTGGAGACGACGGAAGCGGCGGCGGCAGCGACGACGCCGGCGGCCCCGGTTGTGACTGCGGCAACGCTACTGAAGAAGAAGCACAAGAACATCAAGCTGATTCTCAACACGCGACCGGAAGACAACGTCACCGTGGCGGCAGCCGTGGAGGAGATGGCGAAGCGTGACTTTGGTGCAGTTTTGGTAGTGGACAAGGAGCAGCGTGTGCTGGGTATCTTTACGGAGCGCGACTACATTCGCAAGGTGCTGTTTGAGCTCAAGGACCCAACGCAGG
Organism: Phytophthora hibernalis; assembly: GCA_012656075.1. Taxonomy (NCBI): domain Eukaryota; phylum Oomycota; class Peronosporomycetes; order Peronosporales; family Peronosporaceae; genus Phytophthora; species Phytophthora hibernalis. The sequence continues at coordinate 1,391,153 of JAAKBF010000009.1, forward strand.
TGCTTGTGACGGATGTGATGTCGTCAGTCGGCTCGGTGCTTCAGATTGAAGATCCGCTGGAGAAGTGCTGGGACTTGGCTGCCACTTCAAACTGCCGCCACTTCCCCGTTATTGGCGTGATGCGCCAGGACCGCGAGAAGGAGCTTGCTGGCATTTTATCAATCAAGGATATTGTGCGCGAAATCTCAAAGGACCACCACGCCACGCCCGGTTTCCGCCTTATGGAGTTCTTGAAGTCCAAGATGGAGCCGAAGCGTGTCGAGCCCAAGCCCGAGCCGAAGGTTGAGCCGGCTCCGGAATTGAAGGCGGAAGCAGCAGCGGGATCGAAGCCAGAAGCAACACCGACTCCGACGGAGGCTAAAAACGCTAAGGTGGCTGCTTCTTCGGATGCTGCTGCGCCCCAGGTGCAAGAAGTGAAGGAGGAGACTCCTGTGAAGGCCGCTAGCACTGATGCTCAGGCGACGAAGTCTGTGGAAGAACCCCAGTCTGCAACGCCTGTCAAGCTGTAAGCAAGCAGGCATATAGGCTCATGTAGATAGCTAGCTTCAAAAAAATGAACAGCTAGCAGCACGACAAGGTACACATCTTGCATTAAATAAGATCGCTGCTAGCGTCACGATTAATCGAATGTATACCCGGGCAGAGGCTCCAAAGCAGTCCTCTTCGTTCCTGCACGCGGCACGGACATCTTGCTCTCCCCCTCGTTCACACTCGAATACGTCGTCCAGTTACAGTATAGGTCCTCGTTCCAGTCACGGTCAGTCGGGTCTTCCACTTGAACGGTTTGGTGACGTACACCCAAAGACGCCAGAACTCGCTGCGTTGATCGAAGCGCCTTCCGAGGATCACCGTTAGGCAGAATGTGCACACTGGCAGCGTAGTGGCCTTCAGTTAGCATCCACATGTGCAAATCGTGGACGTCATACACACTCGGCAGTGCTCGAATTCGCTTCTCAACAACGCGCAGATCCAGATCAGGCGGTGCTCCTTCCATCAGAATGTGAGCACTGCGCGAGAGCACTCCGATGGTCGTGCCCAGCACCAGAAATGAAAACAGGATCGTGGTGATCGGATCCGCCATTTGCCACGACGGGTTGTGCCAGATCAGTGCGCCAGCAAGACACACACCAAGACTTTGCACGAAGTCACCCAGCGCGTGGATGTACGCTGCGCGGACATTGATATTCTCAAACACCGACGACTTGGGTGCCAGTCCCTCCGAGACACCCGCACATGGCTCCTCCACTCCGTCAATCAGCGCCATGGCCGACATGGGGGTGCGCACCACATCTTGCATGCTGGGGCTCTGCTCCACCACGTTCTTCTCTTCTCCGTGACTGTGTCCATGGCTGTGTCCGTGACCTCCATGGCTGTGCCCATGCCCTCCATGACTGTGTCCATGTCCTCCATGGCCGTGTCCGTGGCCCAGAATTTTCATGAGCAACAAGTTAACCCCCAGTCCGAAGACTGCGACGAGGAACATGGCCTTGCCGTCCACCGTCTCCTTTGCGTCCGGTCGTCCTTGGTCGATCATGCGTCTCACGGCCGTGAACATGAGCCCGATAGCCAGCACCCAGATGAGCAGCACACTCACCAGAGCGCCAATCACCTCCGCTCGGTGGTAGCCAAAGGGCATCAAAGCAGAGGCCGGCAGTTGCCCCAAGTACATTGCAAAGAGCGAGACGAGGAAGCCCGCCACGTCCGACAGCAAGTGGGCCGCGTCCGTCATGATGGCCAGACTGTCGGCGTAGTAGCCACCCGCGAACTGCACGCACATGAAGACGAAAGAGCAGAGACACGCGAGCTGCAGCTTCCGCATGGCCGACTGCGCGTGCTGCGCCTCCTCGTGCTTCTCTTCCTCCTTCTCCTCCTTCTCCAGCGCCACGAGGTGGTCGTGCGTGGCGGGGCCCTGCACCTCCTCCATGTCCACAGATGCGTCTACCGTGATGCTCAACGCCGGCAGCGGTGTACGCTGCGAATTGGCAGGCGGCGCTTCTTCTCCCATTGCGTTAATGGTCGAGACGTTGCCACGTAGGAGCGGAAGCGGGAATGGAGCTGCTCGACGAGAGCTGTCAGACGGCGGGAGAGTGTCGTCGATTGTGGAGACAGCGCCCATGAGAAAAGTAGTGTTTTACTTTCATTTTTTTATGAAAGGTAACGAGGAACAGCAATTGAGTTCGTAGTTGTTTTAGTAGACAATCGTATAGGATAGGAGATTAATATGTAGAGTTTCGTGATCATTTAATGGACAGCCACGGATGGCGAACAGCACACCTGCATCGTTGCCGCCCCAGGGTGCATCCGGGACGCAGCTGTGGTCTTTGAAGCCGAACCCTCGGATCGACTGTTAGATATAACGCAGCTATCCCTATTGACTACACGTGCAGATAACGATCGATTAAAGATGCTGGACTGAAGCAAGGACCTGTGGTGACCACGGAGTCCCATATGAAGATCGACCCCATTTTGCGACTGCGACAACGGCGCATATGCTCAGTGACTCACAGCGCGTTATGCGCTGGAATTTGCCATCGCCACCGCCACCAATTATACATGTAATATCCATAGGTAGGATAGAGCGTGGTTGCCAGGCTGTTGTAAGCTGCTGCCGTTCGAGAATCGATTTACATGTTAATTCACCGAACGTTTTCTTCGAGCGTAACAGCTTATGGCACAATACGTGCCGTATTGCTTTCAACGTTTTGGCGGCAGCCTCTTCAGCTTCCGAGGCAATAGCGGTCACCGCGAAGCTTTCTCGTCGGTGCTTTGCGATTCGAGCGTGACGAGTGGGTCGACCACACACTAGAGAGGTTTCGTGCCGGGATTTCATCACCTTCACCATCAAAAAGCTGTTTAAAACACTAAATTACCCTAATCGTCGCCCATAAATTCTGATGGAAGTCGTGGCTGTAGTGAATTGCAGTCATCACCCTCAGCCAGTCAGCCACTGTCTTCATTCACTTTTGCTTAGGCAATGGCAGAACCAACCAAACGAAAGAACTTCTCCGAGGCTGAAGATGTCATGCTTCTCAAGCAGACAATTGCGGACGAGCCTTACTTACAGGAGCACGGCAAGGTCATGGAGCAGTGGGAGAAGCTAGCTGAGGCGCTGGTGGCTTGCCCGGACTTCTCCCGTAAGAACCTGTCTGGTAAAATAGCTCAGAACCGCATCAACGCACTCATTGGTAAGTAAATCCATTCGCTACCACGTAAATTATTACCCAATGCTAACGAATGCGAGTGTGTATGCATTTAGCTGCCGCCAACAAAAAGAACAGTGCGGCTAAGCGCCTCTCGGGTGTAACGGAGTCTCACAGCGAGAAGGACGAGCTCGTGGATGAGCTAATCTTGAGAATGGAAGAGATGAAAGCGGAAAAGGCCGCCAAGAAGAAGGCAAGGGATGAGAAAACGTTGCAAGTGAGAGTGCTGGCGAAGCTATACGCCGCATCGCTGTGGAACGGCTGAAACGGCCGCGAGAGGCAGACGACGGACAAACTGAAAGCCCTTCCCGAACCAACAAGTTCGCAAAGCTGGCTGAGATCCTACAATCCCAGAAGGAGCAGGAACTCACCATGCGTCGAGAGCAATGGGAGCAAGAGCGCCAAGATCGTCGTGATCTTGAGCAGCGCTTTATTCTTTTGCTAGAACACTTAGCGAATAAGAAGTAAATAGAACTGTGGTTGGTTCTTGCATCCATTGAGTTAATAGGACATGTCTAAATAGTCCTGAAGTGAAGGAGGTGCAACGTCGAAGAAGCGACTGATCTGGTTGCCGCCATAGTAACAGCAGTGGCAGTTTGTCAAGAGCATCGCTAGCCGTACAAACTTTCCCACAGGACTTAGGCGAACTTTCAGATCTTTCTTGTAATCGATAAAAGCCCAAAGTCGTTTCATGATACCAAAGTTCCATTCGACAGCAGTTCGCACTGCACTCATCTGCTTGTTGAAAATCGTTGCGTGCGTTGACAGTACCACGTCCTTGAATCGCGTAACAACGAAGTCGCTTACAGAATATGCAGGGTCGCCAAAGATGGCTTTGCCATCGAAAATGTCTGCATTCTCGCGGAAAAAACGTAGAAGGCGGCTAGCTGCAAATACAGTAGTGTCGTGTCTGCGCCCTTCAAATGGCCCCAAAACATGCATGCACAATCCGTCGGGTGTGGTCAAACCTAGCAGTATGAACAATTAGTCGAACAACTATACGAAACACTCATATAATTAGCCGACATTATTTTACCTTGAAATAGAAGACAGTGTAGTCGCTTATGACCGCCGTAGACTTGACGCTGCAGATTCTCAGATTGAGGCCCTTTGCGGGGCGAAGGGCGGTATATTCCGATCTTTGTCCCGTCGGGAAAAGCGAACACACCGGACACGGAGGTTCTGCGCTCGACTGCTGCGCAGTATGCACCCATTTGTCTTCTCACAAGATCTAGGTGGAAATACATGCGATCGCTGTACCTTGAGTCTACACAGTCAGCTAGAACACAGGTAATTAGCAACGATAGAAACCATACTATAACAATCGAACACGTACCCATCCAAAGGAATATGCGACTTAATGCCGGTCTTGATCGGCCGAAGGTGCCAGTCATGTCGTGCAGGCGGCGAGAAAGCTGAGACGGTACAGAAGGAGAGCTGTGGCTTCTTCAGCATGGCAGCGGTCGTTGCTCTCCGTCACAACGACATCAGGAAGTGCAAACAGTCGCACAAGAAGGCGCACGCCGCGCACGTCGAACCGGAAGTCGAGCTCTGCGTTGGCATCGCAGTATGCGCCGAGGTTAAGCCGCACAGCAGGAATCAGTGGTCGTTCTGGGGCTCAAATCAGCCGGCCTGTAGCAAAGCAATCCAAAGTGCTTCCTTCCCGAACGAGCTTAGCAGTGCTAGCAACTCCAGTGCTTCGTCTTGGGTGAACTGCATCGTCGAACTCAGTGTGTGCTGCTTTCTGTCTTACACTCGCATAAATGAATCTGATTGGCTCTAATACGGTTGGCTGCAGCGCCGTGAAGATTGGCACAGCGAAACCTCTGCGCGGCAAAATCATCACCCTCACACCTGGTCACTAGTCTGGTGGAAAAGTGAAGGTAAGGATTTGCACGAAACCTCTCTACTGATGCCACAACAAAGCACTAAGAGCATCTCCACCGCGGGTACCAAAATGAGGTTGAGACCTCATTTTGAGATGAATTACAGACTAGGTGCCCCCACCGCAGTCATATTTTGGGGTTGCCCTCAAATAAAATACCGACCGTGACCCCAAATCGGAGGAATTTGAGGTCGTGATTTGGTGCTGAGACCTCAACCATCTGTCCCGAAGGTATTGTCTCATCTACGTTTGGGGAGGTGGAAATATGGGGAGATGATATTCGCAGGAAGTTGTCTCTTATTCGCAGGACCCCCAATCGCGGTGAAACTTGGATCACGAAGACGCGCGTGGGCTTCGCTATCTTAGGCCTAAACTTGTGTAACAAACTTAATTAAACCAAGACACCGAGGACAATCAATCTCGCCAGCTCAAGGACACCAACGCACCTCCCGACCGTTTGAAGCCCGAACCTGCACCCCAAGCAAGTCGCTGCCAGTAAAAACTCTCCGCCACTCGCTTGTTGACCGCAGTCCCCAGCCTCGGAGGCTGCCGCCATCTACCTGAACGTCAGGACAAGCACTCGAAGGCCGCCACCAGCTACACGGACTACTGGAGACCGCCACCAGCTACTCGGACTTCTCGGAGGCCGCCGCCAGCTACTTGACGGCCGCCACCAGCTTCTCGGAGGCCGCCACCAGCTACACGGACTACTGGAGGCCGCCACCAGCTACTCGGACTTCTCGGAGGCCGCCACCAGCTACTCGGACTTCTCGGAGGCCGCCACCAGCTACTCGGACTTCTCGGAGGCCGCCGCCAGCTACTTGACGGCCGCCACCAGCTTCTCGGAGGCCGCCACCAGCTACTTGGACTTCTCGGAGGCCGCCACCAGCTACTCGGACTTCTCGGAGGCCGCCACCAGCTACTCGGACTTCTCGGAGGCCGCCGCCAGCTACTTGACGGCCGCCACCAGCTTCTCGGAGGCCGCCACCAGCTACTTGGACTTCTCGGAGGCCGCCACCAGCTACTTGGACTTCTCGGAGGCCGCCACCAGCTACTCGGACTTCTCGGAGGCCGCCGCCAGCTACACGGACTACTCGGAGGCCATCACCTCTAGGCCGCCACCTGCTTCTCTCGGCCGCGACAATCTACGTGAAGGCCCTAGACCGCAGCCAGACGCTCGCTGGCCGTATCACGTACCAGAAGGAGGCTGCTATCAGTCGGAAATCACAGAGTCTTCGTTTCGAATGTGGAAGTTTCCGTGTCATCCAGAGACTAATTTCTAGAGCGTGGCTGGCTGTGAATGAATTTGCAAGACGTCATGGATATGCACTCGTCGTAAAATCGGTGAGTCGGGACAGCACAGGTCATCACCGTCGAGTAGTAATGGGATGTGACCGTCATGGCACACGCCGTACATACGTGTCGCGGTCAATTCGACGCCGGGTCAATGCAGCCTCGCGTCGATGTGGTTGCCCGATGGAGCTGAGCATTGTTCGCCATGGATTATTCGACGATGCTTCTGTGCGTTGGAGTATTGAGCATCGGAACAAAGCGGTGGTTTACAACCATCCGCCCTCGACCCATCCAGCAGCACCCCTGTGTATCGTCGCACTGCACGGACACAAGCTGTCCGCGACACCATTGTTTCTGATGAAGAGATTGGGGTCCGTGTGGCGCAGACGATGGCGCGTCTGAATCTAGAGGAGACAGAAAACCTTCTTCTAGACCGAGACGTGTACAATAAAAGACGCCGTGCTGTTAATGTCCGCATTTGATCGTTCACCAGGATGGAGTTTCTGCTGAGGGAGCTTCAGATCGGAGATTACTACGTGCAGCACGTAGTGCCAACGGCAAAGGAAATCCAAAGCGAAGACCAACCGCTTTGGGTTTCCTTTGCTGAACATCGTGGGGATTCCCGTAACAAACAACACCATCCACGTTGGGCAAGCCTTCTTCAGGAATGAACAAGAGCCGGATTATACCTGGGTACTACGGCATCTTCTGTCTATGATGACTCGGCACAATATCCCACCCCCGCAGGTCTTCTTCAGCGATGCGGAGCTGGCGTTGATCAATGCGATAGAGGTGGGCTTTCCAAGAATCCCGCACTTGCTGTGTCTGTGGCATGTTGTCAAGAACGTGGAGACTCACGCTCACAGGAACACGTTCCGACAGGTGCGAGATGAAACAGCTTCGCCACGAATTGGAGGAAGCTGGAAAGACTGTGACGAGCATCGGAATTTCTTTGACGTCTTTTTGCGTGTGATCCGATGTACCACGGAGGACGAGTACGAATTTCGGAAACTCGAGTTGTATCTCCTATCAGAGGTGGAGGCTTCGTATATAGACGATGATTGGATGAGTCTATGGAAGCGTCGTCTTGTCCGTTGCTGGACGGACACTGTGGTCCACTTCGGTCTTCTAGCTACATCTCGAGTTGAGGGATACCACGCTACGATGAAAGCATGGTTGGGAACTAGCCGGGGTGATTTTCTAACGATCCACTGTATGATGCTGTTGTTTCGGTGATAAGCTCGCACGCCTTTATTCAAACCGACAACATTCGACTGTCTAGCGAACTCCTCATTCGTCCCTGCTCCGGGACCTACTCTGCAACCCGTGGAATGCCGTGTGCGCATCAGATTCACGCAGCCAGTGTGAACGGACACAGGCTACAACCAGAGCAATTCCACCCACATTGGTGGTTAGACCGTCGTGCGACTCCTGTTCCACCACCCGCTCGTGTGCTTGAACCAGAGACGATAGCTGACAGACGAGCTCAGCGCCGCACAGATCGCAGACGCCAGCGTCAACGAGGTGGCGGGAGGTGGGGCACGCGACGAATTCCGTCCCAATTCGAAATTTCTGTAATGCACGCCCCACCCAGATTGTAAACATGAGGAAAAAGGACAGCATATAAGCGAAATGAGAAGTATATATTATTTGGCGTGTTGTGGAATGGTTCTACGTCGAAGTGTTGCCTATAGCTACAACACCCAATTGTATTATCAGTCATCTTCAATTACGATTGGATTCCCCGCGTTCCTTTGAGCGGATAAGTGGTTGCACCTTCGTCACGAGCCCCTGGTGTCGTGTCTCGAGCCTGTACGTCATCTACCATCTTGTCACGGATAGCCAAAGTTCTGCGCACGCTGCGCAGGTATGAAACAAAAGCCTCGTGTCTGTCTTCATCTTCAGACGGAGCAACAGCACCTGGCATCAGTGTAAGTGTGCGTATCTTGCGCCATTTAGTAGACCCTCGAATGTACGTGGACCCGCTGGCATCAGCATAGCGCGATATGAGCCACGTGACAGGTAGTAGCTCGCTCGAATAGAGACGAAGGGGGATGTCTGCGCCATTCTCGACGCGAAGAACGCGGGAAATCCGGTGACCTCGTGGATCCCCACACACGTGAAGTGGGGAGTAGTATTCGATGTACTCCCCGCAGTAAGCGTCTCAGGGAAAGCTCCGATGCTGACAGGCCAACCATTAGAACGAAACACGTACAATGATCCCTTATGTGGTAGTTTTTGGGATAGTAATGCAGTTGCCTAATTTAGACATGTTGAAGCGGCCGTGTTGAAGTGAGAAACGACCCAGCATCCCCGCCCGCGCCTGTACAGTCGTCAAAAATATGTAAGTATTACCACCTGGCTATGCATGGGATTGTACCTCGGTTAACTAAAGGGTCCTGCGAATAAGAGATAGCTTCCTGCGAATATCATCTCCCGAAATATGACTCTTTCTACAGGACAAGAATTTTGCAGCTGAGCTTGGATCTATTGCAGATTTGACGAAGATGCTAGCCTCAACGTCGAAGCAGAAGATCGTGCGGGGGCCGACCTGGGAGCCGAAGGAGGACACGCTGCTGGCAAGGGCGTGGGTCACTGTATCGACAAATGAGACAGTCGCTACAGACCAGAAAGCAGGCGAGTTTTGGGAGAAGGTGGCGGCGCAGTACAATGACATTCGCCCTCGACGTGACAAGAAGTTCGAGCGATCCCAAAATTCAGTTATGAAGCGGTGGAAGACGTTGCGTCTTGCGGTTGCTCGATACTGTGGCTGCTACGCATCGGTTCTTCAGCTGAATGAAAGTGGAAAAGTGTGGAAGACCATATCGACGACGCGGTGGCGATGTACGAGGGTCTGTACGATCAGACGTTCGACTACTTGGAGGCTTGGAGAGAGCAGCCAAAGTGGAAGGATCTGAGCCATAGCTCCAAAGTTCGTACAGCGAATCGTAAACGCAGTTCGAGCAGGGATCCTTTCGGCGAAGAGGTTTCTAGGAGCCCGCAGGTGGCTGGACCGGATGCATGCGACGGGCGAGGAACGCTCACGGCCAATTGGCGCCAAGAAGGCAAAGGCAGAACGATCGCTGGAGGTGAGCACGCAACGAATGGCCGATGCTGCTACATCGATGTCAAAGTCAAGTAGCGAGAAGGCAATCATTGCAGCGGAGAAACTTCGTTTTCTCAAAGAGCGTGAGGAGAACCGTATTTTGTTTCAGTCAACAGACGGATTGGATGAGATATCTCTGCGTATTCTCGAGCTCAAGAAACGCGATATTCTTCAGCGACTAGAAGCGGTAAGCATGATACCGTATGAATTAATTGACGTAGAGACATATTATAAACTAACGCACTATTGTACGGAAATAGGCAGCTTCAACGCCGCCGCTCCAACATTCTGATAACGTAGCCACGAGTGATGTACGTGACGGTGATGATATCATCACGGACGAGCAGCATGTTTGAACGCCATGATGGCGTTAGGTTGGAGCCATCGAGCGACCCTCCAAACTCCATGTATGGTCCACAAGCGCCGCCTTCAATGCGTGGTGATCAGCTTTCGATTGAATTAAGAGTCTTTGTTGAACGAAATCTTGCAGTGTCAATCTCGCATTGTAGTCATCGTCGTCGATTTGATCAGATTCGGAATCAAATTCAGACAAGAGATCAGTGCCGAGGTCGTCGTCGTTAGGTGCAGCAGGGTCACTGCCATTCGCATAATTGTCTTCCACAACCATGTTATGGAGGATTACACACGCTTTGACGATGGTGAGCAAGTCTTCGGCGCGCCAAGAGCGGCTTGGATATTTCAGGACACGAAATTTAGCTCGAAGTACACCAAATGTGCGCTCTACATCCTTGCGCGCGCCTTCTTGTCTCTCAGCAAAACGCTTTTGCTATGCAGTAGATGGGTTCGATGTGGTTGGAACGAAGCATCCATACGATGGGTAGATACCATCGACAAGATAGTATAACTGTTGAAATGTCTTTCCAGCAACTGAATAAGAAAACGATTTGAACACTTCAGCGCGCAGGATTTGCTGGTTAATTAGCGGGGAGCGATCAATTATGTTGATGTCTGTCCATTATACATTGTACAGCACAAAATGTCAACATAAGTGCACGCGAATTCGAAAAACAAAGAATATCAATACACCACCATTATTTGACCCGACAGACCCGAAGTAAAAATGCCATATCCACAGGCGCTGGTCGGCCACAACCTCGAGTACGACGGTCGGCTTGCCTTCTTTCCTTGTAGCTGCCCCTTTAACGCCGCCGGACATAGTTCCCAGCGCCAATGCATACAGTCCAACGATCCGATGCACCCAGGGAAGTCGCGCTCATTTGATGAGCGCAATAACTGCTCAATATCTGCTCGTGATGGCTCCCGCAGATATTCTTCCTCAAATGTGCACACCACGGCCTCGCAAAAATTTCGTGTAGCGCAGAAGTGTACTCTCGGCTGCCCGAATGCTGTCATCTAAAAGTCGGCCGAACACCCATATGCCAGCATGCGAATTGCTGCTGTGCACTTCTGAATCGTGGATAAGCCTGGTTTTCCTAGAGCATCGTATTGCTGCTCAAAGTCACTGTCACACGCTACTACCGCTTCCATGACCCGGACGAAAAGAGAGCGCTTCATTCTAAACCGGCGCTCGAATTTCTTATCAGAGTAAATCGGGTTCTCGCAGAAATAGTCTGCCCAGAGGCGAGCATGCCCCCAGGAGCATCTCGCTCGACGTTTGCCGCCCGTCCAGGACGCGATCCACCATGTTTTCTCTTCCGCAAGCCTCTTGTGAAGGATAGCAGCAAGCGGCAAAGGCCTATCCAAATGTATTGCGTCAGTACTGGCCCAGTATTGGCGCAATACGCCCAGTACTACTGCGTACGTTTGCAAGAATCTTGCCACCTACCTCGTCGTCGCTGCTTTCATCACTCCACCAAAGATCTTCATCGGAAGACGAATCCATCTTTCGCGTTCAGCAGCGTTTGGCGATCACGCTTTTGAGCCCTGAGATGAACTGTGGTGGGGGCGTACCTTTTTTGGAATCGGTATCTACTGGCTTTTTTAGTTTGCGGTTTGGATAGGTCTTTGCGGTGGAGATGCTCTAAGTACATGTAAGCTTAACTGAAACAGCGCTCCACCCCCATCAAGAATTGGTACCACTGGTATTATAATACATATACATGTAGAATACAATGACAAAATATAATACATGGGTTGGTATTACGGTAGTTAAAGAGGAAGAGCACGACAACTCGTCGATACACCATGGCCTGGCCAACCATCAGGACTGCGAGCTGCCCTCTGAGGCAGCATCTTGCGTGGTAGCTTAGATGAACGAGAAAAATAGCGCCTCGGACGGCTTGGTCCAGCGAAAGGCCTTGGCGAACACGACCAGCGCGTTGGGCGTTCGCAGCTGACAGTACTGCAACGCGATCCCGAAGCACGGGTTGGCGACCAGTGCCTTCGCGAGCAGATACAGCAGCGCGTACATCATCATCTTGCGCAAATACGCGAGTCGCAGCATGCCCGGGTAGAAATGACGGTGGGTCAGTGTCTTGGTCGACGCAGCAGTCTGCAGGTCGTGGGTCATCTCTTTGGCGGTGGGCTTGATGTGGAGAGTGCGGGTGATGGTCTGCATGGCTAGTCGTGACTGTGGTTCGCTTGCGGACGCCGTCTCAATTGTGGTTATGGAGCACTTTGCGGGCTCGGTCTCAATTGTGGTTATGAACGTCGGCTTGCGCGACGGTGGATAGACGCTGCAACGTACGATCTCAGCGGTGCCAACACCACGCGCCATACAGCGAGCAAATTTGCGATTCGAAAAGCGCTTTGCTTCAAGTTGTCAAACGTCGATGCAGATTGCTCGTTGACGAAACACCGCCAACGGGTACACGCGCGTCATGAGCGCGGGATACCTCAAGACTGATACCATCAAGAGCAACGGTGCTGCAGCAAGATGCTGCCAGCAACACCAACATTTGCTGGGCTTCCGTGGCCGATAACGATATATGTGGAGATGAGAATGGAAGACGATGAAGTAAGTTTATGCGGCTATTTCAGATCATCTAAAAAAGAACTAACGGTTCTTGTCGAGGTTTGCTGGTGCCGTATTCTCGCATTCAAGACAGAGAGAAACCAACGCGGAGACAACCTTTGTCCGTGGTTGTATCGACAGCACGCAGTTGGGAGTGACAGGTTTTACGACAATGCAGTCCTCGCCGGCATCTCCGTCCAAAAGCAGCAGCGCATCACCGTCCAAGAACGAGTTCCTGTACAAAGTGATCATCATTGGCACCCAAGCAGTTGGAAAGACCAATTTGCTGTCTGTTGCAGCACGCGGTGATCAATTCGACGAGCGAAGTTCCCCGACGCTACAACCCGAGTTCGTGACAGGTAGAATTGGAGCTCCTAACTCGACCCAATGACAATCAGATCGCAGCGTTCCTCACGTTGTTTCGTGAACTTGACAATGTAGTGAAAGTACAGCGCCCGGACTGGAAGTTCGGCGAGCCACACCAATTCATCCGTGCGCAGGTATGGGATACCGCAGGCCAGGAGCGATACCAGGCCATCTCGAGCTCGCACTACAGGCGAGCGAATGGTAAGCCATGATTTTGACTTTCCCCAACTTGACGTCTGTGAACTCAAATTTCGCCAACAATGTGAATCGCTGTGCTGCAGGTGCCCTGATCGTCTACGACGTGAGCGACAAGAAAACCTTCAAAGATATTTTCCCTGGTGAAAGCGGTTCCCAATGGCTGACTGCACTCAAGCAAAACTCCGACCCAACTCTGCTGGCTGCGGTCATGCTCGTGGAAAACAAAGTCGACAAGCTCAACGGGAGGACGGTCGACACGAAGGACTATGTGAAGAAAGAAGATGTGATAAAGGTTTTGAGCGAGACAGTCTTCAAGGACCCCAAGCAGGGACTCGGCTGGCTGCACGATGCCAAGCCTGAAGAGGTCGTGCCCTTCCGGATAGCCAACAGCCTCATGTTCGCACGAACTTCGGCTCGCAATAACACCGCCGAGCTGTTCGAACAGGCCGAGAAAGTTGTACCGGGTGTAGGCGTGACGATCCAAGGTTTGTCGCTTGATGGCCTGCCCTCCCGGACTTCCTCAAGCAGACGCAGGCTCCAAAGCTCGAGTACGAGCCTTCCATAGAGGTGAAGACAATTTCTCAGGCGTTGGAAGCGCTGTTGCTCCGCATCTACGCTCGATCCAAGGACATCGAGGCCGGTGGATCCAAGCCGAGTGGCAAAGCCTTCCGCCTGCACGGCGCTGTTGACCCACAGAGTGGCGGACCCTGCTGCTGAAACGTCATTTATTCGTTGACACTGGACAACGACGAGAAAGAGGGAGAGGGGAACAACACTTTAATTGCAAAGACTTTATTGCATTTACTTCCGGCTCTTGCAGCAAGAGCAGTTCGAGTCACAAACGTCGAACAACCCCGTTTTTAGCACTTTTCTACGGTGACATTGCCCCTTTTCAAAAATTGCAAAATGACCCACAAGTTGACGATGTGCTCAGGTCCACCCCAGCTCTGCGCTGTACATGTATTTGTGAGACTGCACATGTATTAATACATGTGCAGTCTTCACAAGCGACCAACGATATCCGCTCGTGCATTGGACCATGAACTCATCTGTGGGAGTATGGGCATGATGATCAATCGTTTTAAAGTGGAGCTATACCGGTAGCCAACTTTTCACGGGCGTCCCTGCCGGCAACGGGAATCGTCGATCCAATTTGGCCGTCTCGGTGGCACCGCCAGCAGCACGCCTATCCAGCTCAACGCAAATGACATCGTCTGATGGTAAAATGGCCAACGAGTTCACTTATTATAGCGTGCGTGAAAAGGAGAGCAAAAATTGTAAAGTTTTGCAAGCAAAGCTGTTCGCTACGTCGGCTGCCTCATCGGTTGCAGTCGTCAGGATAACGTTGGTCTCTATCTTGCCGACTCAAGCCGACGGCGCTGCGCTGTTGTTCTAATCGTTCGGTCGTACGTTCACTGCGTGCATACTGACGACTACTCATCCAACATTTGCTTTCCCTCAGCCAATCATATCGTGCTGCTACTGCAATATTCAGCACAGCGCTGGCAATTTGACGTGCGTGGCCAGGTGTTTTCCAGTTCAGTGCAGCAGCGCTCCATCGTATAAGACCACAAGCTGCCCGAGAGGAGGCAGAGAGCGAGTGCGCGACGACAGCGGCAGGGCCAGGACACCCGAACTTGCTCGGTCCTCTCTTAGATCGACACTTTCACGGCGCCGCACACGTGGACGACTTCCACGCAGCGCAGGTAAGGCGGCAACCAGCAAACCAAAACCATTCCGCACCCAAAACTTTCGCTAACCGCATCCGCTTTCCTCCGAATTCAAGGAAAACTTGGTTTCCGCACTCGTTGCAGTCCCTCACTTCCGCATTTCCGCATCCGACGACAGACCATCACTCCGCATGGGGAAAGCGCGCACTATGAGCCGCGCGCGCGGCCACAGCGGCGCGTCGGCGGACTCGCGCGGGAACTCGCGGCGGGGTCGTCGCTCACGGCCAGCGAGCGCGCCTACATGATCCGCAAAGCCAAGGAGGCGTCCGTGGCGCTCGTGGACCACGCGCACACGCTGGACGGGCCTGTGCAGTGGCACTACACGGGCAAGTTCCGCGGCATCCAGATGTACCGCGGTGAGGGCAGCTACGACCGCGTGGGCACCACGGGCACCGAGTTCCTGTGCGGCGTGACGACCATGATGGGCTCCATTGAGGAGGTGGCCAGCTACTTCGACCAGCAGACGACGGCGCGGATGGTCGCCAAGAAGGCGGACGACGTGCTGGACTGCGGCGTGCTCTACTCGCTGGTGCAGGGGGACCCGAACAACCCGTTCTACCGGGTCTCGGCCAAATACCAGCTCTACGAGGGCCCCTCTGCCTTCTCGAGAGAGCGAGACTACTGTTTCTTAGAGTGCCAGAACACGTTCCGACACGCTTCAGGGCGCAGGGGATGGGTGCTGAGCATGCACTCGATCAAGCTGCCGAACTGCCCGGAAGTGGATGGCGTGGTGAGAGGAAGCATGTACCAGTCGGGCTATGTGTTCGTGGAGGCAGAGAAGGAAGGGTACATGGACGTCATGCACAGTCTTCAGATCAACTTTAAGAGCACCAGTCGACTGCCGCACTTCCTGCTCAATTCGGCCTTAAAGCGGCGGATTTTGTCCGTGGTGACCATCAGTCGAGAGATCCAGACGTCAAGAATGGGACGCCAGACGCTGTTGAAGAAGAAGGACTTGATGCCCAAGCGAGCGAGAGCGCTGTGTGTCAACTGCTCGAGGAAATTCTCCTTGTTTGTGCGTAAAACGCGATGTCGCGTTTGTGGCGAGGTGGTGTGTCAACCGTGTGCGCCGCAGGTCATGATCTCGACGAAACGGGGGCCGATCAAGACGCGTGTGTGCACCAAGTGCTACCATTTGTCTCCTGGCGATGAGTATGAACCTATTGGAGGACTTCCTAATTCGCAGAATGGAGGCGATCCGCGCCGAATGCAGAATGAGACGCGGTACTCGGATATATTGCAGGACAACCCCGATGTGTACCACGAAGCTGACGAGGACAGTATGGACGAAGACGAAGACGAGGACGGACTTGAGGAGCAGTCGGATTACAGTGTGTTCGCACAGTCCCGTTTTACGGAGGCGAGCCGGGATTCTGTTGCCACAAGCAATTTCGAAGAATCAAGCAACTTTGAAAGCCATTTTGAGGGGTCAAGTCAATTCGACGCCACAAGTGAACTTGATGACAGCCAGTATTACGATGGAGGTGCCCGCGAGAGCAGCTTTGTGAGCGAAAGTAGCACGTCGCATTGGCAGGGAGGAAACAGCACTGCAAGCAGTATGATGGGATGGAACCAGGCAAGCAGTGTCAAGCCCGCCGACGGCTACATTTACGATCCTCAGGCCTCCTTGAATAGCAACTTCTATGGTGCGAGTAAGTACGGTGAGAGCGACTGCGGAGTGAGTAACTGTACAGTTGATGAGGAACCTGACAAGCGAGGGGTAGATACAAAGCGGCAGCACCCATTCCGGAAGATGAGCCCGATAGTCATAATGGTTACTCCATTAGTCCCAACACAAGCTACAACTCAAGCCCGAGCACGAACTACAACTCAGCCAAGAGCACAAACTACGACGCGAGCTACGCTAGTTCTAATTCGAACGCTAGCCACGGCAGCAAAACTGTGTCGATTCAGAGTCTTGCCAAGGCACGTTCTGCGCGCTATGGAATCAAGAGTCAGTTTCCGCCTCTACCCCCGCCACCCCCACCACTATCCCCGCCACCCGAAGAAGCCGACGAGGACGACGAGGATGATAGCCCATTACATCTCGGAGCACTGAAGTCGGACAACACACAGAACTCAAAGTTTCGAAAGCCTAAGGGCATTGCTGCGCGGAAAATGTTCACGCCTCCACCTCCAAAGGAAACACGACGCGAAAATGGACCGCGGACGTCAGCGAATCGTGTTCCCAAGATCCCTCAAAAGGAATTTAGAGCTGCAGTAGGCAGCAAAGACTCGCGAAGCTCACAGACTAGCTCAAGAGAGTCAACCGGGTTGGGCAGCACTCGGTCTTCCGCAATTCTGCAGCAAGTGCGCCGCAACCGCAACCGTACGCTCGAATTGACTCCTGACAGTGATCGGACTTCCGCAGTGCTAAAGACTTTGGAGGAAGAACACCTGAACAGGATGCGCGAAATCGAGAGGATGCAAGAATTGGCCAAAGAGAAAGCAGCTCGACGATCGATGACATCGAATGGAAGTCGCTCGTCTATGCAAAGTACCTGTTCATCTCAGCCTGAAGGTCGTTTTTCGAATGCTCGTGCAAGTGCTGCTTTTGCTGCAGCTGTGAAGAAGACATCGCAACCACGCAATGCTCCGCTTTCTCCGTCGGGCCCCCACCTGGATCTCCGCATGGACCACCACCTGGCTCCCCGCCAGGCACACCTCCTAGTATGCGAGGGCGTCGAATGCCTCCGTTCAACCAGCAAGCAAACCAATCCTTTGGTGATCGCTCAAGGCGTACTGACACAAGCATTGATTTCGGGGAAGCCGTTTCCTCTCTACGCGTTCAAATGGCACCTTTGCCAAATCGAATGTGCGTGTTAGTGTTGCACCTTCCGCACAAAGCGAAGACCTCATGTTCAATTCCCAGCGATCTGGGTTGCAGGCTAGCAACGGAAGCAAAGGATCATCTCGAGGTCGTCGGTTGGATGCCTCTCAGGCCTCAAGCAAATCAAGCAGTTCTTCATTTGGTAGCCGTCGGCTGGATGCTTCGCAAGCCTCCAGCATCCCGATGTCAAAGCACCCGGACGACCTCGCGTTTGATGCATCCCAACTTTCGGTTGATAAGTCGAAGTTCTCCAGCAGCATTGCAATTTTGGAGACCCCTGCTGACTCGACTGAGCACATTGCTATGATGGAAAGACTGAGCTCCCAGCGTGGCTCGAATGCTTCAACGCTCTTCGATGAAGATCTACTAGCCCAATCTTCATCGGGCATGACTGAACATATTAACTCCATCAGAGCCCGAGCTGCGTATCAATTGCCGGACGAAGAAGATCGTGTGTCGGACGAACTGCTGAAGAGGCAACAAGAGCATCGCAGGCGTATGGAAGAACTGACTAAATTGACCGCAAATCATGTCGTCGAAGACAACATTCGCGATAGTGCTTCAAGTCTGGGCGGTCTCCACGACAGTTCGGTGAGTCTGAACGGGTTCCGCGATAGCTCTGGAAATCACTTCGGAGATAGCTCCGTCAGCTCCGCCAGCTCCGTTGACATTGACGACGATGAGTTTAACTTCGAGTCTCGACCTCTTGGACGGACGAAGCGTAGTGGCACCATCCCGTTCAGTTTGGAGGAACTGGGGCAAGTACCTGATGCGGACGAAGACGATGAGGAAAGTGAGGGACCGGATGAGTCCGATACTTCATTTCGCCTGAGTGAAGATCCCATGGACCACGAGCACGGGAGTGAACTGGAGGATGTTAAGCCTTCATACCGCCCTACCGAAAACATTGTGGAACACGAGCACAATGGTACGCAGATGAGTGGTAATACCTCATACCGTCCCAGCGTGGAGTCGCTCGATCACAAGCAGCCTTTATACCGCTCGAGTGACGAGTCTGTGGAGCTCGAGGATTCTCGTCAGCCAGCATATCGCCCGAGTGAAGAGTCTGAGGAGCACGAGCATTCGAGCCAGCCTTTATACCGCTCGAGTGAAGACTCTGTAGAGCACGAGCACCTCAGTCAGCCAGTATGCCGCTCGAGCGAAGAGTCTGTGGAGCACGGACATCCGAGTCAGCTTGCGTACCGCTCTAGTGAAAATTCTGTGGAGTTTGAGCATCCGAGTCAAACCGAATACGTCGCAAGTGAAGTGTCTGTAGAGCATGATCATCAGAGTCTGCCCACGTACCGTGCGAGTGAGGAGTCCGTAGAGCATGACCATCCAGCATACCGTTCGAGTGAAGAGTCTGTGAAGCACGAGTATTCGAGTCAGCCAGTATACCGTTCTAGTGAAGATTCTGTGGAGCATGATCATCCGACATACCGTTCGAGTGAAGAGTCTGTGAAGCACGAGCATTCGAGTCAGCCAGCATACCGCTTTATCGAAAATTCCGCGGAGCATGAGCATCCAGCATACCGTTCGAGTGAAGAGTCTGTGAAGCACGAGCATTCGTGTCAGCCAGCATACCGCTTTATCGAAAATTCCGCGGAGCATGAGCATCCAGCGTACCGTTCGAGTGAAGGGTCTATGAAGCATGAGCATTCGAGTCAGCCAGCATACCGCTCTAGCGAAGAATTTGTGGAGCATGAGCAGCCGCCATACCGTTCGAGTGAAGAGTCTATGAAGCACGAGCATTCGAGTCAACCAGTATACCGCTCTAGCGATGATTTTTGGAGCATGAGCATCCGGCATACCGCTCGAGTGAAGAGTCTGTGAAGCACGAGCATCCGAGTCGCTCTAGTGAAGAGTCGATTGAGCACAATCATTCGATCCAGCCGAGTAAAGAGCATGAGCACATGAGTGAAAACGGCCAGCCAAGCTACCGCTCCAGTGAAGAATCTTTGCAGCACGAGAGGGTAGTAAACCGCTCTAGTGAAGAGTCTGTGGAACAGCAAAATGCAGCCCCGTTGTACCGGCCGAGCGAAGAACTAAAGTGCGAGCCGGATCACGCTGAGCCAGTGTATCGCTCGAGCGATGAGTCTGAACCGGAAAATGCTGACGCAGCCAACCGCTCAAGTGAAGAGCCTGTTGCACCCGAAAAAGTGCTTCAAACTTTCAGCCGTACAGCTCGCAGCTCATTACTGGCGAGGGAGCCATGCCAGTTGACGAGTTCGCCGCCGACAGTTCAAGACTCTTCAACAATGCCAAACTATCTCAGGTGGATGAACACGGTGATGGCGACGATGACACTCGCTCACCGCGAGACACGTCTGAATTCCACCAAGATGATCTTCAGTTGATTCCTGAAGAGCACAGCATGGAGGAATACAAACAGACACCGATATCCAGTAGCACGATCAGTACCGAAGCGTCGGAGAATGTCAGTTCCCCGCGCGAATCGTGTGCGTCGGCATTAGATGAGTCGTTGATGAACCGGCCAACGGAGGAGCTGTTCGAGCAGGTTCGTGCGAATCGTCTTATGTATTCAGATGGAGCTCGTACGTCGGACTTGCATCTGAACGATTTGGAGGCGAGCCATAATCGGCGAATGGAGGAGCTGAACCGCATTGCATTAGATCAACTAGGCAACCGCATTTCGAACCTGGATGATGACATGTATGGCAGTTCGTTCCAACCTGGTCGGTCACTTCACCCAATTCAGCGCGAGAAAGATGAGGAAACAGAAATGCAATGGCGCTCCACCGACATGATGGAAGAGTACCAGGGTAGACACCTGCAAGACATGGAGAGACTTCGTCGCAAGATCCGTCAACTTGAGGAGGAGTGCCGCGAATCGATTGCGTCCGTACTGACTCCGGAAGAAATGGACCTGTCCGAGTTTGATGAGGACGATGATGAGCCGTCGAGTGCAAACTTTAACGGTGCCCAAAGCTTCAATGACCCCCAGAGCTTTAACCCGCAGTCTTCCGTTGTCTCCACGAAGGGCTTGAGCTCCTCCACCTTGTCACAGCATATGCCTCCGCAGGTCGACGAACCAGGATCGGCCCGTGCTTTGTATGATCAGATCGCCAAGCTGACGCAATTGCAGCGGGAGATGGCGATGGCCGAGGATGACGACGATGAAGCAGAGTACCGCGCACGCATTAAGGAGCAGTACCGCTTGCTGCGCACGATCAAGGTGAGCGGCCGTCGCTAAGCTGCCATATGCAACAGAGGGCGAGGATGGCG
The DNA here is from genome assembly GCA_012656075.1 of Phytophthora hibernalis. Lineage (NCBI taxonomy): Eukaryota > Oomycota > Peronosporomycetes > Peronosporales > Peronosporaceae > Phytophthora > Phytophthora hibernalis. The sequence goes on from JAAKBF010000009.1 coordinate 1,411,942, forward strand.
TGGCCGGTCAGTAGTAATGTTCGCCGAGTAGAATGGCGTTACATGCTTTGTATTTGTTTTCTGTGCCTAGGCGATGCTGTCTGGTAGCGCATGAATGAACCACTCGCTGTTTGCGTCGAACATTGTCTCACTTTTGCATTTGTGTTGGTGTCTAGGCAACTTCCTACCAACTTCGTATCAGGGAACCGCGCTCGCCACGCAAGACTACTACGTGGCTACCCGGCATATATCAAGAGAATCGCTCCCAATACCAGACCAAGATGAAGTCAACATCAAGAATCACAATGCTTAGTCGTTTGCTCTCGAAAAATGCACTGACCAGCAGTGCGATCACTGCCAGTGCGTTAACCACCAACGCGACCAGTACGGCAGCCACGAAACACGTGGGCACCCTGGACGAGTCATGCGTGTCGGCATTTGACGAGTCGTTGATGAACCGACCGACGGAGGAGCTGTTTGAGCAGGTTCGCGCGAATCGACCGAAGCACAGCGCCGACGCAGTTCGTTCGTCTGACTTGCAGTTGCACGACTTGGAGGCGAGCCACAATCGGCGCATGGAGGAGCTCAACCGCATTGCGCTGGACCAGCTCGGCAACCGCATCTCGAACCTGGGCCACAGCCGGCTCAGCAGTTCGTACCAACCGCACAGCTCGCAGCTGACTGCAGGCGAGGAGGCACGGCAGTGGACGAGTTCTTCGCTGGCAGCTCCATGGTTGCGGCTAACACGAGCAGCAAGCTCGCGCAAGTGATCAAATCGCGTGATGATCGTGGCGAAGGTGATCGCTCGTCGCGTGAGACGTCTGCATCGCCGCAAGACACTGATGAAGAGCACAGCTCGAAGTTCGCATCTGAGTGTGAGTCCAATTCCGATTCCGATTCGAAACCCGAGTCTGAGACCAAGTCGAAGTCCGAGTACGCAACAGACTCGATATCGAACAGCTCTACGACCAACAGTGCGGCTTCCACGAGAGCACCCACGAGTAGCCCGACCGCCGGCAGAGTGGTGACCAACAGTGTCCTCGCGAGCAGTGCGCTCTCGATGAGTGCACTGACCAGCAGTGCGATCACTGCCAGTGCGTTAACCACCAACGCGACCAGTACGGCAGCCACGAAACACGTGGGCACCCTGGACGAGTCATGCGTGTCGGCATTTGACGAGTCGTTGATGAACCGACCGACGGAGGAGCTGTTTGAGCAGGTTCGCGCGAATCGACCGAAGCACAGCGCCGACGCAGTTCGTTCGTCTGACTTGCAGTTGCACGACTTGGAGGCGAGCCACAATCGGCGCATGGAGGAGCTCAACCGCATTGCGCTGGACCAGCTCGGCAACCGCATCTCGAACCTGGGCCACAGCCGGCTCAGCAGTTCGTACCAACCGCACAGCTCGCAGCTGACTGCAGGCGAGGAGGCACGGCAGTGGACGAGTTCTTCGCTGGCAGCTCCATGGTTGCGGCTAACACGAGCAGCAAGCTCGCGCAAGTGATCAAATCGCGTGATGATCGTGGCGAAGGTGATCGCTCGTCGCGTGAGACGTCTGCATCGCCGCAAGACACTGATGAAGAGCACAGCTCGAAGTTCGCATCTGAGTGTGAGTCCAATTCCGATTCCGATTCGAAACCCGAGTCTGAGACCAAGTCGAAGTCCGAGTACGCAACAGACTCGATATCGAACAGCTCTACGACCAACAGTGCGGCTTCCACGAGAGCACCCACGAGTAGCCCGACCGCCGGCAGAGTGGTGACCAACAGTGTCCTCGCGAGCAGTGCGCTCTCGATGAGTGCACTGACCAGCAGTGCGATCACTGCCAGTGCGTTAACCACCAACGCGACCAGTACGGCAGCCACGAAACACGTGGGCACCCTGGACGGAGTCATGCGTGTCGGCATTTGACGAGTCGTTGATGAACCGACCGACGGAGGAGCTGTTTGAGCAGGTTCGCGCGAATCGACCGAAGCACAGCGCCGACGCAGTTCGTTCGTCTGACTTGCAGTTGCACGACTTGGAGGCGAGCCACAATCGGCGCATGGAGGAGCTCAACCGCATTGCGCTGGACCAGCTCGGCAACCGCATCTCGAACCTGGGCCACAGCCGGCTCAGCAGTTCGTACCAACCGCACAGCTCGCAGCTGACTGCAGGCGAGGAGGCACGGCAGTGGACGAGTTCTTCGCTGGCAGCTCCATGGTTGCGGCTAACACGAGCAGCAAGCTCGCGCAAGTGATCAAATCGCGTGATGATCGTGGCGAAGGTGATCGCTCGTCGCGTGAGACGTCTGCATCGCCGCAAGACACTGATGAAGAGCACAGCTCGAAGTTCGCATCTGAGTGTGAGTCCAATTCCGATTCCGATTCGAAACCCGAGTCTGAGACCAAGTCGAAGTCCGAGTACGCAACAGACTCGATATCGAACAGCTCTACGACCAACAGTGCGGCTTCCACGAGAGCACCCACGAGTAGCCCGACCGCCGGCAGAGTGGTGACCAACAGTGTCCTCGCGAGCAGTGCGCTCTCGATGAGTGCACTGACCAGCAGTGCGATCACTGCCAGTGCGTTAACCACCAACGCGACCAGTACGGCAGCCACGAAACACGTGGGCACCCTGGACGAGTCATGCGTGTCGGCATTTGACGAGTCGTTGATGAACCGACCGACGGAGGAGCTGTTTGAGCAGGTTCGCGCGAATCGACCGAAGCACAGCGCCGACGCAGTTCGTTCGTCTGACTTGCAGTTGCACGACTTGGAGGCGAGCCACAATCGGCGCATGGAGGAGCTCAACCGCATTGCGCTGGACCAGCTCGGCAACCGCATCTCGAACCTGGGCCACAGCCGGCTCAGCAGTTCGTACCAACCGCACAGCTCGCAGCTGACTGCAGGCGAGGAGGCACGGCAGTGGACGAGTTCTTCGCTGGCAGCTCCATGGTTGCGGCTAACACGAGCAGCAAGCTCGCGCAAGTGATCAAATCGCGTGATGATCGTGGCGAAGGTGATCGCTCGTCGCGTGAGACGTCTGCATCGCCGCAAGACACTGATGAAGAGCACAGCTCGAAGTTCGCATCTGAGTGTGAGTCAATTCCGATTCCGATTCGAAACCCGAGTCTGAGACCAAGTCGAAGTCCGAGTACGCAACAGACTCGATATCGAACAGCTCTACGACCAACAGTGCGGCTTCCACGAGAGCACCCACGAGTAGCCCGACCGCCGGCAGAGTGGTGACCAACAGTGTCCTCGCGAGCAGTGCGCTCTCGATGAGTGCACTGACCAGCAGTGCGATCACTGCCAGTGCGTTAACCACCAACGCGACCAGTACGGCAGCCACGAAACACGTGGGCACCCTGGACGAGTCATGCGTGTCGGCATTTGACGAGTCGTTGATGAACCGACCGACGGAGGAGCTGTTTGAGCAGGTTCGCGCGAATCGACCGAAGCACAGCGCCGACGCAGTTCGTTCGTCTGACTTGCAGTTGCACGACTTGGAGGCGAGCCACAATCGGCGCATGGAGGAGCTCAACCGCATTGCGCTGGACCAGCTCGGCAACCGCATCTCGAACCTGGGCCACAGCCGGCTCAGCAGTTCGTACCAACCGCACAGCTCGCAGCTGACTGCAGGCGAGGAGGCACGGCAGTGGACGAGTTCTTCGCTGGCAGCTCCATGGTTGCGGCTAACACGAGCAGCAAGCTCGCGCAAGTGATCAAATCGCGTGATGATCGTGGCGAAGGTGATCGCTCGTCGCGTGAGACGTCTGCATCGCCGCAAGACACTGATGAAGAGCACAGCTCGAAGTTCGCATCTGAGTGTGAGTCCAATTCCGATTCCGATTCGAAACCCGAGTCTGAGACCAAGTCGAAGTCCGAGTACGCAACAGACTCGATATCGAACAGCTCTACGACCAACAGTGCGGCTTCCACGAGAGCACCCACGAGTAGCCCGACCGCCGGCAGAGTGGTGACCAACAGTGTCCTCGCGAGCAGTGCGCTCTCGATGAGTGCACTGACCAGCAGTGCGATCACTGCCAGTGCGTTAACCACCAACGCGACCAGTACGGCAGCCACGAAACACGTGGGCACCCTGGACGAGTCATGCGTGTCGGCATTTGACGAGTCGTTGATGAACCGACCGACGGAGGAGCTGTTTGAGCAGGTTCGCGCGAATCGACCGAAGCACAGCGCCGACGCAGTTCGTTCGTCTGACTTGCAGTTGCACGACTTGGAGGCGAGCCACAATCGGCGCATGGAGGAGCTCAACCGCATTGCGCTGGACCAGCTCGGCAACCGCATCTCGAACCTGGGCCACAGCCGGCTCAGCAGTTCGTACCAACCGCACAGCTCGCAGCTGACTGCAGGCGAGGAGGCACGGCAGTGGACGAGTTCTTCGCTGGCAGCTCCATGGTTGCGGCTAACACGAGCAGCAAGCTCGCGCAAGTGATCAAATCGCGTGATGATCGTGGCGAAGGTGATCGCTCGTCGCGTGAGACGTCTGCATCGCCGCAAGACACTGATGAAGAGCACAGCTCGAAGTTCGCATCTGAGTGTGAGTCCAATTCCGATTCCGATTCGAAACCCGAGTCTGAGACCAAGTCGAAGTCCGAGTACGCAACAGACTCGATATCGAACAGCTCTACGACCAACAGTGCGGCTTCCACGAGAGCACCCACGAGTAGCCCGACCGCCGGCAGAGTGGTGACCAACAGTGTCCTCGCGAGCAGTGCGCTCTCGATGAGTGCACTGACCAGCAGTGCGATCACTGCCAGTGCGTTAACCACCAACGCGACCAGTACGGCAGCCACGAAACACGTGGGCACCCTGGACGAGTCATGCGTGTCGGCATTTGACGAGTCGTTGATGAACCGACCGACGGAGGAGCTGTTTGAGCAGGTTCGCGCGAATCGACCGAAGCACAGCGCCGACGCAGTTCGTTCGTCTGACTTGCAGTTGCACGACTTGGAGGCGAGCCACAATCGGCGCATGGAGGAGCTCAACCGCATTGCGCTGGACCAGCTCGGCAACCGCATCTCGAACCTGGGCCACAGCCGGCTCAGCAGTTCGTACCAACCGCACAGCTCGCAGCTGACTGCAGGCGAGGAGGCACGGCAGTGGACAAGTTCTTCGCTGGCAGCTCCATGGTTGCGGCTAACACGAGCAGCAAGCTCGCGCAAGTGATCAAATCGCGTGATGATCGTGGCGAAGGTGATCGCTCGTCGCGTGAGACGTCTGCATCGCCGCAAGACACTGATGAAGAGCACAGCTCGAAGTTCGCATCTGAGTGTGAGTCCAATTCCGATTCCGATTCGAAACCCGAGTCTGAGACCAAGTCGAAGTCCGAGTACGCAACAGACTCGATATCGAACAGCTCTACGACCAACAGTGCGGCTTCCACGAGAGCACCCACGAGTAGCCCGACCGCCGGCAGAGTGGTGACCAACAGTGTCCTCGCGAGCAGTGCGCTCTCGATGAGTGCACTGACCAGCAGTGCGATCACTGCCAGTGCGTTAACCACCAACGCGACCAGTACGGCAGCCACGAAACACGTGGGCACCCTGGACGAGTCATGCGTGTCGGCATTTGACGAGTCGTTGATGAACCGACCGACGGAGGAGCTGTTTGAGCAGGTTCGCGCGAATCGACCGAAGCACAGCGCCGACGCAGTTCGTTCGTCTGACTTGCAGTTGCACGACTTGGAGGCGAGCCACAATCGGCGCTTGGAGGAGCTCAACCGCATTGCGCTGGACCAGCTCGGCAACCGCATCTCGAACCTGGACGACGACGTGTGTGGCACATCCAATGAACCTGGTTGGTTACTCGATCGCTGTGTTCGAGATGAAGATATCTACCGGGAGAATGATATTCAAAGGAATTCCACCGACAAAAAGTACCAGAGGAAGAATCAGCGAGAACTGGAGAGTCTCCGTCGCAAAATCTGTCAGCTCGAGCAGGAGTGCCTCGAGTCGAATTCGTCGTCGACCCCGAAGGAAATGGACCTGTCGGAGCTTACCGACAACAATGAGATCCCGAAATGCGCAGACCATAGCAAGATGAAGCGCTTCAACGGTACCCAAAGCTTTCATGGCAACCAGAGCTTTAACCCGCAGTCCTCCTTCATCTCCATGGAGGACTTGAGCTCTTCGACCCTGTCACAGGTAGAACTCGACACTACCTGTGCTTTGCAAGATCAGATCGACCTGTAGCGGAGGCCGTATTGTGCAGGCCACACTACATGTATCATAGACTTTGAACCAGGATAGTTGGAATATAATAATACGCCGAGTAGAATGGCGTTTAACTTCTGATGCCGCATGAATACCCTTGTAATGGCTTCCAGACTTTTCCTAATCACCATGCGAAGTGCTGAGATGGAGGAATGCCCACTGAAACCCGGTCGGGCGGCATGTGTACCATTATTATCGGCATAGCACAGCTGGTCAGCCCGTTGAGCTGCTACGAGTGCATGCATCAAATTGCCCCCACCAACGCACCACCACCGTGAAAAGTACAGTCAAGGCCCTCACAATTTGCGGCGGCAAAGGTGTCGCCATCGCCATCGAGTCGTCGTCTGGGATTCCAGCTGGGAACTCGACTCGCGTTGATTGTCAGCTTCCCTGTCAACCTTCGCGGAACCCGTTCACGAAGGCTCAACTGCATTTTTCGTGGAAGGTCCAAGTCGACGAGGCTTTGCTCTGTGGCGCCACGTGGGACAACTGCATTGTTGTCTGGCATCTCCATCACTTCCGGAATCACAAGTCTGCTTGCCATCCAAAAGTCTCCAGCCAGCCAAGAACTCGCCACGGAAGACTCGGCACCTCCCGTTCCCGAGATTTGCTGGTAGAGTCATCACCGTCATAATCCAATTCTCTGAAAATGGTGGAGGTGGTCGTCTCGGAGAGAGAGCGGCTGGACCTGGTGCGCCAAGGTGACAACATTTTCTTCGAGGTGCTGGAGCGACTCTACAATGTCCAGGCCCAGCGCCCGCAGTCGGACGCCAAGGACAAGTTCGTGACGACGTTCGACACATTTACAGTCTACGGGGCGCTGGACGACGTCACCGAGTTGTACCTGAACGACGACAAAAAGATGGTGCTTGACTTTTCCGAGTCTCGTGAACTCGCGAAGCTCAAACCGTCGACCAAGAAGCGGCCTCTGGACCGCACAAGTCTGCGCTGGTCGCTGCTCCATTCGCCCAGTCGACTTCTGGCCAAGGACCAGGACTTCTGCTACCTCGAGGTCATGAAGCCCTACGGCACCCAGAGCGGACGTCGTGGCTGGGCGAAGTGTGTGCACTCCATCAAGCACGAGGCGTGTCCAGAGTTCACCAACGCACAGGGAATTAATGTGAGCCGGGCGGAGCTCTTCTTCTGCGGACTGTTTTTCGAGGAGACGGAGGCGGTGGGGTGTTGAGCGCCACCGTGTTCTACAATATCAAGGGTGATAACATTCCGCCGGTGGTGATGCCTATGGTCTTGAAGGCTCGTGGTAAACGGAACATCGAGTTGGTGAACCACTACCTCCGCATGTCGAGCACGATTCTCAACTCTAGAAAGCACTCGCTCACAATTGCTCTGCAGTTGCAAGCAGAGAAGCGCTGTGGCGCCTGCACGAACCAGCTTTCAATGTGGAAGCTCAAGAACAAATGCCTTCTCTGCGGATCGGTACGTAACGTTGAGAAGCTGGTGGATTGAGCTCGAGGTCTGAGGTTTCCATTGTGTTGATGCAGTTCATGTGCGATAAGTGCGATGATATTGTGGCTCGCAACTTCCGGGTGGACGGAATCTCCCGAGGACAGGTTGCGTGTTTCTCCTGTTCAGCACGACGTGGCACGAAATCCATTCTGGAATCAAATCCACGATACGTTGACCTGGATGCCAGCGACAACAGTGAATCGGCTGCGAAGACTTATAACAACAGTATTTTGGAGATGGATCAGGAAGGTGGTTTTCGAGATGGCAGCATTTCATCCATGAAGGAAGATGACGAGTTCCCCAAGTGGTTCGACGAAGCAGCTAAGCTATCGCATGAACAAGAGCAGACGAGATCGGCCCCGGAACGCCGCCACTCACAATGTACGTTTGGTGTCTTGCTGGTACATGTATGAGCTTGTTCTCAACTTCTCACACGCACTACGTTTATCTCTTTTGATGACAGTCATCCCGCATGAGACGTTTTACTTGCCGTCGGACCACGCAGCTCAACAGCGTCGACGTGCTACGACGCGTGCGTCCACCCGCCAGCCAAGAAAAGGACTTGATGACGACTTCATCGCGCGTCGCCGAAGTCGAACGACAGGTAACTCGAGACTGTCGAGCAGAGCGAAGCCGACGGGCTGCGCACCCACGAGCCGCAAGGAATCCCCGACCACGTTGGAGACGACTGCGTACGAGCCAACTGCTTTTGCTCCGGTGGGTAGTCAAGTCGGCCTCAATCTCGAGGAATTGAATTGGCGAATGCGGCGCTTTACGACTAACTCCGTGCCGGTGGAGTGGACAGATCAAGGGTGTCAAGTTTCAGGACCCCACACAGTAGACGGAACGCGCCACCACGACCGGTACAGCCGCCTAAGCAGAGCTCAGGCAAGACCACCCTCGCCACTGTCGTCTCCGACCATGACGAGTTACTCAAAGCCGGCCTCCATCAGGTATTCCAAGACAAACCCGTGTGACTTGTCCTATTTGGCAAACTTCAAGTAGCGAGGAGCGACGCAAAGCAGAGCGATGCAATGCAAAGGTGAGGAGAGGATCAATTAAAGACGAAGATTCATAAGCCGCTCATGGTGAGTGAGTGGCGCGACAACGCGGCGATCGCAGCCGAAACTGTAGTAAACAAGATGAAAATGAAGGCACGGCCAGTGTACATGTACATGTATCCATCCGCTCATGGTCTGGACCAGAACGCAGGCTGCAAATGCACTTGAAAAGTCCTCAGGGTATCTTGACCAGATCTGGTTACTGCAGATTGTGTCGGGGTCCACGACACAATCCACGACTCGTGGAGACTTCTTGCTTGTGAGACATCATGGAAGCTGCAGCCGTGAACACAATGCAATGCGAGACCGCTTGATACGGTATTCACATGTTAAGAACGGCCCTCATGAGCCCTTGGGTTTTCATTGATTGTGCCCCACCGCTCGACGACGATCACCATCGAGGAGAAGAGCGATTGACTCAGTCGTGGAGAAGCTCGTCTGGTCCCATCCGCGCCAAGTTGCACACATGCCAAGTCGGCATTGCTACCGTTTCCACCGAGGTGTACACATGTATAGAGCGGAGGAATTTTTCGGCGTCGAGGTCAAGCATGTGTTGAGTCCTGCTCATTTTGATGTTCGAGACAGGGTCGGAAGAAACATGTTGCTTTCTTGCGTCCGCACGTTCGAGCGATTCAAGGGACACAGGGAAGCCGGACGATGTCGTTGTAGGATTTGCAGTCTTTCGTGCACATCTGCAGCCGAATCCCGCAACCCACACCAAAAGCGACTAGTCCCCGGTCGACGATGGAGCTGTGCTTCCTTTTCGCTGATTATCGGACGAAGTCCGCACGTTCCATGCCACGGTGCTCCATGCTTTGGCATTGCTCACGCAGCTCTGGATTTCGCGCCCCTGCCAGGAAGCCGGCACTTACGAAAAGACCTAATTGCGCAGCTTCCGAATCGCTGCACAAGAACCGACCAGAAAACAAAAGCTGATCGGTGGTCGTAGGCGTAAGCTCTCAAAGCGAGTTTCTTCTCCAGAACGGAGCCACCACCGCAGTGAGCACAACGAAATTCGTCGATCAACATCTGCGTCATAGAGACTATGTCCAGCAAAACAGCAAACAGCAGCTGTAAGGCGAACTCGGGACTCTGCGCATTCTGCGGAGAGGTATGTCGTTTTCATCCATTTGTGCCCCTGAGTGACCCGTGAGTATCGTCATGTTAACGTCGTTGTTGATTTGGTTGAGCAGAATCTAGGCACCACGAGCGTTCCGATCGTCGCGTATGGTTCGCCGTCCACGGAAGGCAAAGGAGGTGCCTTTACGAAGCTGAAGCCCTTGCGATGGCGGTTCCTGACAAACAAGGCGCCTCGCACGAAATACATGTGCGCGGCTTGTGCGGAGAAGCGACAAGTGCCCCAACCGAACGAACAGCAGCCCGTGGGTCTGGATTCGTCATGGCCTCATGGCGCGAAAGACTCCGAGAGCTTTCAAAAGCGCCAGGAGAGGAATTCCAAACTGCTACCACCGCCGGACCAGGCGTTGAAGCTGGAGCATCTGCAGGAACCGCGTGACAAGACGCGAAGGGCCCAAGACAGGCAACAGAAGGCCCGAGTGCAGCACCAGAAGCAAGAGAAGCTTCAACAGGAGCACCGTGAACGGCAGAATTCTGCTCAGGAGCAGCCGAGAAGCGATGGCAGGAGAAGGGGCTCGTCCCAAACATCACCTCGTTCGTCACGAGGAAGTGTGCTGCACCCGTTTTCAAACCACCGAGTGTCCAGGGACTCCGTTCTGAGGAACCGTCCGGTTAGCGTGTCTGAAATCGGAGCTCGGAACTCGGTCATGAAACCGCGCGCAGCCTCGGTTGATACTCCGGTACGACTGAGAAAGCAAAGCAACGGACAACCCGAGTCTCGCGGATCCGAAAAGAAGGATTCGAGGCCATCACAAACTGCCCAGCGGTTGAGTTCGACAGCCGACATCCTCGGGATGTCCCGGTCGCTTGAGCTGCCATCCAATTACTTTGATATGAGCACGACATCTCCGACGTTTACTGCAATGCGTGCACCGGAGCAAGATGTGCTAACTCTCCAGCATCTGGAGATACAACTGCCACCCCAACTGGAGCCTCGGAAGCAGAACGAGACCGAAGAAGAGCGACAGCGACGGCGCAGTGCTTCGTACGCGCAAATGCTCAGGCGTATGCGGCGCCACTACGATGATGTGCAGGTGAACGGAGCCCAGGGACACCCGTTACAGCCCCACCTCGCCGAGTTCGAGCCGATCGGCGAGCCAAGTCGGTCGCGGTGCGGAACGTTAGGGACGACCCTATCAACTACCCGGCTGGTCTTGCAATTGATCTAACGTATCTGCACGCATACAAGGACGCCCGGTAATGACAAACAAGTACTTTGATGAACATTTATGATTGAGATGGCCTCTGTTTGACGTCGAAGATGTCGGACGGTGTTCAATGTCGTGAAACTTGACTCATGAGACCGTCCGTCGTCTACAACTTTAACATTACTGATTGGATTGACTTGCGTAAATGTAGTCAACAACAAAGCTGCAACAAAAACATTCATGCAAGACTTGTGCGAAATTGCAGCGCTCGTCAGCGTGGTGTTCTAGCGGAGCAGGTGGTCCTGGCAGAAACCAGACAGATCATTTCTGAAGTTTTGATTTCTGATATTTGTCAGATCTAATGATACAGCACAAGTCGTCAATCTCTAAATCGATACAAACTGATGTAAACAAGCTTGTGTAAGTGCGAACACTTGTAATATAAACTAATAGATATGCACTTCATCTTACAGTTTCTTTCTAACTCGACTGTAGCACTGTCGAGGTCGTCAGAACTGCGTAGCTGAGACTAATGGCGTCTGTACCACGTACCAGTCAGCAATTGCAGTGGAAATTCCTGCATGAACGACATCACCCAGTCACCCAGCGACATCCTATTTAGCCATCTTAGTGCTCTCGAATATGAGGCGTGCAGTCCAATGACAACAATGCACCCAATGCTCTCTGTAGTCGGCCACCTACAGTATGAAGGCTACAGACCCAACGAGTCGTTGGCAACGACGGATTCTGTTCAACCGTCTCACCTGGTCCACGGTCGCGCTCCAGCTGCTTTGGCATCAGCACGCCAGTTTACAGTCTGCTCTCAAGATCCCAGTGGCTGTCTGACACGCAGCCTGGTTTCAACGAGTAGAGCCTCGGCGCCACTCCCTCTCCTCTGCATCCATTGCGCTTTTCACAAGACCAGTCCCTCATTTCGCACTTGCGCGGATAAGGGCGAGTATCTCCGCCATGGTCAACTGCAAAGGAATCGTGAGCTCTCCCAAGAGTCCGGTGAACCAGGAAATCTGTCGCTACTGCCGAACGGTAGGTTATCGGTTGCTACATCTTGATGATTTTTCGTCACTAACGACTTGTGTTTTTGACTACGCAGCAAGTGTGCGAGGAATGCTACGTCACAGCTACGGGTAGAAACTCCATGTTGCAATCGGAACTCGTGACTCCTGTCCACCATCAACACTCGTGTCTTGCGTGCTCGCGGTTGCATCCGGGAGCCAAAAAGTCACGGTCTCCGCCCCGCGACCGTCGTCAGAACCGCCTTCCTCGGCTGCATTCAGCGCCCGTTTCAGGAGGACCTCGCATCGACTCGTTGGCGATCGAGCAGCGCAGTGAATGGGCTCGTAGCTCGAAACCAAGTTGCGGGTTCCTGTCAGCTTCGGACCAACCGGAACAGCAGCCGACAGCCAACACCGCGAGGATGTCGAGACACCAGTCTCCCAAGAAAACGAACAGGGCCAATCCGCAGAATCCTGAACAGCCAGAACCGACTGCCGACTTACGTCGTCGCCGACACACGTCGGTGATTGCTAACGTCGCGGTCGGCCCCCAAAACCGACCATCCAGAGGTTTAACAGCTCGGGAGTTGCTCCGTGCAAACGCTACGGACCTACGAACCTCGAGAGGAACCGCTAACGTGACGGACCAACGAGCTACGAGAAGAACTGCCAATGCAACAGAACTGCACACCTCAATGAAGGTTCCTCATCAAGCGCCGACTGCTTATTTGTGCGATTTCACAGGTTCGACTCCGCGGATGGCTATCCGTCACGCCACTTCAACCGAGCCGAAGCAGCTCGAGCTGTCGATGATGGACCTACGAGGCGTCCCAAAGTCGCGTTCGTGTGATCTGACAGGCATGGACTTGTCGGACGTGCGCGATGAGTTGAGGCTTTCGACAGTCGATCTTCGTCTGCCAAAGTACAAGGTCAGGGTACCTGCACCGATTAGGCGAGGACGACGCAGCTCGGCCGCCGACCCGGCTAACAGCGCTTTGACGCCGATCTCTCTTGAACATCTCATTGCTATTGACGCCAAACTTTCGTCTGTGGAGCTCGAGCTAAAGCGCTACGCTGCTCCCAGAGGCAAAAAGTTCAACCGATAGCCTCGGAGAGCTCCTCGATTGCAGAAGTGAGCTCTTCTCCCAACAAGACCCATGCTGAACCTGTTGAATTTCGCCTCTCGACTGTGGATTTACGGTCCCGACCCCGACGACACACGACGACGGAAATGTCAGCTAAGAAACCCAAGGTCTCGCTGCAAGGGAACCAGAAACCTGTGATTGAGGAGGTGCAGGTGCAAGACCTTGGTGGGCTCTCTCGCTTTCAACGGAAAAAGGTTGCTGAGCCCATCGACTTTCACCTATCGACGTTCGACTTGATGCCGCGCGTACACAGTACCGATGCCAAGCCGAAATCCAACCAAGCTGAAATCGGTCGTACCAAGTGGGAGAAGCAGCAGAAGAAGATGAAGAAAGCTCCGACCCCGCAGTACTCCAAGCAAGAACCGTGCGACTTGGGGTACTTGGAGAACTTCAGGTCATTCACGCTGTAGATCCCATTGCACGTTGGGCGCCTGTAAATTCGTGAAGCACGGGCTCAGTAAGCTCAAATACCCGTGGTGTAATCCCACGCGTTCAAGCACCAGAGTCCAAGCGCCTGAAGTTCACCTATATGTGTAGATTTGAGTGAAATGAGTTTAAGTGTTTGAATAGAGTTTGGATCCGCTGAATGGTGCAACCAGCGCTCTGCTTGAACCTCCAGGTTGGTGACGAACTGCTTCGAGTTGTTGGGCTCTGGGTCTGAACTGTATCACCCCTCACGCGCGAGGTTCTATTAGACCGTGGTCTTGTCCATCGAGTGAGTTGCAGCCTGCAACTTGCAGGGGGCACCAACGCTGTTGACACAAAGACAACGTTACGTAGATGATTGCGGTCTGACTTGGAGTGATACCGCCCAACAATCACGGATTGCTTTGACTGGTCTCAATCGCATATCGAGGCAGCCATGCAATTTAAAAAACCACGTACCTCAAGTCGAGTCCGTGGATTCAAGGGTAGCCCGGCTTATTGACACTGATGTTCATCCGAGATACTTCGTAGCCATCATGCGATCTCGTCATTGTCTGGATCGAGGAAGACGCTTGATAGTATCCGCTGTCTGTCCAATTGAGCAGTATTAAAACCCGTGGACGCAAAGCGCTGCGTTGACAGGCTCTTCATTACGAAGATCAGCCTCCAACTCAAGGTCAACCCGAGGGAGTGTCGCTCGAAACGAGGCGGGGGCTGCTTTCTCGTAGAAATCTGACGGATACAGCGTTCTGTTCACTCATCACTTCCCGGGAGTAAGTCAATTGTTGCAGCACTTGCTCGGCTGAGTCGAATGCTACGCGAGACTCGGGAACTTGACTCAAGAGGATGTCGCGCCGTGAGCTACTTTACGTCGCCGGTGCTTGCTTATGACAATTCTTACAGTCACTTCAACCGGACTCACATCCTCTTCGTGTCTTGCCTTTACGAGAGGTGTCATCCCCCAAATGAGGTCGTGCACGACTGTGCTCGCTGCAGTCGTCACGGGCATACCTCGATACAGCTTCAATCCGACGCCGAGCTGTCACTGAAGACCTGCCAGTAGCTGCTGTAGAGAGAGATAAACGGAGTCACTGCAGCTGTACATTTCGTGTCATTACTTTGGCGATTGAACTCTCTGGTCATGTGCTACCGGTACAATAGAGCAGGTCTCACTTTTGGTCATTGCTCTAAGGCGCACGCGCTACACGTTTTCCAGATACGACATGTCCACGGCAGCCGGGATTTCCTCCGACATGGCATGGCGACTTCGCGTCTTCTTCATAGGTTTCGTGGTCGCTCGCCACCACCCTGTGTGTCGGCTTCTTCTTGTCGATCGGCTGCGAGCTGTCGGAGCCAACTACTTCGCTCCTCCCTGTTCTAACCTGAAAGACAGGTTGGCAGCTGTAAGCTCCATAAGCATCAAGAGACTCGCAGCAACTACCGGTAAAAGAAGGTATGCACCACTTACGCGTTGTGCTCGCGGTGGTACTTGCACTCACACTGTCGGCTGACATGAACCTGCCGCTGAGGCTGCCCGGTGTGCCCACGTCGTCCGAGTGAAAGGATGATACACTCGATGGCAACGTGAGCTCCAGTTGTCGGTTGGTCCGCACCAGGAAATCGTCGACGCAGTGCACGCAGATCCGGTTGAGCTTCTTTCGCCCTTCAATCGCGCAGTACACCACATCGCTGCAGCTTTTGCAGATTAGCTACCAACACGATACAACGTCAGAAATCATCAAATATTAATAGCACAACCAATGCAGTCCACCTATTACCTCACTGCAGTCTCGACACTTGTGGTGTCGTCCCCACTTGGGCAGTGTAGCGCTGCAACCTGCACACAGTGTAGCATTCAGGTGTTTCTCCTGGAAACTCGAGTCCGGGTCCACTCCTTCCTTCATAATGTGCTCCAGTCGAATGAGGTGCTCCAGGTTGTGCGGGTTCTTAGCCTTGCGGTTGGCCACGATCTTGGTCATCCAAGCTGGCACGCCCTGTGTGTCGGCGTCGTAGTACGTAGTCGCTTCGAGGAAATTGGGCTCATCGGTCTCCGTGTAGACTGTGCCGCAACAATGCAGAAACGCTCGAACCACATTGTGCGAACCCATGAGCGGCGGACAGCTTCGGTGCTCCAGTGACTGGGTCATCCTCGCCCATCCGCGACGGCCACGCTCGTCGACAAAAGTGTCCATGTATTCCAAATAAACGATGTCCCGCTGTCGGATGAGCTTTGACGGCGAGTGCCACAGTGACCACCGCATACCACAACTTCGGTACGGATGCTCCTCCGTCGGTGCCACGAACCGATAGATCTGACGCGACTGCGCGAAGCCGATGGCCGCATTGGTGCGGTCGCCCAGAAACACATCCACGAGCTCGGGGATCGTGGCGTGCAGCTTCGTTTCGGCACATACCGTGGCCCGCGTTGTCCGCGCGAACGATGTAACATGCGTGGCGAATCCGTTGGCCTGAGCGAACCGCACGTTCTTGAAGAGCTCTTTGTATTGCTCGTGCGCAAGCCTGATGAGATCCTCGCGCTCGTTCTCGTACAACTGCACCGGCGTGAATTGGATGGGCTCCATTATCGTGTTCCTACGCTTCCAATCCGACGACATCGTGTTGAAATGAGACTTTGGATCGTTGTGGAGGCTCGAAGTCAACACCTTGCCATGACAACGCTGCCCTGTCAAATTCCGAAGTGGCAATCAGCGGGAAGTTGAACGAAGAGGAGGCGACGCAGCGCCGACGAGCGCAGCGCCACGAAAGACTTGCAAGTTTATGCACTTCCGACATGGCGTGCTCTTACGGCGTGGGCCACCACTAGCGGCTGGTGCTTGATCATTGAGGACTTCCAAGTCCTCTACATGGTGATTCTGCCCCAAAGACACGGATACTGTATGGATAGCTTGGTCTCTCTTCAACATTCGAAGCGGACCGCTCCGCTTCCTGGAGCTCGTGGCGAAGTCGGGGCCGGCGTGGTGGTAAATCGCGACTGCCGAGCTGCTCCATGACCCGCGACGTATCGACGAATTCAATAACGAAGCGTTTGCGAAGAGAGCGTTAGCAGTTAACAGATCAGTAGCCACAATAGATCTTGGATTGCGGCCAACTCGTTCAGTCATCCCGCGAGTTCATACCAGTCACCATCGGCTCAGCGTTGATGCGAATACGTGAAGACGACGCAGATCGCGATCCGTTCGAAAACTAAAACTATGGATACCCAAACTCGTTTCCGAATTTCGAGAACCTGCATGTAAGACGATGGCGAGCGAGTCGTCCATGCCATATCCTGCGACACAAATACATGTTGTACCTGGGCGAATCGAGTCGCAACGGCGCAACTACATGTAGAGAAATGCCATAGCTCGGTGACAAGTTTGTCACTGACAACAGTTTTTGACTAGAGTTATAAAATACCTGGTTAAATAAAAAGAGCGTTTCTCACAGTTTAATGCAGATTGATAGCTGTTAAATACCGTTTAATATTCGGGCAAATGAGCTCAAATGGTGCAATCAATAAAATCGGACTTTTGCAAATTTACAATGCTACACAAACCCTCTGCTGGGGCAGCCTTGCTGACAGGAGTCTTGCCGGAGGCGGACCGAACCAAAGGACTGCTCTTCAAGGTCAAGAACCACATTGCCTAGCCGCACGTCACGATGCAGCTCAAGTTCAAGGCGAGTGAATTTCAGTCGGAGATATCGCCCTTAATGCTAATCAAGAAGCGAAGGCTTCATGATGCGGCACACAGAAAGCGAGCACATGAAGGCTATGGAGGTAGTGAGCGCGGACAACGCTGCACGGTAAACGTGTTGCGTGCGCAGCTTGCGCCATGGCCTCCTCTGGTCCATTGAAGAAGCTCGTAATTACAGAAGTAAACGATCGTCCTGAAGTATTTAGTATTTAACCCGTATTTAACGTTTTTAGGACTAGGAACGTATTTAACGGTATTTAAGTATTTTACTATTTTACAACAAAAGTTTCGACAGCAAAATGTATTCTAACGCCGTCTTGGCATTACATTAACATGTATTGTGCCTTTCAATTGTTTTGGCGGTTGCGATGCTAATTCTACCGGAATTAAAACTACTCCTACCCGCGGTACTCGGAATAAACGATGAAGTTAGCCTTGTGTTGTGCCGAAGAAGATATTATTCACGAAGAATTAGGACGGTCTGGACGGTTTGGCGGGTGGCCACCCGCCATTCATGCTGCTTGGCCGTAATCCAGCCGTAAATACGGACCAAAGCTCTCGTCATTTTCGCCTTTAAGTCGTGAGTGTAACCCGGAGAATGACAGTGTCTACTGATCTGCGCTGGCGCGCTATAGTGTTGGTCTACATGTACGACATTGAAATGATCTTGGTTGCTCTTGTGCTAGGGGTGTCCGTTCGATCGATTGAGCGTTGGCACCATCGGTTTAAGACGAATGGGAACGTTCTACCTAACGAGACCAAGAACAAGTCATCCAGGTGGTCTTCACAAGCGGTGCGTTTTGTAGAAGGTTATATACGTACACATCCATGTTTTTATTTAGAGGAATTAGAGCAGGCAGTGACGGAGCAGTTTGGAGACTCTCTAAACAGTTCTACTCCTACGCTTTGTCGACTGTTGCGTTTTGACCTCAATATCACCAGAAAAGTACTGACTAAACGTGCTCGCGAAAGCGTACCTGCCGAAGTTGAAGGGTTTTATCGTAAGCTACGGCCCTTTTACAGTGGCCCGGATCAGTTAGTTTTCATCGATGAAACCTCCAAAGATGGCAGAGATTCCCTCAGAAAGTATGCTTGGTCTCGAAGAAACACGCCAGCTATAGTATCGATGCCGTTTTCCCGTGGGGAGCTGTTGTCCATACTCAGCGTTTGACGTCACTGGTTTTTGCCTGGGATTCTACACCCGGCACCTTTGATCGGAACGCCTTCCATGAGGTATTTCGCTGCAAGATCGCTCCATTCCTGAACCCTTGGCCACTTCCCAGGTATGTGCTACACTGCCAAATCTGCTATAATCTAGCTGACCTCGTGTTTTACCTCATATAGATCGATCGTGGTGCTCGACAATGCCAAAATCCACATGTATCGCGAATTGTTGGAAGAACTCGTGCACTCCCGGGGCAGCATTCTGTTCTTTTTGCCACCATACTCGCCTCAACTTAACCCAATAGAGGTGGGGTTTTCGCTCCTGAAACGATGGCTCACACGACATGCGCCACTGGCTTTCCGACAAGACCCTCTTCGAACTATGAGCGTTACACTAGTTCAGTGCACGAAGAGCAGCGACAACGTTGGAGTAAACTTGTATCATCACTGTGGCTACGGACTATGAGACTTAGAAAAGGATTCTTTTTTCGTAAAAAGTAAAGCAATCTATTCCATGCTTACATCGGGCGAGTGCATATGATCCTCATCCTCCATGTTCACCGCAGGAGCGTTACTTGCAACTGGTGGTCGGTATGGGGGTCTCAGATCGTACGATGGTAGGCCTAATGCATCTCGCAAGTCGGCTAGGTTGAGATCGAGCGGCACTAGTCCACCGTTAAGCCGGCATCTAATTCTCACGAATTCCCTCGGTACTTCGTGCTCTTGCGCTGCGGCGTCGATTTCGCGCTGGTAGTCATCAATCCTACGCAACTGTGTAAACGTTGGGTTAGTTGACAGCGTGAGGGGTGCGTTCTCGGGTTGCCGCGCATGCGTTACCGCCCAATAGGCACGCGAATCTTCACCCAGTGGCTCCGCGTCTGGCTGCAAACGCAATTGGTTGTCGATAAGTGCGGTAGCCGCAGCAATTCGGCCTTCAGTTGCGCGACGAATAGTGCTTCTTGCTGCCACCTTCTGTACGTAGATGAATAGCTCAAGTTTGAACGAGGCTTGGCTACAATTCAAAGCAAAGCAATACGACACAGCTCATCGGGTCAATTAAGCAGAAACGATATTGATAATAAACGAGAGTGATCTTACCCAGCCTTGCGTTTGGCTGCCAGATGCCACACAGATTCCAGTTGCACCGCCAACTCCCCATCACATTCGGCCAACGCGACGAACTTTGCTTGCGTTGCTCGAGCCGTCGGTTTAAGCAGGATAGGTCCATCATCCGGCCACTCTATCTCCTTCGTCTGATCAATTTTTCGACGCACACGGGCGCGGAAGCCAAAATATCCGTCTTCGACGTCCAACTGTAAGGCTTGAGGAGCGCCATAGCTCGAACGGCTTGTACCAAAAGGCACGCCTACCTTGAGCGTTAGCGCAGCGGAAAATGCTGACGGCACAGGAAGACTTGGAGCTCTACGATTGAAATCAAACTCAGCTCGGTGTTTAGCATCAGACATAACTATTTTGCATTAAATACAAAACTTACGTTAGTTGCTCGCGCGAGCGCTCTCCGTTGCACTTGGCAAGGCTACATCCTCCATAGCAGCCCCATTGCACATGGAGTCTGCGGCCATGTTAACACTAGAGCTCATAGATCAGTGTCTTGATGTAGTCGATCGACCGAGAATGAAAGGAAGAAAGCGAATTAGTTATAATACATCCTAGCACAATAAACGGAAGCAAGACTTACGGTTGCTGCACCGGCTGCTCTGCAATATTACTGGTAGTCGCTATACACCCACGCGTGTGCACGGCACGTTCAAACGCTCTGGAACGACGTCCGGGGTTTGTCTTGCCGTAGGCGCTGGGCAGTAACGATGCTTGCCAAAGGCGAGCTTGGTGTGCGGACGGCGACTCCACGCGTGCTGCGAAGGGACGACTTGAGCTGCTAGCACGAGCAAAGGAAGATGGAATGCGTGTTGGCGTAAATATGTACTGCTCACAGCTCCTTACCTTTTCTCAAAGTGATCGCTGGAACTGCTGGACACGTGGAGCCACGATTTGACCTTGTTTTATTCCACATATAATTATTTATTTGGGCTTGAATTAGCGATTTGCCTAAAGTTTTAGATTGGGGAACGCGATAGAGTTACGCCAGAATTACGGTGGCAGAACAGGTGCAAGGCACAATACAGGTGAGTAGCAGATCTGTTGGACAGATAGTAGCCCCGAAGCTCTGCTCGAAAAAGCTTGGTCCGCTCAACGCCATTGTTTTGAAAACAAGCATCCGCCCGCGCTCGGCAGCACCAAGGGATCGAACCTTCAAACCTGCTGCTCAGTGTGTGTGGTCTGTAATTCATGCATGTTGAAAGCGAAGCGAAACAACGGCTCGTGTCGAACAACCGGCGATGCAAATCTCGCGGCGCTGTCAATCAACAGCGACCCGCCTCGCTCTGCTCGCAGCGATTTCGCGTTCCCTCTCGGCGCGACACACGGTGTTCGCACGCAAAGAAGACCCATCCGTCGACAGCGAGAAACACCGAAAGCTCGCATCGGAGACCTGCATTGAAAACGACGTGGACATGTCAACCGATGCATCTACAGGTACTCTCAAAAGGCAAGAAGGGATCACCACGACGGATAAAGCTCCGCAACACTTGGTTCGCGCTCGCCGGTCTCGCTTCTGTCGGTGCCATCGGACCAACTGCTGGACCACGACATGTCAACTACCGGTACATGGGGCGCATCTCTCAGTCGGTCATGTTCGACGCGTCCTGTCTAGAACGTTGTCTTGGCTCCATCTGCTCGACCCTCTTCTCCCCCAAATCCGTCAGCCACTCGGGCGATCAAGCTTCGAAGCTTGTCATTCTCGTTTCGGAATCGGTGCAGACTTTTGGTGCTTGATCTGTTAGTCCGGCGTGGCACCTCAAGCTTTCGTGAATTGGGTGGCGTGACTTGACAGGTAGCAGGATGGTGCATCAGTACGCGTACTCGCGGTCGCCCGACCACCCGTACGCGCTCGAGATGCTGGCGCTGCCCAAGGAAGAGCTGGACAGCCTCAGGATGGACGCCAAGGCGG
Source organism: Phytophthora hibernalis (assembly GCA_012656075.1). Classification (NCBI taxonomy): domain Eukaryota; phylum Oomycota; class Peronosporomycetes; order Peronosporales; family Peronosporaceae; genus Phytophthora; species Phytophthora hibernalis. The sequence continues at coordinate 1,433,425 of JAAKBF010000009.1, forward strand.
CGTACAACCAATTGTTCCCAGCGGTGCAGGCTGCGGTGCGGTTCGGAACCGATGGCGAGGTGTTCAACGTGGCGCACCGCATAGGCACGGGCTCCAAGTCCCAGGCCATGTGGACGACGTCGATGCTCCACGGAACGTTGGAAGAGGTGGCGGCATTGTATCTGGACCAGAACCGACGTGTACCGATCGTCCTGGACTCCGCGCGGTCCCGACGCCTCTATGACCTCGAGAAACCTTCACCCGAGCGCCCACTGCATGGTGCCGCCATGCGTTGGTCGCTCTGGAAGCCCCCATCAACACTCTCAGACGGACGAGACGTGTGCTTCCTCGAATACATGGACTCGTTCGTGGATCGTGAATCGGGTCGTCGTGTGGGCTCGTGGCGTGCGGTCGATCAACCACCTGTGCTGTCCAGCGTCGCAGCACCCCGATGGACCGGTCCGGACGTACATGCGCGTGTCGGGAACGATCTTCCGAGAGACCGATCGTCCTAACGTGCTGGAACACGTGACCTTCATCCACATTGACGGCAGGAACGTCCCGAACTGGGTCGTGCAGCAGGCCATCGCTGCCAACAAGAAGGCGACGGACAGTCTCAATCAGGTACTCAAGATCATGCGACAGCTAAGACCTCAGCAGGCTCCCGGGTCGTCTACATCTCTCGGATCGGAAGGTGATGGAGCCCGAGACTGCAAGGCTTGCGGAGACCACGTATCCAAGTGGACGATTGCCAAACACTGCCGCTTCTGTGATGCCATTCTGTGTAAGCGGTGCGTTGAGATCTGCTACCATCGTGCCGACGCAAGCGGCAAGAACCACCGCATGTGTTTGTCGTGTGCGATCTACACGGGCTCCGTGAATTCCACGAGTCGGAGCTTGAGTGGACTGGACTACAGTCGACCCAAGAGAACGCAGACACGCGTGCGAAACGCTACTATCGTCGGAGAGCGAGAGCGGAAGCTGTCGGAGTCGACGCTTACTCGTACGTCATGCCACAGTGTCTTATGTCTTAGTACTTGCTCACCTTGTCTTCTAACAATGTTGTGCTCTTACCTTGCTACAGCTCTGACCAAACAGACCAGTCTCCCAACCTACATGATGCAGTCCAGCGTATGCTCGGAAGATGAACGACCGTCAATTTCAATGACTGATTCCGTCGGAAGTGGTTCTCGCGAAGACCCTGTGACAATGCGCGAGCGTCTTGAAACCATGCAGATCTACAGTCCCACGAACAGTATGAACAGCACCTCAACCAGTAGCACGCAGTCGAAAGGTACTGAATGGCGACAGCGATCGCGCAGTGCCCGAGTTTCGCGCGCGTTGACGTTGGACCTCGAGCCGCAACGCGCAGAGCCCATCGACCTGTCGTACCTGACCGAACTGGTTACACCTCGTGCTGGAGCAGCACGGGGCGTCGATATTTAAGAGCCGAGTATCAACCGTATCAACCAAGTCAGCAAGATGAAAAGTCCTGTATGTGTCGTCCCAACACTCCGAAAGAAGGAGCGACGACCTCCATCCCCCAAAACGCACAAAGCGTAGATTGAAACCCACCCACGTAAATGAAGCCAACCTATGAACGCTAACAAAAGTACAACTTGACCTGCTTGAAGTTGCCTTTTTAGTCTTCCATATAGGTTGGACTAGAATTTGAGTCTCGTGGACAAATGTGGATACGTTTCGAGATTGAGGATGGAGGACCCCAAGAGCGAACTGGAGCGACTGGAGTCCAACCACTCGGAGCTGCTGCTGCACCATGAGACGCTCAAGAAGCAATTGGTCTTCAAGAATGACCAGAAAAAACAGTTCGAGGCAGCGTTGAAGGCGACCAAAGGTTTGCTGGACCAAAAGCTTCCTGTCGAGACGTGACGATAGCACAGTGAGGAGAGGACAATTTCGACCACAAGACAACGAGTCTACCGACAATCAACATGCTGGTGGAGTTGCAACTACGAACGAACGCGATGTCGATCACAACTCAACAAGTCCCATTTTACAACACCAAAAAACAAGAAAAAGCGAGAAAACGAAAAACAGAAACTCTTCATCAGCATTTCACGCTCGTCACACCGTGCCAATAAATGTCGTTCTCGTTCTCGTTCGCTTGCTCGCTGCTCCTCCTCCTTCCTTCCAGCCCACCGACCGCTGCCTCCGCACTGCGTCCTCGCCGCCTTTCTCACTCTTCTGGCAATGCCCTTGTCACCTCTTGTTCCTCGTGTGCGGAGGCTTCACTCCCTGCCTTCAGTTGCCTGTTCTTTCACTCACTCTCGACTAATTTCCACCAGGACTTCCAGGCCTCTTGATACGCTGCTTACATCGATCCGGCCATAGCAGTTCCGTTTGCAACATCAGATGCCATCGGCTTGTATGACGCATTAGAAGCCGGGGAATATTCTGCGTAGCCCAGCCAGAACGCACAGGAGAAAAAATTAACACATTGCACAATCGGATCAACACAGCAGGCGATACAACGGCCAACAGCAAGAGCACTGTCTGTACCTGATACGCACGTTGGGAGGCGTAACGGCGATTCATCGCTTGAATGTCATCAGGCCGCGTGAAATCACGCTGCTGGTCCTGCTGATGATGGCCGTAGGTACCTTGATGCACTTGTTGCTGACCTGCAACCGGCTGCTGCTGCTGTTGTTGCAGCTGCTGTTGGTACCCGCCTTGAGGCTGGTTGCCCTGCTGGGCGTACTGTCCGTAGGCACCGTAGCCGTAGGCAGCAGCACCCTGCTGGTACTGCGGGTATGCGTAAGCTGCACCGTAACCATAGTAGTTCTAAAACAAGGACATTATTGTCAGCGCAAGGTGAACTTAGACCATTCTTCCAATCCGATCGTACCTGGTATCCGGACTGGTATTGACCATATTGCTGGTTGTAAAGGTGCCGTGGTTGGCCGCACGCGCTGCCGCCGACCGGCCCCACGCACACCGCACCTTGACACCACAAATCACCGTGCCGTTCATCTGCGAGATTGCCACCTCGGCCGCCTCCTTCGACGTGTACTGCACAAATCCGCATCCACGTCCAGGCGGGACCTTGACGGACACAATTTCTCCAAGAGCACCAAACCGAGCGCGCAGCTCATCCTCCGTCGTGGAAGGGTCCAGTCCGCCCACAAACACAGTCGTGTTGGCTCCCTCCTCCTCAACTGCTCCGAAGACAGGCTGCTGCTGCTGCCGAGCCTTGTTTCGCTCCGTGGCGACGCTGACGCGCATGGGGCGCGAGGAGCAGTAGACTCCGTTCATGGTCTGCAGGGCCTGGTCCGCCTCCTCCTTGCTGCCGAACCGCACGAAGCCGAAGCCCTTAGACATGCGTGTGACTGGATCCATGACCACCTTGGCGCCTCGCACGCTGCTGAAGCGCGAGTTGAACGTGCTGAGCAGCAGCTCGTCGCCCACATCCGGCGCCAGGTCCCCCACGAAGATCGAGTGATCGTCTGACGTCTCAATGCGACGTCCTCCGCGCCCCAGTTCATCCGAAAGCGATGCAGCGTGTTCGCTAGTCGACACAATTATCAGATTTGCACCCCAGTAAAATAAAATCCCACCAAATAAGAAACAAATCAAACACAAGCGTACGAATGAGTTGGCCGTTGAACGTTTCCAACACTTGCTGCGCCCCAAGCTGCGTCGGGAACTCCAGGAAGCCGTAACCCGCAGGGTACCCCGTCACCTTGTCCCGGATCAACTTGACCACCGGCTGCTCCGCTGTCACATAATAGCAATAAGAAATAATCAAATAACAAGTTCAAGCTACTCAGAATTAATTGGAGTTTTACTTACGTGCCGAGGCGAAGAGGGACGAGATGAAGGCCTCGTCCCAGTGCATCTGGATGTCGCCCATCCACAGCGTCTTGCATTCCGCGTCCATGGCGACGGCAAACAGCGAGAAGAGCGAGTGCGAGCGAGGGAACTTCCTTCCCTTTCGGTCCCGTTGGCTTGTGTTTTTGTTCCCGGCCCCCTTTCTCCCTCCACGTCGTGACAATGACTCGCGCCACCGGACGACCAGAGATTCGGTGGCAGAATCGCAGGGGTAGGGCGAAATGTAGTCATCCACGAAACGACGCGAGCCACTATAAATGGCTACACACTTGTCGAAGCTGTGCAACGGCTGACCCATTCGCAGTTTGGGATGGTTGGGCCCACCCCAGTGATCCGCAGTGCTAGCGACACTATGATGTTGCGCAGCTCCATGGCGCGTCGCAGTTCGTTAGGTGTACCAGTGTCCACGCTCATCTTTCCACGGTCGGCAGCTGATCGCAGCGAGGCCAACAAGCTCACCAAGGCCATGGAGGACAAGTACGGCTTCCACTACGTCACCAACGCCTTCACACAGGACCCGCTCGTGGAGCTGGATTTCCAAGCCTACTACACGGAGACCAACCTGTCACCAGCTCTCTACGCGAGTCTAGTCTGCTGGATCCTCTGGATTGCACTCAGCACGTCCGACTGGGTCGGCTTCTATGATGATGACCCCGACGTCCGAGCTTCTTCAAAGCTGCGCCTCTGGGTCTCCACTTTTATTTACGTCCCGGTACCGATACTGGTGGCGTGTTGCCGCTCGCGATACTTTATTGGTCATGAGCAGACACTGCTCTGTGTCATTGCGTATTGCTTCGCTGCTGGTGTCTTGGGCCAAGGTCTGATCAACGGGGACGACTATACGAGATTTTTCTCAATGACCTCAACTCGCTCTTCTCGCTTGCGTTCAATGACGAACCGCTTGGGACCGAGGGTTGGAAAATCCCCTCTTCGACCGATAGCTCTAGCTTGAGCACTCCAACCAACGTCACTACTGTGCTGTTGGACGGCTCGACACAGTGGTGGATTTACAAAAACCTTGAATCGTCCGGGCGGGACCTCATCCTCACATACATCGACCGCGGTACGTTTTTGATTGACCTCGCGACTTGATAAAGGGCCCGGCTCATGTTGTTGTGCCTTGTTTACTTTCATCAGTCGCAATTCCGATGGCGCACCTGAATATGAACCTGCTTCGACCATTACTGGTTCTGCTCGTGACGCCCTTGTTCAAGCTGGATGCGTTTCACTACCTCCTGCTGGCCTTTTCGATCAACCTAGAGTTTTGCATTCTTGTCTCAGTCCAATATCCTGCCTCGCGCTCGACCGTTTTTGTCCTGAACAAGTTTTTGCTTGTTTTCACGCTCGTGTGCGTTTCGGCCGTATTGGTTGTTCGAGTGCGCCAAACAGACCGATTCTTGCGATTAAATTTTCTCCACGCGAAGATCGTCGAAGAGCGGGCCCGTGCTTCGCATTTGCAGAAGGAGATCATCCTCAATGAGAACAAGAGCCTAAAAAAATGCTCGAAGAACGCGTGGGTGGCCATGGAGACGGTAGTCCTCCTTTAGACTTCGACTCGCCCATGGCAAAAGTTCTGCTCGATCTGAAGGCCTTGCAGCGCGCAACCGAATTATCTCCGGAGCTTAGAGAAAATCTTGACGGCATCGTGACGCTGCTCATGCGAAAAGGCCAAAACCTTTTCGCACCAGACATTCATGAGCAGCTCAAAATGAAGCGTGACGGCGACCTGGACGGCGACATCAAGTCTTGGGCCACCACCGTTCTCGCCAACAAATCTTACACGCAACCGACGAGCGTCAGCAGTGTTTCAGAATAGTGCCGAGAACTCTGCTAGCGGCAGTAATAACAATGCTGTTGGGGCCAAGGATTCCGAGCGGAGTATGACAGTGGGTTCCGGAAATTCAAGCGTCTCTGTGGGCTCTACAAGCAGTGTTACTCGTTCCGTCGAGACGCGACTGCATCCAGAAGTGACTGCACCGACCGACGAAGTATTGAATGCTGTTGGAGAGCTGATGGAGCGCGATGGCTGGAGTGTCGACACCTTCGAGTACGCTTTATTTTACCATGCTCGCTGGTACTTAGGCTTTGTACTTGTAATCTGACGCTCTTTTGCTTAACAGGGTAGCGAAGATGACCAACAACAAACCTATCTCGTTCATCACGTACATTGCCTTCGAGCAACACAATCTTTCGAGCTTTGCTCTGTCAACAAGAGCACACTGGCCAACTTTCTCCACTTTCTGGACATTGGTTACCACAGGAACCCATATGTAAGCTTCTTACATTTTCTTGGTTAGCAGGAGCCGTCTTCCTTTACAACTTGATTGAATAACTCGTCCGTCTTGATTTTTTAACCACAGCACAACAATTGTCACGCAGCCGATGTTGTCAGCTCAGTCGAGTATCTGATCTCAGTAATGGACAACGGGTACTTGCAAGACCTGCTGACATATCAGGAGGTGTTCGCGGCGATCGTTGCCGCCGCCATTCACGACTTCAGACACCCCGGCAAGAACAACAATTTCATGATCAAAAGTGGTAGTGATCTGACCATAGAATTCAGCGACTCGTCCGTACTGGAACGCATGCATTTAGCCGAAGCATTTTTCCTGACCAAAGACCCTCTCTTTAACATCTTCGTGGGGTTATCGCCAGGACAATACAGTGACGTGCGTAAGGCCATCGTCGAAATGGTGCTCTCGACAGACCTCACGGTCCACCTGCAGCTTGTTGGCAGCCTGAAAACGGCTCTCATTTCACAGGAAGACGCCGAGGTGGAGCACTCGCCCATGCTACTCATGAAGATCGTGATCAAGTGCGCCGACCTAGGCCATTCTTCCAAGGCACTCAAACTACACGCACGCTGGTCGGACCTCATCATCGAAGAGTTTTTCCTGCAGGGTGACGACGAGCACACTCTGGGGATGGACATATCTCCCTTCATGAACCGCAACAGCGAGAACAGCGCACGCAACCAGGTCGGGTTCTTCGAATTCATCATCTTGCCCTTCTTTGAGGTTGTCGCCGAAGCCGTCTTCCGTCCCGAATTCAAAACCATCCTCGACCAAGCTCACCAAAATTACAAGCTCTGGAAGAAGGCCGACAATATGCAGATCAACTCCATCAAAGACATCCTGGACCAGGTGCTTGACCCCGAAGCCGCCAAGATAGCAGCTGCAGCTGCCAAGACTCCTTCTGGTCACTAAATCTCCAGCGTCTACACACGCCCATAGGGCGATGTACTGGCAACCTTGGGGCGCTTTCTTCCGAGCCAGAACTTGGAGCGGTCTCCGTTGCTCTCCAGCAGTGCAAAGAGCACGTAGAGACACGAAACCACATGGCCCAGACACAACAGCGCCCCCACTGTACATAGTCCGTAGCGAGTGCTTCGGATCCATTGCATCGTGCCTCCAGAGGCCAAACTCTTCTCTCTGCAGTAGATCCAGACTCCCACTAGCGCCAAACCCACGAACTGGTTGAGCATCGACGCGGTGGGGGCAGAATGATGGTCTCTTGGTAGAATATTGCGAGTACCAGCAGTGGAAGCAGCGCGAACGCGTCGACGGGAGCGTCAAAGAGCGCCGCCAGGTCCACGAGCAGCAGCAGAGTCAAGAACCCGCAGACAGCGAACCATGCGTACCGCGCAGTACTTCCATTGGAAGGGACGTGGGTGGGGGCTGGAGGGTCGAAGACGGAGTGTCGGGGACCGGAGGCCGCCTGCGCAGCGGTCAGCAGGTCGTCGTCGCTCACTGTCGCTCGCCGCACGGATGATCATGGGTCACCACGATATATTTGAAACTTTTTCGGACGGAAAATGCAATTTGTGCGTGAGTATTTCTTAAATTTTCGGTGACAGTTCTATATCGTGATAAAGAGGTATTACTGTAGTACCGGTAATTGCTTGAGTGATGTCTACAACCTGTGGCAACTTGTCGAAGGCATCTGCTATTACACGTGGCTACTTTATCGAGCACGAGCCAGCAGCAGTTCGTAGGCGACTAGAACCTCCTTGAAAATGGTTTCTGCTTGTGGGTCTGGATTGCAATCCGGATGCCACTCGAGCGCTTTCGCTCGGAACGCGTCCTTCACCTGCTGCTGGTCAAAGCCGTTCGTTGCAATGCCCAGCGTCTCCATCGCCCGTTGAAGGTCTGCATCGCTGGCTGTGAAGTTGCTGAAATCGTCCGCTCCAGGTCGTCGTCGACGTTGAGACTGGAACTTCTTGGGGTCGAAGCCGAACCAGTTGAAGGGACACGTGCCGCACGCCACGTCCCAACCGCACAGCAGACAGCAGAACTCGAGTTGCTGTCGTTGCAGCGCCGAGTGCGTCGAGACGCTCGAGTCGTTCGTCTTCTCGTCCTGCTTGGGGTCGCTGTGGACGACACTCGAACGCGCAAAGTTTGCAGTGCTCAACGCTCTACCAGGAGCAGTCATAGCTTCGCGGAGGACGCCCCGAGGAAACATTTCGCAGAGTGGCGGATGCAAAGCTTCGGACCACGTGCCAGAGACCCAATGAAGAGCCCCGACAGAAGCGTCGTGTATAGTTGTGTATACATGGAGCGTACACCAGGTATAGTGCTGCCTGTAGCGGTTGGCCACAAGATCAGGTGACGATTCTGCAATTTCCATCGAGTTCATGACTAATCTGGAGAGAGAAGCACCACTCGAAACGTCATTCCCAATTCGACGTCTCTAAATCCGTCAACTGCATTGCTTCAGCATGGCTCCGTCCGTCATGGGCTCACCAATCGCACCCTTCCTGGACCTGTCGATGGAGTCGCAGTCCCCACCATCACCGGCGTTCGGCGGGCACTGAACCTGCTGGGCGACGGCAAAACGCCCGTGACGCTGGACCCACCCACTGAGCAGCAACTGCTCCCGTTCGCAAGCATGTTCCAGTTCGAGCGCGTCAAGAGCCCAATGGGCATCGGCCACCTCTTCCTGCTGCTGTACACGCCGTTCGGAGTCCTTTTGGTCGTGTTACGAGGATTTTGCTGCTTTCTGGTGGCTCTCGTGCTGCCCCGAGTCTTCACGGAGGAACAGATCGACCGGATGCACTTGGCCAAACTATTCGTCTGGATCACGGGGACCCGTGTGGTTCTGATAGACGACCACCTCTTTGCAAAAGGAGACGATCGAGCGGACATTATCGTGGCCAACCACGTCAGCGAGTTCGATGCGGTCGCAATGCTAGCAGTCACACCAGCGTACATTTTGGGCTACGATTTTTACAAGAAGATGCTGTTCTTCAAGTTACTGGGCGATAAAGCTGGACTGGTCTACGTGCCCTACGTTTCGAGACAGCAAGGCAATGGTGCAGGACGCGATGCGGTGCGACAGATTATTATTGATCGCTTGGCGAAGGGGAATAAGCCTCTTGCTGCTTTTCCAGAGGTGGGAGGAAGGTCATTTTATCTTTGTTGTTGCGGTGGTGGCACTGATAGAAGTGTTGGTTTGTTTAGGAGGACTCACGAACGGGAGGAAGGGTTTGCTGCAGTACCACAAGTTCCTCTTCTCGCTGGAGAAGACTGTGCAACCGCTTGCTATTAGAGCATCGGACGGCCCTTTTGTAAGAACCTCTGCCTCGTTTTCCCACGTTCTGGTGCTGCGCCTTTTAGGAGGCTGTGGGCTGACTTATGCTGCTGTGTTTTGCTCTCTCTACAGCCTGTGAACATCAATGACGAGACCAGCACGTTCCTGGCTAACGTGTTGTGGTACTTGTTCGTGCCATGGCACACGTACACCGTGCAGTTTCTGCCGTGTACTAAAGCCGCCCCCAATGAAGACCCGCTCGTTGTTGCCCAACGCGTGATGAAGTCGACAGCTGAAGCTCTGCAGCAACAGGCGTCACCATTCATGTACCGCGATAAAATCGTCTACACAAGATACAAGACACATCAACTCAAGAACAAGAAAGGATTGTTGTCGTCCACGAGTAACCAGGATGCAAAGGGGCCGTAGAAGATGTTTGAGTCGCTTCAGGCAGGTCTACAAATGTATCGACAACCTACCGGTAAGTGTACACAGATTTCTATCAGCACAGTGCTCTGGCAAGGTCTCTGTTGGCTTTCTGTTTAGATGGTGGCATGTTCAACCTCCACAAAGACCTCGTGGTCGTGAGTATGGTTAGCGGCAGAAGTTGCGTTCAATTTGGGATTCATCATCGCGGATTTCTTCTGTTGACGACGCTGTGGCGCAAAGTGTTGAGCAAGCAAATGTGTTCTGGCATACTGGAGAGGGTCACCAACTACCGTGCTACTAAACCGCTTTCACTACGATTTTCACAACCTCGCGGCACAATGACAGCAGCACTTCTTGCACGAAGCTCCGCTGCCAATGTCTTTGCAGTCCATTTTTGCCGTTTCCATTTTGCCGTCGTGGCCAGTTGCATGGACCATTTTCAGACGGAACATGTTGAACACGCGAAGCTAGATATGCGTCGTGTAAGTCAGCAAGACTCACGATGATACAATCGATGTATTTAACCGCCATGACGGTCGTATGTGCCTGGTCCTGGGCCCATACCTTTTGCTTGATGGAGTCGACGCGAGATAATGAGCGAAAAATGTTCTGCATCGCCCATCGTGAATTGTGGGGCACGTCGCTCACGGATCGAACATTTCTCTGGGTAGATTGGTGTGTTTTGGGTCGTTCTCGTAGTACTCGGTGTCGGTCCAAAGCGAGATTCCACGGACGAGCCGAAAGGAATTGGTCTCTGCTTAGGGATAACTCCTGGTTGCTCGATTGCTTCAAGGAGAACTTCCGCGAGAACTGGGCATTATGGTTTTGTTCAGAGGCTCCGCTATGAATGCAGTTGGTCGTCGAACTGAGACTGTCCGACCAAACCCGCTCTTAGGTTTCTGTGGTTTCATGGGAAAATTTGTAGTCACCTTAGCTCGAAATGTATCGTTTTCATTGCTGGTGATGCTAGCTGTAGCACTTCTCGTCTCTTCTTCTTTCGAAGGGGTGGAGGAAAGCGTGGGGTGTTAGCAAACGAATGACCTGCCAGGTAACTTCTCGATGGTGAATTTAGTCGCTTGTCTAGCCATGAGTCGAACCCTGAACATGCCCCGGAGAATTGCTAGCCGTGCCATCGTCAAAAGTTCCTCCGTTGTTTGCGCTGGAGCCTCGTTTGCCTGGACTTGTCATGCTCACTCTCGGTAGCAAATTATCTCTGTGACCGACTGTAGAGCGTCTGCTGTCATAACGACGAGGGGATCTCCGCTGGAGTTCTCGATCTCGCTCCTTCTCGTATTCACTCTCTTCATCTTCATCCCACGATGTGGAGATGGTAGGGCGGATATAAACTTTGTAGTTGACCATGAACTGGTAGTATGCAGGTTCTCGCGACGGAATGGCAGACACCGGCAAGTCGTCGGTCAACGAGAAGTTCCACTTGCTAACAGAGGCAGTAACCACTTTTGTTTCTGCAGAACCTTGGAGAGCTGCACGGGAATTGCTTTCACGAGGTTCGCCACCTGAACTGTTGCTAGAGCTACTAATTCCTGGTTTCGTCCTGAACACCAACATCGTAAATTGACCCCCAACATCGATGTGAGCCAAATCAAGGCGAATGGGCTCCGGCTTTGCTGCAGCTACGATCTCTCGCAAATTCGAGACGTGCGATAAGGAGTCACAAACTGCAGGTTTTGGGGCATGGAGGTCCATGCACGCGAGCAATTTCGGTTTTGGGACGTAGGATTTTGTGCCAATTTCCGTGTTAGCAGATAGCGAGACTCCGAGCTGCTCAAGAGCGTTGTCGCCCCATACGAATAAGCGGTCTCGTTCATCCAATGCCAGCGACATATTCTGCTTAGCTGCAATAGTGCGAATGGCGACGCGATGCGCAGAGCCCTTGAGGATCCCTACCAGATGAGGGATCCACACACTTTGTTTACCACATCGACGGTGGAATCGCCTTCCAGGTCGAGCCCAAGCTGTCCTTGAGAGCCTTGCCCCCAAGTGTACACAAGACCAGTCCGTGATGTCGCTACCGAATGCGATTCCCCGCAACTCACTGAGGTCACAGAGAGATTCTTGAAAAATGCGAGCTGTCGAGGTACCCACTCACTTACTCCTGTACCATGACCGAGCTGCCCGTCGACACCATTTCCCCAAGAAAACACGTCCCCTGATACTGACAGTGCAAGATTATGCGTAGTCCCAGCACAGATAGTAGTGATTGTCGGAGGTGCCATACATCCGTTGTTCCCAGCAATTCCACTCCCGACAACGTTGGACGCAGCGAGCCAAGTGGTGAGCAAAGCTCCCTCATGTCGATCTCTTTCGTCTCCAAGACCAAGTCGTCCATTCATCCCATCGCCAAACGAAACAATTCCCGTCTTCATGGGTTTTGTGGTACGTCTGCTGTTAGTACTTCCTCCTTGAGTTCGAATAGCCAAGGCCAAAGTATGTCGATCGCCGCAACTGACGTCCGTAAAATGCACGCCGTCCTCATCTTCAGTAGCTGTCACCGTGTTCTGCTGTTTCCGATGATTCGTAGGACCAGCAGCGGCAGCTAGTAAAGTTGACCATTTCATGTGTATCCTGGTCGGAACACTGGTATTTTCTTCATTTCCAGTGCCAAGTCGCCCGTAAGACCCACAACCAAACGTGTAGAGTTCACCACCATCCAGAACGAAACCTCCATGGGAGCTACCACACGATAAACGCAGGATTCGACGTCGAGGCTGCAAACAAAATGGGGACGACATCGGTACTGGTACTGTCGAGTGCGGTCGATCGTGGCCCTGTCCAAGTTGTCCGTAAGTGTTGTCCCCAAACGAATACGCTCGTCCGTCTTCACAGAGTAGGCAACTCCAGCCAGATCCACAGCCCACCTGAACGATTGGAGAATCGAAATCAGCCGCGATTTCATGTACCGCCACTGGACCAGGGAAAACTTCTGGATTCGAAGACGATAGCGGCTTCGACTTCGTTGTCTTCATGTGAGCCCAGTCACCAAGCAAACATATTGTGTATTCATAGGAATCCGAAGAAGCTGTTTGTACGTCCCCGCTCCGCTTGTTGGCAGTCGCAGATGCTTCCGAGGTGGATTGACTTGGCATCGTGGTTAAGTGCTTGTTGTTCGTTTAGCTTTGATGTCGAAGCTATTCTATAACTGGTGCGAAATGGGATTGTGCGCCTAAGGAGGTCTATCCGTGTGTGGCATATTTCCGGCTGCCTCATATTTCCGGCTGAGCCAACCCTATATTAAGGGGACAGCTTAAAAAACGGATGACGAGTCTAAAACCAACGATTTGATTCGATAGAGGAGTCCGTTCGAATGGCGCAATTTTCTCTTTTCGATTGCCAGCAGGTAGGCGCCATTTTGACTTTGCAGAACACTAGTGAAAATTGGACCAGATCAAAGGGTCCATGACGGCAGCCACGGCAATCAAGGTGGGTTGTACAAGCGCGGGATGCAGCTCGTGGAAAAGGGGCGTATAGTACCGGTAGGAAGACTACCATGATGTTAGGGGGCGTGACGAGGTGTCCTGCCTTCCTCGGCCCCATTTTCGTGTGCTTGTTGGCTGGGTTGCTGGAAGTAATCGGATACCGGGCCGTCGCGAGAAAGAAGCTGCGAGCATCTCAGCTCGTGGCGTCGAGCTTGATGGACACTAAGACGGCAACCCATGAAGCATTGGGAGGCGCTCAAGGCGCACCTCGGGGTCGAGGAGCAGACGAAGGCGACGCTCATCCAACGGTTGACCTTCTGGGTGCGTCTGTCTTGGGGACTTTGACCACAGTAGCGCAAGTTCGTGACCTAGGCATCAAGGCCGGCCCCTAAGCATTCAACTTGTCTGCCCGTTTCGCCGACCGAGTCCACAAGAAAGAAAACGCTTGAAAAGGCAGAGCGAGATATGGTGCATGACAAGAAGCCTGCAAGAAGAGGAAGGCATGCAATGGTTCATGGGTCGGTATTTAATTTACTTGCCTTTTGTAATGGCAAATCGGCCGGAAATACAAGATTGTCTAGGCAAGTCGAACCCATGACATCTTGAAGATGTTCTTGGCCCCGTTGAGGTCTCGGTCCATGACCGCGCCACAGAACCCGCACCTGTACACCTCGCTACCACCGAGGTTATTCTTGATCCTGCCGCAGCTGGAGCACGTCTTGGACGTGTACTCCTCGTCGCACGTGATGAGTCGACCGCCGGCCCGCTTCATCTTGTACTCGAGCAGCATGCGGAAGCTGAAGTGGCGCTGGGAAAGCATGGCGCGTGCCGTCGAGCTGCGGATTCCTCTGCGGTCGACGTACGGCTCGTCAGCGGTCGGCGGCGTGCCATCCGCCTCCATCTCCATATCGTACTTCCGCACCATCTCAGACGTCTGGAACGACGGCAGCAGTAGCGTCTTGAACTTTGCAGCGAGCACGTTCGCCAACTTCTGGTGGAAGTCTGTCGTTGCGTTCGTGATTTTCGTGTTCGTATCGCGGATCTCTCGACGTAGTCGAGAGCGCTCCCGCTGTTTCGCCGACTTAACTAGCTTGACGCCTGCCTTCTTGGCCGCCTTCTTGGTGGTCAGCTTCTGTGCCGTGTGCACCTTGGTTAGGTGGCGCTTCCTGGCGTCCGCCTTGGCCTCGTTGTCCAGCTTCCCCGACTTGAGAGCGTCGATAGCTTCGAAGCGGCGCTTACGGTATCCCTGGTCCGTCACGCTGAATGTGGTGCCATCGATGCTGATCACGGTGCCGAACTTCCGGACGCCGGGGTCCATGGCGCCGTGGTCCTTGGCGCCGCTCTGCGGGAACTCCTTGTGTGTCGAGAACGCAAGGTAGTATTTCCCTCCGCGGCACCGGATGAGGCGGCACATGTGATCTGGAGGGTTGATGTAGTGACTGATCCGGATACCCTAGTTCAGTGCCGCACCGAAAATCCTGGGGTGGAAGGTGACGTAATGCTTGCCCCCATCGTCATTGAGACCGAATTTATTGCGAGCTGGACTTGTACGAAGGTAGATCGAGTTGGGCCTGGCGTTGACGCTGCGGAACTTCAGAGTTGGAAAAGTGGTTCTCTTTTTCTGCTTTAGTAGTTTCAAGAACTAGTCCCTGGACACCTTCACGGCCAGCATGGCGTGCTGGAAGGCGGAATCACGTACGGTGTCGTCAACGGAGCATAGAGTTGTCACCAACTTCTTGTCGTGGAAGTAATTGCAAAGCGTTCCCTTCTGGAAGAGCGGGAGATACTTATTCCTTAGATCCTCCGTTGCCATGCACTCGGAGACGTCACTCCGAGACAGAAACACGAACCGGCTGTACAACTTCCGGTTGCAGTAGAAGATAGTGTTGCACAATTTCAATTGGTCCTTGTCCGGCAGCATGCTCACCTTGAACGAGCTGTTCACTGCATCTGCGCTCTCCTTGTCATTTGCCTCGGCTGGTTCGGGCGACGAACCGGCTGCAGCTTCCTGCCGAGCGCTCATCTCCTTCAGCAACACAGGCGTCTTCCAGTTTGCCATGGCGTTACTGGAGAAGTTGGTCACCACGACGGAGGACGTGAGCAGAGGCTGAAGAAACTTCCTGTCGACCGGCAGAGTTCCGTGCTCCTTCGTCTTCGTGATGGGCTTCTTGCGAGACTTGTTGGTCTTGCGAGAACGGGTGCGCCGCGTTCACTTCCTGGGTCGACGTTTCTTCTTGTGCAGCAAGCGAGGGTGGATCTTGTCTCGAGCTCCGAGCGGGCAGGCATTGGTAGCGAGTCAGCGACAGACCGAGAGTACCATACGTCCGGGCCCACCAGAACGCGGCCCTGGGTCATAACCCGTGGTTTCTTCGTGTGTGACCCACATCCTTCGAAGCCGCAGCACGGCGGCGTTTGCCTCCGATCGGGGTCGTACAGGGTAGCTTCTTCGTCGAATGGCGCTTGGGACATTGCTCTGGACTAGCACCACTTTGGACCGGCAAAGGTGTAGTAATAGTACATGTAATCATGATATCCAATAACAAATATCGATTCAGTGAATTCACTATGGTGCTTTCAGTGAAGTCATATTTCAGGAAATTCAGTGCGGTTTTCAGCGAATTCAGTGCCGGGCTTCAGCAAATTCAGTGAAGAGGTAGCGAAGCGGAAGAGGGCCACGGAGAGAGTGAAAGATTTGTTGGCGAATGAGGAAACCATTTCGACCGAACTTCGACAAAGGTTGGACAGATTGCGATCTACACTCAACGAAGCATACCGCATTGAACACGCAGTTCATCTAGACCTTCGAACTGAACATCGTTTCGTACGGGAATTCATGGACCGAGTTGTTTTCTTAGAACTACAACTTGCGAGATGTATGGAGTGCGGTCTTACGAAACCTTGGGTTAAGCAGTTTGCAGAGCAAAATGCAGATCCCTACTACGGCAAGACGAAGGTTCTAGGTAATTCGTCAGCGAACATTTTTAACGTTGATTTTCAATAGTTCCGATAGACGATATATCGACGGCGGAAAAAGCGAAGCTTTACTGCTGGAGGATCTCAATGTAGTCAAGGGACGGGGCTCACTGCGGACTTCACGACAACTCGGAGATTCGCAACGATTTATGCATAAACCGAGACGGAGATACGATAGACTCATTGGACCACGAGCAATTTCGGATCTTGTGCTATCGGATTTGAGCGACAGTTAGTGGCTTGCAGAGATTGCTCGCTGAGTAGATACTTCAGTCGTTTTCGTTTAATACATTCTACATTACTTCGACGTCAGCGTTTGTTGGCTGAAAGACCTCGTGCGCGGAGAGACTCGACAGAGACTCGAGACGCGCTACTGTTACCATTGAAACGTTCCTAAACCATCGAGAAGCAACTGTCGTCACTCCTGCTCAGTATCTTGAAGTAGCAGCTTCTCCAACCTGGTTCCGATCTCAGTGGCGTCTTCACTTCCTGCATTTAGTAGAAGACTTGCGAACTCCTCCGCATCGGGTTTGCGCGTCGACGCTGTGCTTAAATGCATCGGCACGTGCTGCATTACCGTTCTCAGCAGTGTGCTTGGTTCTTCTGTCTGGAACGTTGGGGAGGAAACACACCACCCGGTCTCATCAACGTTCATGTCAGTGAACAACCCCTCGCCCTCACTGAAGGTTTTCCACACGACCACCATTCGACCATCTTCTACGTAGCGACGGGCAATTGCGCGATGCAGTATCGAAACCATCCTGCCTGATTTCAAGCGTGTTGTGACGCGAAACTTGAGGGCCGTCGTAAGCTCAGGACTCTCCTCTATGACAAAGTGCTGTCGATCTTCCTGGCGATGCTGCAGTTGTGACACCCCCAGATATAATTGCACGCGTGCGTAAACTCGAATGGTATCAAATGCTTATCTGTGAATGTGAAGCCGCCCGAGTCATTGTTCTTCCTCCACCGCTGTATCGGGTCACACCAGGTAAGTTCTGTGGAGCCTAATTCCATCGTGCAAAAACCTTGTCAGTCTGCTCATAGATCAAATCTAGCTCTCGCAAGTACATTCCGAAGAACTCTGCATCGGAAGGTTCTGGTCGAATCCTTTTGAGTTCGCGCAAGTGTTCATCGAGACCACCCTGGCCAACTTTGATCGCATTTGTAAGATGAATTTGCACGATCCTTGCCTGCGACTCGATTTCCGAAAACAGTTGGCGCTGCTTCGCTTCAGTATTTAGCCGCGCCTGTAGCTGATACTTGGCAATTGTTTCCCATGTCGTCGAAGTTACAAATCGCTTGAGCCCCTTGGCCTTTTGAAGGCCGTTTAATGTCATCGAAAGCTCCCCAATTTGTTGTTGCAAAATCTGTTTCTCAATCAGACGTCGTTGCCTGTACGCGCTGCGTCGCTTGCGATCCTTTGCTCGGGACAGTTCAAGTTTGGCAGCGTCGTCAAGGCGGTTTTAGCGTTCTGTTTTTTCTTGTCACCACGGGAGCAGGTACAGGGTGGCCCGCTGAGGCTAAGAAGTTTTCCACCTCGGTAAGAAAGTTTGCGTCAGACATCGGCATGAGCGGTTCCAGTCCAGTAATGAGTTTGTGGTGCGATGTACATGTGATTCAAAGCGAAGATTGTGGTCTGCATTGTTGCTGGTTCCAAGAATGTAGGTCGCGTATGTAAACAGCGGCTTTCTGACTTGCAAGCGTTTAAAGATGTGCGTGATTTCCCTAATTTTCTTGCAGTAGCAGCCTCTCCAGTCTGCTTGTGATCTCGGTAGAATCCTCAGTTCCGGTATCAAGTACAACACCAGTAAACTCCTTCGTATCCGGTTGCTCCAATTTTGAACTGAAATGCATCGGCACATGCCGCATAATAGTCCGCATTAAGGTGCGTGGCTCAGCGGTTTCAGATAAAGGAACGGAGATGCACCACCCGCATTCATCTGAGTGCATTCCAGTGAACATCCCTTCACCTTCGGTGAACGAGCGCCATACGACGATCGACCGGCCGTCCTCGACATACCGACGAGTGGCAGAACGCTGCAGTACCGACACAGTTCTTCCTGACTTCAAGCGGGTCGTAACTCGAAATTTGAACGCTGCAACGCTCTCGGAACCATTTGTGCCTCCAAGAGTCTCCCGATTTTCTTGACGGTGATGCATCTGTGCCACACGCCACGCAAGTGCGCAGACCTGCTGGAAGTCGAACGGCATTACATGCTTGTCCGTAAAAACATAGTATCCATCTTCGTCTTGCTCTTTCCATTGCTGCCTTGGACCGCTCCACTCTGTGTCTGTAGACTCCAGCCCATACAGACGTAAAACTTCGTCGATCTTAGCGTAGTTTGTGTCCAAATCGCGCACAAAGGTCTCGTAAAACTCTGCATCTGATGGTTCGAGTCGAATCCTCTTTTGCTTGTAGGACGACTGGAGTATTTCCCCAACGCTCAATTCCTCGTCGTCTCCGTCAGTTAGTCGATTGTGCACAATCCCTTGTATGTCTTGAATCAATGCAGCGCGAGCCTCGACTGCCCTCACTAATCGCCTCTGCTTCTCTTGGGCATTCACTCGAGCTTGTTCCTGCCGCTTTGCGACGAGTTCCCATGCTGAAGATGCCAGGGACCTCTCGGCTTGCTTGGTCTTCTGCAGGTCACTTAGCTCTGTCGTGAGCTCCCCACCTGCTGCTGTAAAGCTTCTTTCTCAACCCGACGCCTCTCTCTGTAGGCGTTGCGTCTCTTTCGGTCTTTTTCCTTCTCCAGTTCATGCTTAGCAGCAGCGTCGAGCTTGTGCGGCCTCTTCTTGCTCTTCTTGCTGTCCACTGGTTTCGGGGCTATTTTCACCGTCGAGACTGGTGCGCTCGTGGGCAAGGCGTCGTTGCCGTCAGCCAGCGGGAACGTGGGCAGGTCGAACGAGATCAGGAAGTCCTCCACCTCCTCCAGGAACGCAGCGTCCGAGCGCACCATGGTAAATTCTGATGGCAAATTCAGATGTGTGCGCTAAACTTAGGAATGACTGCGACCGTACGTTTTCTGCTGAACATTGAGAAGACGTCAAACCCTTTGTCTCTTTGTTCTCTTTGTTCACTTGCTGCACAATGGAATTCTGTACGCTGAATCTTACTTTCGCGCCACGATGGACTTCTTCTTGGCGTAGCCAAGCGTTTTTAGCACTGCGCGGATATGATCCAGCACCGCAACGTTCTCGATGGTGGCCGGTACGCGGAACGGCGTCGAATCGGCGACGGCCTGGATCGTGGCGCGCATGACCTTGCCTGAACGAGTCTTCGGGAGCGCATCCACTAACCCAACGTCCTTCAGGCACACGAAGCTGCCCATTTGCTCACGCACATCGCGGACCACTTGGTCGATGATCTGTGGTCGAGTGAAAAAGCAAGGCAATGATCAGAACATGCCACTTCGTTTGTGAATGAAGCTAAACAATCAGCGTACCTCGGTTTTGGAGCGATCAATCTGCCTATCGATCACCAGAAGAGCAACCGGAACGTGTCCTTTGAGCGTGTCGGTGACGCCGAACTGCATGCAGGAAAAAGCGTTAAGCTTAGATCAGTGCGAGCAACAGGCATATCGTAAACGCGTGCAGAAGCATACCACAGCGCATTCAACGACTTCTGGAATCTCAATGATGACTTCCTCGATAGATCCCGTGGTTATTCGATGGCCGGCAACGTTTATAACGTCATCCGTACGCGACATAACCTGCCAATTAGTTGCATTTGTTAATACACCTATATGTAAGAAGGGTGGCCAAAGAGACTTGTAGGAGCAGTCACTTACGTAGACAAAACCTTCTTCGTCGATGCGTCCGGTATCTCCGGTGTGGTAGTAACCAGGGAACCGCTTGAAGTACTTGGCATAGAAGTCGTCGGGGTTGTTGTGCAACGTGGTTAACGCGCCTGGGCGATGCAAAGAGTTCGAATCGTGAGCATGACACTTAAACAAATGGAACGGGCAATTTAGCACAAACCTGGAGGAAGTGGAGCTTCACCACCAGCTCCGCATCTTGCTCTTCATTTTCGTGGTTGTGACCATGGTGCTCGTCGTGGTCGGCGTGGTCGGCGTTGTCAGCGGTCAGGAGCTGGACATCCCATCCAGGCACCGGGCGAGCAACCGATCCCATCTTGATACGGGGTAGCCATCCTCCATAACATCGTCATTCTGCAAGCCCACACATGGGGCAGTAATTGGCCACCCAGTCTCGGTTTGCCACCTGTACAAGAGATCAACTTCAGTTAGAAGCGAAGAACAAGAGCAGCACCGCAGGCTAAACCCACCAGTGGTCTATAAGGGGTACACCAAGCTCTTCCGAGAAGAAGTTGAACGTCTTAGGATCACCGCGCTCACCAGCTACAAACATGGTCCTGTGTAACAACAAGTTAGCGCATAGCCTGCCGATAATTAGCGCGATACAACACTCACTCAAACGTTTTTCGGATCTCCGCCTTCTTCGCTTTCAGTAATACGGCATGCGGATCTTCCTTGCGAATGGCTCGCAGAGCGGTAGGAGCAGTAAACATTGACTTGATACCATATTCTGTGATCAGACGCCAGTATGCACCAGCGTCGGGCGTTCCAACAGGTTTGCCTGCATACAGAACCGACTGCACAGAGGAATTCAAGTTCAGCACAATGCATGGTAGCCAACACATCTCTCTCCTTACATACAACGTACCGTGCAGCCATGCACAAGTGGTCCGTATACAACGAGCGAGTGGCCCACAGTCCAGCCCATATCGGAGGCTGCGAAGAATGTATCATCCGGTGTGATGTCGAACACGTTGCGCATGGCCCACTTGAGCGCCACAGCGTGGCCACCATTGTCTCGTACCACACCTTTCGGACGTCCCGTGGTCCCTGACGTGTACAAAATGTAGAGCGGGTCCGTCGCTAGCACAGGCACCGCATCAACGGGACTTCCCATGGCCATGACATTTATCCAGTCGATGTCACGTCCTTTCGTCATCGGGAACGGGCAAAGATCGCGCTGTATCATGACAACCTTGCTCGGTTTCCACGCCGAGCGCTCTATCGCGCCATTCAGCAGCGGGCCGTAGTCAATGATACCCTTGGGCTCGACGCCACAGCTCGCCGAGATGATGATCTTAGGCGTGGCATCTTCAATGCGCGCAGCCAGCTCCAGCGTCGCAAAGCCGCCGAACACGACCGAGTGTACAGCTCCGAGCCGCGCACAGGCCAGCATGGCCACCGTCGTCTCGAGCACCGCCGGCATGTAGATGACGACTCGATCTCCTTTCTTCACGCCCAGCTTCTGCAGCCCTCCAGCAAACGTCGACACTGCAACAACAACAGCAAGAGCTCAGTCAACGTATCTCCCAAGTTGAAGCGGAGCAGGAGGAATGACCTTCTTTCAACAGTTGACTGTACGTCATCGTGGTCTTGGTGTTCGTGAGTGGACTGTCGTAGTGGAAGGCCACGACGTCGCCCCTGCCATTGTTCACGTGCACGTCCAGCGCATTGTAGCTCGTGTTCATCTCTCCGCCCGTGAACCATCTCGACGACGGGCCTCTCGTTCTGCACAGCAACAGCTTTAATCAGCTAAAACAGCTCTAATCCTCCCTTTTGTAGCCTTAAACCGTTGCTACGTACGTGTCCAGCACCTTGGACCAGGGCTTGAACCACTCGATGTCCTGTGCGGCCCCAGCCCAGAACTCCTCGGGCCGCTCGAGGCTGCGGCGGTACTGCTCCGTGTAGCTGGCCACGTGTCGGCGCCACGAGAGACGCACACGACGCGCGGGGAGGGGCTGGCCACATGCCAAGATGCGCAACATGGCTAGAGTGAAGGTCGTTCGACTTGCTGGATACGGCGCCAAATGCGGAATGAACCGCCAACTTCAAGGTCGTACGCTGACTACTACCACCGGACGTTTTGTGGATACTGCCACTGAATGTACAAAAGGAATGAACGTTGCGTTTCAAAGCGAAATGGCTACGGATCTACCGTTTGCAGACGGGTTTTTAAAAGCGCTTGACGACAAGACTTGCCGTTGGCTCAGGGTGGAACTTTAAGTTACGAGCAACATCGCGATTCGCGATGGCACTGCCATGAATCATGGCCCATGCTCGAGCGAAGCGAATTGGATGGGATTCGCAATGCGGGGTTCGTGTACCATTTTGCCAAACATCAACTTCAACTTGGTCGACGGATCAACTTGGTACTGTAAAAGCCTTTAAATTTTACTACCTGTACCGGTGTAAAGGAAATGGTGATACTACATGTACAACCGGTATCGGTACGCTTACCTCGACTGCTCTCATAAATTACGTTGTGCATGTGCTCACTTCGATCGCCTGCTAATACATACCAGGTCGCTCAAGCTCGACAATTGCCCTGGCAAGTCTACTACATGTACGGATACTGGTCGATGACATTTGTGTGTCATTTTGGTCTAGCTGTGCAAGAATTGATCCAGCACAAAGTTTGTATTTTTGGTCTAGCTCATTTTTGCTCCTTCACAAAGTTTGTGTACCCTTTTGTGCACACAGCAAAATTCTAATTGTCTTTTAAAAGACATTTTAATGTATGAAAACATACCGAAATTCGTTTTTTTAAAAGACAATTAGAAATTTCGGTATGTTTTCATACCTGATATTATACTCTAGCCAACTTCAATCTCAATTGTCCTATTCGTTCTTACAAACCCTCTCCATCCCGATCGCACTTAGTCTTGCGTGCCAAAGTCCAACCGTGAGTCGACAACTTTCCTTCCCGAGTGAGCAGCCATGTTTTACTCGCAGATCATCCTGGCCAAGAAGGGGCCTCTGGGCAAGATCTGGCTGGCCGCCCACTGGGACAAGAAGCTCAACAAGCAGCAGATCTTCACGGCCGACATCCACAGCTCCGTGCAGGACATCGTGAACCCGCAGGTGCCTCTGGCGCTGCGAGTGTCTGGCCATCTGCTGCTGGGAGTCGTGCGCATCTACTCGCGCAAAGTGAAATACCTGTACGCGGACTGCAGTGAGGCGCTCGTGAAGATCAAGTTGGCCTTCCGTCCGGGGGTCGTGGACCTGCCCCAAGCCAATCAGCAGGCGGCGCCCAGCGCCATCAACGTGAGCAACTTTGGCGAGTTCGAGGCCGAAGTCACGTACTCGATTGAGTACGTTTTTTATTTTATTCGTTTTGAGAGGTGGGGTTTTATTTACCTCTGTTTTACGATATAGAGCCTGGCGGTGCCGTCGTTGGACGAATGGATTGCGGCCTCGAGTCAGACGATGGCGAGGCGTCAGGACATTACGCTGGCAGACCCGTTGGACCGGATTCGAGAGGAGAACGCGTTCGCGGAGAGAGGTGCAGATGGTTTTTTATTTCTTATTTGTGCTGGGTTTTTTTGCTGACTGGTTTTTATTGTTAGATGCTATTGCGATGGAGGACTCGTTCGGGGAGGGAGGAAACTGGCAGGCCTTCGACTTGGACGACAACTTCGGCGGCTCCGGACTGGATATGAGTGCGGTCAGTGACATTGAAGTGGCGAGAGAAGCAGATGCACCGATGTTGCCACTGGAAGATTCGGCGATTATAAACGACGGGAGAAGTCGGTGGACAGGAGCTCGTTGCTGCCAGGTGAAGAGCAGCCGGAGTTTGATTCAACGACGCGCCGTTCGAGATGCCGGCGGATGACGCTATGGAGATTGAGAACCCGGTGGAAGACCCGATGAACATTAGCGGCCCGACGCTCGATATCAGCACGGACATCCATGTCAGTCTTAACGGCTCTACGCGTGCGTCACTGGATGCCGCACTGGCTAATGTGGAGGTGGAGACGAACAGGCCCAAGAAGAAGAGGAAAATTGCTCGTGACACGGTCACGGAGCTGACCTCGTCCTTTTGAAAGAGGGATTGGAGGATACCTTGGACATTACCTGCACTCGGGAGTCGCTTACTTCAAGAAAACTGGAAGCAAGAGCGACTTTACTGGAGCAGACATGTTTTCTCGGCCGTGCATGATCAACATGGCGGAAGAGCTGCTGAACATGTTTAAGTTCACGATGAAAAAGCGGAAGTTCCCATTTAGCTCCAATGACGGAACCTCAAACCAACCCGAGGATATCGAGCTGACTCGGCGTATGAGCGAAAACTCTCGTGTGAGCACGAACTCGGTACGAAAGCTGCTCAGCTAAGTTATTCTACTGTTGGTACGATATCTCATGATTGACTTTATGATTAGGCTGGCCTGGACGTGACGACAGGGTCGTGTGATGCCTCAATGATGCATGACATCGAGGAAGAAGCCCATTTCGAATTTGCTGATATGGGTCCGCCCCAAGCGTAAGTACTTGCACTGCACGGTTGAAGCATTTCTCTCACAGGTTAATGTCATATCACCTTTTGAATTTTTAGTGATCGGGAAGATGAAGGCTTCCCAGACTATGAGATCGGAGCTCCATTTGAGCCTGAAGAGCAGCAGGACTTGGAAGACCTAAATGTGGATCTTGAGCTAGGTGCGGTGAACGATATTCGCGGCGATGCAAATGGCGTTACCGAAGTAGACCACGCGGACGCTTCGACTGCACAGCACAAATGGCACCCACACACCGTGAAGGTGATGAAGGTGCTGCGAAAAGCCCTCAATGATAAGGTACGGCGGACCCAAATGAATCGTTTCCAGGGTGCAATGAGCAGCAGCTGACTCTCGTTTGTGATATTTGTGCAACACTCAGGAAGAAGTAACGTACAAACAGCTCACAAAAAGAACCACGACCGACGAACAGCTGCCGCACTGTTCTTCGAGCTCCTCCAGCTGAAGACTCTGGACTACGTCGATGTTGACCAAGCTGCACCGTACTCTGACATCAAGATCTCTAAGGCTGCAAGGTTCTCGGAGCACATTCCTGCAGTGGATCGCGATACCAGCTGAGCTGGCAATTTTGATGGGTACAACTAAATAAGGCTTATGAACCGTCGGTGTGTTGCCAGGTTTTATTTTCGCGTGGGTGTTTTGCCGCTATTTATGTTAGATGCGAGCGCTTGGATGATGTTGACCTGTATTCTTTGTGCAGACTTGTGCTTGGGCGGTACTCGATCGTCAGCTGGAAGACAGGGAACGATGCACAGCTCTCCCGAGTTTCGGTCGCTGAAGGCCAAGATCCGTACACTATGCAAGCAGCGTCGCATTCGCCTCGAGGAGTTCATGAAGACGTTTGATATTCATCGGGTGAAGAAGATCAAGACCGAGCAGTTCAAGCGTGCACTTGACGTTACCGGCCTTCATCTGTCCACCGCCGAGATCAACCTCATCATCGCGAAGTACCGGCTCGCTGATGACCCCTCTTTCGTGGACTATCGACGTTTTTGTGACTTGATGGACAAGGTGTTCACGGTGAAAGGGCTTGAAGCGAAGCCAACTCTTCATGCAAGCAGCTATAGTGACGTCACAGATATCAAGACCTTCGCATTTGAGCTGCTGACACCTGCTGAAGAGGCCGTGCTTGCAGCCGTAAAGCAGAAGCTTTTCGCCGCGGTGATGAACAAGGGAATTGTTCTCAAGGACGTGTTTCACGATTTCGATCGAAGCAATGCCGGGAAGGTCACCAAGCCGCAGTTCGTCCGAGATATCTCCGACATCGTTGTATTGTCCTCGGAGGAGATGGACGTACTGCTGAAGGCATACGGCGACAAGTTGGACGTTCATTACCGTGCACTACACTTCGACATTTGCCCGGGCGCGTCTGGTGCTGGGGTCATGGCCGCGATGCCGCGCTCGCCAGAGCGACGCCACTTGTCTGCTCCAGCAGGAGCGGGCCATGGAGCTGCAGTTCAAGAACTCGAGGTGGGGCTGTCGGAATTGGTACTGCGCGACCGAATCCGTACGAAGAACTTCTTCACCGATTTCGATCAGCTACGGACAGGAAAATGCACGGAGGCTCAGTTCAGACGCTGTGTCAAACTTTGTTTCCCGGTTGTAACTGAAAGCGACTTGGCACTGCTTGTTCAAAAGTACGGGTCCGTCAAGAGTTTAGACACTACAAAGGTGGACTACGTGCGCTTCTGCAACTCCATCGATGGCAAGGCCAACCTGCAGGACAACAACTTCGATGATATTCTTGCTACCATCACGAAGGCAACACACCACTCGACAGCAGATAAGTGTTCACGTGCAATGCGAGGATCTTTGACCGAGTCAGACGCGAATGTTCATCAGGCAACGATGAACCGACTTCACACATTTTGCTCTACCCGTCGAGTTCTGCTAAAGCCAACCTTTCAAGACTTTGACAAGGGTAAGCGTGAACATATCACCGTTGACCAGTTCTTCCGCGTTATGACAATGTTCAAGCTTACGCTGAATGGAGAGAGCGAAAGACGGGCACTGCTTCAGCGATACTCGAGTGCACACGGCGAACGATTCGTGAATTACGTCACCTTCTGCTACGACCTTGAAAACTGGGGAACCGACAATCAACAGCAAAATGGACGTCCTTCCTCTCGAGGTGGCGTTGTATCAGAGATCATTGCACCGTCAAAGCTACGAGCTGATACATTCGAGGAGACCGCAGCTGAAACTCATGTTCGCTCGGTGCCCATGCTGATCCGCTACATCAAGCAGACCATCAAGCGTGATCGTATTCGCTTGGAAGAATACTATCGGGATTTCGACAAACTGCGTCATGGCAAGATCACTGCAGCTCAGTTCTGGGCGGGATTGAATGCTGCAGGGTTTCTTTTGTCTCGAGAAGAGATGGCGCTACTGGGTGACGAGTACGCGTGCAAGGAAGTCGACAGTATGGGGAAGCACTGGATCGCCTGGAAGTCATTTGTGGATGACGTCGAGAGTGTGTTCACTGTTAAGGGGCTGGAGCAAAAACCTCACCACGATTTGAAGACACTGGAGGCGCGTGAAGGGCAGTT
This sequence comes from Phytophthora hibernalis, assembly GCA_012656075.1. Taxonomy (NCBI): domain Eukaryota; phylum Oomycota; class Peronosporomycetes; order Peronosporales; family Peronosporaceae; genus Phytophthora; species Phytophthora hibernalis. The sequence continues at coordinate 1,460,499 of JAAKBF010000009.1, forward strand.
TGGTGGCGTCGTTGTGGACAAGGACCTTTCTACAGACGAGGAAGACCACGTCAAGAGAGTCATGCTCACCATGAAGCGGGCCATTGACCGCCAGCGCATGGAAATTAAACCGGCGTTTGAGGACTTTGACCGCTCCAAGCAAGGTTTCATCTCTGCGACGAAATTCGAGCGTGTGCTGTCAATGTTCTCGCTTTTGCCAGCTCAAGCCGCTGAAGCTCGGTTGCTGCTCATCAAGTTCCGAGAGCAGACGGCAATTGGCACGAGCAACACGCTGAGTTCCATCTGCGACGTCAACTATCGCGCGTTTCTCCAGGCGCTTCATATTCTTGGGGGCTACACCAATAATGCTAACAGCGAAGACATCCGAAATCTGGTGCTACCCGGCAGCGTTGCGTATCGCCAAGAGCTGTACCAAAGTGGCATCATGGACAACGATGCAAACAGGCGAATGGCGCGAGGCAACCACGCAGGTGCAACTGATCTGCCACAACTTCTCGCGGAGTTGCGTCGCCAGCTCAGCACCAAACGCATTCGCTTGAAAGAATTCATCGTGGAAGGAGACAAACTGCGGTCTGGCGAGATCACAGTTGCCAAGTTTCACACGGCACTCAACCGCAGCGGCTGCGTGTTGGACGCGTCCGACATCCACACGTTGAGCGTGCACTTCCGGTCGGCTAGAAACCCGGACAAGATCGACTGGCGAACCTTTCTGGAATGCTTGGACTTCTCGCACGGCGTGCCCACTACAGCAACCGCCGCTTTCAAAGGAGAGCAGCAAGACAGCGTGGACGAGTTTGTCAAGCGCATTCTCGAGCGCATTCGCAACGAAGTGAATCACCGACGTCTGCACATGAAGCCCTACTTCCACGACTACGACCACAACAACGTCAACTACGTCACCAAGTTCCAGTTCGCTGCAGTGCTCGACATGATGCACCTGTGCTTGAAACCTGCAGAAGTGCAGTCACTCACCCACCAGTTCGCGCAGCGCGACGGTCGCAAAACCACCGACGACGTCAACTACCTCACCTTCATCCAGGCCGTCGACTCGGACTACTCTTGATCCCCACCACTATAACACTTGACCCTTTAATACACATCCGTCTGCCAAAAGCAAAGCATTACAGTTATTAACAAGCGCCTGTCGGAAGGGCGTCATTCTAAAGCCCGGCCTCGTCAAGCAAAAAGTGTCCGTCGTCTCTCGCCTTTTTGGTTGCCTCGTACCGGAGCACACACACGCCGTTGCGACATCCTGCGTCCTGTTCACCTCCTGCTGTGGATGAGCGACATGAACTCGCTGCGCGTGCGCGGGTCGCTCTTGAACACACCCAGCACAGAGCTCGTGACGGTGCTGGCACCGCTCTTCTCGACGCCGCGCATGACCATGCACATGTGGGTGGCCTCGATCACGACCGCCACGCCCTTGGGCTCAATGACGCCCATGATGGCGGTGGCGATCTGCTTGGTCAGTCGTTCCTGCACCTGAAGTCGACGCGAGAAGACCTCACTCACGTGCGAGTTTACTGAGACCCAGCACCTTCCCGTTGGGGATGTAGCCGATGTGCACCTTGCCCGTGAACGGCACCATGTGGTGCTCGCACATGGAGTACAGGTCGATGTCCCGCACGATAACCATCTCGTCGTGGTCCTCCTCGAACACGGCCTCGTTCAGTACGTCCTGTAGACTCTGGCCGTAGCCCTTGGTGTTGTATAGCAGGGCCTTGGCCATGCGCATGGGCGTCTTCACCAGTCCTTCACGGTTAGGGTCCTCTCCGATGCACTCGAGTAGAGTCGTGACGGCCGCCGCCATCTTCTGCAGCTTCTCGTGGTCTTGGATGTGGTCGTCTGGAGTGCGGGAGGGCAGCGTCATGGACAACTGGGACAGCGTCTCGTCACGGGACACACGCGGAGACTTGGCAGCCGACGCCTGCAGCAGGAAGGTGTCATTGCTGTTAGCTACGTGCAGGTCGCTGGTGGTTGAGCTCAGTGTCGTCGTGATGGGGGCCATGGCTGTAGAGAGGAAGGACGAGCTCTTGGCTTGAAGGCCAAACGTTGCGGAATGACGGGATGAGGGCAGACGAGAGGTGCATGGCGCTGAGCGCCACTTGATTGGCGGAAAGAGCGGCTGTTTGACGCCTGCTTAAAATGCCTACTTTAATATACCTACGTTTTGGGCCGACTTTAAGATGCCTAGTTGTAATTGGGCCAATCATTGGAGACGGATGTTATGTTGCGCTAGTCATGAGGCGAGGAGGTGGCGATGACGGGAGGAAGCGCGTGGGCGAGCACCATGACGGCAGCTTCGGCGTGTACATGTCGCACAAGATCCAGAAGCTGCGTGGACAGAACGAGAGTTTGGCGTCGGCGTATCCTCCGTCGGGCGTTTTCCAGGGCGTGCACGTGTATGTGGATGGGTACACTGTACCCAGTAAGGAGGAGATCCGCCAGCTTATGTTGCTGCACGGAGGCGGCTTCGAACACTACGAAACGAACCGTGTGACGCACATTATCGCAACTCATCTTCCGGCGTCCAAGTTGCTGCAACTTAAGTACGTTCCTGCAACTTGAAGTTGAAGGTGAAAAGTTGCATTAAGAGTTGCTGCTACGACGTAGGAAAGCGAGGAAGCCGCTGCCGGTGGTGCATCCAGACTGGGTCGTGCAGAGCATCGAGAAGAAGAAGCTGCTACCGGTGGAGCAGTTTCTCTATGCAGGTTTTGCAGACCCAACCCAAGGAAGCCTCTTTAGTTTGTCAGGGTCTTTCTCAACCTCATCGGCCAAGGAGAGTCCTGCTGTTGCAGTTCAAGTTGAAGCGAGGGCTGGTGCTGCCGATCCAGCGTCTAAACACGTTGAAGAGAACGAGGGCGGACCGGATACTTTGGCCATTGAGGAAGATGAAGATGATTTGGACGTGTTGGAGGACCCACCGACGACTCCACCAGCACAGGCGGCGGGTGGAAACAGTACGACTACAGCTGCCAAAACTCGGGCCAATTCAACAAGAGATGGTCCTGAGTTTGTGAGGCATTTTGCCAAGTCTCGGCTGCACCACATTGGTACGTGGCGAGCTACGTTCCAACAGAAAGCTGCCGAGTTTCAAGCAAAATACAAGGGTGGGGCGGTAACACGAGCTCCGGCCTCGTCAAGTGATCGGGTAATTCTCCACGTGGACATGGACTGTTTCTTCGTTGCTGTAGCTGTGCGTGGTCGACCAGAGCTGCAGAAGGTGCCGGTTGCTGTTGCTCACTCTGAAATGCCGGGTCGTCCGAGATTTCGTCGTGTAACTACTTGGCACGCGCGAAAGGTGTCGGAGCGGGAATGTTCATGCAGACTGCTAAGGAGTTGTGCCCTGAGCTGGTTGTACTGCCCTATCAGTTTGACGCTATTCAACGCGTCTCGTTTCAGATTTACGACATTTTCTTTTCGCAGACCCCGTACGTGCAGGCTGTCAGCTGCGATGAAGCATTTCTCGAGTTTGGGAAAGGAACTAATGGGCTGGAGAAGGCAAAGGCAATTCGTCACGAGATATTCATCGAGACAGGGTGTCCTGCTAGCGTCGGTGTATCATTTAACGCCCTTCTTGCAAAACTGTGTTCAAAGAAAGCAAAGCCGGATGGAATTTACCAAATTGAAGACCAGAGCCAAGCAGAAGAACTCATGCTATCATTGAGAGTTAGCGATGTGCCTGGTGTTGGATACAAGACTGGTGCAAAGCTCGAAGACCTGGGCGTGGAAGATGTCCGAGAGTTGGTCTCTATGACAAGAGGTGAACTTGTGCAATCTCTTGGGAAAGCGATTGGCGAGATGCTGTATAATTATGCTCGAGGAATTGATGTGCGTCCAGTGTCCATGGAGTCGAACACGATGAGGAAAAGCGTATCTGCTGTTGTGAATTTCGGTATTCGTTTTGAGAAATGGGAAGACGCAACTGCATTTCTGATGGCACTGGGTGAAGAACTAGGCCTCCGTCTTCGGAATTTGAAGGTGCGGGCTAAAAATCTGACACTTTTAATCAAGAAACGGCGGGAAGGCGCTCCAATCGAGCCTTCAAAATTCATGGGTCATGGCATTTGCGATAACTTCTCCAAGAGCCATGTGCTGGCTCAAGCTACAGACGATCAGGTTGTGATTGGCAAGGCTTGCATCGAGCTTCTTCGACAACTTAATGTTCCGAGCGAAGAACTCCGAGGAGTTGGTGTACAGGCAACAAAGTTGGTTTCAGATGCCCCAAGCGTAAACCAGCGAAGTGGACAACTTTTCCAGGCTTGGCTAAATGACTCTGCTCAAGAAACGAAAGATGCAGGTTCATCGCGAGGGTCAACTGTATGTGAACGAGAGGAAGGCGAAACCAAAACGGAGGATGATGAACCGAGAGAAAACAGGAGTAATAACGACTTTGCAACTACGACCTTATCTCAGATTAATATGAGAGTGCTGGAGGAGCTACCTGAGCAGCTTCAGCAAGAAATCTTGTCTTCGTATCATCGAGGTGGTGCATCCACCACTAGCGTCCAGACAAATCGTCAGCCATTGCCACTACCAAAGCGGAAAACTAATGGAAAGGCACCGCTGCGACGGAGAAAACCAGCGCGAAACATATTCGATTCCAAGGCAAACAATCGGCTTGCTGACGCTGCGCAAAGCACTGCGGGGACGCGAACGGAAAGGAGGACGCACTGAACGATATCCGGATGTCCCAAGTCGACTCAGAAGTGTATCACTCGCTTCCATTTGCTATGCGCAGAGAGATTGACCGGTATGCAAAAAGCGAAAGTCTTCATCAACTGTTGCCCCTATTCCTCCAAAACACAAGGCTCCATCTGACAGCAGGATTGAGCAACTTGCGAAGAAGTCGGCTCCATTGATGTTACCGAAAATTGAAACCCTGTACGCAAATCTTGTTGAGAGTCTTCAAGTTGCTGCTATCACTGATGAAAGCGATGGTGGACACCCTGGTGAAAGCACTCAAGCGCAGTCTGCTGCGTTCGATGCTATCTACTCGCGCATTTTGGTCGAAGTGGAGAATCGAACGCTCGACCAGGCTTTAAGAATGCTACGCTTCCTTCGACGTAAATGTTCCAGTGCAACCAACCCCACGGAACTCGCAGACATTTTGCAGCGCGGCTTCAACCACATTCTCAATCTTATGAACAAGGATATTCGGCGGCATTTCAATGGAATGTTATCGCTACGTTTAGTTTCGCCACTATGAAACAGGATCGTTGCTGGGTAGCTCTTCTGACAATTCAGTGTGTATTGTATCTGTACTAACCTTGATCTACTCACTAACATGCAAAGTGTCTTACTCAACACCGACGCCACATCTTTCAACATCGTCTGCTAGTATCGTGTGAAGTTTGTAAAGCGCCTCAGAAGCAGTTGGTCTCTTTTTCGGGTCAACAGATACGCAGGCCTTGCCCAGCTCCACGATGGATTTAATTGCTTCATCGGAAAACTTGACATGCAGCTTCCCAGTTGCCACCATTTGCAGGATGGCTGGCTCGGGCATTTGCCGACTCGAGTCGTTGGGGTCTTTGGCGTGCCAGTAAGGTGATGAATGGGTATCTAACTCAGACAACACAACACCGAAGGAAAATATGTCGGCCTTGTCGTCGTACCTGTCTCCGATCATGACCTCCGGTGCCATCCACAAACAAGTTCCAACACCTCCAGTCATCGACTCGTTCACGCGCTCTCGGGATGTCCCGAAGTCTGTAAGTTTCGCGTCCAGCTTTTCGTTCAGCAAGACGTTCTTGGACTTGAGATCACGGTGAATGATCGGAGGCTCCAGCGAATGCATATACGTGAGCGCGTGGGAGATATGCAGCGCGATCTTGAGTTTGTCCCTGTTGAAGCCCATGGGGTAGTCCTGCTCTTCGTAGTCGCTCAGCAACGCCTTCAAGTCACCTCCAGCCATGAATTCAGACACAACGCACATGTTCGTCAACGAATCCCAAGCCACACCGATGAACTCCACAATATGAGGGTGTTCCATTGACGCCATCATCTTGACCTCCGCTAGCAGGTCAACGACGTGCGAAATACTGCGTCGAGTTTCAGGCAGAAGCATCTTCACAGCGACGCGCCGATTGTTGTAAAGTCCAGAGTACACGACACCAAAGCCTCCGCGACTCAAGAGCTGCACCACAACGATTTTGTCACGGGGATCCGAGCTGCCACGACGAAATCGTCTTCCCACGGACGATTCATCGTCGTTCCTTGAAATGTCGAGCTCGTACTTGCTCTGGGGACGAAAGTCCGGCCTGAACGTTGATAGCTGGAGCCGAAGCTTGAGAGAACCGGAGCAACGGAGCGAGTGGTGGTGTGTTCACGAAAAGTGGAGCACGTGCTGCTGCTTTGCGGTAGGAATATGGGCCCACTCACTGGTTTGGACATGAACACCATGTCGTCAGGCTCCAGCATCGCGACACTATCGTTTGGGTCAGTGAATCTCGCGAGTGTCAACTTCCGCTTTGTCGATCTCCACTTCCACACAACAAACCCAACAACACACAGGATGAGCACACTAGCTACCGTGACAGCACCAGCGACTGTGGCCCCACGAAGACTCTGCCCACTGGCAATAGCAGTCGACGACTGCGGCTCCACCGAAGTGTCCGAAGACGTTGACGTGGTTTCACGGGTGTAAGAGCTTGAGCTGGAGGTGCTGACGTTTGTACTGATGTAAAATCTGCTGGACTGGTAGCACTTGTGCGTCGACACCTGCGTCTTGTCCGCTGTCGATGTAGATGCTGGTTTGATGCTGCAGTTGGGGGCCAGAAAGAAAGGCATGTTCACCGAGCCGTCATCGAGTATCGTGGCGATGGTGGACGCGTTGCTGGCTAGAGAAATGGCTTCGATCGCGAATGGCACGCAGCGGTTCGAGTCTTTCACGGCGTGCGATTGCTGGTACGTGTCTTCGCTGCAGTTGCTCGCTTTGAACTGGTCCATCCCGATGTACCTGGTGCCTTTGAACGCTGCTGCAATGATTTCGTGGGCCGTCGCATTGACACAAGTCGTCTGGTAGTAATACGAGTTGTCCCCGAATTCTATGAAGCTGCAGGGATGAGGCGTACAGCTCGAGGGGTTCAAGACCTGCATAGTAAACGGAGCACCCGAGCACTGGCTGTCGTCGTACATTGCCACCGCTTTCGACACCGCTGCAAAAGTGCATACACTGCAGCCCAAAAGCACCAGAGAGATCACCACGAACGCCCGACATGACATCAAGGACATGGTCGTTCGAGAATGAGCAGGACACTAGAACGAAGCCCTCGCGACGGAACTTCCGACTCTCATCCAGTGTCAGACGTCCAGAGGCGAAGAAGGACCTTCATGGAAGGCGTGCAGAGTTGGATGTCAAATATCTCGGAGCCCCGGCTCCATTGAGCTGGGGGCATCCATCCAAGCGTGTCTTATTTGTCTTCATCATCTGGAATGGTGGAGTGCTACGCGTCCGCGTCGTGGTGTTGTCCGGAATGCTTCCGAAAGGCTTCCAATGGCAGCATGGAGATTCTCTGCCCCCGCTTTCGACCGCGGTTTAGCTCGATACATCTCCCTCTCGCTTGATCGTAGGAGCAGGTGACCACCTCGCCCTGGACAAAATGCACATGATGAACCATTCGTTCATAGGGTGATGGCAGTCAAACGGGGCCCTACTTGTTGGGTGAGCTGCTGGCGATGGAGGAAGTCCGTTTGGGTGGTGTAGAAGACGTATTCGCGCTGCTTGATGCCTCTGTCCGTAGATGCAGCGTCGACGTTCTGCTGCTCTTTGTGTCGCAGCTCCAGGCGTTTGGCCTCGACAGCTTCTTGCTTCGAGATGCCGTCGTACTGCTCCAGCTTGGCAGCACGTCCACGTTGCTGGAACTGCTCCTGGATGGACACCATCCCTCTAAAGGCCTGCAGCAAAGAGTCGTGCACACGACGTCCGGACTCCTTGGGCTCCAGAACAGCCAACGTGGACGCGACCGCTTCCAGCGTTGACATGCAGCCCTCCATGGGCTCCCTACAGACACCACTTAGACCTCACCCACCAAGTCAACTACGAGTCGTTCCTACCGTCTCAAGTCGCCGTAGATACTACGTGTCGGTGCTTCATCTTCCAGACAAATGTACTGCCAGCTCGCGCCTCGCGCCTCCCAGTCGCGCGCAGCCTTCTCCCAGTGGCTCCTGTTTCGTCTCGCAATCTTCTTGGCCTCTTTCCACGTGCCGTCGATGACAATCAGCAGCACGCGTTTCACTGCACCTTCGTCTCCACTCACAGCTAACGACTGGGCTTCCTCGTCCGGGAAGAGCACCATGGCCGCGTCGAAACTGTCATCGCCTCCGTCATACAGCAACGCGTCCAGCTGCTCACTCACCCCGGGGCCACAGTCGCAGTCGTCGTCCACAGTCACGAGCGTCACGTCCTCAAGCGTCTGAGCCAGCACGGGCACCGACGAGATGGCCGCGCGCCGTCGCTTCTCGTGCGTGTGCTGCAGCACCAACACGTGTGTCCGCTCCGTAGCCAGCAACTCCTCCGGCAGCGACGCGCAATAGCAGACACGAGACGGGCGTCTGCACCTCGCACAAGCCTCTCGTCGTAGAGCGTCCTCCGCCATCCAAAAATAATAATACGACCAACCTCGCCACCGTCACAAAAGGACCCCTTCCAAAAAAGACACTTGCTAAAAGATCACAAAATGCTAACGTCAGGATGACAAGAGGACGTTCCGTTTCGGATTTAATTAAGCTACCGTCTCTTAGGCCGTGGCCTGGAACGCAGGCTCCACGGGGGCGGCGGCCTCGATGGCCGGCACCACGGGGGCCGTGGGCTCCACGTACGGGCGGTATACCTCCTCCTTGGGCTCGAGGATCGTGACCACGTCGTCCAGCGCGCTTGGGGCCCTGCTTGCCCGTGGGGTCGTGCGGCAGCATGATGGACACCTTGACGCCCAGCACGCCCTGGCGCATGAGCACGTGACGCACAGCCGTGTCCACGTACTCAAGAGACGCGTTACCGGTCTTGACCATGTAGCCCTCGTTGAACTTCATGGCCTTGGCACGCTGAGCGCGCAGCTTGCCGGACACAATGACCTGCACGCCCTTGGCGCCGGCCTCCATGATGAAGCGCACGACCGAGTAACAGGCACGACGCACGGCAAGGCCACCCAGCAGACGGTACTTGAGCGACTCGGCCTGGGCCTGCGAGCACAGACCACGGTTGGCCACGCGCTCGGCGTACAGCTCCACGGCTCCGTCCGGGAAGTTGAAACGCTTCTGCACGACAGAAGTCAAGGCACGAATGCGCTGGCCCTTCTCGCCCAGCACCTCCTGCGTACGCGTGGCGCGGATGATGATCTCCGTGCGCATGGGCGTGACGCGCACCTCCACTCCAGAGTAGCCGTCGCCGTACAGCTCGCGCTGCAGCAGCTCGTTGAGCTCGGCGTAGAACACACCGTCGGCCACGAATTTGCGCTTCTTCGAGATGTTGGTCGCCATCTTGTCTTCTGGAGATTCCTGAGTGAGCTGCTGGGGCAGTGGGCGGAGGGAATGCAGCAAATGCCAGCCAGTGGTTTAAGTTAAGTGGTGTGCACCACCTAAATTCGTGTGGTTGACAAACACAGTACCGTACATGTCAAACTGTCTGTCGTAGGCGTTATTTTACGTCGAGCAGAGTGTCAGAACGTGCGTATAATGGAAGGCGAGGTTGTGACGTCGACATCACGGGTGCTGGCGAGCGACACAGGCACGAAACGCCAGCGCATCGAGCGGTTGATTGAGCGTGGGGATCTTCTGGCCAACGCCCAGCAGGGACGACAGTTGACAGAAGCCTGTACGCCGCGTACGAGTCGCGTCTCCGAGGCATCTCTTTCGACGAGTTTCTCGGCGCGACGGTCGTCCTGGACGCCCCACGAGGACGCAAAGCTGCGGGAGCTGGTGCAGCAATTAGGACGCAGCAGCTGGAGCGAAATAGCGGCCCAATTCCCGTCCCGAGACCGGAAAAGGTGTCGCGAGCGGTTCGTTAACCACTTGGCGCCGTCGATGGCGACTGCGAGCGTGTGGACTGCGCAGGACGACGAGAAGCTACTGCAATTGCAGCGCACAATGAGCTCCCAGTGGGCGAAAATGGCCCAGCAGTTCCCAGGAAACAGCCCCGAGAGTGTCAAGAACCGCTGCTTGATGTTGGCGAGGAGAGCAGCTCACAAAGGACCTGCAGACAGACGAGCAACACCGCAACGGTGGACGACAGTAGAGAAACAGAAGTTGAAAGCTTTGGTGACGACCCATGGAGCCAAGAACTGGCTGTTCATTGCGTCGCAACTTCCAGGGAGGACGGACTTGCAGTGTCTGCAGCAATGGTACAGGACACTGGACGGGAAGGTGGTGAAAGGCAAAGGGACGTGGACGCAGGAGGAGGACCGAGTGTTGGTGGACAAAGTGGCTGAGATTGGGAGGAAGTGGACTGAGGTGAGATGCGGTGGTGACTTGGTGATGGAGATTGTGCTGACTTACAACGTGGTTGCTACAGGTTGCTGCGTTCTTGCCTGGTAGAATTGGAAACCAGTGCCGCGAGCGGTTTTCGAACCACTTGGACCCAGCGATTAGTACGGTGAGTGACGTAGTTGTTTGTACTGTTTTGATGGTCTCCTCATGATACTTGGCGACAGGAACCGTGGACGGCAGTGGAAGAGACGATTTTGACAGAGGCCATTGGCAAATACTCGACGCAGTGGGGCTTGATTGCTGCAGAACTGCCCGGACGAAGTGAGAACGCTATCAAGAACCATTGGTACTCGCGCGAACGGCGACGTATGTTAACATCGGCGTCGACGATCACGTTATCAGCAACAGAGCAGTGCTGACTACCGAGATGGAGGATCTCTTTGTGCTAGCTGCCCGGATTTCGGCTTGTAGCGGACCGTAACAACAGCCTTTTGAACGACGATGGCAGGGAATTTCGACTTGCTACTACGAACGAGGCACATCCATCTGCGAACCTTGAAATGAGACCCAATGCAAAGGGTTAAGCTCGAGCTGGCAGAGTATGCAACAGGCGCAGTAGATTTTGTAACTAGAGGCTTCGACTGCACGCCTGGGGCTGATGCGGCATTTCTTGGAATGCGAGCTGGCGAAACTGGCCAAGTCGAAGCCTGGGGTTGTGATACGGATCTGCATCTCGCATACTCCAATGTATTTCGTCGTCTAGCAACGAAGGGTAGCGTATTGAGGCACTTCATTAAATGGGTGATTGGCATACTGCTCGCTCGGCAGTTTCTGAGGGTGGTGTTGAGGTCATTGAAAAGATCTATTACCAGGTGTGGGCTAGAATCTTGGAAATTATAGTTACCAGGTGTGGGCTAGAATCTCGATCTCCATACCTGGAAATTATCTGCACTACTCAATCGTTGTAAAAGCTCTTGCAAGCCTGACGATGATCATCGCCATGATCGGGTCAAGGATCGGGTCAAGAAGCGGGTCAAGGATAGATCGCGTCTGTGGCATTACCACGGAGAACCCTTCAAGAACATGCTCAGCGGTGTTACGAAAACATGCATTTTTTCGGGGATTTCGAGGTCGTCTTTGCCATTTCCTGTTTGACTACGATGGTATCCGATATGACTTTCCTGACCGAGGTGGAGAGCTTCTTGGCCTCCTGCGACTTGCCATCACTTCCCTCATCGCCGACTCGAAAAGGATCGGAAAAAGACAGCCAACCACAGCCCAAGCGCTCAAAAACTAATTTTCATGCCGATCAGGCTACTTCAACTTCATCTAACAGAGCGAACGAAGATAAGGACGCCAACTCTGCAAATACTGAGGATTCACAAGAGAAGAAGAAATGCAAGTCGTATTATAGGCGTTGTCAAATGGAACGTACAAATCTGCAGCGGCAGGTGATGGAATTAACGGCGGAACTTGACGGGCGACGAAAGCCTAAGGAAGTAAGCCACTGCGTGTGGAAGGCACTTGCAAAGTATCAAGAAGAAGAACGATCGAAGGCTGAGAACCTGCAGCGTCAACTTCAAGCGGCCATTGACGCCCGAGCTGCTCTTATCAATGAGTTTTCAACGATATTGCAAAACGGGGTCGACAGCTTAGGAGAAGACGCCCATTTGATCGACGATAAGCACTCTTCCGATCAACACCAGACAACTCGAGTTGACCCAATCAACAACGCGTGGCACATCGGCGGATTCGAAGAAGAATGTGGTCAAACCGACGATGAGGACGCCTGGAGAGACTCTGGGCAGGGGAAGAGTATGCTAGAAGCTTGTTCATCAGAATTGACCAATACAGTACAACTTACTCAGCTTGCGTTCATCCTAGTACTAATCAAGGAGCAACTTTTCAAGCTTACTCGCAATTTCACCGGCATTCGTGGTGCTCGTGTTAACCACCACACCAGCAAACTGCTTTACGACTGGGTCATGTTCTCCCACCACCGCTCCACTGAAATTCATTGGGATATAGCGAGCGCAAAGGCGTAGTATGGAACTATCCTCCCTCTCAATGGAAGGCGTTAACGTTCCCCACCCGATTTCGTCAGAATGCATACCAGAAAACCCTCCTTCACCCTCGCCAAATACTCGCCACACCACGACCATGCGATTGTCTTCTTGGTACCAACGGTTGATCACACGAAGAAGGACCGACGCAACCTTGCCTGTCTTCAGGTGGGTTGTGACGCGAAACTTGATGACCACCGTGCTGTCAGGGTCTTCCATCCCGTCGTAAATCCGTTGATCTTTCTCTTGATGGAGTCGAAGTGTGTGCTTCAAATTGCTGCAAGACTGCTCAAAGTTGGTCGGTATCGCTCGCTTGTCGGTGTACCGGAAGAACATTTTGCCGTTCTCATCTCGTAGCTCATCCGTAGTCATGCCGCAGTTGCAATCCGTAGCGTCAATCCTGAAGACGTCGAACATCTCGTCGGTCTGAGCGTAGATGGCGTTGAAGGTTTTCTCGGAAGTCTTGTAAAACTCTGTGTCGAACGACTCCAGCCGAAGCATAGCTGGCTCAAAGTGGGTATCACCTTCGCTTGGCCGCTGCAAAGTAGTGACGTGAGCGAATTCCTCTTGAACCAAACCTTGGTACATCTGAATCAAAGTGGTCTGCGCCGTAAGTGCAGCACGCAACTTCCGCTGTCGCTTCTCAGAGACTAAACGGGACTCCAAATGACAGGCTGCAACCATTCTCCAGCCCGTCATGGACAACAGTCTACTCGGCTCCTTGGCCAGTTTTGCCTCGAGACTTTCCACCTCCAGTTCCAGCAGTTCACGCTCAGCTCGTCGCCGTTTGCGATACACTTGATGCCGGACACGTTCCTCCTTGGTCACGAGTGCTTGCTTTTAGCCTCGTCACCGTTCCCGTTACTGTCAACTGCCTGAGGGGATGAACTTTCAATGCCGTGTGCCGCTTGAGTTGACGAAAGCGTTGGCAGATCGCACATGTCCAAGAAACCTTCCACCTCGGACAGGAATTCAGCGTCCATGACGTGGTTTGTGCTGACGAGAGAGTCGTGAAGACTGCAGTTGCAAATGTATTTATGCCGTGATGGTAAACCAGAGAAGTCAGAGTTATGCCGCGGTATAACGGAAAACGGGATGACGGATGGGTCATTCTGGATGGCGCGTGCAAAGTGTGTTGCCTCTGCTTTAATCACAATGGGGAAATTCATAGGGTTTCCTCGCTACCGGGTGCTTGTATTCATAAGAAGGCGACACTCACCTCATCGAACGACTTGCCTGTATTACGTTATCGTGCTCACGCACCAGTCAATTGCTGTCGATGGGTCAAGCGAGACCTTGGAGCAATCCTAGTTTGCGAAATATGTCGTGGACATCTGCTTGATGTCCTGTTTGAAGTCTGTTCGCTTGCTCACTCTGGTACATGTATCACGCACAATAACATCGTTGCACAACACCTTCTTCTCCAAAGTTGTTGCTAGATTTCATAGACTCAAAAATGGTTGCGTGCCGTGCCAAAGTAGCGACACCTTAGATTCAAAACTTCGTATTAATAGACGAGTTTGTACGCAACGAACACAGAGCTAACGCGCCGACAACGGAGCATTCTAGCATTGAAGAAATACTTGACAGGAGATCCTACTCAACAACAGCAACATTCCTGTCCTACCCAGCATCGACAACATTCCTGCTATCGCCATAAACTTTGTCCGACGATGGTGGATTACGACGGGCCAACGATTTCGAGCGAAGTTGAGTTTTCGTTCATTTTTGATTCAGCTATGACGTTGTCAGATGCAGATGCTGCATTCCTCGCCGAGGTAGAAAACTTCCTTGTTGTGTCTGACCTTCCAGAGCTGCCTTCAATCAACAACAACAACGACGACGCTATCGATTCATCATCGCCATGGACAGACTCTGCTGAGAATAAAAGTCTACCGGTAGCTCGGATCGCTCTACCATCGACCAGAAAAACACAAGACACAAGCAAAGTGGAGTCAAAGCAGAGGCGCAGCTTACAGCGTGAGAGACGAAAACTCGAACGGGAAAATTTGCTGGAAGAAGCTGAAAAACTCGCGACTACGCTGCTAGAGGTGCAGAGTTCCAAAAGGAGGCGACAATGCTATCTGCCAAAGTGTGGGAAACACTTGCACATCGTCAGCTTCAGAGTCGCTTGACTTCAGAAGAGGAACAGCGTTTTCTTTATGCAGCGATTAACTCGAAAGCTGCTGCAATTCAGGAGCTTTGCTATCATCTCACAGGACCGGAGCCGAATGACTCTTTTTCCCAATGCAAGAGGATTCGGGTGGAGCCTTCTGATACTGCTTTTTACGAGGCCTTTCTCCAAGAACTGGATAGTACCTACGCCGAGGCGGATAAGGCTTTGCTGAGTTGTGCGATGGACGCGATTCCAGGGAGCTGGAAAAGTTTCAGGAGGTCCTGGAGAGAGGATGACACGACGGGCTTCTTACTTAACACATCTATCAGTGCTACCGATCGAGTTTCGATCGGCATTGGACAATTTGTGGCATGCAGCGCGTTTGCCTCATCGCCAGGAAGGTCGGCAACATTTTGATGGGGTGGAAGACCACGGCAATACAGCCGGGTTCAAGTTTCGCGTTACAAGACGTATCTCGGGACGAGTTATGTCGATGATGCAGCGCTCGGTCACTCGTCGGTATGAAGAGAACAGTCGTCTTGTACTTGTTTGGCGCTCCTTTCTGGAAGGTGAAGGTGATTTCACCGGCATGCATGCAAATGAAACGGGCTGGACCGAGCTTATCCCCTCGGATAGAGGCACGTTAATGAGAACGTGCATCCACCACGTGCCGATGCATTTTAGCAGCGTGGTGAAACCTGAAGTCGAGCAGTTTACTAGCATGGTCCTGGATTCCGTGTCTGACGATGGCGACGAAATCGCCAAGAGAATCGAGAAACTCAACCTTACCGGTGAAAGCCAGGTTGCAGATAACGTGAATGGTTCGTAGCCTACAGGAACTACCGGTAGGCCCTTTACTTTCGCAATCGATAGCTCTTGGTCACGACATAAGCGACCGAAAATTAATTTGCTCTCCGATACTGTTCGTAGCAAATTTACAAAAGCGAACGAACACACCGTCAACAGACAGAAACCAAGTTGTTGATACGATACATGTACCGGTATGTACAGTACACGTTGTGACCCCGGCACACCCGACAACTTGAACACGCACTTCAAGTGAGACCTTGTCCGACGATGGTCATCACGGTTTGATTACGCAGTTTAGCTGCCGTTGGTGGTGCTCACGTTCGGCACTTTCCATTTCGCAATGTCGACGATAGACGACGCTGCATTTCTCGCTGAGGTGGAGAAGTTCCTGACTGCAAGCGATCTACCAACAATAAATGTTGTTGGTGATGGTGACGAAAAGATCGAATCATGGTTAGAACACGAAGCAAAATGCATCGTACACAACGCAACCAAGCGCGAGCTGGACAGGGAAAACGACCGAAAGAGGCGAAGAAAGTATCGTGCGCGTCGACAAGTTGAACGAGACAGTTTGAAGCTCGAGGTTAAAAACTCACGGATGAGCTGCATCAGGCCAAAGGACTGTGCGAATCGACTTGGAAGATACTTGCACAGCGACAACTATCAGCTCGGCTGAGCTCTGAGGCGCAGCAGCGACAACTGTACGAGGCAATCAATGTCCAAGGAACATTGGTGGAGGAGACCGGCCGCCTTATCTGCAAGAAAGAGGATGCAGAGCTTTGCCAGCCAAACCACATCAGACTTGAGCCTTCCGATTTCGAGATTTTCGTGACGTACATCGATGATCTGGATAAAGTCTACGCCCAGACCGACGCAACGTTGTTGTCCTTGGAATTGTCAGCGAAAGAAAACTGGAATAACCCCATCAATATTTGGGATGAAGACACAGACACAGGATGTTTAAACTTTCGAGGCAAAATCACCATGCCGTTCGACTTTCGGGAACTGTGCAAGCATCAATGGCAGGCTGCCCATTTGTTCCACCGCCAGGAGAGTCGAGAGCCGTTCGATGGCGTAGAAGACCCGGACAACACGCTCGCGTTAAAGTTTCGCGTTAAAACTCGCTTGGGCTCCGGCCAGGTCGGGACCGCACTGCAGCGCATCGTCATCCGTCGATATCAAGAAGGCGAACGAATGGTTCTCGTCTGGAGGTTGTTCACCGAGGGTGAGGGGATGTTCACTGGCATGCATTCGGACGAGACTGGGTGGGGCGTTGCAACGCCGACTCAAGACACAATGAGAGCGGGAACTGTCATCAGAACGTGCGCGCGCAACGTGCCCATGCACTTCAGCAACTTGTCCACACAAAAGCCGATCGTTAATCAGTTCAATTGTGAGTTGGCCGAATGGGGGCTCGAAAACAATGAGACTGTCACCACGGGTCTAGCAAAACTTCTAATCAACTGAAATGTTTCGCCTTTGCGCTGCTCCTGATTTTTTTGCATTGATAATGCTTGCAGACGTATGCAGAGCGTGCATGGGCAGCCGCATTCAAATGCCTCCTTCAGTAAATTTGAGCCAAATAAACACCATCCATCTGTCCTTCCTTGTTGCCAAAACAACCGGTACCTATCCATCGTTGAGCTCCAGGTTCTTCAGCCTATGCATGATTTTCAGGTTATTTTCCGATCCCCATTCAACTAATTTGCCTGCGAATTGCTTCACGACGGGCGCACGAGTTGCAGCACTGCTGAGATGCATCGGCATATTGCGGACGCAAGTCGTCATTATTGTGCCTGTCTCGGACAAACTTTTCACTGGTGTGGCCACACCCCAGCCCGTCTCGTCAGCGTGCATGCCAGCAAAGATTCCTTCACCCTCTGTGAACAACCGCCAGACGATCACCATACGTCCATTCTCTTCATATCGCCGGAGTACAAGTCTCTGCAGCACTGAAGCAATCTTGTCTGGGCTCAAGCGGGTCGTTATTCGAAACTTCAGCGCAATCGTGTTTTCAGGGTCGCCCACGTCTTTGTAAACCCGGCGATTTTCGCTGCGGTGATACAATGGTGCTGTGGACCATCGTGAGCGACAAATATCCCGGTAGCCGAATGGTATCGTTAGTTTGCCTCTGAACAGGAAATAACCTGTGTCGGGGTCCTTATCCCAGGACTCACTTGGTTCTCCCCAGTTGGCCTCTGTCGAGTTCAATCCTCCCGAATGCAAGGTCTCTTCGGTCTGAGCGTAGACTCCAGCCAATTCGTCGAGATACGCGGCAAATATCGGATCATCCGACGGCTCCAAATGAACTCGTTTGGGCTCGTAAGGTATAGCACCGATGTCACCACAGCCATCAGTTCCAGTGAGTTGTTCCTCGACAAACGTTTTAAATCGTTGTAGTAAGGCACCATGAGCGTCAATCGATTTACATAGTTGTCGCTGCTCCGCTTCAGCTTTCAACAGTGCAACATGTTGGCGCTCCGCAAGTTTTTTCCACACCGACGCATACAAGCTGATTTCGCCGTCTCGGGCTCTTTGCAAAGTCTCCGTTAACCGCTCAAGCTCCTTTTGCAGACCTTCGCGCTCAATTCGCCGGCGCTCGCGGTACGTGTTTCTTCTTCTACGATCCATTGCCTTTTCCATCTCGCGTTTGGTAGCAGGGTCCAATCTCAAACTTCGGGTTGGCCGTAAAGAAACAATGCCGACTACCCGGTCCGTGTGAGCGGTGTTCGTGAATGTCGGCGATACCTCCTTGTTGTCGATGTCACTTTCACTAGATACAAGGATGGCCGGCAACGTGCATGAGCCCAAGAAGTCCTCCACTTCATCGAGGAACGCTTCGTCAGACGCCATCATGATCAAATTGAAAATGCCCAGTCACTCACTGCCATTGTTCATGTCAAACTAGGTTTACCTATCTTGTCGCTGCGCCTGCCGTTTGGTGGATCAATGATTTCTAATCAAAATAATCGTCACGCCAACAATGATCACCCCGAGAGAGCGGAACCGGCTGGCACAAGTTGCTTCCTCGGAGGAATTTCTTCAACATGAACACGTGAACAGCATGTTGTCGCTGCACAAGAAGCCAGCAGGAAGCACGAAAGTCTCACCTCATCAAGTTCTCCGCAATATTATTGCCAGCTGACATTATTGGGCCAAAATCCCCTTGTGTGTTTAATTTTCATGAGCACCAGGCTTGAGTAGCATTGGCATTTACGTGAGCGACGACTAAGCAGCATAATCAAGCCGTGATGACCATCGTCGGACAAGGCCTCATTTGAGTGCACGTTCAATTGCCCGGCACAGTGTCAGTTCAACTTACATGTAGCTTATTTCTGCTGATCAGTGTGTTCGTGATTTTACGTTGTCTTCCGTTCCCGAGTCGCATCTATCCATCGTTGAGCTGCAGGTTCTTCAGCCTATGCATGACTTCCAGATTGTTTTCCGATCCCCATTCAACTAATTTGCCTGCGAATTGCTTCATGACGGGAGCATGAGTTGCAGCACTGCTGAGATGCATCGGTATATTGCGGACGCAAGTCGTCATTATTGTGCCTGTCTCGGACAAACTTTTCACTGGTGTGGCCACACCCCAGCCCGTCTCGTCAGCGTGCATGCCAGCAAAGATTCCTTCACCCTCTGTGAACAACCGCCAGACGATCACCATACGTCCATTCTCTTCATATCGCCGGAGTACAAGTCTCTGCAGAACTGAAGCAATCCTGCCTGTGCTCAAGTGGGTCGTTATTCGAAACTTCAGCGCAGTCGTGTTTTCAGGGTCGACGACATCTTCATAAACCTGGCGGCTTTCATTGCGGTGATGCAATGGTGCGGTGAACCATCGTGAGCGACAAACATCCCGGTAGTTGAACGGAAGAGATAGTTTGCCTCTGTACAGGAAGTAACCTGTGTCGGGATCCTTAACCCACGTTTCACTTGGTTCGTCCCAGTTTTCTTGTGTCGAGTCCAATCCTCCGGAACGTAAGATCTCTTCCGTCTGAGCGTAGACTCCAGCCAGTTCGTCGAGGCACACAGCAAATATCGGATCGTCAGACGGCTCCAGATGAACTCGTTTGTGCTCGCACGGAACAGCACCGATGCCACCAGCGCCAGCGAGATGTTCCTCAATTAGCGCCCGAAATCGTTGTAGTAAGGCACCTTGAGCGTCGATCGATTGGGACAGCTGTCGCTGCTCCGCTTCGGCTTTCAACCGGGCAGCATGTTGGCGCTCCGCAAGCCTTTTCCACACCGAACCGTAGAAACTGGTTTCACCTTGTTGGACCCGTTGCAAAGTCTCCGTTAGCTGCTCAAGCTCCTTTTGTAGATTCTCGCGCTCAATCCGCCGGCGTTCGCGATAGGTGCTTCGTCTTTTCCGGTCCTTGGCCTTTTCCAGCTCGCGTTTGGTAGCAGCATCCAATTTGATCTTTACTTTCAAACTTTGACTTGGCCGTTGAGAAACAATGCCAGCCACCCGGTCCGATGGAGTTGTTTTGGTATTAATACTTGTCAGCAATCTCTCCTTGCTGTCACTTTCACTGGGTGCCAGGATGGTTGGCAACGTACACGATCCCAAGAAGTTTTCCACTTCGTCGAGAAACGCCTCGTCAGGGAATCGAATTGAAAATGCCAACCATTATTCATTCATGTCGGACAAGGTTGGCGAAAGTGGCTGTTACCAAGACACCGACTTACTTGATATTTGTATGTGGTTCATTCGATTCCAAAAACGTCCGAAGGCGGTGAAAGCCTAATCTCTTGTGTTTGAATGATCATGACATCTGGCCTCCATATTGTGTCAATATTCTCAGCCTGTACAGCAAAAGCGCAAACTCGCATGAGCCATCGACCAACTTGTCCGAGAATGGGACATTCTCTCCGCTTTACGTCGCGCCCCGGCCTTTGTCTCCTCGTCCTCAGTCGCGGTTGTTATTAATTATTGTAGTGCAGTACTGCTGGGCAGCGGAGCCAACGGAGACGCTTCTTGAGGAAGGCGGCGTCATAATCGAAAGGTGCAGCATCCTGGCAATCCCCGGACCGCCTTCTCCGCGTCGAGAATCGAAGACTTCCGCGGCAAAATGGCACAGGAGACGATCAATCTGCAGACAACCTGGTCTCTCGGTAGTGTCGATGAGCTTGGTCTCTTTCGCCGATCGTAAACTGGACATGTATCAGACCTGATTTCCAGTCCTGCTGGAGTCCAGCAGCTGGACTCGACTCGACAATGCCAAAGACGGCTGTGATGGTCCACCGAAATGAGGTGGCTGGGAGAAGTCTCCACAACTCATCGAGTGTCGACTGCAGTTCAACCTTCACAGCGATTCCCTGAAAGCTCGGCCCGTGAACCTTCGTGATGATGTAGTTCATCAGGTGCACTCAGCTCAACTGTGGGCGGATCCTCTCGTTCAACAACAGCGCAAAGCTCGCGACTCGAGCAATATGCACGAGGTACAGTATCCCAAGGTCGATATCGTATATCACCTTGCACCGTTTCTTCGTACCAGTCGACTCGAGTCTCGACCTCCACCCGAAACCGACCTTGCCTCTATCTGTCCTCATTCATCGATCCCTTGGTAGTCTCGAAAGGGTCTCAATGATGGCTTCGATGCAGCTTTTGTTGTTTGCAGTGATGTGTATGGAAGTGGTGATTGGTGTGGAAACGTCCGCCACGTCGTACATGATGCAGACCACGACCATCTACACAGACGCCACTTGCAACGGACCTGCGGTGAACGTGCTAGTGATCGAAAATGACAACTGCTCCGCTGATCCGTGCTCGCTCCGGGGTTTTGGCGATAATTCGGACTTTACACGGCCGTCACCTGCTACTCGGCCGACAGCTACTCGTACGACCCCATGGACGACCTGTTCCAGGGCAAATCGTTCATCGAGGGACAAGCCTACAGCAACGTCAACTGCACGGACGACTCGTATTTGTATCGACAAGGACTGGTTGTTGGGGCTGCGAGCCGTTCACGACGAGACACAACCACAGTGTCAGTGTCACACTTAGCAGCGATGGCTCGGCTTCCTTGATCATGTTCAACAACACAGAGTGCACTGAGCCCCCCATAACGACGTACGCATTGGGCAACGAGACGCTGACCAACCACCTTTGCTACGAAGGCATCAGCAATACGGGCCTGGTTCAAGTCATTGCAAAGTACTTCGTGTATCAAGACTATGGCTCGACTAGCAGCGGAGGATCGGCGACTACGACAGGGACAGAGTCAGAAGGTTACAGTGGCACTGCTATAATCGCGGGGTTGTGGTGGCAGTGGTCGTGGTTGTCGTCTTGGTGGTTGCTGTATTTATTGTTCGTCGAAAGCAGAAGGCCAACCAAAGAGATAATTCCTTAGCTATGATGGTGCGACGAGATATACCGTACCTGAAATCGAGCAAGACCGAGCATTCCAGTAACAGAACAACTACAATGCAGGTTCAGACTGCAGATCGAGCTTGGGACGACGACACCATTGTGGCGGCTCGGATACCGCGCGACAAGGTGATCGTGGAGGCTTTAGTGAGTCGTGGAGCTTTCGGGGAGGTATACAAGGGCACCTACAACTGCCAGTGTGTTGCCATCAAAATGCTTCGCACAGACAGTCGACGGAGCATTCCCCACGTGAACGCGTTCATGGCGGAGGTCAAGATGACAGCCGTGATGGACCACCCCACATTGCCAAATTCATTGGTGTGGCTTGGGACTCGTTGTCGGATATCTGCTCCGTCACGGAATTCATGGATGGAGGTGACTTGAAGGCGTTGCTAGTAAAATACGCCGAGCAAAACCACCCGGAAGGCTTCGACCTCACCAAAGTCAAAATTGCGCTGCATGTGGCCCATGCGCTCACGTATCTGCACTCTCTCGACCCGCCCGTGATCCATCGAGACCTCAAGTCCAAGAACATTTTGCTGAGTCAAGAGCTAGATGCAAAGCTGACCGACTTTGGCATCTCCCGAGAACGGATCGACGAGACCATGACGGCTGGAGTGGGGACGTCGTTCTGGATGGCTCCGGAAGTGATGCTGGGCAATCCGTACGACGAATTAGCAGACATATTCTCGTTTGGAGTGGTGCTGTCCGAGCTCTCGACACATGCAGCCCCGTACTCATGCCAAACTTCGCTCCAGCTCAAACCAACCTGTGCCTCGCACCGTCATCTTGCAAAATGTAGCGGCTGGAAGTTGAGCGTCGAGTTCTCCGACGCTGGACCAGAGACGATGGTGGAGCTGGGGCGAGCATGCGTTTCGATGGACCCAAGAGATAGACCCACCGCAGCCGAAGCGTTGTACAGACTTCACAAAGTTTTGACGCTGGAGTACCGAGTAGAGTGAACGTGTAGGTATCAAATAAACTAAACTCCATGGCATTTATTCACATCACGTCTTCCCGCGAAAAGGTTGGACGCGTCAAACGTGTCTTGGCTTTGGCTTCACCGAACGATGCGTCGGTGGGACGTCATCAATCTCTTCATTCTCGATTTCTCCTCTTGGTCACAACATGCAGTCGGTGAATTATTTCTCGGATGCGTACTGTTCCTCTCCGGTCTACTCGGCGTCCACCACCACCACGGAGTGTTCCAGTTCCGACTGCACTTCGGCGATTACTGGAACGGGGACGTACTACACCACCACCACGTGTCCGTCGAACGGGTTTTCAGGCGCAGCAGAAGTATTCGGCGATACCGGGTATCTCCTGGCGGATGTGTACATCGAAGCGGATTGCGAGACTTCGTACGAACAAGATACGTTTCTAGCCTCGGGGAGTGCGAGATGTCTGGAAGCGGGAGTGCCGTCATCGCAACGTTGTTCACCAATGGATCAGCCAAACTGCAGTACTTCGTGGACTCGGCATGCTCGATCTCCATCATCGAGACCATTTACATTAGTGAAGATCTGCTCACGAGCCACACGTGCTACACCGGCACCAAATACTACTCCAACTTGGGTGGGTCGGCGACAAACGGCGTTGGTAGCAGCTCGACTGTGAGTGCAGACAGCACGTCTTCCAGTAGTGGTGGGGGCACGACGACAACCGATGGAAGTACGACAACGACCGGGAGCACGTTCTTGGATTCCAGTGGCACAGCAACAACCGACGGAAGTGGCTCATCGGACTCGTCCGGTGTGAGCGTGGGCCTCATTGCTGGGATCGCTATCGGGTGTATCATTCTCCTGTTGATTGTCATCGGATGTTGCTGCTGGAGAAGACGCCGCAAGAACAAGCAGCAGCAGAATGTTCACGTGAATATTCCCAGCCCAGTGGTATTCGAGCAAGTTGTGACTCCAATCACTCAGTTCCATGAAGTACCTAACAGCTCGGCGAAGAACACCACCGAGACGAACACACTCTCAAGCTCCGGCGGAACGATACTGAGCAAGTTATGGGACGACGAAGCTATCATCGCTGCAAGAGTTCCCCGAGAAAAAGTCGTTGTTGGGCATCTTATCAACCGAGGAGGATTCGGAGAGGTGTATGCTGGAACGTACAACGGACAACCCGTCGCCATCAAGATGCTGCTGCCAGAACGCAAGAAGAGCCTTCCACAGGTCAACGCTTTCCTCTCTGAAGTGAAGCTCATGGCCACGCTGGATCATCCGCATATTGTGCAGTTCATCGGCGTTGCATGGGATTCACTCACTGATTTATGTGTCGTTACCGAGTTCATGGACATTGACTTGAAGGCATTGTTGTCCAAGTTCGAGGAGCAGAATCTGCGCGTCGGCTTCGACCACGATAAGGTGAAGGTAGCACTTCACGTGGCTCACGCGCTCACGTACTTGCACTCATGCGCACCCCGGTGATTCATCGTGACCTCAAGTCAAGCAACATCTTGTTGAATGAGGCTATGGACGCTAAGGTGACGGATTTTGGGATCTCTCGAGAGCGTATTGACGCGACCATGACGGCGGGTGTTGGGACATCGTTGTGGATGGCACCGGAGGTGATGCTTGGTGAGCGCTACGACGACAAGGCCGATATGTTTTCGTTTGGAGTGGTGTTGTCCGAATTGACCAGCACACGACGCCGTACGCTTTCGCGAAAAACGACTCTCGCTCCGGCCAAAAGCTGCCTGATGCAGCTATCCTTCAAATGGTGGCAATGGGAAAACTCCGCGTCCAGTTCTCCGGCTTCGGTCCTTCATCGATGGTGGAGCTGGGCTTTGCGTGTGTGTCGGTGGATCCGAAGCAGAGACCGACAGCAGCGGAAGCGCTGTATCGACTGCAGAAAATCTTGGCTAATGAGTTGTAGCCTAACCTGGAGGACATCCACGAAGTCTTACGACTCTGCTGCCCTACCAACAATCCATTTCAAGTTTGCTGCTGGCTCTGGTCCAGAGGGAAAGTATGATTTCAGCGAACTCACGATCATGTTGCACTTGACTCAGTCAAGTTGACTGCTCTCTGGCAAAACTTTCTTCCGTCTCATCTGTCAAGTCGCGAAAACCCAAACCGTCCCGCTGTTCGTGAAGCTCCATTTTAACCCTTTTAATCATCAGCAACCTCGGGAACAATTAATTTTTAACACGGCCATGAGAACTACATGTAGAGGAAGGGACATTCATGAATGTACATGTAGGTCGGTCCATATTAATACGTCGAGCGTCGAGACCAAGTTCTCTTCTAAAATCCAATTTTCACACCGAAAAGCGGCTTCCCGCAGAAGATGCGTACGCTACTGTAGTATCAATCACATTCTCTTCAACGCGTCTTGGGTCCATTCAATGCGACGGTCATCAACCGACCCCAACCGACTCCACTCTCCTCATTCTCGATTTCTCCTTTGGTTGGCATCATGCAATCGGTGAATTATTTCTCGGATGCGTCCTGTTCGTCTCCAGTTTACTTGGAGGCCACCACGAGCTCGAGTTGTGTGTCAGTGGACTGCACTGCCACGACAACGACATCGGGGACTACTACACCTCGATGACATGTCCGTCGGATGGACTTACAGGTGCTTCGGACGTCTTCGGGGACACGGCCTACCTGTTGGATGACATGTACATCGAGACGGACTGCGTGACTCCATACTACCTACTCGCCTACGTGGCCTCAGGGAGTGTCAACCGTCAGGAACTGGCAGTGCTGCGATCGCCACGCTCTTCTCCAACGGATCGGCCAGGATCGACTTGTTCGTGGACTCGACGTGTTCCACCACCATCAGCACCACTTCCATCACCGAAGACGTTCTCACAAGCAACACGTGCTACTCTGGAAGCAAATACTACACCAACTCGGCCGGGTCGGGAACAAGTGGGGCAGGAGTTGCAGATACAACTAGTGGGTCAATTGTAACTACGGACACAACGACATCAACTACTGGTAGCACCTGGTTGGATTCCAGTGGCACGACGACGACCGACGGAAGTGGCTCGTCGGACTCGTCCAGTGTGAGCGTCGGCCTCATTGCTGGGATCGCTATCGGGTGTATCATTCTCCTGTTGATTGCCATCGGATGCTGCTGTTGGCGGAAACGACGCAAGAACAAGCAGCAGCAACATGTGCATGTGAACGTCCCGAGTCCAGTGGCATTTGAACAAATTGTGACCCCACCCACTCAGTTCCGTGAAAAGCCTCAAAGTTCGGCGAAGCGAACCACAGAAACGGAGACGCTTTCGAGCAACGGCGGCACGATACTGAGCAAATTATGGGACGACGAAGCTATCGTCGCAGCGAGGATTCCGAAAGAGAAAGTTCTGGCTGGGCGTCTTATCAACCGAGGAGGATTCGGAGAAGTATATGCTGGAACGTACAACGGACAACCCGTCGCCATCAAAATGCTGCTGCCAGAACGCAAGAAGAGCCTTCCACAGGTCAACGCTTTCCTATCAGAAGTGAAGCTCATGACCACACTCGAACATCCGCATATCGTGCAGTTTATTGGCGTTGCATGGGATTCACTCACCGACTTGTGTGTCGTTACCGAATTCATGACCATTGACTTGAAGGCATTGCTTACCAAGTTCGACGAGCAACGACTACCGATTGGGTTTGACCACGACAAAGTGAAAATTGCATTGCACGTGGCACATGCGCTCACGTACTTGCACTCATGCGCACCCCCGGTGATTCATCGTGACCTCAAGTCAAGCAACATCTTGTTGAATGAGGCTATGGACGCTAAGGTGACGGATTTTGGGATCTCTCGAGAGCGTATTGACGCGACCATGACGGCGGGTGTTGGGACATCGTTGTGGATGGCACCGGAGGTGATGCTTGGTGAGCGCTACGACGACAAGGCAGACATGTTTTCGTTTGGAGTGGTGTTGTCCGAATTGGACCAGCACACGACGCCGTACGCTTTCGCGAAAAACAACTCTCGCTCCGGCCAAAAGCTGCCTGATGCAGCTATCCTTCAAATGGTGGCAATGGGAAAACTCCGCGTCCAGTTCTCCGGCTTCGGTCCTTCATCGATGGTGGAGCTGGGCTTTGCGTGTGTGTCGGTGGATCCGAAGCAGAGACCGACAGCAGCGGAAGCGTTGTATCGACTGCAGAAAATCTTGACCAAAGAGTTGTAGCGATACAGAAGTGCATCCACCAGTGTTATTTCTGCCATGTTACTCCTCCAGGAACAATACATTACCAATTTGCGTTCCAGTCCATTATCAATATGTGTTTCACAGATCTCCTCACACTAGGTGTTGGCTCTGGACTCTTGTGAAAGCTTCTTTTGGCGAAAGTTTGCATTCTCCAGACTTTTATACTTGAAGTATTAAATACTTCGTAGTACCAAACTCCAGACAGTTTCAACGTCCTGTGTCCAGTCCTCCGCTGGCCTGTTGTGTATTGAGCACTTGGGTACATGTGCACCCAAGTTCTCTGTTCGTGAAGGTCGCCGCTCCATTCCACGATTATATTCCAACAGGTAACGTAGCGCCACTGTCAAAAGCACCGGAATTTGTTTGGCCATGCAATCGGAGAATATCTACTCCGAGTCTTCGTGCAGCTCAGTTCCGATCTCCATGTCAATCATCGAGGCTTCAAGTTGTATGAGTTCCGATTGTATTTCGACGTACATCGGCACCGAGCTGTTCTACACAGCAACAACTTGCCCCTCAGACGCCAAGTCGTACGCGGCCAACACGTACGGAAGCACCAAATATCTGCTCGTTGACGTCTACAGCGAGACCGAGTGCACCACCTTCGCCGGAACGGCGGCGGTGGCTGCAACGGGCACTTGTGAGGTCATCGGTACTACAGGACAGGGGGTCATCACGACGTTGTTCTCCAACGGCTCGGCCCAGTTGGAGTTCTTCATGGACGCTTCCTGCATCTACAGTTCCAGTTCGCCGTACATTATCAGCAAGGACCTGCTCACGAGCCACGCGTGCTTCCAGGGTTTCAAACTCTACTCAAACGCGGACGGATCATCGACTAATGGAGTTAGCGGCCGCAGTAGTAACAGCTCGGGGGTCGGTGTTATCATCGGAATTATCGCTGGTATCGTGATCCTCCTCCTTTTGGTCGCAGGAATTATGTGCTGGCGATGCCGTCGCAAAAAGAACAAACACGAGGAGCAGCATCAAGTTCAGACCCCTGGAGTGTTTGACCAAGCTGTCGCGTCATCGGAGCACTTCTATCGGGTGCCAATTACTCCGCAGAAGACCGGCACCGATTCCACTACACTGGCCAGCGTTGATGGTGTACTTCCAAGCAAACTCTGGGACGACGAAGCTATCATCGCCGCAAGAATCCCCAAAGAGAAAGTCGTCGCCGAACACCTCATCAACAGAGGAGGATTTGGTGAAGTATACGCTGGAACGTACAACGGACAACCCGTCGCCATCAAAATGCTGCTTCCAGAACGCAAGAAGAACCTCGCACAAGTCAACGCTTTTCTATCGGAAGTGAAGCTCATGACCACTCTCGATCACCCGCATATCGTGCAATTCGTAGGCGTTGCATGGGATTCACTCACCGACTTGTGTGTCGTTACCGAATTCATGACCATCGACTTGAAGGCTTTGCTGACCAAGTTCGAGGAACAACGTCTACCGGTTGGATTCGACCACGACAAGGTGAAGGTAGCACTTCACGTGGCTCACGCACTCACGTACTTGCACTCATGTGCACCGCCCGTGATTCATCGTGATCTCAAGTCGAGCAATATCTTGTTGAATGAGGTCATGGACGCCAAGGTGACGGACTTTGGGATCTCTCGTGAACGCATTGATGCAACGATGACTGCTGGCGTTGGTACGTCGCTGTGGATGGCACCGGAGGTGATGCTTGGTGAGCGCTACGACGACAAGGCAGACATGTTTTCTTTCGGAGTGGTGCTGTCCGAATTGGACCTACACACACTCCCCTACTCGCACGCGAAAAATAACAGCGCTTCGGGTCAACGACTGACCGACACTGCAATTTTACAAATGGTGGCGGCTGGCAAACTCCGAGTACAGTTCTCGCAAGCCGCCCCAGAGTCGATGGTGCAGTTAGGAATCGCTTGTGTTTCAACAGACCCAAAGCAACGACCAACGGCAGCTGAAGCACTGTATCGCCTGCAAACGATATTGAGTCAAATGTAGGAGTGCGTTGTTTGACGCCAAGTTGTGGTGGAAGGCTCAGCCATAATCACCGTCGTTAATCAGCGAGAGCCCATCGAGCAAAGAGATCCCGAACCTATTGTTGCGATTCAATACACAACTCGATATGTTTCGCTGTTAGCAAATCGAGGATCGATCATGGGAACGGATACTTGCTGTACATGTATCGATTTTGCCGGCTGCAACGTGCAGTCTTCACTATGCAACCCATGCGACGTTTTTGTCTTGCCTGATCACGCGTGCGTCAAAGTCTTGTGTTTCTTGCCAACAAAAGTCTACAACCTCGACCGTCCATTTGCAGACTTGCAGACTTTACATTGCTGCTCCAATTGCTCATTCCCGAATTCAAGCCTGAAGCACACAGATCACTCAGTTTCTCGAAACGAGTAAAAGGGTCTCGATGCAGTCGACAGAGGTCTATTCAGACTCGTCCTGCAGCTCGCTAGTGTCGCTGGTTGGTATTTCGAGTGGGTCCTGCACGGCTTCCGACTGTACGGCGACTACCATTGGAAGCAGCTCGTATTACACTGAAACAACCTGCACGTCGGATATTTACGCGCACGCGGAGGATGTGTACGACAACGAATATGTTCTGATGGACGTCTACAGCGGCACCGACTGCACCACGTACATCGAAACGGCTGGGTTTATTGCATCGGGCGAGTGTGAAGTTGCGGGCACTGACGGTCAAAGCGTGATCGCTGCGCTATATTCGAACGGATCTGCGCAGGTGACCTACTACATCGACGCCTCGTGCGTCTACCCTGCTTCGAGCTCGTTCTCAATCACTGCAGATGATATCACCAGTCACACGTGCTCTAGCGGAAGGAAGTTCTACTCAAGCGCAGATGGTTCCGCTACAAACGGCGTCAGTTCGAGTGCGACGAGCAGTTCCGGATCGTCTTCATCCGCCACAAGTGACAGCAGCTCCGGACTAGGCGCAGGAGCGATCGCAGGGATCATTGTCGGTGGTTTGTTTGTCTTGCTAGTCTTTGGTACTCTGCTCTTTCAACAATGCCGGAGACGCAAAAATACTACCCAAGGTGAAGCTCCTCCGAATTTCAGCCACACGAACGACCTGAGAGACGCTTTCTACGAGGCACAGTCAAGTCCTGCGAAAGCCCGTAGTGTGACGACCACCACTTCCGTCTCGGACAGGCGTAGTCCCACCAAACTATGGGACGACGATGTCATTGTCGGTGCTCGTATTCCTCACGAGAAGGTCAAGCTTCAGAAACTGATCAACCGGGGTGGGTATGGAGAAGTCTACGTCGGCAGCTACAACGGCAGGCAAGTCGCGGTGAAGATGCTGCTTCCGGAAACAAGAAAAACGATGTCCCAAGTGAACGCTTTTCTGAGCGAGGTGAAGCTCATGGCGAGTCTAGACCACCCTCGCATCGTCTCGTTCATAGGAGTCGCTTGGGAACAGTTGGTAAACGTATGTGCGATTTCCGAGTACATGGCGGGCGGTGACCTCAAAGCCCTGCTGACTGAGTACGAAAAGCAGGGCCACCCTGTGGGTTTCGACCACACCAAACTCAAGATCGCGTTTCACGTTTCCATCGCGTTGACGTACTTGCACTCGAATGCGCCTCCAGTAATTCACCGTGATCTGAAGTCCAAGAACATTTTGCTGGACGAAGCAATGAACGCAAAGGTGACGGATTTTGGCATTTCTCGCGAACGCATTGACGCAACAATGACAGGAGGAATCGGAACGTCTTTCTGGATGGCGCCCGAGGTGATGATGGGCGACCGGTACGATGACAAGGCAGACATGTTCTCGTTTGGCGTGGTGCTCTCCGAGCTCGATTCGCACGTCACGCCGTATGCTTTATCAAGGAGCAACAGTACCACCTCGTCGTCGTCCCAGCAAAACAAACTCCCCATGCGGCTATTCTCCAAATGGTGGCTGCTGGAAAGCTGCGCGTCCACTTTTCCGAGGCAGGACCGCAGTCCGTTATCGATCTGGGCCTCTCGTGCGTGTCATTAGACCCGAAAGATCGACCAACGGCAGCTGAAGCATTATATAAGCTCCAACAAGTCCTGAGGGAACTCGAGTGAACAATCAATGAATGGAGCTAGCACTGTTTGCATCGCTGTGTAGCTAGGCCGCCGTGAAAAATGCAGGCAGCACATCAAACCATTTTACGAGTTTCTTAATTCTTGTTTTCGGCTTGCTGTTTACCGAAAGGAAAAGATACTTAAGAATGTCACCTTACCACTGGAAGCTCCAAGAATATATGAGCAAGGAGAAGGACTTGCAGCTGAGCAGCAGGATCTCGGAGAAGCTGCTGCTGGAGATCGAGTCGCCCGCTGACAGCGACGAAGAGATTGAGCAGGACCAGAAAAGTGCTGCTACCAATTGACTCGGACAGTGACGACGAGTTTGAGAACTTTGAACGCGAGAAGAAGAGTCTCCATGTCTCGAGTGCGGCTGAGGGCAGATCTTCATGCAGTTGGATCTCGAGTTCATGAATGGAATGCATCTCGGCACAATCCAGATAGAGGAAAGGCGCCTTGAGGTCATTGAAGAACGCTTCTGCGTCGACTTGAAACTGAGAAAGGTTCCCGGAAACCTTGACGTCGCGGCAAACTGGACGGTCGAGTGCGCGGTTCGTGCGAAGACACTCTACCACATACTTCGAAGTATCTATGAATCCATCGGATATCGAGAAACGCTTTTGGATGAGTGAGATCATGAAAATTCGTTTTTGGTCGTGGTGGAGTGAGCCGAGGGTAGCAACGTTTGAGGCGTCAACGGCGATGCAGACCAACAATGCACAGTTATGCGTCGCCTGAACGTATATTCGTGAAAGCACGGATTTCATCAGTGTAGAATAATCCAAAGTAGAGTTGATGTCAATGAAGTACAAGACTACGTACAGTACGTACTGTATGCAAGTGCCAAGCTCTTATTACTTCCTCGTTTTTCCCCGATTGCTTGGCGTCAAGGCCCATTCTGAACTCCTTAGACTAAATACATCACCCCAGCTAGCTTGTCACTCAACCCTGCAAGCGTGTACGTGGAGCCCATGTTCGACGAAGTTGAGGAGCATTCCGATGACGTATCAGAGAGCGATCCAAACACTTGCTCTGCTGCCAGCTGTGCGTAGCAAATGGGTGGCACAATGGATACGGACCATGTGCACCGAGCATAGCTGTAGCATAAGTGATACGTCAACTTCTCGATTTCGTCCGCAGAAAGTTTGTTCTCGTCAACAAGGATCGTGTACTGCGTCGGCACGCTTGTGCCTTGAATTCCGGTATGCCCTATCAGGACGAATTCAAGCCGCTGCGGGTCGACAAGCGTTCCAGCATCGACAATCGTTCCTGGCACAGGGTTTCCACTGCGGTCTTTTTCGTTACGACGTGCGCGCTCCGAAACAAACAAACGGACATGGTGGTGCTTGCTGGCTACGATAAATGTGACGGAGGGCTCATAATCCGATGCTAGCATCCGGAACGCTTTTCTCAAAGCCCGCATCTCAGCTTGGACTACGTCAAAAACTCGAGAAGTCGACACTCCACTGCGAAAGTATAGAACATGCTTAGGTTGACGTCGCGTGTGCTTGTAGTGCTCCACAAAAACCTCCCAGAGCATCTGAGGAAGGTGAGAAAAATCGTTGTGCCCCCGCTGCACTGCCAAACGAGCAACGTACTTGGACGAGTGTCGATCAAGAGATGCAGCCACGGACGAGACCGGTGATCGGCCACTTTTCTCCATTTTCGGGTTACACGTCTGCGCCGATCAAGATCGTTGGTTCTTCATGAATTAAAGGCAGCGTGCCTTGCGGAAACACCGCATTGATGCCACCCAACTTGGCATTCATTTTCAGACAGAGGTTGGAAAGCACTTGGACGTTGGCTCGCTTCAAACTGCTGCAGTGACACATTAGCTCGGCAATCCCAGCATAATGTGCGTGACTCTCTTAATCACTTGATATTCCACGGAATCTTCATCCTCCTTTATCACAAAAATCAACTGCGGCTGCCCATGAGAGTGAGTCCTGAACCTCTTCGAGCCGGTCATGGCATCTTACCAGCCAATTTTCATTGGACCCACGAGGGTAGTCTGCGCTGGTTACCATGACAGGGCGACGGTTAGTCACGACCATGCCTCGATTAGCAGCTTCCTGGCAAAGTTTGCCGATAAAGTTGCCCGCTTCCCTGGTTGATACACACGGATAACCATTGGTAGTGCAGCAGACGACAATGCCCCAATTCGACAGCTTGGATGGCTTCGCAAAAATATGCTTAGCCAGGTTCCACGAGCCAGTCTTTGGATAGAGTGAAGTGTCAGCATATTGGATTTGCGGTGGCTCCAACACTCGAGCATCCACCGTTTCCATGGTTTCAGCAACTGAAAGCCCAAATGCTTTCAAGGTTGGATCGTTTTCAAAACCGAGATGCTCGCGAACCCGCCGAATATTTGATTGACGGTCACACGGCCGCACAACTGCATGTCTGCGGATAGTGGCCTTGTTCGACCGATCTAATCCGCAATACGGTTGACCCGGGACCACATTGCACAGCTCCATGGGGACCCAGCTTTCCGCGCCAGATCGTCGACCACCAAGGTTAACTGGCGGTAACTGAGGATAGCGGAGCTGAACATTATAACGATCAAGGAAATATGTCTCCACTGACATCGGCTTGTCGTTGACATTAATCATCGTCAAGCGGGAAGATGTACTCGACACATCGACGATTTCCTTTACGCTGGTCATTCGATGCACCACACAGACCAGAATATGTCGCAGTGCCTCCTGTAGAAGACGTGCATCACAGAGATCGCCAGTCCGGATGCTGTCGATTCGCCGGGTATTAAACGCCTCGCCAACCACTTCACGTAGTGCGCCATCAGCGTAAAATTCTCGCCAAACTTGATCAATATTCAGCACCAGCGTGCCACCACCGAGGCGAAGAGCTTGGTGGTGTCCTTGGTACAGAACATGCCCTCCATTCAAGTCCAGCGAGTTCATCTGAGAGTAAAAGTTTCCATTATATATCAATTTTCCTGCAACAAACAGCACATCAATTTTTAAACAATAGAATTCAATCAGATCTTTAAAACATCAGACTTAAAACGCACTCATACCTTGCCGCGATACCTGATTTCAGCACCGTGTCCAACGCATAAATTACGGGCGTAGACCTGATCCAGTTGCTGCTACATAGTTCGAAGCTCATGACTGTACCGGTATTTGAACATACTTTGGATCATCCAAATCGGATGACTCAGCTTTCAAATTTGCATTGTTCGCGGAATGATTGTAGCACTTTCGTCATCATAATACCGGTACTGTATGGTGACATATTACAGAATAAAATAGCAATGCTCATACAGAATAGGCGAATTCGGGAATACAAACCAGAATCTACTGAAACTTAATATATATGGGCTTTTTCTACATCGTATAAACTTTCAAGTCGTCTTGAGGAGGGATGTCATCTTGCTATAAATCATGAAGCTTGACATCCGTTATTGGGTCTCTGAGTGCCTCGCTCAACACCTTTGTTTCGACCTCCTTCACTAATTTGATACAAACCGTAAACGGCCGCGCCTTTCCTTTATGGCCCTTGGAAGATTAGTAGTGCCGTAGCTGTTCCTAGCGGTTGAGTGAACGGTTAATACATCACCTTCAACAGACAGCGGAAGTGCAGAAGGGGCGAAAAGTGCATTGGCGCCGTCGTAAGCCACAGTGATCCCACCAAAAGAGTCTGCATGTTGCTGGGTGGCATCGTGGACGACCTGCCGTAGCAATGGCTTCACCAAGCGCCGACCACCAACTCGCTGGGGTTTGCCTCCATTCTCAGCTGATGAATCTCCACCAAGCTCGACTGTAACGTGGTATTGGAAAATGCGTGAACATTTGGTAGTATCCAACGAAACTTCTCACTGCGGTCTTTTTGGCGCTCGAATCGATGCAAACGTCGTTCGAGTGCGATTCGGTTTGCGGCAAGTACGTGAGCGTCTTCCAGTACGTTGACACAAGTGTCTCGAGCTTGATCTGTACACGTCAGATGCTCTTGGTTCAAAGCAAGACGGCCCCACCAGTAACCGCGTTTTCACTCAAGAAACGGCGCAGCTAGCAACTCGTTCAGCACCAATGTGGCGATATGGTACCTTCGCATCTTCTCGTACAATCCCCACCGCAGCCTGCAACACTCGAACCAAATGGATGCCGGCATGACACATGGAGAAGAACAGAGGTATACCCGACCAGGTACGCTGCTGCTTTCATCCATTTGAGATATGCCTGTAAAAAGCCTCTGCTAGTCAGCACCAAATCATCCAGCGACTGCATCTTTTCAAACTGGTTTGAGTTCTCCTCAACGATAACACACCCGCCTTCCGTTTCCGTGTCATCGCCATCTTCATAGAAACCGACCAAAAGTCTCTGAAAAGCGAAACAAAACACTGAGAGCATCCATTTAAGCTCTAGATCCGGTTCCTGGTACTCCTTGTCGGCGTCACGACTTGTTTTTTATTTTTAAACGGTGGCGTTGACACAATAAAACAGTCGATGCATTTGCAGTTGGAGATGTCGCGTCGCCGGCGTCATCCGCAAGAGATGCGTCCAATCTCACGACGATTTGTCTGGCAATGAGGCGATTGTTTTAGTACTTTTAGGTGAAGCTGCTGTGGTAGCTGGGAATTCCAGGAAGAACCCGGCATCATGACGTCCTGCACGTGTTCATTGACTGGGAGTTTCGTCTTCTTGTCCTTCTCCTTGGTCTTCTTACGCTTTTCAGTGTCCTCACTTTTCTAAGGGCTCGTGGTCTTGTACCAGGGCCTGCACGAGAAGAGTCCCAATATGTATTATATTGCATACTGTATGCGGCTTACCAGTTTTCCTGGACGGCCTTTTTACCAGGGCGCCGTGGTTTGCCAGGAGAACTTCATCGAAATCAAGGTGGCACCTTAGATGCTGCAAGCATATATTATTTGTAAATGCACCACGCTGTGCATTTTGAATCAATAAAATATACAGCGAAATAGTATGCATATCTACTACAAGTAGAAGCAAGTGACGGTCTGTAATGAATCATTCTCCAATTTGCGAGCCAGACGCCACCATGCTCGGGTTCACAGTCAGTTCGAGCCCAATTAGCGCAATCCGTCTAAATGCTGTGCTGAACGACGTTCTGGAGCAAGACTCGACACCGATTCTCAAGAGATTTGGTCTGTTCCACGTCACTTTAGGTTCACTAACTAGAGGCGCCTCAAACCAGAACACACTGGAAGTCACCGCCATCGGGAAATGGCTCGGGTTCAAGGAAGAATCCAAGCAGATCTGGGAAGGATCATCCGTCGGGTTGTCCGGGTTCACCTCCACGAGCTTCATAGAGGAGCTAATTGACATGAAGAGGAACTTGGCGGCCGCTGGTTTCCCCATGGAAGAGATAAAGATATCGTTCGAAATGTGCATCGTCGGGCTCCCCAAGACGAGGACGAGTTGTGGGATGCCAACGAAAGACTAATGGACAATCTGTGGGACCGTGGCTTGTGCATGAGCTACCACACTCGAGGAAGAACGAGACTGGGATGCATCAAAGCCGAGGAGTTGGGATTTGTGCTCTGTCCCCGAATAACAGACCGTAGGACGGCTTCAATGCAGTGGACAGCAATCGTGCTCAAGCAATAATGTCGGTGTGGAAGTCAGACTTTATATCATGAGTTCGTCGAGTTTATAACTTTTTCTAGGCAAATGATCTGTTTTCGTATTATCTTGATCGATAAAACTTGGTATGTCCACCAAGTTAATTATTCTTGGTGTCAGCTCACGTGGCTCATTATCGAATCCGCCATCCAGAAGAGAAGCGAGCAACTCCTGAGAAGCACCAGCCGCGTCGTTCGAGTGAATGCAGCCGTCAAGGAGCACGCAGCACCCGTGATCAACACCAAGTTCGGACTCTTCGCCATCATTCTTGGCCGGCTACAAGACACAAGGTTCATCCAGCTACAACTCCAACTACAAGTCACTGGAACTCACGAGACTGGGTGGGCATCAAAGAAGAGACCAAGGGACTATATGAAGGGGTGAGTGTGGGAATCTCACGCTTCACCGCCAAGAGCTTCCTAGAGAAGTTCGAGAAACCCAAAAACGACCTGAAAGTCGCTGGCTTCCCCATGGACAAAGTGAAAATTGTCTTGACGTCGGCATTGTTGGGTTGCCGAGAGACGAGAAGGAGCTTCGGATTGCGGACGCAGCGCTTCAGGAAAAGCTGTGGGAGAAGAAGTTGAGCTTGAGTTACCACACGCTCGGACGCAGTCGCATGGGGTGCGAGGAGGCCAACGCGTTCAATTTTCTGCGTCTCGACGGCACCGACAAGTTGTTCAAAACCTTCGAAGCTTTCAACGCCAAGTTGATAAGTTACAGTGCTGACTTACTCTGACAACTGCTGATCCGTGTTTTCCTCTCTTCCTCGTCGCAACTTGCACTGCTCAATTAAAGGTAACACACAATACACGTCGACTGATCACTTTCATTGCAGGAAGGTCGCCACGCACTTGGTGCATTTTATGTGGTCGACCCTGATTTGCAATCCACTTCAAGTTGATCAGTCGAGATCCAATCGCCCAATTCCCGTCTCATTCGTCAATTTGCCTTGTAGTGCGCACTGCTCCACTATGGCATCTGCACCATGGCGCAACTATTCCACGTTCCAAGACAACAGCAACAAGCACCAGCCTCCCACTCACCCCCAGATCTCGGCCAGTTTTCTGTCCAGAATCTTCTTGTCGTGGGTCAGGCCTCTGATGCTCCAAGCACACAGACAACAACTCGACTCTAATGACGTGTGGCCACTTCGCCCCTCCATCAAAGCGGATACCATCGTCCAGAGGTTCCAGAAACCACTAAATGACCAGAACCAGTCCCTTCCCAGAGCTTTCGCACGAGTTTTCGGCTTCCAGTTCTTCCTTACAGGACTCACAATGTTCGTGTCAATGTTGTGCAACTTAGTGGGACCCATGGCACTTAACCGAGTAGTTTCGGCGCTGTCCGATACTAAGGCAGCGGAGGAGAACATGGTCAGGACTGCAGCAATATGGGTCGGGCTCGTGTTCGCTGCCCAAGTGGTGCAGGCCCTGGCTGACTGCTACACGGGCCTGCAGAACGAGGTCACGGCTATCCAGTGCATCAGCTTGTTGAAGACGTTGCTGTACCGGAAGATGATGAAGTTGAGTGCAAGTTCCCGCAAGAAAAATCGATCGGGGAGCTCACCAACATGTACACGGCAGACTGCGAGTCGCTGGTGCGCACAGCGCTCGTGGTGCATCAGATGTGGCTCATCCCGTTGCAGATCGTCGTGGTCAGCTACATGCTGATCCGCGTGCTGAGTGTTGCGGCGTTTGCCGGTGTTGCAGTGATCGTGCTGATGCTGTGGCTCAACCATTTGGTGTCTGAGAAGATGCACACGCAGCAACGAGAGCTGAGACGCAACAAGGACAAAAGAATGAAGAAGGTGACGGAAGCCTTTAAGGCGGTGGGGATCATCAAGTTGAACGCCTGGGAGGACCCTATTTTGACGAGGATTAATGCAGCACGAGAAATGGAGCTGCATTCGTTGCTTCGGATGCGGATCATGACGTCGATGAGCATCGTGCTCTTGTGGGGAATGCCAGTGTTCATTAGTATTGCTGCGTTTGGTACATTTTCGGTTGTGCTGCACCGAGATCTTACACCAGCGATTGTTTTCACGAGTCTCGCGCTTTTCCTGTTGATCCAGGCACCACTTCGCAGCATCACATCCATCATCTCGATGATTATTCAGTGCAAGGTCGCCCTTGAGCGGATTTCGTCGTTTTTGCATATGCCCGAGCTAGACACGAGCAGTGTCGCGTCGATTAATGACCCCAATGTCGACCGATTTGTCGCTAAAGATGTGATTGTTGCAGTGGATGACGGCGAGTTCGCGTGGGACAAGGACGGCTTATCGTTATTGACAAATGTGAATCTCGAAGTGAAGACCGGCGATTTCTTGGTGATTCAAGGAACTGTGGGCTGCGGAAAATCTTCGCTGTGCTCTGCACTACTCGGTGAAATGGAGAAACGCAAAGGGACCGTGTTTGTGGGTGGTAGTGTGGCGTATTGCTCGCAGCAACCATGGATACAAAATATGACAGTGAGGGATAACATTTTGTTTGGATTTCCTTTCGAACGCAAGAAGTACGACAAGATCTTGGATGCGTGTGCTCTGACAAGTGATCTTCAAACCTTGCCAGCCAATGATTTCACAGAGATTGGCGAGCGGGGCGTCAATTTGTCGGGAGGTCAACAAGCGCGTATTGCACTAGCACGTGCTTGCTACAGCAATGCAAGCATATATATACTGGACTCACCGCTGTCAGCTGTGGATGCGATCGTGC
This sequence comes from Phytophthora hibernalis, assembly GCA_012656075.1. Classification (NCBI taxonomy): domain Eukaryota; phylum Oomycota; class Peronosporomycetes; order Peronosporales; family Peronosporaceae; genus Phytophthora; species Phytophthora hibernalis. The sequence continues at coordinate 1,499,835 of JAAKBF010000009.1, forward strand.
AGAACGAGATTTTCCGAAAGTGTTTGCTTGGGCTACTCCGGCATAAGACAGTCATCTTGGTCACTCATAACCCCGAGATCATTATATCGAACCACATCACGCGTGCAATAACAGTTGACGAGGTGGGCACAGTTGTGGAAACACATCGCTGCGAGAGTCTACTGGATCTTGAGCCGCTAGTTTCTCCCATGAGTAGAGATTCGTATGCTCTTTCAGGTTTTGGAGATAGCGACGCGACTACACAAATCAGCACAAGTGATGACACAGGGTCAGAGGATGTAGCCAACGAATTAAGCGACGAAGCCGCACTTACCTCCCCAGTCAAAGGAAATCCCCACCCACTCAGAAAAACGTCGTTTAACTCGGGTGTCAGCGACGATGAAAGAGGCAGACTTATTCACGACGAAGGGCGGTCGGATGGTCGAGTGTCTCGTCACGTGTTTGAGGCGTATTACTACGCGGTGGGCGGTCTACCTATTGTATCCGCTATTCTTTTTCACAAATGCTGTGGCAAGCGCTCCAGATATGCAGCGATTTTTGGTTGAGCAGTTGGTCCAATGATGCCACTACTCTCGGAACACATGCCCACACGGCTTTCCGACTGGCTGTATACGCTGGTCTTGGACTACTGGCAGCGTTTATGGTATTTGGGAGAACTGTGATCGTCACGATCTATGGCATCCGTGCTGCTAGGAGTTTATTCGACCGGATGACACACTCTCATGCACGCGCCTATGCGTTTCTTCGACGCGAATCCGATCGGGCGTGTATTGACTCGCTATGGCGGCGACGTTGCTGCAGTGGACGTTCAAATTCCTTTTATGTTTGGCACACTTGCAGCGAACGCGTTCTCGGTCGGTTGTAGCTTGGCCACAGCCGCCTTCTTGATCCGATGGAGAGGGTTGATGTTGCTTCCAGTTATCGCTGTGTACTTGGCGGTTGGCAGCTTTTACATCTCACCAGCACGAGAACTGCAGCGCTTGTCCAAGACTACGCAAGCACCAGTTTTGAATCACATGTCTGAGTCCGTTGACGGCGTGTCAGTCGTTCGTGCATTCGAACAAGTCGAGCGATTTTTTGAAACCAGCAGTGCCAAGCTTGATGCGAACCACAAGATTTGGTACGCACAAGTGTACGTTTCGCAATGGTTTTCTCTGCGCATCCAACTTGTGGGAAGTTTGCTGTTGCTAGTGGTTACGTCATCTCTCGTTCTTCTTCATCGCCAGCTAAATGTCGCGATCATCGGTTTGGCATTTTCATACTCGCTAAAAATCGCGGCCAATTTGGAGGGTATTATTCGATCATTGACTCAGATCGAGACTGTGATGATAAGCCCTGAGCGGATGCAGGAGTATATTGACATCGAACAAGAAGCTCCTGACCGAATTAAAATGATGGACCCGCCAGCACAGCTTGAATGGCCAACCACCGGATCTATTGCCTTCGACAAGGTCTCGTTCCGGTACAGTCAAAATGGAGAGCTGGTTCTACGTAATTTGAGCTTCACCGTTAATGGTGGTCAGAAAATCGGAATCGTGGGACGCACCGGAGCCGGCAAGTCAAGCTTAACTATGGCTCTGTTTCGAATCAGGGAGCTGGCTTCGGGTAGTATTTCGATCGATGGCATCGACGTCGGCCGAATTGGTCTGAAGTCGCTCCGTGAAAAATTGTCGATCATCCCACAAACTCCGATACTCTTCAAAGGACCACTGCGTGAATACCTTGATCCATTTGATGAGTTTGAGGACGGACGGCTATGGGAGTCAATTCGTGAGGTTGGGTTGGACGACCGCGTCTCTGAGGATGAGAGCAAATTGATGATGACCATAGAGGAGAACGGTGAAAACTTTAGCGTCGGCGAGCGTCAAATGTTGTGCATGGCTCGAGCGTTGCTCCGCCACTCGCGTATCGTGATCTTTGACGAGGCGACGGCTGCAATCGATCACGAGACGGATCAAAAGCTTCAGCGTGTGATCCGAACAGCATTCGCAAACTCGACGGTGCTAACTATTGCCCATCGGCTGGACACCATCCTAGATTCTGACAGAATTTTAGTCCTTGATGGGGGCCGCTTGGTCGAGTTCGCGTCCCCAACAGAGCTGGTGAGCATAGGCCAAGGTCACTTTTTCGAGCTTATGCGCGAAAGTGGATACTTGGATAGGTTCAAACAACACGGAAATGTCAAGGTGGCTAGCGGCGCGTAAGGTAACATCCTGTGAACAAATGAACTGAAAAGAAAGTAAGCTGAGCTAACCTCGCACTCGATCCAAGAATTTGATCCTCGTACATGTACACTGAGGTACGTAAAACTGAATAGCTTGCTCTGGTTTCTTCCTTTCTTGCTGAAGCGTTTACTAGCCAGATACTTGAAGTAATTGCCAAGATTTCAGTTCTATCTTGCCTCCAGGAAGTACATGAAGAAAATTACCACTCTGGCCGCTGCGAATCGAAACTACATTGCAACTTCATTCTGCGCATGTTGAATATGGTTTATTCATCTGCTTTCACACCTCTACTTCGAGAATTCTCAGTACACGATGAAGCCTCGTCGGCACCCAGTAGCTGCCAAAGGCCATCTCTCGCCTTGACGATCGATCAGTGCAAGTTTCGCCATCAACACAAATGAGCCCTTCAGAGTCAAACTGATTGCCTTGACATGCACAGGCGTCTCGAAGGGCAGGTATATCATCCCTTGGCCATTTTTTCAGCTACTTCTTGTTCAGCCATTTGATCCCACGCCACTGGCAGGTTTACAATTGCTCGATGCTGCACAAGCTTTTCTTGTAGCGATGCATCGGCGAGTTCGTAGATGGACGAGCTAGAGTTCACACTGCTGGTTCCAGCACCAGCCAAACACACGAGCACTTCAGCTTCAATTGATTCCGCTCGCGCCCGCCAGTAACTTTGTGCACCACGTGATAGCGCTAGTGCCCCCTTCAGTACACTTGTAAAGTCAGTACCCAATGAGACGCCTAGTTGAGACCGTGAGCGCGGCTTTGCCGTGAACGCCGTATTCTCGGCGTAGGTAAGGAACTGTCCACTCGACAGCAGACGCTGTTGACTGCGCAGTCGAGAACAGAAAAATAATTTCGGCATCGGTGGAGGAATAGCGCAAAGAGCAACGAGAAGTTGCTGCAGCACGCGTGCCCCTATACCAGGTTGACGAGAAGGCGAAAGCTTGGCAACGCGGTCCAACTTACCACTCACATCCTCGCTTAGCACCTTCAGCATTTGCAAATTCCATTGGGAACTGCTAATAGCAGACTCCCTCGCTTGGGGAAGTCAATTGAGTTTGGAGACCGAAGAAGCAGGAAGCCTTCTACTGCCGACGCTAGCAACCTGCACGAATTCGCTTGAGCTTGAAACGCATCCAGATCACGCTGATCAGCGCCAAGCAACAAGGCACGCAGCACGCCAAATTTGTGGGCAAGGGTGCGCAATTGTTTGCTCAACTGTCCCTCTCGTCCAACAGGGTTACCAGGCGAATTGGTAAATGCAGCCTCGCCTGCAAGTTGCTGTGCACTTTGTAACAGTTGCACCCACTCGAGTCGAAGTGCAACCAAATGGAGCTGTAGATCAAAGCGAAAACTTGATGTACGTGCGGCTTGAAGGTGCATACTTGTTCGCGCCAGCGACTGAAGACTTTCTAGGTGCACTGATCGATCTTTTGAAATGCGTGACTCGGCTTCACACAGTGTCTGTAAAGCATGCAACCAACCGCCAAAACATTCACTATCCACCTTTGCTGCAATCACCTCCATCAGCTGCGAAGCCAGGGTGAAGCGGCCACGCAGAATCACGAGCTTCGCCATTTCATATCGTTCAGCGTGAGTCTTGTAGTGGTCGGAATTGAGAAGTTGCTGCTCGAAGGCGACAGTGGTGCTATTTGTCCCTCGGTCATCGTCACTGCTAAATAACGCCATGTCCTGAGTCCAGAGGAAAACGTAGCAGCAACTGCGCGTAATCGCTGTGCGTCTGTGCGCCCATCAGTCGAAATCTCCTTTAGCAGCATTGGAAGCTGTTTGTGAATCGTTTCGATACTAGGTGGTCGAAGCTGAGCTCCAAGTACTCTGAAGACGACTGTTCTACGTAGCCTAGAAGCTTCGGTGTCACCATTTGCCAGTATTGCGAGCAGCTCAACTAGCCGTGAAGCAACGTGCGTTGCGAGCAGCTCAGGAAATTCTTGACTGAGCTGAGCAATCGCATTCATCGCGTAGCTCCAAGTGTTTTTGGCAGCAACAGCAGCACGTGGGTGCAACAGTTGAAATAATTCATCAATACCGTGCTCTGATAATGTCGTTCCAGCAAGCGCTAGCTTCTGGCGGGCAACGTATGCGATGATCGATGTATACGTCTTTCCAAAACGCTCGTCGACGGCAGCCGAGAGCCATGTCTTGGCCATCTTGAGAAGGGCTTCAGCGTTTTCTCCCAAATCTTGGCCTATGGACGAAAACTTTTCAAGAAGAAGCAAAGCTGACAACTTGAGCCGCATCTCCGTTCGACCTGCTACCGTATCTCCGACCCGCGAGAACACGCCTTCCAGAACGGTCCCAATGTGTCCATATTCACCACTACTGGCAACAAGTTGCTGCGTAGCCAGCAGAGCAAAATTCCGCACTACAGCACGGGGGTCGTGATCAAGCACGTGGTGAAGCAACCGGCCATGCATCGACAGTAAAACGCCAGGGTAAGCTGTGGTCAGCGTCGTCATAGCACGAACACTAGCTACTGCACTTTTGTCATCAGCGATACGTTCGTACAATTCCGCGCAGTGTGTCCATGCCCGTCGCGCTTCCGCAGAAGTCGAGACCGCGTCCGCCACCAAACAGCATAACGTGGCCGATTTTGACTCCAACGCCAGTGTCAGCACGTCCCTCCGAAACAAAGTCGAAAGTGGCAAAACGCACGCGCCGCCTCAAGTGCAGCCGAACGTTCATCACGATCTTCAGCCGAAATTCTCTTCACAATATGCTGCTGTACCACCGAATCCTGCACAATGAGCAACGGCATCGTCGCCAGCAGCTGCAGCGTCAATGTCCGCGCCATTGTACTGCTCATGTGCGTCATCGACCCCGACAAATGTGCCAGCAGCTACAAAAATCACCAACACGAAAAATCACAATTAGTCAAATATCACTCTACCGTTTTCACCTGACGCAGGACAGACTTTGGTCGGGTCGTTCACTTGTGCCACGTGCGCTTTCGCTCGCTGGAAAACCCTCAATATCGCGCTGCGAACAATCACATTTTCACTACAAAAGCACAACAAGTCAGTCTCACTCTACCTCGTTCTACCTTTTCGCCCTACCTTGAAGCGAAATGTTCGGCCAGTTTGGTGAACACGGCGGCTAGAAAGTCCGGCCACGCGAAGGATTCTACTGTGAACAGTCGCGGGTAGAACAAGAAACACTCGGCCAATGAGCCACTCACAGCGTCGCCCACAGCTTCGGCCTGCAGCTGCAGCGCCTTCACCTGCACCTCCAGCTGGGCGAACTCCCGCAGGTGCAGGTCCGTGGGGGCGTCCTCTAGGCGACGAGGACTCAGCGCCAGGGGGAACTGATCGTGGGGAGCCGCGTGCTGCGAGTCCGCCGCCGGGTCCCCGTGGAACACGCGGAAGTGCGCGTGGGGCACGGCGAAGCCGGCCAGCATGGCGATGGGAGTGTAGATTATGTGGGAAACGAGTTTTGACGAATGGGGAGGGTTATTGAGATCAGAGAGCAGCGATTGGATGGGAAATGTTGACCAATGAGATGCGAAGCAAGTTAGTGTAGCCATTTGGGCTTGATCTCGTTCTCGTTGCATGAGACTGCTTAGCACCTGCCTATCGACTTAATGTATTGCACGCACATGTACATGTAATGCGTATGCGGGCCTTCCAGTAAGCTTGACAATGGCAAGTTTTAAGCTTACCTGTGTGGATACCCGCGGAATGTTGGTTGGTTCGCGTGGCTTCCGCCAGTTATTTTAATAAAGTCGCGTGTCGCGCGATCAGCATCTTTTCCTAGTGATCGCTGATGAACATGGCCAAAAGGCCATCTCCTAAAGACTCACCGCCATTCAATTCCGACAGCGTTCCTCGCGGACCAGGCAGTAATCAAAGTGCTCGCCTGTTGACACGCACACTCATCCAAAGTCTCATGTGACCCTCAACTCAACTGTGACCACCACCTCCGCGCTACGGTGGTGGCTTCCAGTGCACATTTCAGTCCATTGTTCTCTTGCCCAAGCGCGAAAATCCTCAGATCCTTTCTCCGCCCCGTCACCTGTTCCTTCATTTTGAGGCCACGAAAGATCACATGCTGCAACGACCATCACTCCTGTCTTATCACCAATCGACGCTCACTTCTCATTCCGCAATTGACCGCGTAGGGCTCAAGTCTCGTCTCACGATGGCCGCGTCGGAGCTGCTGCCCCTCGCGTCCTACGACACATTCGACCACTCCGTCTCCAAGCGCGGGGCCAGTCCGCACCCTGAGGACGTCGCCGGCTGCTGGTCGCAGCTGCTTCTGGACTGGGTGAAGCCGCTCATGGCCTTGGGACAGCGCAAACAGCTCGACGCCGATGACGTGTGGCCTCTGCGCTGGGAGTTACAGGCCAACACGGCGTCCTACCGCTTCGCCAGCGTCTTCGAGGCCTCCCAGTCCATGTACAAGGCCGCAATCGTGCTTCGGACGCCGCATCGTCCTCACGGGCGCCGCGTTCCTCGTGTCCATGCTCTGCAACTTGTTGGGGCCCGTGGTGCTCCGTCAAGTGGTTTCCAGTCTCTCTGCACTCGCAGAGGAAGCCCCAGAAGACGAGAGCCCAGCATTGCAAAGCATCAGTCTCTGGGTAGTCGCCCTCTTTGCAGCCAAAGTGCTGCAAGCTCTCACGGACAACTACGGGAGGTTTTACTCGGAAGTCATCGCTATTAAACTCGTGGCGTCCGTCAAGACGCTCATGTTCAGGAAGACGTTGAAGTTGAACGCCGAAGCTCGACGGGACAAGTCCACGGGGGTTATTACCAACATGTACACGTCCGACAGCGACGCCATTCTAGACACGGCGTTCTTGGTCCATCAGCTGTGGCTCATCCCGCTGCAGATTGCTATTGTGAGCTACATGCTGTATGATGTGCTAGGTGTCGCGGCCTTCGCAGGCGTGGGCGTGATTGTCGTGATGCTGGGCATCAACCATCTCATCTCGCGTTGCATGTTTTCGGTCCAGCGAGTGTACCGACGGAGCAAGGACACGAGGATGAAGAAGGTGACGGAGGTGTTCAAGGCGGTGGAGATTGTCAAGTTCAACGCGTGGGAGGATCGACTACTTGGCCAAATAAAGGAGACACGCGCAGCTGAGATGAAGGTCTTATTCAAGCGACGACTGCTTGCGTGCTTGAGTGTCGTCATGCTGTGGGGATGCCAGTGTTCATCAGCGTCGCATCTTTTGGAGTGTACACCGGTGTGATGCATCGGAATCTGACCCCGGCGATTGTCTTCACCAGTATCGCGCTCTTCCAACTGATTCAAGGGCCGCTTCGTATGATCACCAACATTTTGCCAATGCTCGTCCAGTCGAAAGTGGCGTTGGAAAGAATTGCAGCTTTTCTCGAGATGCCTGAATTGGAGGCCGACAATGTCATGACCGCTAACCACCCGCTGAGCGAGAAGTATGTCATCAAGAAGGTCATTGTTGCAGTGAAAGATGGTGACTTTGGTTGGGATGACGAGACTACGCTTCTGAGGAATGTGAATCTCGAAGTAAAGGATGGAGACTTTTGGTGTTGCACGGCTCGGTAGGATGTGGCAAGTCCTCGCTGTGCTCTGCACTCCTCGGTGAAATGATGAAGCATAGCGGAACGGTGTTCGTGGGTGGTAGCGTAGCGTACTGTTCACAGCAGCCATGGATCCAGAATATGACAGTGCGGGACAACATTTTATTTGGACTTCTGTACGATCGCAAGAAGTACGAAAAGGTGCTGGATGCTTGCGCGCTGACGGCGGATCTGCAGACGCTGCCAGCGGAGATGCTACTGAAATTGGCGAGCGCGGTATTAATTTGTCAGGGGTCAGAAGGCACGCATTGCCTTGGCCCGTGCTTGTTACAGCGATGCGAGCGTGTATCTCCTCGACTCCCCATTATCGGCTGTTGACGCAATTGTGCAGAACGAGATTTTCCAGAAGTGCATGCTGGGGCTTCTCAGGAACAAGACGATCATTCTTGTAACGCACAACCCCGAAATTATTGAGTCGCCGCACATTTCGCGAGCAGTGACTATTGATGGCGTGGGAGCCTTAGTGGAAACGCATTTTGTTGATGTTCCGATCGAGAGTGAAGCGCTCGTTTCTCCTTTTGCTGCGCATTCGTACGGGTCTGTCACCTTCGAATCTAGCCGAATCGATGGCGACGGGGAGATCAGCCACGGTAACCATGAAACTGATGTTCTCCTTAGCCAAGAAGACTACGCAGAAGATGAAAGCGATCGTGGTAATATCGTGGATCTTGCTGAAGAAGCAAGTGAGTGTGACAACGAGATGGCCTTGATTTCTCCATGCGCTCCCTGCCCAGGAGCGAAGCCGAGGACGATGTCATCGGTTGCCACTGACCATACTGCCGAGCTCGAGAAACTTGGAAAACTCGTAGATGAAGAGGAGCGAGTGGAGGGTCAGGTCGGTAACCACGTCTTCAGTGCATACTATCGCGCTGTTGGTGGCTTCCCTATCGTTTTCCTCTTCTTAATGACTTCTGCATGCTGGCAAGCACTGCAAATTTCAAGTGATTTCTGGCTGGGCGCTTGGTCGAGCGATGGAGTCAACAGTGGAGAATCGACATCTTACCGACTTACTATCTACACAGTTCTTGGACTCGCCTCAGCTTTGATGGTCTTCGCGCGGATGTTTATGACTGCTATATACGGCTTGCGTGCTGCGCGACGGATGTTCGACGCTATGACAAACGCACTCATGCATGCACCGATGCGCTTTTTCGATGCTAATCCGATCGGCCGCATTCTAACGCGCTACGGCAGTGACGTGTCCGTTGTGGACGCAAACATACCACCACTGTTTAGTCGAATGTCGTCTACGATATTTTCTGTTGGATGTAGCGCCGCCACGGCAGCCATTGTGATCCGCTGGAAGGAGTCCTTCTTCTGCCGGTAGCGTACCTCTACTACCGCATTGGATCGTTTTACATTCGCCCAGCCCGAGAGCTGCAGAGACTTTCCAAGACAACACAAGCCCCCGTGTTAAATCACCTATCGGAGGCTGTGGATGGTGGGGCAGTGATTCGTGCTTACGGCCGGGGTCATGTAGACCGCTTCCGAGTCACGAATAGTGTCAGGCTGGATGACAACAACAAGATTTGGTACGGACAACTGTGTGTTTCCCAATGGTTCTCTCTACATATCCAACTTGTCGGTAGTCTGCTGGTACTCGTTGTCACAGCGTCGCTCGTGTTGCTTCGTCACCAACTCGGCGCTGCTGTGATTGGCCTCGCTTTCTCGTACGCCCTGAAGGTATCGCAGAACCTCGAGAGGTTGGTGCAAGCTTTGTCACAGGTGGAACCTATGATGGTGAGCCCAGAGCGTCTTCAGGAGTACGCGGATATTATCCAGGAAGCTCCGTCGCGGTTACCACTGGACCCCCTGAACAAGATACACCCAGAAACCTGGCCTTCGGTTGGCGCAATTGAGTTTCACCACGTGAGCTTCCGATACAAGGACCAAGGTCAGCTTGTACTACGTGACCTGAGCTTTTCTGTCCAGGGAGGTGAAAAGCTTGGTATCGTAGGTCGGACTGGTGCCGGCAAGTCCAGTTTGACAATGGCTCTCTTCCGCATCAATGAGCTCGCGTCTGGATCAATCTTGGTCGACGGTGTGGATATTAGTACCATTGGTTTAATGACGTTGCGCGAGAATATCTCCATCATTCCACAGAACCCGGTCCTGTTCAAAGGCACTCTACGAAACTATTTAGACCCGTTCGGCGAGTTCAGCGACGATGAACTGTGGAATTGCTTGCGTCAAGTGGGCCTCGGACCTCGCATTGAAGCCGAGGATGGCAGACTTGATGGTCATGTAGAGGAAAATGGCGAAAACTTCAGTGTGGGCGAGCGGCAAATGCTGTGTATGGTGTGTTCGCTGCTTCGAAAGTCACGCATTGTGATCTTTGATGAGGCCACCGCCGCGGTAGATCACGCCACAGATCAAACTTTGCAGCGTGTGATCCGTGAGGTCTTCAAGGAGTCAACCGTGCTCACGATCGCGCATCGGCTAGATACAATCCTGGACTCTGATCGCATTTTAGTTATGGACGACGGGGGTGTCAAGGAGCTTGCAAGCCCTGCATCGCTTGTTGAAAAGGGCTCTGGTCACTTCTTCGATCTGATGGAGGAAGGAGGATACCTGGATCGCTTCCAGGAGCAGAATGTCATTGAAGCACTCAACATGCAATAGTTCATCGACCATAAATAACGCGTCAACAAGCAAACATGTTTATCTTTTCGTACGTGAGAATGCATACAACCACAAAACCCAGCAGTTGATCTATAGCAACTACTTCGAAGTATGTCTTTCACAACATACACCTGGTACTTCGTAGCTTTCGTCAATGGTATTGCTGGTGACTTCGTGTAGCACTGCTAAATCAGCACTCGTGATCCGATGGAAGGCTGTGGTTCTTGATCGTACGCTGGTCGTGAACTCGAATGCTTGTCCAAGACCACCGAAGCCTCGACATTCAAGAATTTATCAGCGTTGATTGACGGTGGAACGGTTTTGAGTGTTTGGAGTACAGCGCGTAAATCGCTTCTTCAGCCGTAATAGCATTCGGCTAGATGACAACAGTGCAGCCTGCCAAGCTCCGTGCATCTTAATGATTGAATTTAGCTCGTGGGACCGTGCTCCTGCTCGCGGAGACTTCATCTTTTGTTCTGCTTCGACTACAATTATTGTTTTTTATGTTTTCATTTCCTCTGCGAGTCTCGCCATCCATGAAGATATTGTGTGCGGTCTGACGCAGGTTGAGACGTTGATGGTGAGCCCGCGAATACAGGAGCACGTGTGCATGAAGATTGAACATGACTCATGTTTCAATGATGGACCCGCCTGGAATTGCGATCGATGGTTTGGATTAAATGCAACTGGAAACTTTGCGTGAAAAGTTATCGATCGCTGATCGACGATCATCACCCCAAACCGAGTGAGTGGTGTTCAAGAGCCCTTGCAGAGCAACCTCGATCTATTCAATGAGTAAACCGCTTCGTCAAATTGGATTCGCTGTTGGTGACGACGAGCTGATGCTATTGATGGTCGTCGGAGGAGAATGGCGAGAATTTCATGACACGCGCGTGTCGCTACATGTACGGCCTCGCTTGTGCATCATGGTCTTCGACTTTTCAACGAGGCTACCACTGCAATCGACCACGAGACGGACCAAAGGTTACAGCGGGCAATCTGCTCAACATTCGCGAAGTTTCAGGTGCTCACCATTGCGCATCAACTCGACACCATTCTGTACTTCTGGGCTTTGACCGCGTGCTCATGCTTGTTGACGGTCGGGAGGGCTAATACTCGTACAAGTTTAAGAAAGCCATCATGCGCAGGCGTTATCTGCGGCCTTGGCAGAATCGTATAAATGAAACCCAAGTGTTGCTTGGAACCAAACGATGCAGTCTACTGCAAGGTTTTCAGCGCTGTGAAAACCTTGAGCCCTGTGAAAATGGTACATGCACCATTTCAGGTTGCGATCACATTTTTGTCGCAAGATGGTAAACTGACGTTGTAGCCAACAAAACCAACTTGTTACAGTACAGTACGCGGTGCGGGTAATTAATCATCGGTCCTCAGCTGCAACCTGTCCTCGAGAAATGCATCTACAACTTGCGCTTCAATCTCGCTGCAACATCACGCTCGACGAGGCTCCATCGTCGTCACGGCAGACTCGCCGCACGGCGGTCTTGAGTCAAGACTGTCTACAATACCGCAAATTGCGCGTTCGGTCGTGCGGATGCGTGGGCAAGGTCTCAAGGGCACGACCTGAGCGCGAAATGACGAGCGAACAGCTCGAAAGAAAAGAGGAGAGGCGACTCGGACCTGCGAAGGAAAGAGGGAGCTGCACGCAGCGCGCAGAATGGACGTTCGACGACGCGACTACAGAAGGTGTCCATGCGTTCTTTGACTTCCGACGTTAGACACGCTGTCCAATTGAAGCGACATCGTCGGGCCGCCGAATGCAAGTGGGACCGCCGGCGGATGCGTGCCCTCGCAACGAAGCTCCATACAACATTGGCACACTGCAGTCTGGCAAGAAGCATGCATGGAGCTCCATTCTCAAAGCATGTCCGATCCAAATCCTCGTCGTCGATGCGAGTTACCAACTGCTGGCACCACCACAACCCTCTTTCGCCACGCTGCCAACTCGATGCACGCCTTCCAGCCAGTGTTGACCAACGTGACATTTTCCCAACCTACACATACAAATGCACCTGTACAGTACAACTCAAAGTTACAAAGCCGAAAAACTCAATTGTACATGTACTTCACAGTACTGTACCTTTCGGCGATTCGGTGAGAACCGAAATGTACCAGTCCTCCTGTGTCCGGGTTCAACCGTCCCCGTCTCGTCTGTCGTCCATACCACGTTGCTCATATCGCCCTTTCCACGTCCCTTTTGCGTCACTAAGAGCCGGACGGATGGGAGTCAGACACACCTTATCCGCTGCCAATGCTCACTCTCGAAAACGACGTCGCGACTACAGGAGCCTACCTCTCGTTCTACCTCCTGTTCTACCTCGTTATGGCTCGCGGCGGGCTCTCGTCTTCGCGCGCCGCCGGGTTGTCGACGTCCGCGGCCCCCAACGAGTCGCTCAGTGCCTCTAGGGTGTGGACGCCCCTACGGGAGAACCACTTCGAGCCTCCCTTGCTCTCCTCCAGGGAACGGGCCTACTTGGTGCGCAAGTCGTGCGAAGCTGCTCAGGAGCTGGTAGAACGCGCCCGTAGTGCTGGGGGACCAATCGCGTGGCGCCACGTGGAGAAGAACAACGGCGTGCAGCTGTACGCAGGTAGTCCGCGCTCTACCGCGGGTGGGGCGGCCGTGACTGCCGCCAGTATGTGCGGTGTGACCAGTGTCCCTGGTACTGTGAAGGAGGTGGCCTCCCTCTTCGCGTTGGCTTCTACCCGCCAGATGAAGGAGTTCGCACGCGCCCACCGCGAGTGGTTCTACGATGGTGTCGTTCTACACACACTGGCGCCCAGGACCAAGGAGAAACCTCTACACCAAGTGACGGCCAAGTGGATGGTAGTACAGATGCCCCACGGCCTACCCCATCGAGACTTCTGTTACTTGGAGTGTCAGGACAAGTTCATCGACGCCAGAGGACGCAAAGGATGGGTCCTGGGCCAACATTCCATCAAACTACCAGGCTGTGACGACCTTAAGAGGGAGTTCGGACTGGTACGAGGTAGTCTGTACCATTCTGGTTTCGTGGTAGTGGAGAGTGAAGAACGACCGGGACATGTGGATGTGATTCATCTGGTGCAACTGAACTTGAAGGAACATACCCCCGTTCCTGTGGCGTTGCTAAGAGCAAGAGTGCTCTTTGTGGCGCAGGTGCGCAACATGCTCCGCAGCAAGAGACTCAACGAGCAACGCTATTTGAGCGACCTGGAGCTCGTGCCCAGGAAGTATCGCGCGAGATGTGCAGTGTGCCAGGACTCGTTCTCTTTGCTGCTGCTGAGGAAAATGAACTGCCGTAAATGTGGAGAAGTCGTGTGTGCCGCGTGCAGTAAGGAGTTCCCGATTGAGAACCGCAACTTTGCCGCGACGAACGGAGGAGACGAAGTGCGCAAACTGCGGATTTGCATGCACTGCTTCCAGGTGATTACGAACGCGCCCAAGCCGACGTCGGCGTTGGTGGAACCGCCGCATTCCTCGACCATGTCGATGAGTTTCTTGGGCTATCATGATGACGACCGCCGTGCGTCGTATATGACTTCCGGGTGGGACACCATGGGCACCGCGAAACAGCGGATGACGCCCCCAAGATCTTCTTGCAATCCATGCGTCGTGAGAAGCCTTCACGTCGACGGATGTCCAGCACGTCGCCGATTCCTGGATTTGGTGCTGACATGCCGCCTTCAACGTCTCGTCATCGCGCGCGCGGCGAGCCAGACTCGGACCTGTACGAGAGATCGCAGCGCTATCAGCAACAGCAGCAGGACTACGGTCGTTCCCACAACCACCGTGGAAGTCAGCGTATGCGGCCGTCAGATTTCCGACCGAGCCAGAGTCTCTCGTTGGACGACCCGATTGCTAGAGGTGAGGGCCGATACACGCTACAGATGCCAGGTCCGCCGGCTGTAGCACCTCCTGCATCCATTTTCGACCGCCCCCACCGGTGCCCCCTCCCGCCGTCTAGTGGGCTGCCGCGGAGCAACAGCAGTGATATGCTTGTGGGTTCAAGTCGCAATATGAGTAACTTTAGTCGACTCCAAGAATTGAGCAGCCGGGAGCGTCTCGAACAACTTCAGCGTCAACAAGGCAACTACATGACTCGGTCTAGCATTGACCACCGGATGCCGGATGCCTACATGTCCGCGCTGCAGCAGGCGAGCCGCGACAAGAATGACTTTGACGTGCCGCCTCAGATATACAAGGCTCCACCGAGCGACTTTGGCGCTTATGGGGCGACATTGGCTGACCACCAGGTGACCCCTCCTGACTTTGGCCCTTACGAATCTACTTTGGACGCCGCTGATACAGCACCCCCACTGGACATGAGCGCACTTTCAATTTCCGATTCGACCATCCCGATAGACATGAGCAGCATGAGTTTTCCGCAATGCCTTCGACAGCACCACGGGATGCTGGTCGCGATCGTGAACTCCTGGTTCGACGTGAGCGTGAGATTGAACAGCGTCGCGAGTCAACGTGCTCAGACTCCTCAGCAAGCTCAATCGACATCGACACGTACGACGACCCACCAAAACTTGCAGTGGTGCTGGCGATTGCTGAACAACACAAGTACCAAGATGAGTTCCTTCAGGAGAATAAAGTGGAGCCCATTAGACCAGTTATGCCACCGTCGAATGTGACTCCCAGTCATGAGTCGATGATAAATGGCAAGAGAGAGGCATATGACCGTGACGACGAAGATTCCGAGGCGTCAATGGGTGCCTCTGATGATAAGGAAGAGCGTCGTACAAGTGCTAAGCTGGTGCCTGCCATGCTGCCACCGCATAGGCAACTTGATGTCGATGCGGACGAAACGAAGGCGCAGGAATTTGCAGAAACACCAGCGCTACCGCCCCCTTCTCCGTCTGCCCACACTGCGACGCGTGAGATACTTGAACGCCCGTCTATTGCGAAATCAACGTCAGGCTCGCACTTGGTAAATGGCGCGTCCGCTGAAATCGAGACTAAGGAAGTCGCAACCAAAGTATCTACGACAACTGAGGAAGATCTCATTGACCATGAACATGCGGCTTCTCATGGTGGCAAGATGGAGGATTTGATTGATCAGCAAGATATCATGGGAGAAGAGAACTTTACCAGTGACGAACAACGAGATTCTGAGATCTCGCAAGGTCTTTCGGATGATGGCGAAGTTGATGTCGTCGCTAGGAAGTACACGCTTCATGGGGATGGTGACCGAAACGGTGTAAAAGAGCACGACGAGCAGCGACTTTCAGAAGCGGACGGTGACAACGATCAATTCGCCCAACGGGACTCAGAGCTGCTGAACACTGCCGGCTGTGATATGAATTATTTGGATGCCGATATGCGTCAGTTCCACGATCAGTCGTTATTCATTCGCCCGAGTCGTGATGGTGGTGCACCAAGTTTTCATGGCGAGCGGAGCTTCTCTTCCCAATTGAAGGATAGTATGTCTACCATTTCTGCCAGTGATGCTGGTTCAAGTGTTGCATTGGGGAAAATCAATGGTGTGGCGCCTCCATATGAGCATCTTCCGACGTCGCCGAAGGGTAACAATGGCAAGGCACTAGACTTGGCCAAGCCATCGCGCCCAACTATTAACCGCGAAGGGACCTTTGCTCTAGATAATATGGTGACGGAGGAGCGCCAACAGTCAGGGAACACCTACAACACAGGCCGTGTGGTACTGGATGCTGAAAAGGCTTCAAGCGAGAAAAGTTCGCCAACTGCCGTGTCCATAACGCACACAGATGACCGCTTTGCTACCGAGGCTAGCCTCGTGTCTGCTCCTGTTGAAGGAACTGTGGAGGACCTTGTCTTCGAAGAAACCCAGCGAGATAGCGAGGCTCTTCGTGCGAGTGTGCCAAATGCAGTGGAGGAAGATGAGACCACTGCACTGCCACCTCTTGTTATTCCGATGTCAGTGACGTTGTCTGCTGAAAATGCGATAGAAGAAATCGTGCAGACAAGCGGTGACGATGTGTCTGAGAGCCGCTCACGCGCTTCTAGCAGACTTTCATTCTCGTCACTTCCCAGTAGTGGCCCGCGTGGGAGCAGTATTTGTAGCATGGGGTTGGACCCTGTGACACCGCCTGCAACTCCACCTTCTGCATCGCCGGTTATCATCGGACGTCTTTCGAACACATCAGCATCATCGCCTGCTGCGGTGCCCGCTATGGAGCTTGGAGCTTCCACTGATGTGTCTAGTCCTGCAAATGAAAACCGGGAGGTTGTAATCCCGCCGCGAAGCTACAGTAACAGCAACGCCCCAGCTTACATCCCTGACCGTTTCCGATCGATGGAACAACTGCAGCAGCAGCAGGTTTCTGCGCCTTCACCCTCGATGCCGTCAAGCACTCCGAGACAGAGCAGCGACAGCAACACCGCACTCGACAACTTCCAACTGGATTTCTCTGCGTCCTTCAACGCCCACCACCAGAACAGCAACGGTAGTAGCGTGATTGAGGGACTCTCGCGATTGCCACCACCTGATGAGCGCAGTCGTGCAAGCAGCACCGGCAGCAATGATGTGCAGGTGCTGCGTTACCAGTCAGTTGGTTCATCAGTTCTAGACACCGTTCCAGACACTGGAGTGCTATCAGGATCTGATGACGATGACAGCGAGGACGACGAGCGCATGCTGCTGTCAGCGCGCAAGCTGTATGGACAGTTTGGCGACACAAAGAAGCTGTCAAAGATGGCAGGCAGCAACCGACCTGGATTCCAGCGCACACTGAGCAAGATCCAGCAAGGTTTCGACGAACTGTCAAGTGACAGCGAGGAGGACGATGACACACCGCCTTCCTCAGTCCCAGCTCGTCGGCGGTAGGTAGCTGGCCGCCACCAGCGTGACTCGTGACTGCTAAAGTATCACATGAGGTCTGTTTCTTGTAAATGAACGTGTAGATGTCGTACAAAGGGCTGTGAAATGTCCATCTAACTAGCCTAGAGCAATGCAGCGATGCTTCACCGTACACATCCATTGTTGATGATTAATGCTAAGACCTTGCTCAAACAGAAAACCAACAGCACAACAGCTACCAATACTTATAAGTATGCATGAGTAGGAGCTCAACATTTAATCAGCAAAGTCAAGGCGCCGAGAATGGAAGAAGATAAGGACCAAAGGAAAACAAGTTGGAGCACGCCGCAGACCAGACCCAACTCGCACCAGCCTAGAGCAATGCAGGACTTCCATTGTTGATGATTAATGCTGATACCTTAGGCATGCCAGCAAGGTTCGTTCACTTTTTCTGGAAATTGAGGAAGCGCATACTCAGAAGTGTCAACACGCGGGCGAACGCGACGAAAGCTAGCAGGACCCCACAGTTTCTCCAGATGTCGTCGTGCTTCATCCCGAAGTTGCTCTCCAGGTATTGCTTTACGGTAATCCCATCTGGGAGCGCTGGTGGGACGTTCGTCATCCGATTGCATCCGATGGAGCTGCCATCGCCACTACGGGGGCAATCGCCAAACACAATCGTTGACAGCGCTGAAAGCGTGTACATCAGCGGGTTGGCGTGGTAGAGCCACTTGAGGCCTGCAGGCAGAGCTGCAGCCGGGGACTAAAGCCGGAGAAAAGGAAAGTGATCAGGTTCACCAGCATTCCTAGGATCTCGGCGACTTCCACATTCGGAGACGCGAAGACGACGAACTCAGCGAGGTACTCTTGGAACAGCACGGCCAGGGATAGGATGAGGTAAAATGTGCAGAAGGCACCTGCTCCCTCAAACCCGACAACAGGGTAGAAGGCAGCCATGAACACCAGTACCCCAGCGCAAGTATACGGGATCTCCACCATGCTTGAACCGAAAAAGTACCAAAAACAGTTATAAGTCTGCGCTGCACGCTCACGGTAGAACACGGCACGCTCCGCTGCAGCAACAGGTACCATGCTGTTGAAGGCAATAATCCCAATGAAACCCAACACGGAAAACACCATCCCCATTCCAGAGTTGACGCCGGCGTACGAATTAAAGTTTGTGTCCAGGTACGTGATGCCGGTAAGCAGCCCCATAAGCAGCGAGATCCCAAAGCGAGTCAAGTTGTACGACGGTGTTCGCCAGTACATGTTGAAGAAACGCTTCAGCAAAACCTCATCTGCGTCAGCTCCGTTGCAGCACGCTTGTCCGCATATTCTAGCACTGGACACGATGAAGATGGGCGACACACACCTTCGCGATCCAAGCCGAACTGTAAGCGCTCGAACACGGAGCTTGATTTGAAAAGGTCGACAAAGTCCATTTTTTCCGCGTTACAGTTCCCGACACCGGCTCCGATCACTTCCAGCATCCAAGATGCCGGATTTTGATGTTCTTTCAACACGTCCACACTGTCGATCGCTTCAAAATATGCGATCATTTCCTGAGCATTTTCTCCCAGTTCGCCCGCGAACACCGCCTCACCACCACGCTTCAGTAACAATAAATTGTCGAATACCTGGAACACCTCTGCGGATGGCTGATGGATCGTACACACCACAGTGCGGCCCGTATCCGCCACCTTGCGCACGCCGTCCATGATCAACTTCGCGGATCGCGCATCCAGGCCGCTGGTGGGCTCGTCCAAGAAGAGTACACTGGGCTGAGCTGCTAATTCGACGCCAATGGTCAATCGCTTCATCTGCTCCATTGAGCTGCCGCGAATGATCTGATCTGCGATCGGAGCCAGATCCAGCAGGTTCAAGCAATCGTTCACCGAGTCGTACTTGGAATTGTCCGACACGTCTGCATCCTGGCGCAAGAATGCGCTAAACGTCAGAGCCTCCCGGATCGTTGACGATTCGCAATGAACATCCATTTGCTCACAGTACCCCGTTGAACGGCGAATCGCCAAGTCCGTGGCCGGATGGCCGTTGAGCAAAATCTGACCTTCGATCTTGCCGTCGGTCTTGCGTCCGGCGATCACGTCCATTAACGTCGTCTTTCCGGCGCCAGATGACCCCATGAGTGCCGTGATAGTACCGGGCAGCGCGTATCCGCTAATTCCTTTAAGCAAGTCAACGGTATCCGTGGGGTTGACGGGGTCCGGCACCGTATACCACAGATCCGTGAACGCTATCGTGACGGGCACGAAGTGCTTCTCTTCGCTGGGAGCTACCGAAACGACTGTCTCAGCTCCCGTAGGAATGCTTCGTGGCGTCTGAGCGAGGGTGTATTCATCCCGTTTGAAGTCGCCGGTGTTGTCTTCCTTGTCAAGAACCACATTCTCAGGATTTTCGTATCGGTGATACTCTAGTGCCAGGAACGAGCAAAACAAGAAGAAGACGTACGAAACTACCAGGTAGATCATGCCATACCAGATCCAGTATCTCTCCGATGGGACCTCATAGGTGCTAAGAGCGTACTCTCCCATCTTCAGACCGTACTTGGTACAGTAATCGACGCCGCCATACACACAGGTATCAAACCGTGATTCCGTGTACTGGTTCACAGCAAGCGCACGAACACCCCACCCAACGGGATTGATCCAGTATAGCCAAACCAGGTAGTCTGGCATTTGGTCTTTCGTGATCGTGAAGCCCGCAAAAAGGATAAAGAGCTCTACAATCACACCTGAAATCGGATTTGCCATGTTCACATTTGGCGATGCACATGCCAAGAAGAAGAAAAATGCCCCGCACGAAATGTTGACCATACACAAAATCACCACGAAGAGGACGAAGCTCCAGAGCGAGCCAACGAAACCACACATCCAATACACAATCACGCTAAACACCACCGTCTCCAGTATGATAGGTGGTATCTGGCTGACAGAACTGGACAATACGTACGACGCTGTCCGGTAGAAGTTGGCTCCACGCTGCTTGTAAAACACGCCACGGATAGCGATGAAGGTCGGGATCTGAGCCAATAAAGCTAATGACAAGCAAAGCGTTGCCTCGAAGATGATGCCCATCACTAACTGCGGATCTGTTGGATCAATTTGGTAGAACACAGCCCCGTACATCAACGCCATAACGGTGTTCATCACCAAACGTCCGATGAGACCTGACATTTCCCGCTTCATCATTTTCAGTTGTCGATTCATGAGCAAGAGGGTACTAGCCCAGAACGTCTGGTAAAATTCCGGTTGATCAGTGAGATTGATCTCCTTGTGTTGAACGAGACTGGAATTAATTGAGTCTTCAAGATCCTTTAGCACATGTGTGTATGCAGAAGAGTACTCGAACGCCACGGCAAAATCGTGTGCTGTGCGAGGGACGGACGTGCCATAAACTTCATGTTGGAGCTGTTTGTTGGTGCCCAGATCCATCAAGAAATCGGCCACATCACGTTGTGGAGGACACTTGAACCCGAGGCTCTCGAAGTAGCCCAGCGTCTCCTCGCGCGGTCCATGGTACATGACGAAGCCATCGTTCAGAATTATCACGTTGTCGAACAGAGCGAATACCTCGGGCGACGGTTGTAGAAGAGAGATGACGACGGTCTTCAGGAACTTCTTGGCAATACTCCTCTGCATTGTTAGTATGTCGAACGTAGCAGCACTGTCAAGGCCAGTACTGATCTCGTCCATCATCTTCACGCACGCGTTGCCAAATTCCATCTCCCCCGTCGTTACTCGCTTGCGCTCGCCTCCAGATACACCACGCAGCATGGTATCACCGACGACGGTATTCTGGCAGTTCTCGAGACCGAGTTGCTGGATCACGATATCGGGAAGGTGCTGATACATTGCCTGAATCGCCGCTAACGCATCTGCATTCTCCTTCGGAGAGCCGTGCACGAAGTTCTTCTCCCAGTACTCGGACAGGTCTCCACCGCAACAAGCGTGCGCAAACTTTAACGTCTCTTGAGCTGTCAGTAAGGCGTAGTGCTCATCCCGCTGGGGGACGTACGACACCAGCTGTGGCAGCCTTTTGCAAAGATCAGCGGCAGGGGTGCCGTTGTACGTGACTTCGCCCCCGATCGAGATGTTATTCTCCACCGGAAAGCGTCCACTGAGCAGCTTCATCAGCGACGACTTGCCAGAGCCAGGTTGTCCAAGTACAAGCGTCATAGTACCCGGTTTAAAGACTCCGCTCACATTTTTGAGAATATGCTTCCTCACCGTGTGTTTACTGGTAACCACACCGCGGATGCTCTTGATTATTTCGTTTGGAATTGTAGGAAGCGCTGCCTTCACATCGTTCTTGTCATTCACCACGACGTCGGCCGACAAGGAGACCTCTTTGAAGCACACTTCCATCTGCACCAGCGCCTTCTTTCCTGACGCCTTTTCCATTCGAGAGGTGACTTGGTCGTGCAGCTCCAGTGGTCCTAGACTGAGGATGGTCCCGATGTTCTCAAAGGGTTTGCCTTTGTCGCTTGATAGCGACACAGCCATAGCTAGGAACCGGTTCCTTTCTGGTATAACTGCTGGGTTGATGACCTCGTTAGAACACCTACAAATTAAAAATGATCTCGAGTAGGAGGATATCCTGCGTATGTACTCGTTGGTTAGGAGAGATTGCTGGACTCTCCTACACATTGCTGAACGTCCATGATCAATACAGAGGGCAAACATTTTTGATTATGATTGGGCCTCCCGACCAATCAGAATCGATTCCGCAGTGCTCTGCTCAATGTGATTTGTCCTTGTACACGTTTGCGAACGCTGGGTGCTGCCATCAACAACATTGGAAGCGTAGCGTAAGCAGCTTGTACAGGACTGCCAACCTGTTGTCAATACGTCACTTGAGTGCGGCACATTTTCGTTACAATGAAGTGCCGGTATTACTTTGAGCTCAGCGCATAGTTTCTCCCAATGCCGCTGTGTCTCATCTCGAAGTTGATCCCCACATAAGCTTTCATGGTCTCCACATCAACGCAGCGATGGCGGTACATTCATGTGCTGCTGACGACAGACACTAGGGTGGGTACCAAATGTTGTCGACACTGCTGCAAGTGTGGAGTACTTCGTACAGTCACCCAATACATGTACTCGAACGCATTGTTCAATAATCATTTCATCAGGGTCGGTTCCGTCACCGGTTCCGTCGCAGCACGTTTCACTCGCGCACTCGAGTGCTGGAGTCAATGGAGTCAAAATATACCCTCACGATGCACATTCGACTGCAAGCCTTTGCCACAGCACTTGCTTTGAAGCGATGAGGTCCATTTTGTCCGTGTTGCTGTTCCCGACACCGCCGCCGAACAAGTCAAGACTCCAAATGCTTATCACGTCATAATTTATGGCCGTGACCCACGAGCATTGAAAAACAGAAATCTATTCGCCTGAATCATTTGTTTGAGGAGCTGCACGCGCTGTTCACCGATATACATGGCATCTGCTTTATTTCTCCGGACCTCGTTGCATTTGCTACCAATTGGAAACAGGAACATTAGACGGTCAGTCCCAGAACTATTCCCTGTTCACCACCACCATAATAGCAGCCTCTTTACCTGTCGCAGTGAGAGGATCAACTGCTGCCTCTGCACCAAAACCTTCCGTCGCTTATTGAAAGCGGCAGTAGACTCAGCCACCGCCTTCTCCCACTGTTTATGGACGCGTTGACGCTCTTCTTCGTTCCTCATGAGCTCCAATTCCCGTTTCTCGGGCATCCATTGAGCTTCCTCCTAGCGTCACCTCCACCGGTCAATATCTCATCTTCAACCTCGATTCAGACGAAGAAAATCACACCACCACAAAAAATACATGAAGATCCATGTGACAACGTACACTCGCTTGGATCTCCGATGAGATGACCGCAA
The DNA here is from genome assembly GCA_012656075.1 of Phytophthora hibernalis. NCBI lineage: Eukaryota > Oomycota > Peronosporomycetes > Peronosporales > Peronosporaceae > Phytophthora > Phytophthora hibernalis. The sequence continues at coordinate 1,522,939 of JAAKBF010000009.1, forward strand.
ACAGCCGCCTCTTTCGCCGCTTCTGCATGTTCTTGCGCTTGGTGCGTGCGGAACCCATGGCCCAGGCTGCTGAATTAAAAAGGTTACGACGAATTAGCAATTTCGATTTCGAGCCAAAGCTGTGAATGACATTTATGGGTCACGATTGTGTTCCTATCTGAAAGCAAGTCAAAACGACTAAAAATGTGTCCTGTACCATGGCCTTGTCTTGAATTTTAATTCGTCGTAACCTTTAAAAAGGTTACGACGAATTAGCAATTTCAATTTTGAGCCAAGGTGTATGATTTGTGCTCCTTACTGAAAGCAAGTCAAATTCGTAAAAATGTGATCCGTACCAAAAGGTTTGGTCCGATACAATTTATAATTAGGAAGAGAAGACTTTCTAATTGTATATTAGCGGTTTCTAACCGCCGACAGTTGAAGTGAACTTCATTCTGCATTCCGCACTCGCGCGGGCAGTCGAGAGCGGAGAGAACACCATCTTTCTAGCTAAACACGTCGGTAGGTAGCCCTATAGCTCTGCATGCATCTTCTACTTGTTCTCTCTGTGTTGTGCGCTCAATTGCGCTTCGATCCAAGCACGTCGCGTGGCTGGAGGACCTGTGCAAGTGAAGTAACGGTCATTTGTCTTTTGTCTTGGTGTTTGTATCAACTGCAGGTTGAAGACGCACACTCGCCATGTTCGAGAAGGTGGTGGAGTCGGTGCTGGAGGAGTACGTGAGCGAGTGGGTGGAGGGCCTGGACTCGGAGAAGATGAAGGTGGCGCTGTTCGCGGGGAAAGTGGAGTTCCGCGACTTGCGCATGCGCGGGGCGGCGCTGGACAAGTTCCAGCTGCCCATGAAGATGAAGTCCGGCACTGTGGGCAGACTGAGCATCAAGGTGCCGTGGAAGAGGCTGACGTCGCAGGCCTTGAAGATCAAGATTGAGGACGTTTTCCTTGTGGTGGAGCCCACGAGTCAGAGTGAAGCAGGGAAAGACGACAAGGATGACTCGTATTTGCTACGGACACGGTGGGCGAAACAACAGGAAGTGAAGATGTTGGAGTTGGTGGAGACGATGAAGAGTGATGGAACTGTTACGAGTGGAAGTGAGACTGAAGGGGACGGGGCTGCGACTACAGACTCGGACCCAACTGCGTCCTGGGGGTATCGCAAGAAGATTCTGAACACGATTTTAGACAACGTCTCGTTCGAATTTTCGAATATCCATATTCGGTACGAGGACTCTAGGCACTTGGCGTCTTCAGTTCCGTTGGCACTGGGATTGACGATTGACTCGATTGTGATTTCGACTACGAACGCGAATGGACAAGCTGAATTTGTGGATCGGGCGCAGGCTCGCACTGCGTTTGTTCATCGCCGTCTGGAGATGGTGCAGGCTAGCGTCTACAGTGATACTATCGAAGTGCCTGGGGCGAAAGGAAGAAAAGGTCCGTCAACCTCGGGCTCAAATATCGTTCATCCTTTTAGTACTCGAATCAATCTTGCACGAAATCATGATCAGCGGACAGCAGCCACTATCCCTAAGCTGCGATGTTCAGCGGAAATCAGTGCTATAAGAGCGTGTCTAACCCCGCAGCAAAGCACGTTCCTAATTGGCATGGCAGACTTTATATCAGCTCATGAAATGTACTTGAAGCGTCTTCATTTCCAACGTAAGCGCCCAAACGCTCCTATTCGCTCGAGCGCTCGGTTGTGGTGGCAATATGCATTGCACGGTGTTCAGGAGTTACACCCCAGCACGCTGGCAAGCCAACACGCAGCAATCACTGCAGCCAGCGGAAGTCCATCTCGCAAATCAAGTAGTGCCGCCCGTCGGTGCAACTGGAAACTATTTGCAACACTGTGGTTTGCGCGAAAAGAATACATTCATTTGCACAAGAATATGCTGCGTGCTGCCAAGAAGAAGAAGTTGGACGTTGAGAGTGTGTTGGCTGATCGAGCTCGGCTCCATCAGCTCGAGGACATTTTAGATGTGCAGACTATCGTCTTTTTCGGCAGTGTGCCACCAGGGAGATTGAACTTGAAGGTCAGGGGCATGATTCCCCTCGAAAACTGGCCCAGTGGAAATCGAAGTGGTCTTCTGGAAGGACATCGAGTGGAAGTTCCAGCACCACATCATCAACTCACCGAGAAAACAGCTTGGATAAACTGTACATTTATTTGGCAGTGAACGAACGAATGCACGCATCATCGGAAGCTCGCACCGCAAGCTCACACGAGGAAAGAAGCGTAGAGGCATTACTGATGGCATTGGATCTCGTCGTCATCAGTTTCGAGGTCGTACTTGTCGAGGAGTATAAGGTGGGAGACCAATCGGACACCCGAGATTTCTTGCGGTTTGAACTCAATGAGTTCGTGGTGACAGTGCTGCAGCGAACAAGTTCATCTACTGTTTCGTCGCATATCACTTCTGTTCAGATTCTCGATTTCCGCCAAATGTATGAAGCTACATCGTCAGAGAAGAAGGAGCCGCAGGCTCTTTTATCCATGATAGATTCTGTTGTGTCTAATCGGCATGGTACGTCACGCAAGAAACCGTTCGTAGAGATCAACATTGAAACCTCTGAGAACAAGTTCAAACTTGATTGTGCTTTTGAGCGATTTCGCTACATTCACAATCTGTACGCCACATCGAAACTTCGTGCATATTTTATACCGAGAGCAGAAGATATGGTATTATCAGTTCCCGTCAAAGCCGAAGCACCCCTGTATTATCGAGGCAGGCGGGAAAAAACTACAAATCCTGCCGAACTACTTCGAAAGACCTCGATCGATAATGCTTTTGGCGTTTCTAAAAGAACCGAGACTCGCCGAAATAGCAACGCGGCAAGTTCTCGCCCAATTCATACCAAAGAAATCGTGTTCTCGGTTAAATTCCCCGAGATCGATGTATTTGTCCATACAACCGATGCTTCAGCAGAAGTCGAAGTCAGGCTTGTTGGAGCGCATGTTCAAAATGGTTCAGCTCACAACACGTTTGAGTTATCAATCGACGGTGCCGAGACCTACTTTTAGATGCAGATGTTTCTGAAGAAAAACTTGAGCGATTCATCTATAACAGCCATTGATCCGAACCATAGACCGCGCGCTACGCTTATGAAAACAGCACGATTAGTTTTTTACGGTGAGAAACTCGTGGAAGGTTACCTGGTTCCAAAGTGGCAAATGACCTGTACAGCACCACCCATTCAGTTTGCGATGTCTAGCAAGCAATACCAACAACTACTACAGGCATCTGCAGAATGGCAAGCTCCCAGTAATGGGGAAGATACCACGAAGCCTACCTCAGCTGCTCAATTTATTGTTGAAGACGAACGGCTCAATGTCTGCATTTCTATTCCCCAAGTATCGATCGATTTTGACGGCGAAGGACCCATCCAAGAAGCGCTTAGCGCAGCATCTGACGACTCAGAAACGATCACTGGATTTCAGCTAAATATTCGGGATTTAAACGTGATGGCACGATTCTCGTCTGTTGCACAGGCTGCTGCTGTTGATACAAGCTTGCTTAGACTTACAAAATATGGCAAGGTACATTCTTTAGAGGACATCAACGTGGTTGTGCCCTCCTCGATCGACGCAAGTGCACCAAATCCGACGGCAGTCTCTGCCGAGGCAAACACCCCGACCGAGCATACGATCAAAGCACCGGATACCGCACCAACACCCTATTTGAGTTGCATGGGAAAACAAGTGTACTAATATCAAGTTCCGCGCCACTTCTGGGTGAAGTTAACGTCGAGCAAGCCGCGCTCTACTGGGATCATGAATTGCTTGTTGCCCTAGCTCGGTACCACCAAAAGACCGAAAATTCCAAGCTAAATGACCTTGCGCCTGCTTCCTCATCAAACGTGTCGAGTACATCAAGTGTGGAGCGTGAAATCTTGGACACTCCAGTAAAGTCGGACGTGGTGGTAGTTCTATCCGAAGAAATTTTGGCTCGTTTCGCGCTTAAAATTCGGATAGAGCGGTGGTTTGTGTTTTTCATGCCAAAGGCATCCTGGGAGCAGCGGCTTTCGTTTGAAGTTAGTGGAACAGACCTCCATTGTGATATTTCAACTCAAACTTCCTACGTTTGTGCTAAGCTCGAGGCCATTGGCGGATGTCAATTGGCATCGTCTCAGTTGGTACTTGGAAATGATTCTAACGAGGAGAATGCTCCAAATATTTATTCAGAAGAAAATCGCGCCCTTCTCAAGGCATCCACACCGGTGAGTGTTGTGATAGAGTCTGCTGGTTTTGGCGCACTGCAGCATCGCGGAGGTGCCGGAGCTTTCTATAGAGTCGAGTCGGAGGAAATAGAGGTTAACTACGTGCACACATACTGGTCCTCGTTAATGGATCACTTGACGAAAGAAATTGCAGGGGTTTCGCGCTGGACGGACTTGATGAGAATGCCAGCCGGGATGCTTTCTCTCAATGAGCGAGTAAATCTCGAAATGGATATTTCTCGCGTTGGTGTTGTTCTGCCTACTTGTGAGGTTATAGAGAGCGGAGGACACGCAACATCAGATTATATGGAACTCGATATTCGGCAAGTTTCAGCAACCTCACGAGCCTATCCTAAAGACATCACCCAGGAGCAAAACGGGATTCAAATCGGGGCAGTACAGATTTTCTCCGTAATGACTGACCCAAAGAGACCAGGCCAAACCACCACAACGGTAGATAAGAGAGCTACCAGGGACGACATTCCTGTTCATCGGTACTCCATTGGGGAGTTCAATGACGTGTTTGTGGAGTATGTATCTCTTCCGTTTGAATCGATTGGCGAAGACAAATCAAAGAAGAGTGAACTGGAATCTGCGTCGCTAGAGCTTGACAGCGTTTTGAAGGAGCTTGAGAAAATGTGCAGCCATGCCAAAGTGGTTTTGTCATCACAAAATAATTGGATGAGGTCAGGACAAAATCCTAGCCACCAGGGGGATACGACTGCGTGTAATTTACAAGATCAGAGTGGAAGGACGCCCACAGACTCGACAGTGACAACAATTTTGGCGCTCAACCCGTTTCAGGTAGAACTTGTGTCCCGGATTCTAGACAATAATTTTGTGAACTCGGATATCTCGCCAGCCTGCAACTTCAGTAATTCTGATGAGGTGAAAGTGACAAACATCGAGCTAGACTTTGGCAATATTTCGTTGGACCTGCTCGATCCTTTCAACTCGCCTTCCAACGAAGTAAATGTAAATTCCGCTGAACCCTCGAGTGGATCTACAATCGCTCGGTTTTGCTTTGAAAGAGTTCAAATGGAGGTCCATGGTTTTGCGTCACTGCGATCTCAATACCGTATTTCATCAGCTAACGGTTCACTTTGGAAAATTGACTGGAGTGAAAGAGAAGAGCGAGACAACGATGGTGAGGGAATTCGGCAAAAGTCAGAAGTGGGTGTACTTTGCGGCAACATATATATATCGGCGGACGCGATCGCAAAGCAAGGTATTGATATAATCTTGGATCAGCGTGCTCCTTCAACGGATGCCTCGATACCCCCAAGAGAAGTTCGCGTCCACTTCGACACTTGTGAGCTAGCTCCAGCGATCACCGAGTTTGGACAACGTTTCCGATATTTTGCGTCTATTGAATCTGATCTGTCAGAACAAATTGAGCGTGCCGAGTCTTCTGTGGATGTGTCTATCACTACTGGATTGGTCTATTATCTGGCTGCCGAATGCAATCCTAATCACGATGAATTGCATGAAAATGAAGACCTCCAACGGCTGTCCGAAGGAACAACGCTAAAGCTGATTGCTAGTGGTTGTATTGTTGGGCGCTATCATAGTGATGATTCCGAGAACTCCCGAACACAGGTTTATGGACGAAATATGTCTGTGAAGGTAAGCTCTCAATGGCCACCAAAGCTGTCTGTGTTCGACCCGGTTTCTTCGGCTTCAAGTGATCTACAATCGGGTTTGGCAAGCGCACCCACGGGCACGAAGTCGGATGCCTCTTCAACGGCGATGGATTACCACTCGAAATATGACCGTGCAGTTTGCGATGACTTTACAATTGATATCGATGTGGTTACTGCCGATGATGACGAAACAACAATGGCTGTAACACTAACTCATTTCCATGCTGTTGTATGCGCAATTGACCTCTTCCTTTTCAGCCAAGCCCAAAAGGTGCTTGGAAGAGATGATGAAATGGGTGACGACAGTATTGGAGAAGATAATACGAATGAAAACGGGAACTCGGATGTACATGAAGTCACCGCAAACGAGGAGCAACAGTCAAGACCAGGACTGACAACAAAACCGATTGAGATCGAAATTCGTGAAGATAGCATTAGCATGGTGCAACTATTGCTTGAAGATACAAGCCTTACCCTTCTTCGCCAAAGCGGGCCGCATTTATCCCCGATAGCACGTGTTTACACCTTTCGAGCGATGTGTAAGGCGACTTACGAGGTTGGAGAGAGAATTAACGGCATAGTTCCGACCTTGACGGAGGTGGCTGTGGAATTTCCGGATGAGAGCCTGAACGAACCTTGTGCAGACGATGGAATTAGTGTCTGGGGATTCAACACCTCTTTGGGTTCTTGGGAACCAACTGTGGAGCCATGGATGTTCGATCTGAAGGGTTCTCTCGTTCGTGACGAAACGGGAGAAATGACTGCAAACCTCGATTTTGTGGGCAAGGAAGGCCACCCGTTAAACATCAACATCTCACCGGCGATAATTGATTCGATGTGTATGCTGGTGAAAGCATACGAAGGTATTCTGGTAAATCCTCGACCCCCGTACGTATCTCCTACAAACATAATTTCGTCGGATTGTTACTTGGTAAACGATACTGGAGCCCCAATTACCTATTGGGTTACACACGATACTGGAACGGCATCTCGAGGATTTACCTACGCATCTCGAAAGAAGCCCAAACGTGAGGTGCTTGCAAACGCAGCTAAAACACCGCTCGAGTTGCTTACAACAATCTCCCCTTCGTTGCGTGCGGAACAAACAGTGTCGTTCTGCTGGGGGACAACGAATGGCACCCATTAACGGACGTTCCGATTCGCAACATTGGCAAGTACGTGTATGCTGTTCGACCTCGGCCTATCAGTGCGGATAGCGCTAAAGAGTTCGAATCCTCACCCATGATTGGCAATAATCAACGCCCACAGCTATTGCATGCACTGCTCGATATATCAGCTGCCTCTGGATGCCGAACGTTTACCATATCGTCATTGGTTCGTGTTTTCAATGAAACCAATGTTGCAGTTGACTGTGCTGTCCTAGAAGCCGATGGGAAAACTATCACAGAGATTGGAACAATCGAGCCCAAGGATGCATGCAGCGTGCCGTTCCGGTTTGTTCCACAAATTTGGTCAGTTCGAGTGTTTGTGAAGCCTCATCTCTATCGATCATCTACCCCGTTGGCGAGTCTCCCCAGCAGCCCACGGCTCTCTGCTCAACCTCCGTCTGTGGACAGAGAGCATCGATGGAGTAACGAGCTATTTATCAGTGAAAAGGAAAACAGTACGCTGCACACAGCTTCATGCTCACTCGTTCTCGACGACTACGCGTGTAAGTGTCAGAAAATGATCGACGGAACGCTGCCATTTCACCCTAGTCAAATTTGCAAGGCGAACGGAAGTTATCTCCATGCGCACAGCCGGGTGTTCACTTCCTCGAACGCGAGCACTCTCCAGTATGCCCAAATGAAGCTGATGTCTCCGCTGACGCTTGTCAATAATTGTGGCGTACCGATAGTTGCTGTGATGTTTACATTGAAAAAGTTCGTCGTACGACAGGAGCCTCGCCTGATCGAGAGGACGCACATGTTGTTTCTTCCCAGGTAATCCCGCCACATGGTCGAATTGATACTCTTCGTCGGCTCTTCAAGACGAAACATACTGCTCGATTTCAATGACGGGCTCGAGTTGGAGTCGTCTGTTTCGAATTCCTATTGCGTTGGACTCGTCGGATGATGCTGCAACAACCAACACGGTGCCCACGGGTGTCAAAGTTGCTAAAGCAATACCTTCACCGACCAAGAAAGCTGCTAATGACAGCAATGATGTTGTACTATCTCTGATGGACTTTCAGTCGAGGATAGCGACGTTGAACATATCTTTTAACAGCAAGGAGAACCGTGAAAGAAATGCAGGGCACTTCATGATAGTTCAACCGCGTTTCCTTCTTAAAAACGCAACCGCCCTCCCACTTATATTTTCCCTCAACCCAAGCTGCTTGAGAAGATTCCCGGTTCGAAATCGATGATTGCACGTTTTGCAATGTCCCCGTTTTCTCCATCACGAAAGAAACAAGCGGATGAGTGCTGTGCGTCAGCTGAGCTGGAGGTTATTCATGCCAAATTGAATGCGCTAAAAGAATCTGAAGCCACCAGCCCGGGCGTGTCTGATAATGTCATCGATGATGATGAGCAGCAGGCTCAATATTATTCCGAAGTCACTGCAATTATGGTCCAGCTTGACGGCAACACGCTCCAGTCGTCTAGCGCGCAGGACATTAGTCTAGAAGTTGGCGCCAACACTTCGCTTCGAGTCTACAATGAGACCACGAAGCGCTATCATGACATCGTTGCTCTATTCAAGCAACTTGGTGGGTCAAGTGCGACCGAGGTGACGTTTGTTGAGCGCTATCTACTTCTGAACCAAACAAACCACGATCTTTTTGCTGTGGCAGTCGGTGATATTGCTAGAAAAGGTCAACCGGATGACAAGAACAGTAACAAGATTTTATCAGTACCGCCACGTTCCACATCCGAGTTCAGTTGGTGGGTCCACTCTTCGATTCCTTACGACCCGTGCATTCGGTTGAAAGTACGAGGTAGTTCTGGTGGTGACACAAGCCAAGGTGACGATAAACAAGCCGAGGACTACCAGTGGAGTGGCAAATTTTCACTACACGAGGTCAGCGAAACGGCGTTAAAAGTCAGTACTCCAGACGCTTCTCAAATCACTGTGCTGCGAGTTCAAGTTCGAGTAGAGGCGGCCGTACAGGTGTGCATTGTGGTGACCAGTGAAGATGTTGCGGAGTTTCCATTGTATCGAATCATCAATTCGTGCGCGAGAGAGACTATTTGGTTTAAGCAAATATTTGACGGAGTTAAGAAGGACGCATCTGCTTTCCAACGCGGGGTAATGCAGCGTGTGCCACCTGGTGAAAGTATATGCTTTGGCTGGGACGAAGCCTTTTCTTGGGCTCCGTAAACCGTGAGCTGAGTGTTTGGTACGCACCAACGGACGGAACTACTTCTTCGGATTATCACAGCACTATTCTACTCGATCAGCCGGGTGAAACGCAGCAAGTAGAAATCCCCTCTAAATCTGCCGTTCCGAAAGCACCGAATCGTGTATATGTGCGGTGGCATTTGCAAGGTCTCACCAAAACGATGGTAGCTCAAGACGAACCTCTCAATAGGAAAGAGCGAGCAGGAAGAAAGACTCGAGAGCTGGTTGCAGCACATGGAGAGGCCGAGAGAGCTTCAACTCCAGGACTCACATCCGAGGTGGTAGCTCATTTTCGCTTGCCGCATTTTGGAATCTCGTTCGTGACCAGTCAACCGGATGAGCTGCTTCTCTTTTCAGGACAGGATGTCGACATTGCTTATGCGAACATTAACAACGATCACGATCAATGCGAAGTTAAAATCGGGTGCTTTCAGCTGGACAATCAGCTCACTGGAGCCATATATCCCGTTGTTATTGCACCGATCTTGAAAAAGGCGGCGGGTGTGTCGGTTTCCGGGGCGATGAATCTCCTGAAAAACAGAAAACGGCTGAGGTCCGATCGGCTCAAGGCACGGAGCGCGATGATGGCGATAACGGAGACAAGAATGACGTGAAATCCGGAGCAAGAGCAAACCGACCGCACTTCTTCCACTTGTCAATATTAAGACTGAGCTACGATGACAATATGGACTACATCAAATATTTTTCAGCGATGATGCAGCCTGCTCGAATCCAGATTGACGAGGCATTTCTAGTCGCGCTTGCATCCTTTGTCGTAGATTGCTCAGCCGCGTTAGAGAGGAACTATCCTGCTGAACGAAGACGACTCACGAGTGAGGAGGCATCAAAGGCGCAATCGAGAGGTTCATCCGACAAAAGATTCACGTCAAATTCAGATCGGCGCATTTACATTGAGACGATGCAGCTTCACCCCGTCAAGATACAGCTCAGCGTCACAATATTGAATCACTACGGGAGGCCGAAGATTCTGCAACAGGGATAGCTTCGCTGGTTAAACTTCCGATTGCTGTCACGAAAGCTCTCTTGAGCTCGACATTTTCGCAGATCGACAGTGCAACGTTATATTTGAATGCTCTCCACCTCAACCACGCATTCGCATCGGGTGCGTTCTTGATATCCACCGTGCAGCAGCACTATATGTTGCAGGGGATGCGCCAAATTTACTCATTGATCGGTGCTGCTGACATTCTCGGTAACCCTGTCGGTCTCGTGACAAATCTTGGTGTGGGTGTGAAGGATTTCTTTTACGAGCCGGCTGCAGGACTTGTTACTTCTCCACAGGAGTTTGTGTTGGGCCTTTCACGTGGAACAACCAGTCTATTAACGCATTCTCTGTACGGAGCTTTCAACGCTGCCAGTAAAGTCACCGGGACGTTGTCGGAGGGCATCGCAACGCTTTCACTGGATCGTCAATATCTGGCTGAACGTCGTGCGCAGGGGCCACGCAAGCAAGTAGCCACGCACATTGGCACAGGGCTCATCCATGGCACGAAACAGCTTGGAAAGGGCATTTTTGCCGGAGTCACAGGAGTCATTACGGCTCCCGCCCAAGGAGCTATTAACGGTGGCCTTCCAGGGTTCCTCGAGGGAGTAGGCAAGGGTCTAATTGGTGTAGCAGTCAAGCCTGCCGCTGGTGTGTTGGACTTGGCGGCTACAACCGCAGCAGGTATCACTGCAACAACTTCGGCGTTAGATCGTCGCACAGGGTTGGGCAAGGAGGTTTATCGCCGGCGCGAGCCTCGGCTCCTCCGGGTGACGAGCGATCAACGAGTTCGGGTGTACACTCCGGCAGATGCACTTGTGTCCCGGTTGCTTTTGACTTTGCCGATGAAACTCAAGCTGCAGCTTCCCAATGAATTGTACGACTCGCACATATTCCTACCCAGTGCCCGTATACTGGTGGCAACTTCATTGCGACTTCTTCTGCTAGAGTTCGCGTCAGAAGGAACCCTGGCGACGATTACAACGGCCATCATGTCGTCGACATCAATCCCACCGCCGCAAGTGCTGTGGAGCCATCCCTTGTCGAAACTGGTAGGAGCTCAGCGAACACCCGCAGGTGTTTCAGTTCACATGGGCTCTGGTGCTGTCGACATTGAGCATATTGAGGCGAGTGCTTCCGAAAAGGCAAGTGGCGATGTCAGCACCTTCATGGTTCCTGGTCTGGAAGAACTGGGAAACGCAGGTACGGATCGTGTGCTATCATTCCTGACAGAGTTGGTCGTTCGGCACCAGCGTGCGACGGCTACCTGTTACGGAACTGAGTAGTCAATCTGTAGTAGAATAAAACTAGATGAATTTATGCTTGATGCGATAAACCGACTGCTACATGTAGTATTATCTTGGTATCCTGATAAGCCACGACCTCTACCAGAGCCTAGCATCCTGAGTTCGTTTGCCGCGAGGGAAATTTCTATTAATCTTGACCCCAAGCAGCTACAAACCCTCGATGATAGGAATCTCTCGATGAAGGGTTACCTGTTTGCGATGTGGTTCTTCTCGTCGCTTCTCCACGGAGGAGTCCAATGCTGTAGCCTTCAAGATGGAGGGCATTGCAAGGATGAAGAACGCTTTGATCCAGATGGAAGTATATCCCTGCATCAGTCCCAGCAGTGAATGACGCCTTGGTTGTGAAAGCAAGGAGGTTACGACGCCGTCTTCGTCAAACAATCTGCTGGACGAAGAGAATGACTCTGACATGAAGGCCAAGCGGACGGGTTTAACGTGAAGATGCTTGTTCGTGTGTTCAAGTGACGCGCTCGAAGACGTGCCGATTCTTAGTCGAGCACTTCCATCATCTCTTAACCTGGTTCGCGAAGTCGCTGAACATTTCGGTGTGGATATACGCAGTTGAGGTAGATTTTGTGGTTTCCAATGGTGTGATGGATGAGTTGTGCTTTCTTGACAGACGAGGTTGAAACCAACATTTGTGTTTTAGTCCGCGGTTCAAGTAGATGAGAAGGAATAATGATCCTGGCAAAATGCAGTCGTCAGAAATACTTCGAAGGAACGATGCAACAAGTTCGACAGGCAGGTCGTCCGGACAAAGACGAATTACAACGGGATGAGTAGGTCTACGTACTGCACAATGGTGTCCTCTACTTCAGACGAGCTGATCATCAAAATTCTGTGCAGCTTGCATATTCTGATTGTTACTGTTAATCTAGCTGCATATACATGACTCCGAGTAAAGGAACTCGTAGAAGCCATTGAGCTTCAGCATTCTTGCTATATTGAGAGTTTGAGCTCGCTCGCACAGCAGGTGTCTGTCTACCCTTACAAGGAACATTATGAATACTACTTCTACTTCGTGAATTACGACAGAAGCACTTCAGTCGAGTGTTTTTGGCTAATATTCATCGCGAAGCGTTTGGTTAAACGGGTTGTAGTAGATAAACAAGAAATATATAGGAAACGAATCAAACACAACCTGCCGATGAATGCAACCACTGATAGAGTCCGATGAGACGAAAACAGCTTCTCACTGTTACAGACAAGATACAGCCTTACGTCTGCGCAGGGGCACGTATCCGTGCTTTGAAGCGTACGACTGAGCCATCTACTCAACACAAGATAATTTGTCAGCTAGAGGTCCAGCCAACACCAATTCTTGTGGCATTTGCGTACCTTGGCCATAAATTCCGGGTGCTCCTCTGCCTCATGGAGAACGAAAGCTCCAGCCTTAGCAGCGACTCCTTCGTGTTGACGCAGCAACGTCTCCGTCTCCTCAGCAGCAGGGCGGTACGTAACCGTTGGGTCCATGTCCATATCCAGCGTCCCCTCACGGAACTGCGGGTGGAAGAGCATGATCAAAAGACTCAAAAGTGCATTGCAGCACATGAGGATGCCCACGAAATAGGGCAGCGTCCCTTCCATTCCGAAGTCCATAAACCCCACGATGAAGATGAAGGCCGTGCGTCCACGGTACGTGAACAGGAAACCAAATTGCTGGCGGATCCATGGCTCCATGTGCTTGAAGCGACACTCGAACGCCAGCAGCAGCAGCGCGAAGATTCTGTAAAATATCATTTGTTTAGAAACGGTCATATCACCTTCGTATGATTAGAAATCCGTCATAACGTACATGGCGTAGACCGAGATGAAAAAGCACGTGAGATCCAGCACCACGAGGTTGAAGAGCCCCAGGAAACCTGCGAGGGCCTGCAGCACGGCCAGCACCACGTTCGCATAGCGCAGGTAGCGCATGAGAGTCGCCGCCTCCATCATCTTCATCCTTTAGAAACGTCATATCGGCAGTTATGATTAGTACCTCCTCGTTTCTAAACGGAATTTCTTCTCGCACTTTTGCCAGTAGGTGGCGGGCGTCGACAGGTTCGAGAGCGACGTGAAGCCGCCCACGTTGCCGATCTCTTGCTGCCGGATGCCCGCGGGGTTGCCGGCGTTGCTCATGGCCACCTGCTGCGGGTTCAGAGGCGCTCGGAGCAGCCTCTCCTGGGCGTCGTTCTCGCTGGACCCGAACATGGTTTGGTATAGAAACAAGTGAACTCAGAGACGGCTTTCCAAACGTCGTGTTGGGCTTATATAATGTCGGGTTCTTGCTTTGAGATATGCGACGTAAAATAAGCCAGTAATTGTTTTTCGTAATTTTAGATACCAACCGTGAGCAATGCTAGCCTGTAACGAAGATGAGCAAACCGAACCACGGTACTCCTCTTTTTGTTCACAGTTACGGGTGACCTTTCATGCGAACACGGTTTATCGGTATACCGTCTTCTACCAAAAAACCTCGAGAAGCAACGAAGCAAAACGCCAAGTTCTGGTTTTTCAGGTTCGTTTTCATAGCCTGTCGACGGAGGCGACTGCTGCGGGTTCCAACGAATCTTCGTTTGTTCGCACTCTCATTGGTTGTAATGTCTCCCGAGACCCTTCACGATAAGCCGCATGATCCAAGAGGCATGGCGAAGCCTCACATACCGACCATTTTCTATCCTACAGCTCGGCACACAGAACAACAGAACCATCTTTTCCGTGCGACTCATACAGTCCTTGGGATACTTTTGTGCTTCCAGCTGGCTTGATAGTTTGACTTCTACCGCTTTTGCCAGCTCTACCTGTTTAGCCATCTCGTTCCGCATCGAAGCGTCCGCGCCAATCCTCACACTCGCGATTCGCTTCTCAGCTTCCGCTACCACCGAAAATGCCTTCTTTTCGGCTTCAACAGCCATCTTGGTGCTGGATGTCTGTAGTTGACGGTTCAACTTTTTCTCCATTGAATTGTCATCGGCTGTCACACGTTCACGCACAGCGTTCTCCATCTTGTAATTAAACTCCACCACGCGTTTGTCCAGCTTTGTCTCCAGTGTAGCAATACCAGATTCGGTATGTTCACGAGCGTCTGCCATTTAAGCCTCAAGTTATTTTTGCATGCGAGTCTCGCACTCGTTTACCTGGGTCGAGACGGCGTGTAGCGCCTGCTGTTGGGTGTGTTCGACGCGCTCGTGAATGCGAGGCTCTAGGACGGATACGTGCTGCGCGGCCTTTACCTCTACTGCCGCATCAAAGGATGCCTGAGCTATGGTCATAGCTCCTTGGAGTTGTTCTTCGCATGCTTGGGCTATATTATCAGGGGCGATTAGCTACGAGTTAGCTACATGAATATCCACAGTTTCACCCAAGCGAGCCCGGGCTTCGATGATATTCGCCTCTGCTGTATCTGCACGAGCAATAATTGTTTGAACGGCTTCCGCTACCGTCGATTCAGCTGCAGCTTGAGAAGCACGGAAGCTCTGTTGGAGTTGCACCTGCAGCTTTCTCTCCATTTCCACTGCTGCGATCTTGAATTCACTTCGTATGTGAACAACAAGCTCTTCCATACGACGTTCAAGGGACAGACTGTTCTGCTATACTTGAAGCTGAGTCTCATACAGCGCTTGTGAGACGTTAATGGGCTGGTGCCCACTGATCTGGAGAATGTCTTCTTGTAGAGTAAACTTGCGATGGTTGGTCCGCCACGTCCTCCGAACTCTGAGCCCCAGCAATTGCAGCAAGCGCGTGCATCATGATCACCGCGGGTTGAGCTGTATCCCGCTAGAGCCGCACTGAGCAGTTTCCGTCTTGCCCAACCGTATCGCGAGGAAAGGAAGAGGTTCTGTCGTTTCAAATAGGCTCGTTCCTTTAAGTACGACACGGACCGAACCTGTTTAACCTCGAGAACCAGGTTCTCGAGGCTATACAGGTTCTCCAAAATCCGGAGAACCAGGGGTCGTGTTCGGTTCGTTTCAGGCTAGGCGCAATGGTATGTCCGAACTTCATACTGTTTCGGTACTATTAAAAACTGTATTACTTTAAAATAGTACTATATTTGAGACTCAATTTGAGATACCGGTATGCTACTGTATCTGAAGTACCGGTAATAATATACTTTGAAGTACTACGTAGTACCAGTAGTAGTTTTTGCGGCTTGTTTCAAAATATCCGGTTTAATCTGGTAGAAATGGAGGAGCAAATTCAGCAGTGTTGGGGCTTCCTCTCTCGATGGTGTAGCGCTCTCAAGGAAATCTCACGTATCGGTCCCCACATACTGACGAGGGGGTCTGGAGCGACCCGTCTCCTCATCTCGAAGTGCGATTTCCTTATCGATTTTTCATCAGGAACAGTGACAGCCACCACTATACGCTTGCATCGAGAATGCGGGAAGCGCTAAAGTTGCTGGCGGCGGCAGCTTATGTTGATCCAAGCGCGTGGAGATTTCTACTTTAAAAAGTGGCGTAAATTTGGGAAAAGAAGGGAAGAAATTTTCGAAAAGGAAATCCCAGTGCGCTTCGTACTGACGAATTTCGCACCCCTACTTGAAAAGAATAAGACGGACGGAACTCAGCTGGATATGGGCATGATCCGACATTTTGGGTGTGACCAATCTCACATTTCGACTATGTGGAGGCTTTAGCGAGAATATCAAGAGATGGACACCAGATTGGATGTTGGTGTGGCTGGAGTGGAGATTGATGTCTCTATTCAAGTTGCAAGGATGTACCAGGATACCGATTTGCTCGACGGGTCCTGGAGGGCTGATCAATATATTCGTGAGCTATGGAGAAATGTTGAGCGAGGCTCCAAGAAGCGTGTGCCGCCTGGGTCACTGAGGTGCACTTTTGTGCTGGAGCCGATGATGGCTGACTTTAGATACCAAGGCTCTATTACGACCAAGCTGGCAGACACGATGGGAAGTGCAATGCGAAGCAGTGTTTTATTCTCTCAGCTGAATGTCAGAGCAGTCATGGATGAGGATCATAACCCGGTGGCGAGAATGGCCTTTGGTCATTTTATGAACGCAGTATTTGGTAGTGCACGCCGTTCTTCTGAAATGGAAGGAAGCTGCGATCCTCCTGATGAGACTTCTCAGCAGAATCCTAATGCATTTCCTGCAGGAACCGTTCACCTGAAGGGCAATGACGGTTTAGAGTTAGAGGCCGCGTGCTCAGCAATTGTGACAGCCCAAACGACTACAAAGCTATCGATACGCTTTGCTGGGTATCGAGGGTTCACCAAATCAACAGCGAGAAGGGGTGGAAGTGCTTGGCGTACGCACTGTTTTCAAAGCGTGCGAGGAAATACTCTTTTCTGAAATCTCTTGCACTGTTCTCTATTCATCACATGAGTGTCATAGACATTGAGGCGTTTGGTGCTATTCTGGCGTCCGACCACCCAGAAGAGGATTTGTTTGGCTGCCATCGAGGTCAAGTCGACGAGCAAGATGCGGCGTTGCTTGCCAATAGTCGAGTTCGTTATGAATCCGATGAGCACGGGGAATTCACCACCAGTGAAATGACAATTGCGTCCACCATACATTTAGTGCGGGTATTTGGTGACGATGAGACGAGTGAGTGGGTCAATGTACAGGTTCCCGGATTTGGCAGATGCCAAGTACAGCGTCAACAGTTGTCATTTCACCCAGAACCGCTGATGGCTCGTTCGTCCGACGTGACATCGCTTACAATTGGACTTGATGATCCCGACAATGCTAATTATGATGGACTCCCTCTATTTCTGCAGACCATAGGACACTTTTTGGAGAATTTGACGATCATAAACATGGTTATCGACCTTGATGTGAATACCGTTCTTCGCAGCTGCCCAAATCTCCAGGAGCTGGCCCTACACTCAGGCATGATCGCTATCCGCTTGGACTTTCGTGAATTTCGCAAGGGGTGCTGCCAGCGATTCCCAATGATTGGGATGAAACGGTGGTTTTGATCAAGCTACTCAGTACAGTGGGGGACCCATTCGTGAATTGTGTCCGACGTTTGCGAGTGTTTGCAATAAATCTCTCTGACCATGAAGATGACCAGCTGGATATCGACTCCATTTTGACAGACCTATTGCAGATGCTGGATGTAAACCAGACTCTGGAATATCTCGATGTCATTGCCCCGAAGGAGCATCAACACTATCTCGGTCAGTTCAGGATGCACCACCTGCAACCAATTTTTCGGTCTCGAGGTTACGAGCTTCAAAGCAAACTTGCGTTTCTGAGTCTCCAGCAACCCGCTTCAGATGAAGCTCCTCCAAATAAAAAGCACACCGCAGTGGTACTGGCTCGCCCCGCTCTCTACGCGCTAGACAGACTCGCGTTATCGAACATTTTCGCGTTTGCTGCAGCACCTGTTCTTCGACAAGTTTATTTCCGTGAGGAGCGACGCAGTGATAGCTTGATAGAGGGGGATCCTGCAATCTGATACTACGAAGTACTTCGAAGTACCAAGTTGAAGTTGACCATCACTCCTCCGACCGTACTTTATCAACCACTTCACCCTTTCATTTCCGCATTTGCCGGGTACGCGTGACAGCAACATCCGACCCAAAGAGCGATCAGGAAACGTTGCAGTTGATCGCCAGCCTCTCGCACCAGCTCGAGGCCGAGAGACGCGCGCATGGCGCCATCCAAGCGCGTGTCTGCAGACAAACGCCAAGCTCCTGGACGCTGTCGTATCATACGGCAACAATTTCCGCATGACTCGGGGCCTGTTGCCCACGCCCGAGCGAAAGAAAACGTGGGGCCCGTTATCGTCCCCAACAGACCCGACGCCATCCGCGTGGAGTACCCTCGATCGAGACGGTGGCAAGGGAAATTAAAGACATCACCGGACGGCCGCGCAGCCGATGCTCATCGAGTTGGGAGGACGAGGCGACACAGATGAAAAAGTTCATTGCTGCACGTGGCAACGCGGTGCTGAAACATCGAGCGAAGGAAATGAAGGCGGTGCGGTGGCTAGTAGATTTTTCAAGTGATTGTTTTAAGGAATACGAGCTGTAGTTGTCGTTTACAGGATACGAGTTGAGCTGTTGACGCGTTCACTCGGGCCGGCACTTTGCCTTCGACAAGACTTTCAAACTTGCCTTCAAGGAAAGGGTTAAGGATGCACTTTTTGAGTTTCAGTCTCGACTGCGCAGCTTTCGAGCGTGGCGAGTCACTTGCAGTCTTCCAGATCCATTCTGCGGCAGAGCTCGTGCAGGAAAGAGCGCGTCCATTTGTGGCTATTGCCTCGCGACTTCACAAAATTACTTATCGTTACCTCTCGTTGGGTCAACGGACGAAGCAGCGCACGGAACACGGGCCTCACTACAGTATGTTGACGTTTAGGAACCATCGTCTCCCCGTTAAACAAATAGCATGCCGAAGTCGACAATAGTTGTATAGATCTGTCCAACTCAGAGCCGAGGGCTAGATGCATGTCGCGGAACTTCGAGTACTTCCCAACACGATCGATACTATCACCAGCGAAGCTGAGGTTCACAAATCGGAAGCTGGTAGCCGAACTCGACCATACCAGCTTCAATATGTGATCCGCCTCGCACTCCGACACCAATAAGATGTCATCGTTGTCGAAAACCAGCAGAACATCAATTAGACGCAAGAACTCGTTCGTGTTTCCCGAGCCAGAATCGTTTTGAAAAATTCACTGTTCCGAAGATGTGAGCGGTCGTCCAATTCAATTCCGCCAGCTCGGGGATATCTGCTACCGAATAAAGCCCTCCATGTCCAAGATTTGCACGACTCCATTCAGCTCACGCACCGAACGGACACTTAAAATGGCGCTATAGTTCCACGGCTCCTCCTGTGCAGGGGAGCACTGCGCTACTTCACACTCTCTTATGCGCAGTTGGTCTTCCTGTGTCTGCAACTCTAGCTCACACTCGTCCGTATGCGAGGAGGCACAAACCTCGTCGTCAAGCCCGTACATGGAGCCTCTGCTACAGATTTGAGTTACCAAATCGTCTTCAAACCTCAATTGAGCCTTTGACTCAATGATTCGAGCAATCTTGTTTACATTGAGCTGGCCCTGGTACAGCGTTTCCAGAGACCAATTTTCATCCACTAGCTCTGCTCCTCGGTCGTGTTGAGTCTTCCGGAAATGAATACCATTGCCTGCCCACTCCAATAACCCACGTACAGCTTCTTCCTTCGTGTTGTCCATGACCCAATCCAGCACGTTAATCGCGGCCAAGTCTGCAACATCACTTTTCCCGCTCGTTTGAAGGATACTTTGTGCAACCTCGTCAAAGCTTGCAATCCAGAGCGTTTGGTCGCGTCCAAGCTGCCTCATGCGGCCAGCGCCTTGCATCAATTTGTCCTTGGTCAGCTTCGGGCCTAGTGTAATTACAGCTGCAGCATCTGGAAGAAGCTTCATGTCGGACCCTCTTGAGCGAGCTTCGTCAAAAATCACAAACGTCTCTTTTTCGAGCATCGCCGCGTTTTTCAGCGGCATCTTAACTTGTCGATCCTTCTCTGCTATCGTCCAGCAGTTGTGGCGGGTATCATAGTACGTTACGCCAGCGAAGGCAAAGTCTGACAGTCCAAGAAGGAATTTTGCTGCATCTTCGTTTCCCACTCCAGCAAGTAGAGCACCCGTATCAATGAGAGCTGTTGGGTATCTGTCGAGAACACGCACGTGTTGAGGTAAAAGTTTATCACTTCCATGCAAAATTTGTAGACGCGGCGGAGGATCTGGAGCTGTCGATTGTCGGCAAGACTAATATGGCGGACATCACGCAGACTCTTTTGGTCTTCATCCCCAAGACGTGCTGCAACTCTGGAATACCATTGTTCGTATTCTTGCTCTTGCTCAGAAGTATTCAAACGCAACAACTTCTCAAATGCATCATCAACTTCCTTGTTAGTGAGGCCTCTGTGATAATATCCCAGCAGTGTAAGCACGATGCAAACATCAGGTTGGCTGAATTCGGATCGTTCCGAAGGAACATCAGCAGCGCGGTAGGGAAGCGCAATTTTCTTCTTTCGTGAACTGCAAAGCGGGAGACCAAAATCCACTCGATATCGTTTTTCGAGACAATGTTCCAACACACCAAATGCCAATAGCCCACGAAGCGCGAGTAGCTGGCATTGGAAGGGCAATAATTATTCCATGTGACTACCAAGGGCTTCCTGTAGACTCACACTCGAATCCGTAATGGCCTTTACAATCGACTTTTGGGCAAGTTTGCCAAGCTCACCCAACCACATTAGCTCGTACGGGGCGTTTTCGATCAGATCCAGCACAAGCGCCTCTTTCAGCCCCTGTCGGCGCTTCTTGGTACTGTCCACAACAGCGCTAAGACGTGTTCCTTCGTATGCACCAAGGCGACCCGAGTAGTCTGGAGAGGAACAGGAGACGTGAGGAGCGTGCAATATCGAAGCCACTCGAGACTTCACTAATTTGTTTGTCATTACTCGCAAAAGTGCCTCTGCAGCAGTCCAGCGATCAATTCCGTAAAGAAGAGGACCAGGGGTGCCCACGGCATACACCAAATGATACTTGTGGTGAAGTAATGCGTCGCTCTCGTCCAGCACATCAACAAACTGATCATTGTCAAGAATTTGATCCAACGTCTCGATGACGGGATCATCATCCGCGAGCTCAAAGCGCTTCAACTCGAGAGACATCCGATGCTCAGGAGCTACCATCTGAATGCCACCATTCTGTTTCAGTTCCTCGAGAGTGTCACGAATTAGCAGAAGACCACGCTCGTTCAAGGCAATGTTGCGATCAAAGGGCTGTTCAAACACACCAAGCTGCACATTCGACGCTGACAGGTAGCGGTGCATGAACTGCTGCGCCTCGCCCAGCAAAGAACTCAAAAATGTGCGCGCACGATTCGTGAATGACAACTTTGTGTGAAGTGAAGAAACAGCATCGGTAAAATCACGCGCGTCTTGCCACGGCCCATGTTCAGCTGGCACACAGTTCCAGGCTGATCGATTAGGTGTTTCGCGACCACATACTGTTCGTGACGAATCTGCAGCCCCCCTCCCCCTCGAATGCTAACCAGTACGGAAAGTCTGTCGTCTTCAACTGTCGAACGTTGGCCAGTTCTTCAATCAACTGCGAGTCGGATAACTCGGACAGGCGATTTGCCTTCCAGAGGAGCCTTTCAGCCTTGTCTTCAAGGACGCAGACCTGTACTTCAGGATGCATTCTTTGAGTTTCACTCTCGATTCCACGCAAAGTCTGGGCGCTAATTTGCTCAGCGTTTCGTCGTCGACTACACAGCGTACGAGATCGCTCACAGTCAAGATCGGCAAAAGTTGGCAAGCGTCAACAGTGTATCACGCTTGCTGTCTACAGATTGTTTAAAGGAATTCCTCAAGCACTCCTCCATCTTACATCGACGGGATGAAACTTCGGCAAACAGTGTAGTAAATGACTCTACAAGCGTGTATGATGAGCCATTCAGCGATACTTGAGGCTGAGAGTGGTGGTAGTTCCAGCTCTGCTCCAGTTCATGCAGCATCGCTTTGCTCATCGCGTTCGAAGTGCTACTTCTCAACTCCAGTGACGGAATGTTTTGCCTATTCACGTCAAAGCTAAGAAAGCGAGCCAATTGGGTTTCGGTGGTCTTCACAAAATCAACGATATCTCTTCGCGAGAAGGGACACCTACTGACAACCGATGTACGCATCCGAGAATGCGATTTTCCTCCCTGCTTCGTAATTGCGAGCGGAGAGGATTGCGTTGTGTTAGATTCATACACATATCGGCGTACTCGGTTTTCTCGTCTGCGCTTAGTATTGTCGTGTTCGGAGTCCTATCTTTTCCGAATAGGAACGCGAGACGGTCTGCATCCGCCAGCAATGACACAGCCAATATCTTCACTGTTGGTTCCCGGTAACTCAATTTGCATATCGTTTGTAAAATATTCTTCTCTGGGGTTGAAAATGGCCGAATCGATCGGCATGCCCGTAACATCTGCACTGCTGCCTCTGCCCCCGTCATTTCCAAGCGCTTGCTAGGTACATTCGTCGCAGCTCTTGCGTAAACGGCAGCCAACTGCATCCTCGCGCTGATTGTCTCCGCTTCAAATACCAATAGCCGTCGATGCTGATCGTAGCACGCGACCAATAGTTCATCCTCGTTCGAAACGTTGATATCGACCATTCCGCCTTCTGATTCCATGACGCTTCCAACTGGAAGCAGCATTCTCAGCTTGGGCCGCGATGTGTCCGATTTGTCTTTCAAAACCAAGACTACAGTAGATATCTACTGAAGCGCGGCAGAAAATCATCAAATTGCTGGTTTGTTGCCAAGATGTACCCCTTATGCTCAACGGACTCAAATTCCATGCTACTCAAATTTTGTGAGCACATGAAAGATGCTACGAAGTGACTGCTGCTTGTGAGCAACCCTCTCGTACCCGGTGAGATTAGCCAGAATTTGCTCGTTTTGAAGTTTCCAATCATTGAACGGCACTTTGTAGCACTGCAGGACATTATCCTCGTCGAACGCAGCAACAAAAATCACCTCACGACATTTGGCCTTTGTCGGCCGGAACAGGACGCAGTTTTCTCAACCCAATACCAGTGCGAGTACAGTTCTCGCAGTCGCACTGGAAACAGCTTCCTGAAAGCATTAATCCAGCCCATTGAACATAATTGAAGAGTGCTGCTGATCCCTTCTACCGAATTTGTACTGATTTCTTGAACAAAGAGCTCTCCATCCGCCTGAAGTGAGAAGTCGTACACTCGATCGTAGAATTTACGTTTTGTTCGGAGGACGGCATCATGGAAAACACCTCGAAGTTGCAACTTTCAAATAGCTTCACGAATCGTCTGTGCTCCCGAATGTCATTTGGAAGTCCGCCAGGGGGATTTCCATCCGTCAGAACTACACCCGTGAACAGGTTAACCACGAACCTGGCATCGGTTGTTTCGAAGCAGCTCCCAAACTGCCTGCTAGCGAGCGGGAGCTCACTCAACTGCTTCCACTCCAAACGAGCAGGGGCGTTGGGTTTTCCAAGCCCACCAAAGTAGTTAGAACGTTATTAGCTCCGCTCTTTTTCACGTAGGCGATTAACTCTGCAATCTGACGAGACATCACCTCGGTGACACAGTTTTCAACTCGAAGCATCATTTTTGTGGTTTCCATGTTGATAGTTGCACAGATGAACGCACTACGAAAGAGCACACTGAGCTCGCACACTTCCTGAGCCATTTCATCATCCCACGGCCCCTGCACGTAGGCTAACAGAGCGAAAGCATACAAAATGCACTCCTTTTGGCGAGACTCGGCAATTTGTTGCAATGTGTAGTGTTGTCGCGCATCCTTTTCATTCTCCGCCCAGCGTAGTCAAGATGAATCCTTTTGGTGCTACAGAGTGGAGTGTGGTCAATAGTTTCATCGAGCAATTGCCTCAAGAGCTTAGTCATTTGCAATGGATGAATGTTTGGCCTGGACAGGGAGATATACGAGGAAACTTGGTGTACGCAAACTTGAATCAGCAACCGAGAGGCTTTGAGAAAACGGCGTTCCTTGCGCTCGGGTCACTCCGCGCATTTCCCAACCAGCAGTACCGGAAGTTACAGTGTGCCTTGAACGATGACGTTCTACCATGGACACATCCTTGTGTGGAAACCGTAGTGCGGCAATCGCTGTATCAAGTCGGAGATCTCACAGATGACGTCGAGCCACAGTTGCTGTGGAAAACAGACATGATTCAAGGCGATAAAGGTCTTCAGACTTTTGCGCTATGCTTGGAGCCGTCGCCAAAAAGCTAGAGCAGACCCCACGTAGGTTCGAATGTGTGTGTAAATTGCGTTCATGTCGGGACTGCTCCTCGCAAACTTTAGTGCGAACTCAAACGTTGACTTCTGATCGGTCAAGTGGAAAAGCGGGCATCCTCTTGTTTTCTCGTTCCATCCACGAATGTATTTTGCAACGCGTTGGACAGCAGAAACCGCAGCACGATCACTCAAGACACAAACTTTGAGGTCCTTCCACGCGAGAGCGATATTGTACTCAGCGCACAGGGGCACTTCGTTGACACATTCCCGATGAACCAGACAAAATGCGACCCAAATCACTAGCATTTCGCGACTGCGTTGCTCCACGTTCAAAATGGACGTCATTCGCGAAAGCTTCCGCCACTTACAGACTGTTTCCTGGTACACCGTGACGAGCGATTGCATACGCTCTAAAATGCCACCATGATCACGTTCATCGGGCTCGTCCTCTACTAACTTCGTAGACTTGGCGAACATGAACGCCTCAGTTGTCCTCATTACCAGAATGGACTCGTACGCCACAGAAGCACCATTTGAGTTTACCCATTCTAACAGATTGTCGAGACTGCATGATGCAACATCGAGAAATCTACACTCCCCCGTTGACCCGCGCACGACGTCGACGGTCCTCGATGCTTTCAGTACTGTTTTGATCAGTATCTCGCTTTGGCGAAGCCATTTCTACACCACAGCTCAATTCACAAAGCTTCTCCAGGTTTGCTCCGCTCGGTAAAACGTACTGCGATGCTGTTTGGCTGTTCATCGTGTTCACAAATCCGTCAATGCTGGATCGCAACGTAGTACATCGGTCTTGGAGCTCAGACACGTCGTATCCATCTCCCAAAATCTCAACAACGTTCTGGATGATGACTTGTAGCATGAAAAACATGTCGTCGACCAACTCACATCCGAAATGCACGTCGATAGAATCGCTACTGAAAACCGCTTCTGCCTCTGTCGCCGCCGTTTGAAGTAAACTCAACTTCAACATGATCATTGTCTTCCGGAATAATCCTTCTCCGCAGCACAAGTTATGCTTGATCGCTGCCTTAACGAGTGACCAGCACGTATCACGAGGTCTACCTCCAGTATGTTGCCCTACATCCGTAGTTCCTCCTTGTGGAGAAACCCGTTTCTTGTCATCTCCCGTGACTGACGCGACAGCACAGCGCACAACTGCTGCTATGAACGCTGGGGTCTTCTGATGCCCCAACTCGTTGGTCGCCGCACTTCTCTCGGATCTGCTGGTTTGTTTCGCTTCGCTGAGCTTCGAGTCAAACGCCGTTTTAAAGTCCTCCACCAGGTCCGAGTCCAGATCTGCGCATTGCCAAACGTGATGCGTATTAGGAACGGAGCCATGAATGCAGTCACCAGTTGGCAAAAATGCAGGGCTCCTTCCCACCCGTCGACGAAAATCACCTCGAGCTTCACGACGGTAGAACCAAGCATGGTTCGTTGGATGGCACAGCCATACTTAGGCAGCCACGGGTCATACCAGACGTCACCTCGTTCGTGTTTTTCATTACTCGAAAGACGTCGACAAACCTCCTTCAACGTCTCAACGTCGTGAACTGTGAAAACCCAAGCCGGGACGACTCGATCGTTCGCGAGAGGATCAACACGTCCACACGAGGGTTTGTCGACCTCAACCGCCTTCAGATCTGCAACAAACGCTGCAAAGTGCTTCGTATTAGTCTCACATTCCGCAGCTTCCTGGCAGTGACTTGGCGCTTTGTGTCTGAAGCGAAACACCGCGTTCCACAGCTCGTTCTCCGTCTTCATCTGGTCGAACTGGTTCTTGGTTCTTCCTCAAAGCCAGCAACTGCAAAAGTGCCGATGGCTCTTACATTCTTTCAATCAGCTGGGGTCAACTTCCATCTCTCTTGAATGCCAGTTGTGCCAGAGAGACAATATATCATGTTTCCGTAGTATAGACCACAGGTTGACAGACTAGATTGGATGCATGTTTCTTTCCCGCGAAGTCCGCCAGCTTCTTAATCAACGACAAGTTCAACAGCGACGACTTCTTGCCCTTTTCATCTTGGTAGCAATTGACCCAAGTGTGTCTGGCACCAAACACGCTGAAGACCACCCGTTCATCTAGGAGTGTCCGCACACAGCAAAAAAATGGTAGCGTCGTGCTGTCCGATCCAAAAGCTTGTCGAAATCTTTCTAGACGGTTGAGCGACCTCAGGTCTTGAGGACCCCATTGGCTCATGAAATGCGTTTTGACCAATCAGCAGGTATGAAGGAGAGTGAATGTCTGTCAGCTGACAAGTCTGTCATAGACGACAGCTCTACAGGCTGTAGTACATGTACAGCCCTGCACCTGGAGCATCTTTCGAGGACTTTGGCTCGACATGGCGCTTCATTTGGCAATTATTGGCCAAATGAAGCTGTGCTGCACGAAAACTGTAGGACAGCACGAATGTACCGCCGATCGGTCGGTCTCCTTTGAAGGCGGCGATACCTGAGAGCACTTGCAGTTCATTCTTCATTTTACCGACCCTTGACCAAATCGCATTGACTGACGCAAAATGACGAACGCGCAAGAACGTGATCTGGAGAAGAGCTCTGCTAATCGTACGTTCGCTTCGACACCGAAGTCCCTGTCGAATACGAGAATGGAGACACCTGGTACGCTAGAGCGCAACGATGGGCCGAGAAGAATTACATGGAGCCCCGCAGTATCGAGCGCGTACCGGAAGACGAACGAACCGACACGTCACTACTCAATGTCTGTACAATGTGGTTGTCACCGAATATGGTCATGGGCCACTTTGCTGTTGGTATTCTGGGCAAGGCGATCTACAGTCTCGGTGTTGTGGACTCGATGCTTGTTATTCTGTTTGCGAACCTCCTCGGAATGCTACCGACGGGCTACTTCTCGTGCTTTGGCCCGGTCTTTGGACTGCGTCAGATGGTCCTCGGACGATTCTGGTTCGGTCACTACGGCATTCGCCTTGTCTCGCTATCGCGTGTCTGTCTGGACTCGGGTGGGCGACCGTGAACGTAATTGTCGGCGCGGAGCTCATTCACGCTGTCAACACCGACGTCCCGGGCTGGGCCGGAATCATCATCATCGCATTTTGCACATTCCTCATCACACTCTTCGGATACAAGGTCGTACACTACTACGAGCGCTACTCATGGATCCCCAACTTTATCGTGTACTTGATCTTGTTGGGCACGTTCATTCACTCAGGGACGTATGTTCACATTCCGATGGGCACCGGCAGCGCTGAAGTCTCGGGTGTGCTCAGCTTCTTCTCTGTGGTCTTTGGCATCGCTATCAGTTGGGGTCCCATGGCTGCAGACTACACCGTTTATCATCCACCAACAGAAAGCAAGCGCAAAATCTTCTTCGCGACGTGGATTGGTCTCATATTCCCTCGATTTTCACCGAGTGGATCTCCGTAATCGTCATGTCAGCTACCGGTCTCGACCCGAATGCCACAGACAACATTTACCTCAATAGTTACAACGACTCAGGAGCTGGAGGCTTGATCGGTGCTGTACTCATTCCCCATCTCGGTGACTTTGACCGCTTCTGGCTTGTCATCATGGCCCTCTCGACTGTCGCGAATAATTGCCCCAACGTTTCGAGTGCCGGGAGGAACCCGGAGCAAACGCACATGTTCTCCGCGTTTGTAGATGATTCAACAATATTCTTGGAGAAGACGATGCAATTACCAGTCGCATTAAGAATAGTGAGGCGCTTTGGAGAACTGTCAGGCCTGCACGTACAACCAAGCAAGAGCTGCTATTTTTTCCTGAATACGGCTATCACGGCTAACCAAATTTATGGAATTCCAGTGCTGCAACACGGCACCACAACGCGCTATCTTGGGTATCAAGTAAGGACTGGTGAGCTCAGAGCCGTAAACTGAGCGGATCGTCAACGGCGCTTGCAACGACGACTTCTGACAGCAGCGTCTAAGCACACAAGCGTTGCTGATCGAGTGTTGATCCTCAATGTCATCATGTTGCCGGCGCTACTGTATACAGACATTATGTTCCAGCCGACTCAGTCAGCTCTTGATGAACTTGAACGCATGCAAAAACAGTTTTTGTGGAGAGGAGTACCTGAACTGGATCGCATGCGACACAAGATGAACCCAGGTCTTGTTCATACCCCACGGAAAGCAGGCGGGCTCGGACTCGCATCTATTCCAGTCGCGTTGAAAACCCAGCGAGTAAAGCATGCAATGCAATGGCTTATACGATCGAAGGACGCGTACACAAGAGCGTGGCAAAGCTGGCAGCAACTAAATGACAGTGTAATCTTCTTCCCAGGCGAGTGGGCAATGAGTCCAAGAGCGCCACTCAAACGCGCTCCACCGCAGCGGTTGCAGACAGTGGGGTGGCAGATAAGTCAGGATTTAGGTGAATGGATAGCACCTGATGAGGAGACGCGACTAAGCCGGCAACAACAGAGCAGGGAGGGGATGCAACAGCTCACTTTGTGTTCATACTCGTGGTGGGAAGATGGCGACTCTGAAACAATGATGTTTCGCACAGTAGGAGGGTTATTACCAACTCTGGAGCAGATCCCAGAGCACATTGCAAGCTTCTGGAATACATTCTCTTGGGCAGAGAATCCGTGGATCTGCAGGACACATGGAGAAATGCTGACGAGGAAGGATTTCCCGAATTCAACCGTGTAGTTTTGGTCAGTTAAACATTCGACGCTATGACGATGATTTCTATACAGTGCGTATTCCACGACCACAAGAGCGAGCGGAACACCATACCTGGAAAAATTACAGCGTTGGTTTCTTGCAATTCTCATAGCAACCCCATTCGCGATCCGACAGACGTACGTCTCGCACGAAGCCACGGTCTCGTTACGGAAGCCACCACAGTTATCGACTATATATATACGTGGAGACTTGAAGGCCCAGGAGAAGTAGGACTTCGTTGTGTTTGTGCGATTTTGTGTAGGTTTAGGTTACTTAGGTCAGACGCCACAGTATAGTCTAGCTTAGATCGGATTCGTATTTATGATGTGATTAGTGGCCTTTTTATAATCCAACGTCCAAACCACTGGCTACATTTCGCACCAGTACCGTCCGCGGTCTGCACCGAACCACAAAAACAACGCTTCATTATTAAATCTACCCCGAAGTCCCCTGCTCCACTGGTGCGACACCTTCGAAGCGCACGTGCGACTGCGTATATTTAGTCGTCTGAAGTAAATTTGGGTCATATTTGGTACAATGTAATTTAAATTTAATAATATTATGTGTTGAAGTATGGAGCATGAATACGTCTGTGAGGGCTGTCTCCACGACTTCAGTCGTTCGGATCACCTACGAAAGCACCAGCAAGGTCGTTGCCGTGGCATCCCATCCCCTCCATGTCAGCTTTGTGAAATCTGCTGGTAGTGGGTGAAGGGCAATCGCCACCACCTCGCTCGCCATCAGCGAGGTGCGCGGTGCCGCGGGCTTGACGACCGGGTTACTCACCGTAACCAGGTGGCCGAAGCCAGACGACAGAGGGACGCTACGTGGCACCGACAGCTTCGTCAACATCATTATCAATCTGACGATGCTGCGGTCGATGAGCGTAATCAAATTGAGCAGCTGCTTTTGAGCAGCGATGGTGATCCTGATGATGGAGATGCTGGCTTTGCGGGACCAGAGCGTAATCAAGACGACGAACTGATCGTGAGCAACGATGGGAATGATGGTAACGCCGACGATGTGGCAATCGACATTGAAATTGAAGACGAACAAGATTGCTTCGATCTTGCTGACTTTGAATGGAATGAGATCGAGTTGGACGCACTGGTCTCGTCAGCTGAGGAGGGGCAACAAAAACGGACGCGTGAAGATGGCAATTTCAAGGACGTGAAGGGGTTATTGACTGCATTATCTGCCTGTGCGCTCTCGATGGTGAACAATGGATATGCGGCCGCGACAGCTGTCGTCAGCCGTTCCGCCGGGATTGCATAAAGGCTTCCATTCCCGTTGACCCACGATGCAGTAACTGTCGCTACCCCATTCAACTTGACGTGGAAGATGACGAGGTGATGATTGTCAAGCACGTGCCCGCTCGACCCAAGTGTGCTGTCTGTAACAATGTCATCACTGGAATTGTACTGGAAGGTCAACAGTGCAGCCACACACTTGAATACGAGTGTCTCATGGCCTACAACGCACAATTTTTGGTGAACATCAGAAACCGTGATTTGCAGTGCCCCGTGTGTTCACATCCCTTTCCGGTTCCTGGTATGACGAGTGACGACGAAGCTGACAACTACGAGGACGACGTCGAGGATGAAGCGTACGAGTACAACGTCGAGGCCGGTGAATTCGAGGAATCTGAAGATGCGTCGGAAAGTGCTTCAGGAACGGGTGGCGATAGTGCGGATGAGTACCACGCGAGTGATTGCGTCAGCTCGTCAGACTCAGAAGAGGAATACAACCCGGATGAGTAGGAGTAGCAGTAGCTCTACGAGGGGATGATGTGCATAATTACGTAATGAAATCAAGTTGGTTTGTGATCATTTATATAGACGTTTGTATGATCCCAAAGGTACAATAAGGGACGACAGTACAATAAATGACGACAGAGTACAATATGGGAAGACAGAGTACAAGGAGGGACGACAGTACAATAAAAAGCGAGAGGTACAATAAAGGCCGACAGTACAATATATCGCGGCAGGTACAATGAGGGACGACAGTACAATGATGTACGATAGGGTACAATGAAGGACGACAGTACAATGAGGGACGATAAGATGCAATGGAGGACGACAGTACTATAAAATATGATGGGATACAATGAGGACGACAGTACAATGAGGGACGACGACCTTTACGATCGTCTGATCTTACGAATAGCAGTAAGAATCTTGTTCACCGTCAGTTTCCCTTGCACACAACCTGTAAAGCTGCTCTCGAATGAATCTCGATCGTCACCGTGCTTTGCACGAATGTACTCTGCAATGATTTTCATCCGGGAAAGACGCGACCGGTGCAGCTTGCGTTCATGTGGAAGCATATCAACGCCTGCTCTATACTGATGACATGCTGGGTTAGGCTTCCAGTACTGGTCAACGTAGTCTCGCCACGTCTTGGCGTCGGGAAGCTCTGATACCATGTGCGTGGTATCCAAATTGTCGACACTTGTTGTAGATTCAAGAAGCTCGGTTGATTCTTCAGGATCAGTGGCTCGAGTTGAGCATTGAATGATTCCCATGTCATTAACCACTTCACGTAGCCCGTTGAGATGCACGTTCTTCAGCTCGCAAACGATGGAGGCTGGTATCGTTTCTGAGCCTATTCCGGAGGCAATTGGTAATACATCGCGTTGTTCTTCGTCATCGCCATCCAACTGCACCTCGTAGTCCATGTCTTGCAATCCTCTTAGTGACACACTCGTGTAAGAGATTGAGTCAGGAGCTAGCGAATCTCCGAGCTGATTTTCTTCACGGTCCAGCACTTCGTCCAAAAGATACCGCGTTACTGTCTCTGCCTTTTCGCTTGGGGCCCACCCCGCCCACCACTTAACCAGCTTTAAGGACCATCTCCTTTTCTCAGGGGCAAACATGAACCGATATTGAGCGCCTCCTCGCCGAAAGCAGTGAGATGTAAACCAAATCTCATCACCCAAAATGTTTTTACTGATCCCAGCAGCGTCGGCGACGATGTTTAGCACTTGCGTGAAGTTGTTGTCTGACATCGGAGACGCCCACTTGATCCCAACTTTATCAAATCTACCGCTTACAGCAGAAGTAGTTTCAGAGCACTTTGTCGCTTGGGAACACCGCGTGGAATCTTAGTCAACGACGGGAAAGCGTAGTCACTGTCGCGCCAATTGTGGTGAAGTTGCACGCGCGCGTACTCAAACCATCTCTCCAAATGAGTTAACGCCTCGGCAGCTTGCTCTTCTTTCGGAAGGTGATGAAGTGAGTATGTGCGACTGGCGAGTGGATCGTGGTCTGTCTTTCTGTCACGAATAGTGAAGCAGCCAAAGTGAATATCGTTACCGCTTTCGCGAGACCTGCGTTTGAGTCCTAGCTGTATATCACCCTTCTTCATGAGTAGAACTTCGTTGATACGACACATGCCGTAGAAGGAGAGCGAGCAAACCGCTGAAAATCACAACCTCATCGTCTGGCTGAAGTTAGAGTTGATATCAAGGAAGGTGATGATTCTTGATAGCATTGCGAGCGACATCGGGGAGGCACGCTTGGGGTCCTTTCACGCTTTTTGACTTTGCTGAGTCCGGCGAGAATCTGAGTTATGGCAGCAGACCGTGCTGGATTGCCCCGTGGAACAAGGGTTCCATCTGCAGTACTGTCGATAATCCAGCGATCGTGGGGGTGCCCTACTGTAAGCATCTCCGGTTTCGTGTAGTGCCAACTTATTGCTGCGCGCAACTTTTCGGCGGACCACTGGCTTTTTTTTTTTCTGCAAGTTGGTTGATGTAAGCTGCTATGACTCCAGGTAGCTGGACGAAGCGTTGTTTACGAGGATCGGGGTATCCTTCCAAAAGGCAGAACTCTGCAAACCGTCGCAAACTGCCGCCGTAGTCCGTCCGCGTCCGCGCCTCCAATCGCTGATCTGCGAACTGGGCTGCTGCAAGGGCTGCATTGTACAGGCGACTGCCTTCTGGGAGATCCATTCGCTTGTCTTGCAATGCTGAGGCGTACGAGACAAGGATAAAATGAAAGTTTGTCTTGTCAGACACCGATCAGTTGGCTAAGATGTCGTCCCTCATTGTACTCACATGTCGTCCCTTAATGTACTCGCACGTCTCCCGTATTGAACCATGATGAATATATTCATGGGTCATGGTACTGCGTCAGTGCCAATCTTTGGCGTTTGTGTAATGGCTTCAAAGGGGCTACACAGCTGCTACAATTTTTGTCCAATCACATTGCTTCGCACAGTCATTTATTTTCATCGCACGGCTGGGAGAAGTCAAAGGTTATCCAAAGCGAGGGGCTCCAGCGACAGGATCAATCGAGCTCGTTCAAGAACAAGACGGTATCAACTGGAAGCTAGGGGCGATTACAGGAAATACGGATTTATTCAAGGACGGCGATTTGATGCGCCAATATAGCAGCACAGACAGACTAGTTATGGCAGCCTCACCACTTCTGCACGGCTTCTCATGGGCGATAGACGACAAAATCGAAAACAGACAAGTGCTGAGATCGCTCAAAAGCAGCCGTTTCGGAGATATCGACAAGACATTAGCAGTAAACTCAAACCACTTGAGAGACGACTCAATGCGAAACGTGAGTCATCAGACTGGGTGAGAGCAACACAAGATCAAACTCCAAGCGAACTATGGTCTGGAAAAGGAACAATTACGGACTTCCAAATCTGGACGGCGTACAGAGTGGTATTGGGACAGCTCAATTTGTACCACAGTGGACGCAGTCACGGATCTCACTGCCGTCTATCCTCCAGCTGCAGTACGGCAAAAGAAACACTAGAGCATCTCTTTGGGAGTGGGGCAGTATGGACACAGTTGATCACCCATTGGACAGGAGTATCCGCGAGTCAAGCCGAGCTCCACATGTACCAGCAATCCATTGCTGCACGGAAATCACCCCAAGTCAGTCCCAGGATGCGTGACCACAGCATCGAACTCTATGGTGAGTTCAACAGGATGCATACCGAAGCAGCAGGCCGAATTTGGTGGGCATACGGTAGCATAGCGACTGCGGCACTTTGGATGCAGCGCAACAACGTCGTTTTCAGGGAGAAAGAACTTACCACGGAAGGGAGCAAACTCGAAATCTGGAAATTGGCATTGCGGCAACTACGAGCATCAGCTCTTAGAGACTTCAAACGACCAGAGACAAAGTTACAGATCATGTCCATGCGTCAAATGCTGGACTGTTTCGAGTACATCGACATCAAGGCAGCAGGATGCCAGTACTCGCAAAAGAAAGGAACAAAATCACAGACGCCACACATAGTAATGTGGCTAGAAAATTCTAGGGATCTATTAGCTAAAGTTAAATAGACACCATTACTACTACTAATAATTGCCCCAACGTTTACTCGGTCACACTCAACATCAAAGGTGATCGGTCGCTGGACTCGAATCATCCCGCGATTTATCTGGGCATTGATTGCCGCAATCGTGTACTCCATTATCGCCATCGAAGGTTACGCCCACTTTGAGTCCGTTCTGAACAATTTCATGAACTTTATCGCCTGTAGGTTCTCGCCTGAGCTTGTAGCTAAGTTCTTGAGCTCCTGCTGATTGCTGACACTTGTGTTGTTCAGATTGGACCACCATCTACTCCTCCGTCGCGCTGACCGAGCACTTCGTCTTTCGTCGTGGATTCGGGGGCTACAACGTTGAAGACTACAACAAGCCGGACAAGCTCCCGATTGGGTTCGCTGCCATGTTCTCGTTCTTATGTGGTTGTGTAGGTGTGGCACTTGGTATGAGTCAGACTTGGTTCGCGGTCCCCCTTGCTACCCACGGAGACATCGGCTTTGAGCTTGGTCTCATCTTCACTGTGGAGGCTCTGTTACTCTCTAGAGCGTGGAAATGCACATCTACAAAAGATAAGAAGTTTTAATACTACTACATGTACTCTAGAACTATCGCCGATGACGGGCATTCTCTAAAAGGTGCTCATGATTACCACCATTTTCTAAAAGGCGCGATCGTCTTTAAAAGGTGCTTGTTGATTAAGTTAAATAACACGGAGGTACGACGGCACGTGCTGCCGTATCGTACGAACGGAATCGGAGCCTTGCACGTGCAATAGCTAGAACACGAACAGCACTTTAGAAGTACCACAGCGTTCCGGTCGCATACCCAGCGTACAAAATGACCTCCCGCCAGACGAGGGTCAAGAGTTTCCTGAAGGGGATTCGGCATTACATGCAATACAAGACTACGCGCCCCAATCAAGAAACACGTCAAGGTCAAACGAGGAGGCGGTGGGCGCAAGCACTTGGTGTGCTCGTCGAGCACGTGCACGATGTTTGTGCACCTGTACCATTGCACGAACACCACTTCCTGGCGCGTTGCGTCAAGAGCTTGCGCCCCTACGAGTACTTCGACAAAATTATGGCGTCCATGATGGATGCAGCGTATACGAGGGCTCATCTTTCTTCCAAATGGGCAAAGGAGCAGCGTTTGGTTACCGTAGGAGCGCAATCATTGTACGAAGAACAATTCGAGAAAATTACACCGTCGCCGATTCCAAAACCGATATCGCCTTCGTCCATCGGATTCAGCAAGTGCCCCCATTTCGACGTCGAGTCGATCTAACCAAGAACTCATGCACCTGCACATGATCGCGGTGTTAGTGAAAAAGAAGAAGCTGGACTCGGTATTTTCGCGCTTTGCGCAATGCTACCAAGTTCGTTGGTACTACGAGGCGTTCAATACAGCAAGTATTGAAATGCCGTTGCTGCAAAATGTGGAGGACGAGGATCTGCAGCCTGCGGAGTGCGCTGTGAGAGGTGGAAAGAAGCGCAAGAAGCGATTGCCAAGTCGTGGAGAGAACACCTCGAAGCGGGTTCGTATATGCAAGAACTGCCATGAAACGGGTCACAATCGGCGCACATGCACGAACCCCAGGGTCGTAGTGACCGAGTGACCACACCGTCCGCGAGCGTAAAGCTACCAAGGTAGAAGCAGCAGAGCTTACATACTTCCCGAAGTGTACCCAAACAGTAGCAGCGGAGCTTACATGCTTCGCCACAATGCATTGCTTGAAGACCCTTTCTGTTAAATATCAGTTAAGATAACAAGCACCTTTTAAAGACGATCGCGCCTTTTAGAAAATGGTGGTAATCATGAGCACCTTTTAGAGAATGCCCTGCCGATGACCGACGTAACAAATCACTTTCGGTAATAGTAGTAAAATGGATCTCGTCCCCTTAGTATGGTGGTACTTCTACGAACTAGTTTTTTGGGTTGCTTACTTAACGCATTTTTAAATATTTTTTTATTATATAATATTAAAAATACTACTAGTGCGTAGTACTACAAGTAGTATGTGGCGAGTTGGAGTTGGATGGAAATACTACAGTGTTACTAATTTGGGAAAAATAGTAAAAAGCGAGTGAAAATAAAATCAAGCGCAACAACTTTTACAACCGACACTTATGAGTGTTCAATTCAAAAGGTACACACCACACTTGACCCAAGGTCCACTGCTCTCTTATCTGCTCTACATGCAGTCCCTCCGACTCTCGATGGCCCTGCTTTTATGAAAGACGTCAAAACCGCCTACCTCCTTTACTTACTTCCACCACCTTCCCCTCCCTCCATAGATTGTTCCTTTCTGCTAATATCGTCAATGAATCACTTCTGGATGACCCGCGTGGCGCGATACGTGAAGTCGTCGAAGTACTCCCGCTCGCGATCCACCGAGTCCAGCATGCGCCACTCGGGGGTGTCCACCGGCACCTGGTTGATAAACTCGTTGTCCACATACTTAGCGTCGGCGTCATCGATCACATCAGGCACCCACTCCGGCTGCACCTTCTTCTGCTGCAACGCCTCCCAGTCGATGCCCTCGAAGTACGGGTGTTTCATAATAGAGAAGGGCACAGCCTCCATGGCGCCCAGCCGCCTGCTCGGATCACGCTCGATCAACCCGGCAAGCAGTGACTGCACGTCCTCAGGCAGCTCGGGCGGAATGTACAGGAATCCCTCGGCAATGTTGCGGTACATAATAGCCTTGTTGTCATCCTTAAACGGGGTTCGTCCGATGAACATTTCGAAGATGAGGATTCCCAAGCTCCACCAATCGCACGTTTTGTCGTAAACTGCAGGGTCTTCACCCTTTTTGGGGGTCGCAGCTGCAAGCACCTCAGGCGAAATGTACTCGGGCGAACCAGCCAGGGAATGTGCTTTCCTATCGCTCTCGTCCTTCGCGTAGGTTGAAAGGCCAAAGTCAACCAGGACGACATGGCCATCCTTCTGAATAAGAATGTTTTCTGGCTTGAGGTCGCGGTAGATGATGTCCAGACTGTGCAAGTGCGCCAAACCAGCTACCAACTCGGCAGCGTACAGCTTGATCCGGCCGGGCGTAAGTTTCAACTCGTCGTTGTGGCTCAGCGTCAAGTGGTGGCGCAGGTCGCCACCATTATAAAACTCCATTCCCATGTACACCTTATCTTCATTCTGGAAAGCAAACAGCAGCGACGCTACGAACGGGTGTCGAACTTCGCGCAGCATATCACGCTCGATCTTAGCGTTGCGACGCATATTCTCGTCCATGCCGATCTTTGTGATAATCTTAATGGCGTAGACATTTCCATCCGGGCCTCGGGCAGACAACACGCGACCGTACGTTCCAGTGCCAAGAACCTTGAGCAGCTCGAAGTCTTCAATCTTGATCGATGACTTCGATTTGCCTTTGTTCGAGTCTTCCGCCGGTGCAGAGGCTCCCGACGTTCCAGCAACACCGCCGCGCACCTGAGACGCACCCAATCCGTTCTCCTCCTCATTGCTGACTGAAGTAGCCATCATGGAGCGCGTCAGCACCTCCTCCTCCGTGTCTTCCACCTCTTCCGCTTCACCCGAAAGCAACATATCGCGCTGTCTGGTCGCCTCCATCTGCACGGCCGAGTCCAAATGATTCACCATAAAGCGGTAGTACTTCCATGTGCTGTTGGTGAACCTCCTGTCGCCCGACACATGAATCATCACTCCATTACGAATCAGCGCCGTGCCCAACAGCAGCGCCTCCTCCGCCGTCGAGCACGTCACACCGCCTTGCATCGGTCGGTTTAGTCCATGGCACAGCATCCACTCGACTGCCTCTTTGCCCGTAATGACGTTAGGATGCGGTTTCAAGTACAAACTGCGGTCTCTTCCAGGCAGCTCCTTCCTCATCTGCTCAGCACACGTCCACAGCTGCCACAAGCTCGGTTCTCTCACGATGCGACTGGAGATTCTCACTTTGCCCTGCACTCGCTTCATTTTACCCCAGGTCTCAGCTGCAGGTCGTACCAGGCCACACGTTCCTCTCCACTCGTGTTCATGTCTTCTAGACTGAGCAGCAGGCGTCCCAGGTCCTCGTTCTCCACGCGGCCCTTATCCTTGCATTTCACCAGCACGTACTTGGCGTTCACCAGATTGGTCTGGATGCCGAACGTATATTCCTCCGAGGCGGCAGCAGCGCCAATGCCCAGCGGTTGGTGGGACTCGATGTGGCTCTCGAGAGAACGCAGCACTGCAGCCTTGAGGGGGCTCCACACGGGACTGGCCTGGCGCAGAGGAGGTGTGCGTTGCTTCTCTCCCTTGATCTCTCGCTTGTTCTCGTCTAGCAGCACCATGGTGCAGTACGCGTTGCGGAAGCGCCCAGAGTCAGCAGGCAGCAAGTCCCACGCCTCGATGGGCGTGACTTTGAGCAGGAACCTGCGCTTGGCCTTGAGGCGCGTCTTGCCCTGCGACTGGCTCTGGCTCATGGCGCGCGACAGCCCTCGACCAGAAGACATGGTGGCTGGAGGCTGGCGTCTGGAGGAATGCGGGGTCGTGCGGTTGTGCGCTGTCAGGTTTTGAAAAGTGCGGGAGGGGCGGAGAAACTGGGATAAGGAATATGGTGTGCGCCACATGGTCGAGATTGCCTTGGAGTTTGTATGTGGAGTGGAGTGAGAATGAATTTCCCGTCAGAAACGACATGGCTACATGTGGGATGCTGTACCGCAACACCGGGCAGTCAGTGGAGACTTTTATCGGAGCTCGTTGATGCGATGGAAGCTTACATTGGAGTATTGTAGTCTACAATACTTTGTAGCCTAAAACAAAGACGCCCTTATTTAGCTGTTCTCTATGATACCGGTATCCCACTGCATCCTTTTCTTCATGGTGGAACCGAAAGAGTCAGTCAAATTTGGCTTAGGGTATCCGGTAGGGCAATATTTGCATCCAATGTCGGATAAAATTCAGCATCCGTCACTAAAGCGGAACCCCGCTTCAATCCATTTCGGATGACGTACCAAATCCGTTCTCATACCCGCCCTCAATCGCCATGGCCTCCGTTGTGACGCTCAATGGCCTGGACGTGTCCGCTCTGGACGAGCGCGAGTACGAGAGTTTCACTCTGTCCAACTCTCTGCAGGTTCTGCTCATCTCCGACCCCAAGACGGAGAAGTCTGCGGCCGCCATGGACGTGCACGTGGGCCACCAGAGCGACCCGGAAGAGCTGCCAGGCCTCGCGCACTTCCTGGAGCACATGCTGTTCCTGGGCACAGCCAAATACCCGGACGAGAACAGCTACAAGAAGTTCCTGAGCGCACACAGCGGCCGCAGCAACGCGTCCACGTCACAGATGCACACCAACTTCTACTTTGACGTGCTGAGCGACCATCTGCACGAAACTCTGGATCGATTCTCGCAGTTTTCATCGCGCCATTGTTCACACCAGGAGCCACACAGCGAGAGATGAACGCCGTCAACTCGGAGAACGCCAAGAACCTGCAGAACGACCACCGGAGACTCTACCAGCTGCAGAAGGCGCTCTCCAGTCCCGATCACCCGTTCCACAAGTTTGGCACGGGAAATCTAGAGACACTGGGGACGATCCCCAGTGAGAAGGGAGTGGACGTTCGTGCGGCGCTGCTGGAGTTCCACGCCACATACTACTCGGCCAGCATCATGAAGCTCGTGATCTGCGGCAAGGAGAGCTTGGCCACGCTCAAAGGCTGGGCGGAGGAGCTGTTTGCGGAGATTAAGAACACGGGTAGGAGCTTCCCCACGTTTGGAGATGCTGTGCCGTTCGACGAGTCGAGACTGGCTCGGGTGGTGCACGTGGCACCTGTGAAGGATCTGCGGGTAATTGATCTGTCGTGGCCACTGCCGTCGCTGCATTGGGACTTCTTGACCAAGCCCACCAAGATCTTGTCGCATTTGATGGGCCATGAAGGCCCCGGGTCCATCCTGAGCTACTTGAAGGCGCAAAAGTGGGCCAACGGACTTTCGGCTGGCCTCTTCCGTGACAATGAGGACTGGGGCTGTTCTGTGTGAAGGTCGACGTGACGGATGCAGGCATCGAGCATGTGAATGATGTGGTTGAAGCTGTCTACCAGTATGTTCAGATGCTGCAACGCGAGGCTCCGTTCGACCCGTGGATCTTCCGCGAGACGCAGGACCTGGCGCTGCAGAATTTCAGGTTCAAGAGCAAGGAGAGTCCAATCAACTACACTAGCCACATGGCGACCGTCATGCACCGCTACCCGCTGAAGTATATTCTCTCGGGTGGATACCTCCTCTATGAGTACGATGGCGACAAGGTTCAGAAGGTGCTGGATCTGCTCACTCCGCAGCGAATGCGCCTAACAGTGGTGAGCAAGACGTTTGATGGCAAGACGCAGTGCGTTGAGAAGTGGTACCAGACCCCGTACTCGGAGGCACCACTTGCCCCAGAGCTGCTTCAGCGTTGGACGACTCCACCGGCCAACCCGGCGCTGAAGCTTCCCCACCGCAACGAATTCATCTGCAATGACTTCCGTATTGTGACACCTCCTCGCCCAGCGTCTCCTTCATCGGGAAGCGGCGAGGAGGGGCTTGCAGTGTCTCCACCGGTGCTACTACAGCAAGATGAGCAGTGCCGCTTGTGGTACAAGCCGGACACAAAATTCCGCAAGCCCAAGCTGATGATGCACTTCTTGTTTTACACGCCATCCTTGTCCACCACCCCGTACCATGCGGTGCTCACTAGTCTTTTTGTGCGGTATCTGAAGGATAAGCTCACGGAAGTGTCCTACGATGCAGAACTCGCTGGCATGGAGTACGAGATTGGCTTTAACTCCCGTGCGATTGAGCTCCATGTGGGTGGATACTGCACAAGCTTCCGATCTTGCTCTTCAAGGTGCTCGAGCATATGCTGGAGATGACTAAGGCAGAGTACAAGTACGAAGAGGCGGTCTTCGAGCGCGTAAAAGACCGTACCAAACGCATGTACGAAAATTTCTTTCTCGAAGAGCCCTACCAGCACGCCGTCCACGTGTGCGGCCAGCTTCTTGAGGTGTCGAAGTGGAGTGTGGACGACAAAATTCTTGCTGTTGAGCACCTCACGCTGGGCGACCTCGTGACGCACAGTCAGTTCATCTTCCAGCAAGTGTTCGTGGAGGGTTTCTTCTACGGCAATCTGCAGCAGAGCGCGGCACCGCCACTGATGCAGAAAGTGCTGCAGTCCTTCGGCTTTGGCAAGCACGGGAGCACGACTAGCGGCAGCTTCCCGCTCTTCCCTAGCCAGGTTACCAAACCGCGTATTGTACAACTCGCCGATGCCAGCGAGTACCGCTTCCAGCGCCGTGAATGGAACGAGGCCAACCTGAATTCGTCCATCTGCACACTGTATCAGTTGGTCTGCGAGGCGGAAGGAAGCACGATGGCGCTGCGTGCTCGTCTCGAGCTCTTTGCGCACATCTTCAAGGAGCCGTGTTTCAACCAACTTCGCACCCAGGAGCAGCTCGGCTACCTCGTGTTCTCCGGCATCATGCGTACAGAGGGCGTCGACTACTTCCGCATCCTGATCCAGTCGGACGTGGCATCTCCGCAGCTGTTGGACCAGCGCATCGAGCTGTTTGTGGCCCGCTTCCGGTCAATTGTGGCCGAAATGCCCGCCTCAACGTGGCAGAAGCAGGTGAACGCCGTCGTGAAGGCTCTGCTGGAGAAGCCCAAACACGAGATGGAGGAGTCGATGCGCGCGTGGCGAGAGATCGCGAGCGAGACGTTCCTGTTCGACCGCCGCCAGCAAGTGGCCGCCGTCGTGTCGACGCTGCAGCCGCGCGATCTCGTGGCCTTTTCCGACGCTTTCATCGGCGTGGGCGGCGAGCGACGCAGCAAACTCAGCGTCTGCCTATACGGTGCCAAGCACCCGTTCCCCGAACTTGCAGCGGATGAAGTCTCCAGCCCCATCGTCACGTCCACTGGTTTGGTCGCCGCTATGCTACTGCAGCAACAGTTCGAGACCGTCAACGCCATTTCTACCAAGCGCGTGCAATTGATCGGCGACGTTGCCACCTTCAAGCACAAAATGCCGCTGTTTCCAGAGCGTGCGAGCCGCAGCCCCACATCCGCCAGACTTTAGACTCTAGACCAGAACCTAATAGCCACGTACTTGTTGCCTGCCTCCACGTTGAAGTGGTGATGATG
Organism: Phytophthora hibernalis; assembly: GCA_012656075.1. Lineage (NCBI taxonomy): Eukaryota > Oomycota > Peronosporomycetes > Peronosporales > Peronosporaceae > Phytophthora > Phytophthora hibernalis. Next base: position 1,565,282 of record JAAKBF010000009.1, read on the forward strand.
TCATGCGCAAATGTCGCAATGTACAGCCATGCCCTTCTTTTACGTCCATATTCACAATATCGAACGTGCGCACATATTAAATTACACAAGTTGTTTACCATATATTTATAGTTTTTACCTATACGTTATAAGAGACTATATGTTTTCACGTAGTAAAAACGTATCCTGCCCTATTATTTCCTACAAAGTGGCATAATACTTTGTGCATCAGGTTGGGGTCACGATGGACGTCGCTCCCGAGGACTCTTCCGGTCGCCGCCGCGCGTCCACGTCGTCTCCGCGCTCCTTCTCTCCGCCTGTGCTCAAGTCGTCCGTGTCCGTAGGCGCCGTTCCCATCTCGTCCGTGGACCCGACGCCCCCAGGCCCAAGCGCTTCGACTACGGCGGCCAACCGGCGTCCTCCGACGTGCCCAGCACCGTCAAGCTGCTGAGCGAATTGGAGCGGTCCTGGGCCATGTTCGCGGCCTCGTGGAAGGTCGTGGACCTGTTCGCGGGCATGCAGATCTGGCAGGAGCAGCCCAAGGACGCAGACAGCAACAGCTCGGAACCGCTCAACAATGTGCTACTGTCCACTGCATCCGCCGCCTTGGTGACGTTCCTGGCCGGCCACATTGGTGGCGGAGGGTTCGTCATCTCTGTTCTGCTCACGCTGATGGTGGCGGCTGCAGCGCTGTGGACGCTGTCCAATGTGCGCGCCAAGAGCGCCGTGCCGTGCTTCAAGACGCTGCAGGTGGTGGACGGGTCTCCGTCCGAGATCTTCCTCTACCTCATGGGGATCAAGAACTACCCCGTGTGGGACGCATCGGTCGAGAGAGCCGAAGTGGTGCACACCATTGATGACCACTGGACATTATCCACCTCGTCTACAGACCCGTGTGGATGTGGCCCATGTACGTGGAAGGTGGTTCTTTTAGGTCGGGAGGTGATGCTGATTTGTTGGTGTTTTTTGTGTAGTTGGTTGGCACCGAGGGATCTGTGCTTGCTGCGGTATTGGCGACGTGCCGAGGACGGGTCGTACGTTGTCTGCATGCAGAGTGCGCTGCATCCCGAGTGCCCACCAATGCACGGACTCGTGCGCGCGACGTGCAAGGGCGGCGGTTTCATCATTTCTCCGCGCGCGCTGAGCGTGACACAAGGAGACGAACTGACGTCCATGGTGACGAATGTGGTGCACCTGGACCCGCAAGGCTGGGAAGGCCAGCTACTGCAGCGGTTGAACGTCATGCACTTGTACGTGCGACCGCAGGTGCTGTCGCTGACGGACTGCGTGACGTGATGGAGGCACGCAAGTACGTGTGCCCGAACGTCCCCGAGGAGTTTTCCGCTGCACTTGCAGCGTCGACCGACGAACAGGCTGCTACTGCACAAGAAGAAGGAGGTATTGGCGGTGTTGGCGACGCCGAAGCTTCCACTTCGGTGCTCGAGGAGTTCCCGAGTAACGTACCGCGCGCGATGTGGGCCGAACCCGATGGACAGGCGATGATGGTACGCGGTCCCGATTATTTGTCCGACCGACGGAAGATTCCGTCGCAGTCTCCGTCCCTCCGCCTCGTGGGCGTCGACCTTTTCCAATCTTCGGAGTCTATCGAGCACATCGCCTCACGTCGAGACAACTCCGTGCAGCGCGAGCTCAAACGGCACGAGGAGCAGGGCACGGAAATGCCGTTCACGTTCGTCGTTAACTTTGTGGTTCCGGGCAACCCGCGCATCAATATGGTGCTGTACTACCAGGCGCCGCATCCGTCGGTGATGACGGACGGATCGCCCTCCGCCGAGCTGATGGCAGACTTCCTGGAAGGATCGGACGAGTTCCGCAATGAGCGCTTCAAGCTGATTCCCTGCATCGTGGAGGGAAGCTTCATTGTGCGCCAAGCTGTCGGCTCTACCCCTGCGCTGATCGGCAAGAAACTGCGTCAGCCGACCTTCCGCGGCAAGCAGTACTTCGAAGTGGACGTGGATATCGGCTCATCGGCAGTTGCCAACCGTGTGGTTGGACTGGTATCGGGCTACGCGAAGAAGCTGGTGATCGACATGGGCTTCGTGCTCGAGGGCCAGAGCCCCGACGAACTGCCAGAGAGACTTTTCGGCAGTGTGCGCCTGGTGCACATCGACTTGGGCATCGCCAAGAAGCTCACGTAAAACCCCGTACATGTTGAAGCTGATCATAGACACAGATACAAACAAACAGAAGGAGACTTGAATCCTCCAACCGCGTTAGAAGCAGCGGCAATCGTAATGCATGATGAACTCACAGCCATCTGCTCACCCCACCCTCGTTTGTTTTGGCCACCAATTGTAGGGCAAGGCATCGGCTGTTTGGCACAAGTGTCCAATGCTGAGACCAGCGACAACAGCAAGTAGCGCTCCACCGGTACTTCCGAAAGACGATCGCAGCGCATCACTTCTTCGGTGGAGCAGGGAGGCACTCTGCCAAATTCCTCGGGAGAGACTAAGGTCATGCCAAGTACCCGGCACATTTTCGCGGATCTCGATGCGCTGAACCAAGATGTGTGCAAGTACATGCGCGCGCACTCGAAAGAGTTCTCGGATGCAGAGTTGGGTAAGCATTTTCCTATCAGTGCTCGCAAGTTGACGAAGCTGCTCTCGAATTCGGATGGAGCGACCAAGTATTTTCACGGGAGCTACTATTATTTGAAGCTGAAGGACGTGGAAGCCTTCTTAGCTGCTGGCTGGGATATGAGACCCAAGAGTGCGTCCAAGAATCGGACACTTGGGCATTTGCCCAAGCCTGTGCGACCCGAAGGAGAGGCCGAGGAGGAGGAATTGAAGACGCTGGTGCTTGTGGCTGGTAAAGTGGCTGCTTCTGTGCTCCACGGAGTCGACAAGTATTTCGAGGCAGGATGGTGCGTGCAGTGCTATTGCTTCCGCGACAGAGACGCCAAGGTCTACGACGGATTAGCAGCAGAATATCCGTCGCATTTCCAATGTGTCTACTTGGACAAATCTGTACGAAGTTTGATCAAGGAGATTTCTGCTGACAATGAGATGCTTGGGATCCCCTACACGAAACCTCGTGAGGTAGCGCTTGGTGAAGTGAAGGTCTCTTCGAGCACTCCTACGAACTACAAGTTGTCCATTCTGTACCAGCACATTCATGAACTGCAGGAGAGAGTTCTTGCGATGGAAGCACAGTCGGCTGCTCAGAGTGTCATGCAGCACGACGACATGCAGTTCCAGATTCAGCAACAAAAAGAGGCTTTTGAGTATCAACTGGCCAAGCAAGATGAGGAATTCCAGAAGCGATTGCGAGAGCATCGGAAGGCTGCTACGTTTCTACGAAAGCGCCACGAGGAACTTGTTGAGGAGCGCGTGGAAGAATGTTCGAATGAAGTAGCCACAGCACTATCAAACCTTGGAGAGCTATCGGAACGCGTGAAGCAAGACATGAGCGAGTATCAACGGGCTCGTCTAGATGAAGAACTTGCAGAATGGCGTCGCGAAACGACTGGCAGCTCCATCCAACCACCCAGTTTTAATTTCCAAGACACACCCGTGACCTCCACACTGCTTGGCGCGGTCGACGTTGTGCTGAAACAGAATAGAGTTGCAAGCGGAATCAAGAATTGGCGAGCTGCGCTTGTGATGATCATAGTCCACAAGATCACTGCTTGGTTGTCATCTGCCAGCTTCGGTGCAGATTTGGTTGGTGCTGTTGGAACGTTCATGGCCATCGTGGTTATTGCAGGCTGCTTTGCTGGTGCTCGTTAGTTCATCTGAGACGGCGTCAAACCCAATGATACTTATCAACCAAAGTACGAGTCGCGATTTAGGCACACCACTCGCACGAGGGGCGTCTTGCCCACTTGAAAATGTTAAGAATTAGTTAAGTGGCACGCTCTAACTCTAAATAGTGGAAAAGTATCATTTTGTTCGCCGCAGTCTCATCTGAGGTAGTCAAAATCAAAAATACTACTGTAGTAGTACTACAGTACATACTTCAAAGTACAAGATGGCAGGCGAAATCGCGGTTAAACTCATTTTTAATAGTGTAACTTAGACAAGTACTACACTACTTCGTAGTACACAAATTGTGGGACCAGATAGTCATACTCCCCATTCCTCTTTTTCGTTCGAAGCGATGTCAAGCCGCTACGCCTTCGCGGATCTTGATGCGCTTGATCAAGATGTGCGTGCCGACATGCAGACACACAACCTGCCGTTTTCAGACGAAAAGTCGAAGCCTCGGTTTCTGCTGGATCCCCACAAGCTCACTGAATTACTTTCAAGCCCTACCGGAGAAATGAAATTCTTTCGTGGCACGTACTACAAGTTGATGTCGAAGCCTTTCAAACTGCTGGGTGGGACTTGCGGCCAAAAAGTAACCCCAAGCACCGCACGCTTGAAAATCTACTCAAGCGAAACCTTGTAGATGAAGCCAGGGACATTTTGGGGGCTGGCAAGAAGACCATAGTTCTCGTGGGAGGAGAGCTGACAAGTTCCATACGTGACCGCATCAGAATGTATTTCTCGGTTGGATGGTGCGTGCAGTTTTACTGCTTTCGTGAACGAGGGTCTGAAGTTTGCGATCGTTGTCGTGCGAAATACCCACGAGGCTTTCAGAGCATTTACTTGGGTAGATTTGTAAAGAAGTTGCTCAAAAGTGACATACAATCAGCCGCCAGTTCTGTTGGCCGAGCACTTGGTGCTCCTTTGTCAGAAACTTTGCCGACGAGTAGTGCGAAAGCTGGTGAGCGGCGATTTGTGTTGATGAATATCAGTGAGATGTCGCGAGCGCTATCTACAAGTGACACGATATACAAGAAGGTATCAGGCGCGAAGTCAGCTCTCAATGTTGGACTCAACTTAAAAGCTTTGACAAATTGGGTCTGTGGGAATGATAAAAAAGTAAAACTCCAGTTAGCAACCTACGCGGAGTCTAATATGTTCCCACCTGACGCTTTGCTCGCCAATGGATGGACGCTGAGCAGACAGACAAGCACAATGATAATTGTCATGCACATCGAGTTGATCACGCGGTTGATCTCAAGTACGCCGACAGCGACTACGAAGACACTGGTTTTAGTGACTGCTGAAAAAGCACTAACACTTGTTAAGATGTGCGATCACCTTCTTGGAGAACTAAATTCAAAGCAGTGGCTTGTCGAGATATACCTGTGGCGGGAATCATTAACAAGTGAGCTGTTGAACATTTTGCATTCATATCGGAATCTTGTTACGCTCAAACCACTGGACGACAACATCAGCATGTTGCTGTATCATGACGATCAAGGAAGTTCTATCAACATTGGGCCGGTTTCAACGAATTCAATTGTCACTATTTCGCCTGGTGTATCGAAGTGTTCAAGTCTCGGTCTTGCAAACCCATGAAATGCACGAAGCGCTCAGTGTCATGTAAAGAGAATTAACTTCGCAACGAGCAAAGCAGAGTCACCTTGAAACCCAACTTCAGCAACAAAAATCGGAATTCGAGTGGCAACTCCGCGAGCAAAGAAAGTTTTTCAATAGAAATGTTATGCCTACATGACGAGTTTTCGTATCGACTTCGACAAATGGACGCGAAGTGGACAACCATTGATCGCTGTGTGGAGCCGGAAATGCGGGGACGTCAAAACGGAGATACCGGTAGTGGAGAGGATAACGAGGCTATGGGTCGTGTGTTTGGGATGCTACTGCTGCTGGCACTTTTGTTCGTCGTTCTTGCTGGTCGTGAAGGATCGAGTTGACAAGCGCATCATAAGGAGGTAGAATAACCTCGAAAGACTAGGCATGCATGTTCGAGAAATGAAATGTTAATGTAAGTTGTGAGCTGCATTTGTGTCCTTCTGGTGACGACACCTTCGTATCATGTGACGTGTGAATATTTGATGTATCCGACACCAATCCAGTAATAACCAATCCCGTCGTTCTTTAAATAGTTATCATCCAATCACAGCCGAGTTCCAGCCCTCCAGTCAAAACCACCAGCTACGAAGAGGCATTTGTCAAGTCAATAGTGCATCACCTGCGTCGGACGTGCTCGTAAACTCCCTGCAACAATGGACGAGGAAGGCCCGCAGGTGCGTTTGCATCACCATCACCACCATCACATTCCCCACTAAATTTCTGTGAATTGCATTCCAAAACTCTCCATCAGGTTCGCGTGAAATTCGTCACGAAAGACACGTCTATCCGCGTAACTGAGACCCCGTTCGCAGTACCCACGCGTCTTAATCGCCGCGGCCTCTCACAGGTCGTCAACCATTTGCTGGCCACTGATGACGCCCCGAGACCCTTTGACTTCCTTGTGGACGGCCTGTTCCTGCGCTCGTCGTTGGCCAAGTACCTGCAGACCAACGAGGTCTCGGAGGAGGCGCTTCTTACGCTCGAGTACGTGGAGGCGCTTCCCGAGCCTCAGATGCAGAACGGCAGCGACCACCCGGACTGGGTTAGTGCTGTGGCTGCGTTGGATGACGAACTGGTGGTTACCGGTTGCTACGATGGCGTGCTACGCGTGTACGACGCTCAGGGAGATCTCAAGACCTCGGTGAAGGCTCACCAGGGCGCCATTAAGGCGGTGAGTGTGGCGCCCAGTACCACGAACAGCGGGGAGTTTGTCATTGCTAGCAGCGGCAAGGACCAGTTGGCGCAGCTCTGGCGGTTCACGACCAAGACGGCCAAGCTGTCGCCAATTGCGGTGTTGACTGGACACTTGAACAGTGTCGACGCTGTGCAGATGCACGCAGCGGGTACACGCGTGGTTACCGGCAGCTGGGACAACACGGTGCGCGTGTGGCAGACCCCGAGCAACTCGGAGGATTCAGGTGAACAGCGCTCCGCGAAGAAGCACAAGAAGTCCGAGAACGGAGCAGGCGCGGTCAGCTTCCAGCAGCTGGAGGCGGAGATTGTGCTCGTTGGCCACACGAGCTTCGTGACGGGTGTGGCTTTCCGTCCCAAGGAATCGGAGCACGATGAGGATGTGGTGATCTCTGCTGGCAGCGACCGTACTGTGCGTCTGTGGGACTTGGTGACCGAGTCCTGCTCGCAGTCGCTTGTGGGTAACCGCGCCGTGTCGGACCTGAGCATCAACGCCAACGGACTTATCCTTACGGCTCACCCAGACAACTGCATTCGTCTATGGGACCCGCGCGCGCAGCAGAGCGGCGAGTATCGTACAGCGTACCTTTCGGTCGCACAAGGAATGGGTGAGCTCGGTGGCCTGGCACCCGGACACCACCAACGACCACCTGTTCGTGTCTGGCGGCTATGACGGCACGGCCAAGGTGTGGGACGCACGCAGCACGATTCCTCTGCACACCGTGAACGCACACGAAGGCAAGCTGCTTGGCCTGTCTTGGCGGAACCAGCCCAATGTCGAGAGCAATGTGGCTTTCGTCACGGGTGGTGATGACAAGAAGCTCAACTTCTTCAGCGTGTAAGGCAGATAGAAAAACTCATGTTTTTGCTTGTTTCGAGGTCGTTCGACGACGTTTTTCCTCCTCTCTTCCCTACTTGTGCCCTTGCGCTCGTCGCAAGAGCTCACCGCGTTGTGTTCTGGTCTATTGCAAGTCCGAAGCGAGTTCTGCCGGCACTCTACGTTGGTTCTGCTGTGCACTTATCTTGGGCGGGGAATTTTGCGCTTACTCCCACGCCAGCAACTTCTCGAGCTCTTCAATGTCGTCTGCCGGAGCCTGGGTGATAGGACGCGCGTAGTACTCCTCAATCTCGGCCAGGTCCTGTTTGCTCTTGTTGTCGTAGACGAAGTTGATAGCGCAGCCCTTGCGGCCGAAACGGCCCGTACGACCGATACGGTGCAGGTACGTCTCCGGGTCCGGGCGGTGGTCGCGCGTGAGCGGAATGTCGAAGTTCACGACAAGCGACACACCCGCAACGTCGATACCACGAGCAAGCACGTTTGTGGTGATCAGCACGTTGGTTGTGCCGGCCCGAACTCGTCGATAACCTGGTCGCGCACCTCCTTCGCCATGTCAGCGCCGTGAAGAATGCCGACCGAGTGTCCCTTGTCACGCATACTGCGCGTTAGCTCCTTGGCAGTATCACGCTGCTGCACGAAGATCACGCACTTGCCGATGGTCAGGATGGCGAAAATGTCTGACAGCACCTGGAACTTGTTGTCGCGGGTCTTGCAGTCAATCCAGAACTGCTTGATACCGTCCAGTGTAAGCTTCTCCTTCTTGACCGTGATAATGTTGTGGTCTGGCACCATCTTCTGGGCAAAGTCGCGCACATCGTCGGCGTACGTGGCCGAGAACAGCAGGTACTGGCACGCGCGGTTCTTAATTAGGCGCTTGATAGACACCGAGCGCTCGCGCATACCGTCCTCCGCGACCATGACGTCGGCCTCGTCCAGCACGAAGATCTTGACGTTCCGAGTGTCCAACTGCTTCTTTTTGATCATGCCCTCCACCTTGCCAGGGGTGCCCACAATCACCTGTGCCTTGAGGCTTTCGCCACGCGCCACGTCGTTGCCAGGGATGGCCAGGAACGTGTCGACGCCGATGAACTTGCCCATGGCGTTCACCACGGCCATAATCTGGCGCACCAGCTCCCGGGTGGGGCCCACACACGGCCTGCGGGGCCTTCAGATGAACATCCACGCGGTACAGCATGCCCAGCGCGAAAGTGGCCGTCTTGCCACTGCCACTCTGAGCCTGGCCGATCAAGTTCTCTGGCGGACTGCACAACAACAAAAGTATCAATATCGTTAGTACAAATAAAATACAACATCACATGAACCATTGCACCTACTCGGCGAGGATCAGCGGTAGCGCCACCGACTGGATCTTGGACGGCTTGGCGAACTTCATGTTGTACACGCCCTTGAGCAGTGCCTCCGGCCTGCACACGACGTTATATTAGACAAATAGTACTACTTATACTCTTATATAGTACTAGTGCACCCACAGATTGAGCTCCTCAAACGTCACGGCCGAGTACAAATTCGAGTTGGGATCGTTCTGCAGCACCTCCAGCTCGGCCTTGTAGTCCTGGTCGTCCAGGCCCTGGCCCAGCGCCAGAATCTCCTCCAACGACTGCGTAACCTCCTCCACAGCCGCGTCCGCCGTCTCCTCAGCCGTCTCGGCAGCGGCCACCACCACCTCCTCCGTCTTCACAGCGGCAGCGTCCGTCTCGCTCATTGTCAAAATCTCAAATTCCCAATTATGAAGCCAAAACTCCCTTTACAGCCAACAGCTTTCGTTTCAAATTATGAAGTTGTAAAGTTCCAGTATGAAATTAAGACGGCTTATGTGACATGTAGTTCAAATCGATCAGCTATATTCTTAGGTTTTCATTAGAGTGATTAGCCACTAAAAGAGGGCGTACGTCAGCCATTATCAGATTTGCTCTCAAAATGACACTGCGCTTCGAAGCTGCGCGCGGGGGTGTGGTTGGACGGCGAGCGCTTTTTCCTCAAGGGCGCGAGCTTCTTTGGCATGGAGAGCGACATCTGCGCCCCCACGGACTCTGGGGCGGGGTCGACTCCACGACGCTGGCGACTGTGGCGCAGCTGCTGCGCTCCAACGGCTTCAACCTCGTTCGCGTGCCGTTGGCGGTGGCTGCTGTGGCGCACAATATCCCAGTGGATCGCTACAAGATTGGCAATGAGGTGGCACTGCTGCAGGTGTTCGAAGGGCGTGAGCTGTGCTACTTGGACGTGTTAGACTACGTGGTGCAGGAGCTGGAGAAGTGCGGACTGCTGGTGCTGCTGGACGCCCATGTGATGCAGCCCGCCGGAGCCATCAGTCCTTTATGGTACGATGAAGCCCAGGACTGCCCCGAGACGGTGGTAGTGCAAATGTGGACGACATTGGCTGCCAGATATGAGCAGCAGTGGAACGTGCTGGGTGCAGATCTGAACAATGAGCCCCATGGAGAAGCCACGTGGGGGTCGGGAGACGTGAAAACGGACTGGAGACTTGCTGCTATGAGGATAGCGGACAAGGTATTGGATGTGTGTCCTCGCTGGCTGATCTTCGTGGAAGGCGTGCAGTCTACGAGCTGTGACGCCGGACACGAGATGCCGTGCTTCTGGGAGAAAACCTGCAAGCGGTGAGGCAACATCCCGTGACGTTGAGTGTGAACAAGCGACTGGTGTATTGCCCGCATACCTACGGCCCTGCTGTATCCTGGCAGCCGTATTTCAATGCTGAGGACTTCCCGAATAACATGCCTCGTGTATGGGATGCCCACTTCGGATACCTGAAGAAGCAGTCGGATGCCCCGCTCGTGATCGGCGAGTGGGGAGGTCGTCACGCGGATCCCAAGGACTGGAGCTGGCAAACGGAGTTTGCAAAGTATGCACAACAGATTGACGTCAGTGGTGTGGTGTACTGGTGCGTGAACCCGAACGGCGGGGACACGGATGGTTTGCTGTGTGCAGACTGGCGAACACCGAATGCCGAAGCCTTTCAGCTGCTGTCGCGCTTCACGGGGACGCCCTTACCTTCACCGTGTTGACCATCGAAAATAACCGAAAGCAGTGCAGCTAAGCGTCACTTGCATTTTATCAAGATCGTCAACGTTTAACTGTTGAAATGTTGAAACTTTGTTGCTGCGGATTTGCCCGGGTGCTTCTCTTGTTTACCTTTTTCGAGCACATCTGGTTGCAGCTAGTCTTTGCTTTTGTTGTGCGGCACCGACATTAGAGAGGTTTAGTTTCGTACATTACTTTACGCTTCGCATTATAAAATGCCCAAAATAAGCTCGGCCCCCACCCCTAGACTGCCGTTGATGTAATGCAGCCAAGAAATTGTATACCAATGTGCTACCGTCCCATCGTGCTCCTATCACGAGATTATCGTGCGATTTGACAGCGTTTACTCAGCGAGTGAGTTTACGGACCTGTGCTGCGGTACAGCGGCTATTAATACAGCGGCCCTGGTATTACGGCCACAATCACGAGCAACCTGACGAGACATTCGTCATTGTGCTCAACGGAAAGCACTCGGAAAAATTCAAGACCACCCAAAAATGCGCGCCTTCTTTGTCCTCACAGCCATTGCCACTCTCGTTGCCAGCACCAACGCTGTGTTGGGGTTCAATACCAAGCTACAAGCCTCACAGAATCTGGTCCTGTTGGCCAATGCTGCTGCGGACACACAAGTTAATGGTGGGCGAATGCTCCGAGCGGATCTCACGACCGACGAGTCAATCGACGAAGAGAGAGGCATCGTCGATATCGCAAAGAAGCTCGGCACGAGTGCGAAGGGTTTGCTCAAAGACCAGTACCATAAGGTCTACGTGAAGTGGCGATCAGCCGCCATGAATCAAGACGAGTCTGCGCAGCTCTTTCTCAACAAGAAAATTCATCCTGATAAGGTGAAGAAATGGCTGGGACTCGACAAGAGCAAGAACCAAGCCCACCCCATCACGGGAGCAGAAACCCCCGAGCAACAGCTCTTTACCAAGTACCAGGAACTGTGGCGCAGAACGAACTCCAAGTAGTGAGAATACTAACGAATTCGCAAGATGAGCTCAGTTTCCTTCAACTTTGCAGACGTGTGCCAAGTAATGGAGATACGCACACGATAGTCGCATCTCCAAAACGGCCCGGCTTACAGTCGCTCACAACTCGCCAGTCCGGCTCACAGTCTAACACACGAAGGGTACATGAGTTCACCAGAGCGGCTACCATTTCTACTTGTTCTAGCAGTTTTACTACTAGCACTCGTCTCGGCTTCGACGGGTTCTTCGTTGTCCAAGGGTTCACTGTCGGGGCGGAAGTCACACCAGAACCGGTGCCTTCGCACAGCTCAAGGCATGTATCCTCGCATCCTGTGTTTCTCGGTTAGCTACTCGGTGCAGCACCAGACACGAGCTCAAGCTGTGGCGGAAACCTGGGGGCAACGTTGTGACAAGATTCTTTTCTTCAGCAACATGAGCGACACCATCGCCGTGGCAGCCGACACAGCAGTTGAGCGCAGCTACGAGTTCGTGCAGCTCGATATCATCGCAGATCACGCTCATCTGTTGCTGCGAACGAGAGGTACCTGCACACACATTTTTTTGGTTCTGTAATTGGTGTAAATAAGTGGATTATGTTAAGCTGATTAGATAAAAGGGAAAATTCCAAAGGGGACTCAAATCGAAAAATATTTTCAAAGGGGGCTCGATAATTAAAAAGCTTACGTTAGGATAGCTTTTACTCCCATTATAATTACAGACAACTCCGTGTATACTTCGGCATACATGCCTGGCTTTGTCCTCTATATAGTAGACTGTAAATAATATACATAATAAACCTCAAAAATACTTCGCATATTATTAATAGGGGCAGTAACTTCGAGGTTTATTATTGAAGACATACGGGAAAATGTCAAAGGTGTGTACATCCGAAACCTTGTGTCAAAAGCGTTTACGGAACGCTGTGGAGTGCTGGTCGCTCTCACGTTTCAACCGAACACATACTGACACTGGTTTCTGTGGTAGCCAGTGCATTCGGGCCGAAACCCGGTGTTCACAGAGAGAGACCCGGCCCAGACGAATAGCCCCGGATCAAAATCGCACTGTACGTCGCAATACTGCGACTGAGGGACGAGTAGCAATGAGGTTGGTGCTTGCGAAGAGCGGAGTCCAGTCGTACTCGGAAGCCGAGCGCAGGTCGCACGCTGCCCGTCCTTCTAAAGTCGGGTACTTCAAGAGAGCATTATCATCGTACGCTGCTCTCAAGCTGTCCAACTGAGTGAGGGCAGATAAATCGCACGGGTTGGAGCTAGGGGCAGCGTCACAAGCCCGTAGGCCGTCGGTCCAACAGATAGAGACGGTAGGGAGAAAGCATTGTTAGGCGGCTGGCAACCTCGGGCGGTCTTTGAGCCTGCTTTCGCGCCTCCATATATCCCGAACATGTAAATGCAGTGTTGGGGCGTGGACCCTTCCACATGCTCGAGCACTCCCCGACCACACCATCCCACGGCCAACGGCACCGTCAATCGGCAGCCTCAGCCTCCGTGGTCGCTAACCACGGTCCCCGACCCTCTAGACATACACCTTCCTCCATCTTGGCTTCCACTAACCCTCATGCTTACCGTGCTTTACACTTCACGCTCCGCCGTCCCGGACGCAGTATGAAACGCTCAGAAACCACTCGATGCTGTTGGGTGAGGCCGACTCCAAGCCGCTTAATCCCACGCGTAGTTAGATTAGCTACTTAACTTGAACTCTTCCTATCCAAATCGTGACTGAGAGGTTGGCGGCCGATCGGACACCCAGAGCTCTCCGATACTAAGTCCCTGTGAACCCTACACTACTGGCTTGGACTTGGTTCAAAGAGGCCCCCTCCCTACGTTCTCCTTGGTCCCTGGCCGCTCACTCGCGATCAATGTCGCCTCTCCTCACGATGCTCTTTCGATCCTGTTTCCACCCGTGTCTGCTCTCCTCGCGATCTTCTACGGCCGCTCGCCGTACGCGACAGGCTTCAACTTCAACTTCTCCGGTGACTGCAGTACCTCCCTCCACCGGCTAGGTACACACAAGTCACAGTCCCGCCACTGTGATCCACACCAACTAGTCGACGTCACCCGTAAGTCAATCGTCATCGCCGTACGGCAATCGTCTCGCTTCTGGTGCTCTTCTCGCGCTAAGAGCACCTTATGTCCACAGCATAGTCATATGTAGTACGAATTTGTTGGACGGTTGTTGGATCGTATTTAAGGGAGTGTGTACTGTACTTATAAAAAACACTGGAGAGAGCGTACCGGTACTTTGAAGAGTTTAGATCGCACATGGACGACGAAGAGGAGGAAGGCGCCGGTATGGAGGCTTTGGACGACGAGGTCCATGAAGTTTTGAACAACTTCATCGAGAAGAAGTCAAAGGACGTGTACTCGTACGGTATCAGCAGATACGTTGTGTGGCTTCACCAAAAAAGGCATCCCTTTTTAAATCCAGCCTTGCAAGCTCAACTCGACAGTACGCAGATAGCCCTTTTACCTTTTAATGCGTGTAACACGCAACCGTGCACGAAGCAAATTAACTTACTACTTAGGATCGCGCGTGCCCAGGCCAGACCACGGCACCCTATACAATACCAGTAATGTGCCCGACGATTTGATGCCTGAATATCTACAAAAACTAAAATGCACGCTCGTAATAACCCCAGAGTGATTATCGTAAGCTGTGGCACGGGCGCGGTTAAATCGCCGGCACCGTCCTACCGGCGCGGTTAAATCGCCGGCGCCTGTGGTGCCAAATGAGGTTCTCTAGACTGTCTAATTATATATGCAAATAAGGGGTTTATTCTTGTTGGACCTCGGTCCAACAAAAGCGTGACTATTGTGGCCTGACTTGAAATTTGTATGGATAGTAATCTAAACTCCTCGAAAAAGTTGGACATCCCATCCAACACTTGCATACAAAACCAAGCATTCGGTCCAACGAATTCAGGAGAATCTTGTACGGCTTGAACTGATTCAAACGTCCTGCCAACCCTTAGAGTTTCCACCTCGCTGGAATCGCTATCATCATGTCCCTCAGTCGGAATATCCGGTACTGAAACCTGAAATTGCGTGTAGCGAAGTTGAGGCGACATAACGAAACCCACCCAACTACGTGTTTAGGCGGGTATGGGTCAGAAGTTCTGACAGAACCCGCGCATAGCAATTCATCTCAATGTACACACATTGTGGCATCATTGAACTCGGATTCATACACGTTGTGAAGCTCGTTATCTCCCCAACACATACTGTCGATACTGGCAGCCCTATACACACCTACTGACGCACGTTAACCGCTTTTGACACAATGTTTCAGATGTACTCACCTTTTGACGTTTTCCCGAAGGCATACGTATGTAATGAATAACAAAAAGAAAAGTGAATTGACTTACTGTTAGTCCGCGACGTCTGCCTCGCCGTATTCCACACTACCGCAAAACTCATATAGATGCAGCACATTTTTCTAATAAAAATGTTTGAGCGCGGTCTTGCTCTATTTCATTAAAGATTTGAGAGTGATTATGAAAAGGAAAATTCCAAAGGGGGACTCAAATCGAAAAACATTTTCAAAGGGAGACTCGATAATTAAAAAGCTAGGTTAGTTTTACTCAGCCTGAAAAATCGTCGCTGGACGACACGCGCTCAACGGCGTGAGATACCTATGTAACGCGATGATGAGCATTATGCGGTGCGGGCGGGTCCTTTCCCGGCCTGTTAGACGAAGTACGCTGAGGCATGCACCTGATGGAGAGGGGGATAAGCATGACGCTGCTCGTGTCGTGGAATATCCGGTACTATCAACTCTGTCCTACTTCGAAGTAATTAATAACGTTCTTCTCGTACATCGCGTGCCGTCCAGCGACGATTTCTCAGTGAGTAAAAGCTATCCTAACGTTAGCTTTTTAATTATCGAGTCCCCTTTGAAAATGTTTTTCGATTTGAGTCCCCTTTGGAACTTTCCTTTTCATAATCAGCTTAACATAATCCACTTATTTACACCAATTACAGAATGGCTCCTGGTAAAATCTCCTCCCGCAAAGCTCAAACAAGGCTCATTTTTAGTTATGATACGCGCCGAGCGCAGCTTCACTATTAAAAGAAGCGACAAGCCTTAACCGCAGTGGAGCAGCACGGCGTGCGGAAGGCATCGGAACAGCTCGGCATCGCCCGCGGCACCCTCTACGATTGGAAGAAACAAGCCGACGACATTTTTAGCTTCAAGGGCAGCGCCATGTCGAAGACGCTCAAAGGACAGGGGCGCAAAGAACTTTCCTGGCGTCCCTGACCTAGTCACTTACATGAAAGATGTGAGGCGGAGTGAAGCGGTGCGTATTGTACTTCGTATTTGTATACTAATGAAATTTACTAACATTTTTATCTTAAATGTACAGGAGTTGTCTACTTCTGGCATGATAGAGTTCATGCACAAGCTCTATCCAGACTGGATGAAGGCATACCTCTCTGAGAAGGAAAGCGGCGAGCTCGCACTCGAGCGTATGGTTCAGCGCATTGCCAATCGGTAACAAAATGTTTGAATATTTGCAAAACATTGTGTATTATGGAAATTTTACCATTTATTTAATGTTTTATTTTGAATAAAGGTACGAATTTTCCTCGCAAAAACCGCAGGCTGCCAAAAAGACGACGGAAGAGCTGGAGGAGACCCGTGCACGCTTCGCTATCGTGTTTTGGGACCAAGTACAAGGAGTTTGAAGGCAGTGGTATACTAAACGTCGATGAAACAGCGATCATGTTTGATATGCCACCAACCAAGTCCTGGGCAGGGAAGGGGCGAAAGTAGTGAACTTGATCGAGAGAGAGTCGTCAAATTAACAAGAACTTTTCTAAACGGTTTCGCGTTGCTACTGCGACCGAACGTCGAGTTTCCACGCGTCCCATGCGACATACAAACGCGAGGTTAAATGGTATAAAACTGCCAGCAAAAGTGTGAAA
The DNA here is from genome assembly GCA_012656075.1 of Phytophthora hibernalis. NCBI lineage: Eukaryota > Oomycota > Peronosporomycetes > Peronosporales > Peronosporaceae > Phytophthora > Phytophthora hibernalis. Next base: position 1,581,645 of record JAAKBF010000009.1, read on the forward strand.
TCGAGCTAAAAATCAATAAAAATCAAATCGGGCCCCTTTAGAAACCCTTGTGCTTTCAGCGTATAGCTGAAAAAATACCTGTAGTATTTGGAATGGTACGGTATACTATTCAGAGTGGTACATTATTCGGAACGGTATAAACCCAAATTGCATAGCTTCAAAATGGCATTGGGTATTGTATTCGGACTGGGTTCGAATGGATTCGTTCGAAGTACCGTAGTGTATAGTAGTACTTAGTATTGGATAGCCGTTAGTTCAAATTGTTCATTATTGTAGAATAAGAGTATTTGGTACGGATGCCCGAGCCCTACCAAGATGACTTTAGCCCCAGGAGCCAATCAGCCATTTATTTCTTAAGATTATCGAGCCTACCACAGATTTTCTACCAATCACACCCAAGTATAGTTAGGTGAAAAGTTTGCCGACTTATTTTCTGGAATGATCCGGAACTTATGGGTCTTACACTGTAATGGTCCATACAAAAATAACAAAGGGAGCAATTACAGGATAAGCTAAGGTTAGTCCGGAGTATATGAAACCAGTGAGTAGTGACCCTGTAACGTGGATGCTCGAGTGCATTGACGCTGGTGCAGGTTCCGGACCAGGGATGGACGTTGCTGAACACTTTTGAAAAGCAATATGAAGGCGTTGATGGACAAGGATCTCAACAAAGATGGCGTTCTTGTTCATCCATTATGTGCTAGGCCGACGACTACTGTACACTACATTCAATGGCGCAAACCTAACGCTCCATTTGTCCCGTTCAGCACCGAAGCCTTAGGTGGTTCCCACGTACTCGCCTTAAGCCACAGTTGATGATCTTGGTGTCCAGCGCACAAGTCGCTGGAGCCGGTGCTCGCGCAACGAAGGGTGGTCGAGCAGGGTCTCCCACTACGCAAGGCGTCGAAGCTGGGTCAGCTCGACCGGCCGTGTCCTGCCGATGTCGGCGACGTGTCGAGACGGCCAGCAGCATCTTCTGGTTTGAGGTCACGTGCATGACCTCGCGCTCGTACACGTGCTGCAAGCACGCGTTTTTGGGATACGTTGTCCACGGTGGCAGCGAAGAGCTATCTGTCCCCAGCAGCTCAATGGTCAGGATCAGGTATCTGTCGTCCTTGAACGCCTGCTCGAGTTTAACGATGTGCGGATAGTCCACGCGCCGCATATTGTCCCCTCGCGTAACACCGAAGCGGCCAATATTAGTTAGTCTGCTTTTGGCCCGTGACGGGCAACAACCTGGTCATCCTGGTGAGTATCTGGCGCCCGGCAGCGGCTCCCATCTCGGCTGTCATCATGAGCGAGTTTGCGTCGTCAAGCGCCGCGGCATCAAGATCGCCACCATCTTCGCTATAATCGCTTCTGCGTCATCATGGACGCCATCTTGGCCGTCATCGTGCTGGCCGCCGCCAAGTACAGCATCCTCGAAAACGGCGCGTCACCTCTCAGCAACTTGTCCGGCGTAGTGTCGGCACTGGCGGCCGTGTACTGGAGGATCAAAATTCCGGTGACGCCGTTATACGCCATGGACGTCCTTAAGGACACGGAGGAGAGCGCGCGTGCAAGCCACGCCCAAGGTGCTCATCAGCTGTGCGGTCGTGTGATTCTTCCTGGACATCGGCTGCTACAGAACGTAGATGAACATGTCGGTGGTGCTGGAGATCATCGGCAAAGGTAGCGCCGCGTCCACGGACAACCAGAAGATCTACGACGACCTGTGGAACCGCTCGGTCGGCACTGTGCCGGGGTACAGGTTCACGGTCTTCTTCGTGGAGATGTGGGGCCGCAAGCCCATCCAGTGCATGGTCTTCGCGCTGTTCACGCTTCTCTTCCTCTTCATGAACATCTTCTCTTCATGAACATCTTCTTCAATGATCTCAAGACCGACATCGTGGCCGCGTTCGTCGTCACGTACTCGTTCGCGCAGTTTTTCTTCGGCGCCAACCCACAGCAGTGCGCTCGACAGGCCACGGCATCTCCGCCAAGCCGGGCAAGGTCAGCACCATTATTAGACTCTTTGTAAAGCCGTCAGTTCGGAAGGGAGGAGGACTTTCAAGGCGGGCATTGTTGCCACGCGTCCTCCTCTCCACTTAACATCCCTCGGCAAAAAGTATTCTTATGAAGTAAGACGTCTTGTACTTTTCCTATTGGTTATATATAAGTGTATATTCAGCCAATCATATAGCCTCTTAACACTCCCACTAAAAGTTCAAGCACATCTCCTATCCTTTCAATAATCACATTTGAAATGTTGTCCTATTTTGCGATAATTCCAAAATACCATACGACCTTTCGTGTCGCTCCTTTCAGACCAAATTATGTGGTACTTACTGTTAGAACATCCTCTCCTATCCTATTATGGATCGCATATGTCTTGGCCTATCCTATATCAAGCTGCGACCCTTCACAAATACCATGCGTGCATTTGCTAGCAGCAATTGCTACCAGCTCATTCACTCTCAAAGTTGCACTCACAAGTTCTGGTTCGACTAAGCGCCTATAGCCGCTTTCAAACCCTTCGGGGGCTACGACAAACACTGCTAAAAAAACCAGGAGCAATCCTGTGACACCATCACCCAGAGGCCGGGGGTGCGCGCGTGGCATAGTTTCAATTCGCCGCATTAACCTCGGCTGCGGTCAACGGGGCTCTGGCTGTGCTTGCTTCATGTTATCATGGAGTGTTGTAGTCTAATCTTTAACCTTTAACTTTTACGCAACTGGGAGTTAATTAATATGATAACGTTACGTCTTATTGTTTGCCTTTAAACTCACAAGTCTTGTCCTCAACCCACTTCAACTTCAGATCTTTCTTTCCCTTCAACTTGCGCCTTGTCCTTGTACTTTGAACCTCGTCCATGCACTTCAACTTTAACGGTATATTTCACTTCAACTTGATATGGATAGCCATATGGCTTCATTCAACTTCAAAGATATCATTCAGTTTATTGTGCGGAATGTAGCCGCGGCACCTAGAGCCCTACACCTATTGAGGTAAAGTTAAACTCAAATTCTTTACGCCCATTAAATTCCTGAGTTTCTCAAATTGATTTTGAGGTAGTGCCTTCGTGAGGGCATCCGCTATCATATCATTCGTATTGCAGTATGAGACTACTATTCTTCCCTCATCATGAACTTCCCTAGCATATAGCCCTTTAAAATCAATATGTTTAGTTGATGTATGATTAGCTGGATCTTTGATAATACTAATCGCTCCCTTATTATCACACCAACATACTATCGGCTGAGTTTGCTTAAATCCCAGTTCCTCCAGTAATATAGGTAGCTATTAATTCTGACTGTGCTGTATGGAGACTCACTGTACTTTGCCTTGAACTTTTCCAAGTAATACACGCATCCGCAATAATACTTACATACCCAGTAACTGCCTTTCTGATTTCATTAGCATTCGCGATGCTCGCGTCTGTGTACAGTTCATATATCACATCTTTACTCTTTCCGCCAAATACTAGACCGTACATCGACGTTCCTTTCAGATACTTTAGTACTCTCTGGGCAGCCTTATAATGGCTCTTATTATAGCATGACAGAAACTTACTCAATTCTCTGACAGCATTTGCTATATCAGGGCGTGTACCTCTCACAAGGTACATCAGTTACCCCACTAATCCTCTATAATCGAACGGCTGAGCTGCTATTTGCTCTGGATTTAACTTGTCCTCTTTCTCAAGGACCACACTTTTAGCTTGGGGAGTTGGCTCTGTATTACTCTCACTCATATCAAACCTTTGTAGTAAGTCCATAATACATTTATGTTGTGACATACTTAGAATCCTATTGGCCCGGTCCCGCTTAATCTCCATCTTTAAGAGATAGTGGATATCACCAAGGTCTTTCATAGTAAATCTCGAAGCCAGTTTGGTCTTCACCTTTTGCATCAGTTTCATATCACTCGCAGCAATAGTAATATCATCCACGTATACGCACGCAAATAAGTACTACATGCGTCACCTCATTTACCTCCCACTTTTGTCGGTACAAACAGTACTCCTTTTTGCATCGACAAAACCCTATGCTTACCAAGAACTTATTCAGAAGCGCATACCAAATACGCGGAGCCTGTTTGAGCCCGTACAAACTCTTTTTCAGTTTGCAAACGCGGGACGTGTCGCCATGCCTAAAACCGTTGTTGCATGTAAATTTCCTCAAATAGCGACCCATTAAGAAATGCAGTAGACACATCCATTTGGTAGACATGAAAGCCCTTTATAGTTACTATTGCCAGTAGTAGTCTCAATGATTCATACCGAGCTACCGGAGAAAATATCTCATCGAAATCGACCCCGTGGATTTGAGTGTTTCCTCTTACAACTAGTCTTGCTTTAAACCTTTCAATCGTTCTATCTGGGTTATATTTCACATCAAATACCTACTGACACCCTAATATTTTGCGTCCTTTCGGTAAATGTACTATTTCCCATGTATCATTGGCTACTAATGCCTGGAATTCAATCTGCAATGCTGTCTCCCACTGTTTAGCATGTGGACCTCGTCTTGCTTCCTTTATTGACCTAGGGATCGGTATCACTTTCGTACTGGTTGTGACAGCATTGATTGATACTATATAATCCCTGAGGCGGGAGTTGGGGTGCCTTTTCCGACGACTTCGAGGAATAGGGGAACAAATACACGATGTTTAACATCTCCCACTGATGCTGTACTTGTCACAACCTCTTCCTCTCCATCGTCAACTCGTGGTCGCTTTTGGGGCAAATTAGAGTTTATTTCTCCTTTTCTTTTGCCTAATTCACAAATTTCTAGGATACCTCCATTGGCTAACTCAATATTTCCTGATGAAAATGACCGTGCAATCAGCCCCTCAGTATATGTCGTCCCAAAATTGACATCTCGGGCATTGAGGTACCTATTGCCTTTTACGTCCAGTAGGCGATAGCCTTTATACCTATCGGAAAGACCATGAAGTTTACACTCTATAGACCTATCACTGAGTTTTTGATTGGTTCGTTTAAATTTTGGTATATAGGCGTAGCATGTACTGCCCCATATTCTTAGCTTCATTCCGGTTGGTTGGACTCCAAATAATGCCTCATATGGGCACTTACCTTTAAGTTGGGCCGTGGGAATACTATTATTAACTGTCGTCATATATTTTAGTGCCTGCGGCCACCATTTCGCAGCCATTCCGGACCCCATTAACGCGCATCTAACTTTGCCCATAATTGTCTGATGTGCTCGTTCGGCAGATCCATTTTCTTCCTGAGATTCCACATTGGACTTCTGGTACACAATACCATTCTTATCACATTAGTATTTTAATACAGTGTTGACAAATTCAGTACCCCCATCCGTCCTTATTCTTTTAACTGTATACGGGAATTGTTTTTCCAATTGTTTAATGAGAACTTTTACAATAGTCCCGACCTCTTTTAGTGACTTCATCACGAAGTACCATTTATAAGCCGTAGCGTCGTCAACTACAACTAGGGCATACTTGTGCCCGTTAATAGTATACAGACCTTGTAGTTTTATTTTTCCCATTGAGTCCAGGTGCAGAGTATGAAGAGGAACGGACGCCTTTTCGCCTACCATATTCCTATATGACATCCGTCGTGATTTTGCCATTTCACAGGTACGACAAAAGAATGGTGCACTTTCCATTTCTCGTCGTGACAATTGTGGCGCATCTTTCACAATATTGCCGGCCAGGATATTTACTAGCCTGCCTTTTCCAACATGACCTAATTTCAGATGCCATTCTTTAAGTGTCTTCTGAACTTTAAGTCGAGTATTTGTTCCAACTGATAGTACTTTGGCGTTAGACATATATGGCCTACTAGGGAGATAGTACACCTCATCTATTGCAACTGCAGCAAATATGAATCGGTTCTTACTATCAAGAAAGTACAAATATTCCCCAGTTTTAGACTGAATATGGTGGTACCCTTGTGTGGCTTAAGTAGTAGGCACTAAGCAAGTTACTACCACAATTCTGATCAAAGACAACATTCTTTATTGAGATAGTACTGTAGTAACACCCTGGTTTCAGTATACTAAATCTCACTGTTCCTTGTAACTCGCTCGGTGAGGTCCCTCCGTAGCCGTACTCGAACGTGTGCGTTCGTCCTTTGCCAAGATGACTGAACCACCCGCGTTCCGAGCTTATTGTGTGACCTGCCCCTGTATCAACCACCCACAGATTGTCAGTCACCTTTAATTGCTTCAGCTTATAGAGGTATCTCGGATACCTCAGATTCGACGTCCATTGAGTTCATTGGCGTCTCGTTTTCGCTCGATTCATTCAAAGGAACCGCTTCCTTGAGCTCGAACTCATCCGCATCCTTAATCGCCTTTTCCAGCTCGCGATCGAACACCAAATCTTCAAGCGGCGTTCTTTCCACTGGCTGAGCAGCTTCCTTCGTGTTGGTCCTTTCTTCACCGCCATCACCCGTTTCTTTTTCGCTCCAGGCGCCGTCCTGATGTTCGACCGGAACAGTGGCCCACCTGTTCGGTTTGGATCACGGTCTGCAGCCATCACCGGGCAATCCTTCTTCCAATGGCCGTTCTCAAAACAGTAGAAACATTCCTTCGCTTGATGTCCCATGGCCTCGTCTTGGCTTCTTTTCTTGCCCGTGAACTTCCTCGCAATGTTGATCGCCAACGGACACCTCTTCTTCGTATCTCCTTCCTTGATCGATCTCCAAACATGCGACGGAGACCTGACTCCACATTTTCAATCTTAAACGCCGCCTCTGTCATGGTGATGGTGCTTCCCAAAACTCACTTGGAAGGAGCGCCAGTACCTGCATGCAAAGCCAGGGTTCCGTGATCATTTCCTTTCCAACCAGAGCCCTCATCTTGCGGTTAACATCGTTCCGCAGTTTCTTGAGTTGGCTGAACAGTAGCCCCAAGTTTCCCCAGTTGGCCGTAGTTACGCGCTCCCACTGCCGAAGTAACTCGATTATACCTCCAGCGTCACCAGAGCCAAACTTTAGCTCCAGCTCCTTCCAGATGTCGCAAGGTTGCATCCTGGACACATTATCCACCAAACCGCACAGAAAGACGTTAGGCAACGCCTGGTTGAACAAATTTTTCAGTTCAGCGTGAGCCCTAGTCCAATGTTCGTGGCGCCAGCGCAGGTCTTTTGCCTCCTGCTGCGTAATCTCTCCTTCCACAGTGATTACGAGCTTTCCGGTGTGGCTTCCATGAAGTCCATCATGACAACCGTAGCCCTAGGTTGGTCCTTTTCCAACAACTCACGCTGGTACGCCTCATCTAGCGTCTCAATGTGGGTCAGCACTTTGTCCTTCCAGACATTGAAGTCAGCACCAGTAAACTTCTCCAGTCCCATGACTTGGCCACTCCTCGTGTGACCTTTGCCCATGGTTACGTCTCAGTACGTATCTGAAAGATTAGACTCTTTGTAAAGCCGTCAGTTCGGAAGTGAGGAGGTGTACTTAGTAAGTATCCTTATGAAGTAAGATGTCTTGTGTTTTTCCTATTGGTTATATATGAGTGTATATTCAGTCAATCATATAGCCTCTTAACAACCATCATCGCCGCGCAGATCTCACGGTGATCTGCCGTGATGGGCGAGGTGGGTTAGACATTTGGGATCGTCACCGGCGCTTGCTTTGCTTGGTTGTGTCTGCGTCTGCGTCTGCGCTCTAAATTACGGAATCAGGACTGGTGGTAAGGAGATTTTTATATTACGATTTTAGTCCTTACCAAACGTCCGGAATGAATAATCCCGCGCTGATTGGCGGATTATTTTCAGGTTGACTCTATTGCAGTTTTCCGGACTGGCGTCCGGAATCTGCCAATTACTGTATATCGGCCTAGTCTGCATCTAGATATCACACTCAATCTACGTAGTTAATGTGGTGGTGGTGAGAGGTCCACCATTGGGGTCTCGACAGCAAAGCACTCAGCGAGTGCGCGCTTATTAATAGAAGTTTGACTCGCAGTCCTTGCCAATGGGGCTGTCCGTCACCGGCGTCGACGTGGTCGGCGCGGGGTCACCTGCAGCGCGAATTCTGGGGACGGACAAGCACGCAGGCCGCATGACTGCTGTGCTTACTGTACGCAATGACGGTAAATATTGTGATTTATTTGATATTTTATTGATAATTTTATCATATTTAACATTTTTTGTTATTTTCAGGGCGAAAAATGCCGATTCTTTTCATCATCCGAGGTGTTACGGGGAGGGCAGGATTGAACAAGATGAATTAGGGCAGTATCCGGATGGACACTTCTACGCTGTGCAAGAAAACGCTTGGACGGATGCGAGGATTTGGAAACTTTACGTTGAAAAATTACTAAAATTTGAAATAGATGGCCCGCTGTTCTTCTTCTTGATAACTTTGAGTGTCATGTGTCAGAAGAAGGACAGTGGATTGTGGCGGAGGAGGCAAATGCTACTGCGGTCCCATTGCCACCGAACAGTACAGCGGTTTGTCAACCGCTTGATGTCGGTGTCATGGGACCTCTAAAAGCTAAAGTTCGTAACAGTGCTGGCAGACGCACGGGTGGTACCGCTGAGGAAAAACGCCTCCGCGCTAAAAAGTCTACTATTGCCGTATGGAAGGCCATCAAAAGAAAACAGTTATCCGTAGCTTCAAGAAAGCAATTCCCCACCAACATAACAGTTTAATCGAAAAATTATTTTCTACCCAACAATACGGTTATTGATTTGATTTTGTGCTTGCACTTTTAATTTCAGCCAATAATACAATTATTAAAAAATTGACCCGTGGATTTGTCATGTCCGGCAAGGATACGATAATCGCCTTAAAACGATGCAGAATGCCTCCAGGCTGGGAACCTTGACACCTTGATCCGTCGGAATAAGCGCAGGAAGCCGCGGATGTCTTGGACTTGCTGGCGTTTCAGGCGAAAGCGATACCAGCAGATTGCTTCTGGCGTCTATTGCAGATTGAACGTGACCACCGGTTTGGGTAACCTTATCCATTTCGGCGTGGGTCAGCTGAGCAAGGAGGTCTTCATCTTCTTCCGTCAACGCAGCCGTAAGAGCTGCATTCATGCTTCAAACTTGCCTTAACCTCTCACTTCAACGAGAGTGATGGTCATTTTCGCGTGTTGTTTGGCTTAATGCAAACTTTTAGTGGAAGTTTGCTAAACGTCTCATGTTCTATTACATTATCATTATCGGGAACCCAATTACATGTATAGATAATGGAAAACGTGATATAATGCACGAAACTAAACCTCTCTACTGCTGTAGCTCTCGTACATTATCAAATAGGCCTACGGGCTGGTATTGTAATCACTTGCGGTACTCGCCAATGAAGTTCGTGCTACCCAGGCTCTTCCTAATATTTCCTTCATACGGATGACCTTCGAAAGGCACCAAATCCCTTCAAAAGTTTAAACCACTTGGTGGTCGATGTCATGCGACAGTAGCGATGAATCTCTTGAAGGCGAAGCTTGGTAGCGCGGCGAACCCAACACGGTGCGGGTGGACGACAGTTTTTGGTACTTCATACGACGCGCGCGTACGAATGGCTACCAACAGGAAGATCACCATGCCACCGATCAGACCAAGTCCCATGAAGCCCCGAGTGACGAAGACGACACATTGGAAGCTATCGCGGACTCAAGATGGCCCTTACAGTCCGTGATATAGTCTCCTTCAGTTGCTAGGGAACCGTTGCTCCAGATTTTTGTTAGCACTGACACCGTCGGTCTAGCACTCAGCACATTGGGCAACGTAGTCGCATCGACTTCCCAATCGTCCGACGTTGCGCGCGAGGCACTAAATAGGCCAAAATACTCTTCCGACAGGTAACCCAACGGGAACTGTCCGTTCTTGACGAGCCCCAGGTTGTGCTCGTCCGGATTGCCAGCTTTCCACCACTCGTCACTGTACTCGAACACGAAGCCACCCACGATGGCCTGTTCGTTCAGGGCGTCCGTCTGCTGGAAGTTGTTCTGCATGGCGAGTGTCTGCTGTGTCAGCAGATCAGCCACATAATTCAACTGCATGGTGTCACCGATGCCCTTGTCGGACGCGTACGGGAATCCGTACTCGCTCACCAGCAGTGGTTTATCACCAGGCACAGCCAGGAACCTGGGGATAACCGAACCGGGGTAGTCCGTCTGGTACACGTTGGATCCCCACATGTCGACATCAGCTTTGAACTGCTCACCAGCTACGAAGGTGGCGCCACCGTCGTCTACGAACGTGGTCGTGATGATCTTCTGTGCGTTGTCGTTCTCCTTGAGGCCGCGTCGCACCGCACTCGTAAGTGCATGGAATTTGCTCCAAAAGTTTTGTCATGGATGACGGTGATGCTGTTCATTTCTCCACCGATGGAGTAGCCCATGACGCCCGGGTGGGCGCCCGTTTGCTTGGCCATGAAGTAGTACTCGTGCACCAAGTGCTGGAACTCGGGACTGCTCTCTGATAGCTGCGGCTCCATCATGCCTTGGTCGATCCAGATGGAGAAGATAGTGTAGACCGGGTCCACGTTGTGGTTGAAGGCGGCGTCCAGGAAGCTCTGGTGCTGCCCGTGGCTGTAGAAGTCGTAGGTCTTGACGGCGTTGGCGTTCATGAGGCGCAGGTTCTGCAGGTCACGTAGGAAAATGGTGGGTTCGCCCAGCATGTCCAGGCGTCCGGGCTTGCCAATGGGCGTGGGCGCGTAGTTGACGCCGCGTACGAAGAAGTTGTGGCCATCCTTGAGCAACTTGCGTCCGCAGGTGGTCCACTTCGTGTTCTGGGTACTGGGGGTCTCCATTATTGTAATGTTGACTGTACTTCTTGGATGAGATGTGAGCTGGAACCGGTAAATTGAAAAGTGACGCACAAGAGCCTCCAAGCGGAAGAGATCTTGCGTGGTGAACCCCTCGGCGTACGTCTGTATGCTTGTCACAACCTGAGCTAGCTGCCAAAATCGGGGACGGGCGGCATGGCGTCGACACTTAGTACAAGGTGCTCTTCACCCTCCGTAGCAGATGGCTGATTGTCGATTGAGGATTTGCTTGCGAAAGCGATCTTGAAAGGATGTCGTACATGTGGCTGTGGTTCAGTTCTCAGACACTGAATTCGTCATGTTTCCTTGCGTGTGCAGCTCGGAATGCGCTCCAATGCGCTCATTGCGAGCGTTGCCACCAGCGTTTTGTCGCACTGCCTTTGGCCAGAAACGTGTACTAACTAGTATGCACCGTAGCAACGATGAATGAAGATGTACATGATGCTGGCAGTGGACTGCTGCGACACAGCAACAGGAGGTAGTTGCCAGCCACAGTGCTGCCGGTCGAATGATCAGCGACGAGTATCGAGTTTACCTTGGGAATTGTAAGGACCAAGTTGAAGTGCGATCCCAAAGATTATCAGTGTACGTTGTCGATCGCGATTCCCCAACGCGCAAGTACGTCCGGCGATTTGGGATAACTCAAGTGTAGTGATCGCACAGGTATCAGCCGTGGCGACGGCGACAGCAGCCACCGCGAGAATTGCTCACGGAGCAATCGAGACCCTCGTATCGAGCATCTATGGGCTTTGGCATGTCAGGGCTGCATCAAAGACCCTCACCAGGTGAGTCACCTTCCAGTGCTGGCAAAGTCGCTTCTGCTTCTTCTCGGGGGTGTTCGAAACGCTCACTAGCCGTTGACAAACTTCAGCTCTGGACCGAACTGCCAATGCTCCAAGTCCAAAAAGACAAAACTGCACTTCTCGAAGCTCAATCCATTCTCTCAATAAATACTGCTACTTGGCTGCTCGTGTCTTGCATGGCATAGTACTCGATGCATTTACAATCCCTACAGCGTCTGCGTTACTTTCTCTACTTCTACTACTTGTTTCAAAATACCGACTTGATATGCACACCGCTTGGGCGGTGGTGGGGTCGCGCTCCTTAACTTATATGGGTGGCAGTCACGTCATCCTGGTGGGTGCCACTTACACGGCGCTGTGCGAGATCTCGTCAATGAAGTGCTCCAGGAAGAACAGGTCCTCCTCGAACAGGTCCACGGGGGTGTCCGACGGCTCCATGTCGATCACGGGCGTGTCCACCATCATGTAGTCCACGGCAGCGTCCATGCCGATGCCGATGTCCAGCTCGGCGTCCATCCACGAGAACATGGCTGCGTCGTCCATGGCCGCAGTGAAGCAGTCGATGCCGCGCGGGCTGCCGGCGTTGAGGGCGGGCGTCACAGCCATCGCCTTAGGGTGGGTCAGGCACCTGGGCAAACGCTCGACCTTGAGCACGACCTCGCGCTTGACGTCGGACGCCACCTTGTGCGAGCGGCCAGAGCTGCTCTTGGCGCGCGGAGACGCAGAGCGGCCTTGTTTACGACGCTGCTCCATGCGGCGCTGGTTCGTGTTGGCCTTCTGGCGGTGGTACTCGCAGAACTTGTGCAGCTCTCCGTTGCGCTTCTCCACGCGCCAGCTCCAGCATTTCTTGCTCGGGTAGCCGCAGAGCAGCGGCGAGCGCTTCTGCGACTGCTCCGTGGGGGCGTTGGGTTGCATGGCCAAGTGCGGCATGGGCTGCAGCAGACCCGTCGAGTGCCGTGAGAAGGACGACAGCAGTTCACCGCTCGAATACGTCGTCGAGGAGACCATGTCGAGTGAAGCAGCGGAGACTGGGGTTTCGGTTGGACGCAAAATCGCAAATGGCTCCCCGCGCCACGCCGCGTAGCGTCCAGCAGCGCCAATGACTCGAGAAGGGCGATTTTTCACCGCGCAGCTGTGGAGCTGGTGCCCGGGGCACCGACGCTTCCCGCAACGGTGCACCCGCCCCAGCTCGGTGCCGGGTCTGCAGATTGTACCACCCTTGGGTTTAGCGACCTCCGTCCCCGGTGCGATACGCGGGACGCAGGCGCACCGGGCATCGGAGTCGCCGCTGGGAGTGGGACGACTGCCCTGCGCACCGAGGGGTCTGTATCGCGCAAAGTCACTCGGCACAATGCAACCGCAATGCTCGAATTACGCTAAGTACGAATCTTGGGGCGGTGGCCCTGCTCTATGCCTCCAGCAAGAAGAATAACGATCCAAACGGCTCCATCATTTCGGCGCGCTCGCTCCGCTGTGAAACCGCCTCCGTTGTCGTCGTCATTGGCACCACTAGCAGCGTACGGCTTGCGTTGTCTAGCACCGAACCGAGGATCCTGGGCCGCCGTCGGCAGCGCCATCGTCGCCCTTCATCGCTGCTGTTGATGTTGCTGCCGACTGTCCCATGCGTGGGTGCGTCAGGCGCCAAGTGTCGATATCATCGCTCGGTTAATCCAACTGGAAACAGCTGGTCTGCACCTATGAGCCGCACGTGTTCGCCGGAGACGGGCCCACCGCTGAGCGTATTCCTTCCGGCCGCGTGGCGATGGCAGACGTGTGTCGATGCCAGCGCCGTCGCGTCGGCCATCGGGGCTTGCACTGCCAGCCAGCCAGCCCGAGGTCAACCGCAGCAAGGCAATGGCGGGAAGCAACAGACTTGCTGCTGACTCGGGCGCAGGAATGCGCGAACGTTCGGAGGTCCAAGTCTGACGAGAATCCGAAAGATACGCGATCTTAGGCGGTACCTACTTTACTCTTGCCGTTTGTATGACGGTCCGTTACAAAGACCGTAGCGGCCGCTTGGAGCCGCACATCTCCTTGCAGCGACGGGCCAGATGGCTAACTTCAAAATTCCGCCGGCGCCGACCGCAAAAATCGCTCCGAGGCCGCCACGACTCGAGCTTCAAAGTCGCGTCCGTCCTCTGCCGCGCAGACTGCGAGGTTCCATCGCGGCTGCCGTCCCCCTCTCGTCTAAGACGAGTCGTCTTTGCCCGCGTGCTAACACGCCGTCGGCGAGCGCCGACAGCGCAACTGATCCCAACTGCCGCAACGATTTGCTCTCGGCGCAGTCTGCAGCACAGCATCCCGTGCAGGCTGCACTGCAGGTGAGTCAGTGCAATGAGATTACTGCGTGGCAGCTCCGCGCCCGCACTGCCGTAAGCTCTACATGTACAATGTACTTTTACTAGGCGAAAGCAACATGTAACTTGAATGCACTGGCCAGGGTGTGCGCGTTGTTGCCGCGGACACGCGCGTGTCACGTGATGCTCCGAGCTTCTATCTTTTCAGAAACTTCTTGCCAAATATCAGCGGCAAACAGTGCAACGTCAAGAGTGTCTCGACGATCCGATGCTTGAGGCGCTCACCATCGTCCGGGCAAGGCTTGACAAGTTGCCAAGGCGGCGCCGAAGGCAGGACGCACGGGCACTGCCCTCGAGTCAAGGGCCTCGACACGCGGCGTGTCGGTGCTCTTTTTGCCGGCCTTGCCGCGACTGTGCCAGCACTGCTTCGAGCGCGCGAGTCTCCCATGGCACACTCATGTTGAAGTGTTTGTGTTCGACTGCTGAACGTCAAAAATGAGTCGCCTGCTGAACGCACCGAGATTGACAAAACTGTGGTCTGAACTGCACGGAGTCACTGTGAGTCTCGAATTGGTACTCTCAAGTTAAGAGTCTCAGCCTGCGTAGCTCTTCTTGCAGTCCGAGTGGAAAGCAAACGAGGACTGTAAAGAGGGCTTTTGTGTCGCTTTGCATCCAGCAATGCTGCAAGGAAACCAAAATGTTGTTAACGATGTACAATCTAGTCTTATATATTAATGAATTCTTGTATATTAATGAATTCTTCGCCGCGTTCGTGCCAGCGCGTTTTACTAAGCAACAGCGTTGCCGCCGGTGTCCAGAGCGAAAAAGTGCGGGCATATTTCCAACACGGTGGCCCAGATTGACGGAGTATCTCCACACACATCTACAGCAGTGCCGCTCAAGGGATCCGACTGGGAGCCTCGATATCCATATTCGATCTCTGACATCTTTTGTTGCAGCTTCACTTGATCGTACTCCCCGCCCAGCCGTGTCGAAGCACCTACACCGGCAATGTAATTGTCATTGCTCCAACCAAAGTCTGCATTGTCGTCGCCACCTCGGACAATCGGTAACATCGCTACCGTTTCTGGTAGGAGTGGCGGGAGCTGCGATCGAATTGTTGTTGGAACCCCTGTACGCAACGGCGGCTGGGCGCGGCTGAGCTTGGAATGTCTGGGCAATCCATTGTATTTTGGCTTGAATTGGTGATGTGGCTTGAGGCGCTGGTTGTACTTCTTGGAGCGCGAGGCAGGTGGCAACGGGAGTGGTGGAGGAAACGGGTTTGCTGGAGGTGATCGAATTGGTGAAGTCATCGATAGGAATGCTGACCGCGGAATCAATGCCAGTGGCACTGGCGGCGGTCCTCGAGTCATGGGCGGCCCGACAAACTGATACAATTGGGAGAACTCCATTGCTTCCGTCGGGGCAATTACTTGAATGAACTCGCCAATGCTACCGGTAGGCTCGACCAAAAGGATTCACTCCATGCTACAGCCGCAAAGATTTGCCAGAAGGCAAATTTTGTGAATGAATCAAGATTTCAAGCTCATCTGCCCGACAGTTTGACTCAAAGAAGAGCTCAAAGAATTGATTTTGTGGAATCGGGGATTTGTTTGTCTCTTGAAGCATTTTGAAGAGCGAAAGATGGTAACGTTACTCTTATATTCGTGCCATGGCTTAGATTGAAAGAGGTTGACTAGCTTTGAGTGTCTTGTGCTAATACATGTACTTGTTCATTGTACAATTCTCTAGCAGCCAAGCAAGTCGTTCGCTTTCCGCCCACGAAAACAACTGCAAATTGGAAGTTCACAAAGATATTGGCATTTGGTGTCGGTGCCTGCGTGTTGCTAGCAATTGGCCAAGCTGTCGTGAAAACGGACGATCCAACGCCAACACCGACCGAAACCACGACTGTCGAGAGTAACAGCGGAGTTGCCGAAGTCCACGAGGGCTATGAGTACAAGGAGCACCTAGGAATGAAGGGCGACGACCGCGACGATCACGATCGGAAGCATGGCCATGGCTACGACTACTATAAGCACGACCTCGACCACGGTGTCTGGCTCGGGCTATGCGAACGACGACGACTTGCACGGGTATGGGAACTACGACAGCCACGGAATCCCCTGCGACTACAAATACAGAAATGGTCAGCCCTACTGCTACGGCTTTGGCAACAGCTGTGGATTCGATTGTCCCTACGGTTATGGTGACAGCTCACGATGATTTCGACCACGATGCTGGCAACGTCTTCGTTGCATTCTACGACGTACTTCGAAGTAGTACAGTACCGTAGTTGAAGTACAACATTTGCCCCCTCAAAAATGTAGTGTAAAACAATACATGTACATGTAATTACACATTTCCATTCCATGCGATGGTGCTACTTTCCAACCGCTAGTATGAAAATTCAATTGTGACGCGAAAGATTTTGATCGAGAGGTGCTGTAAATGCCATTCATTCATTGAATAGGGAACATTGTCAATTTCCTCGCGCGATTGCGATGACAGCTTGGTTCACTTTGGTGAGAGTCTCGTCCCGTACCAACTACTACACTAGTAGCTCAAGTTCACACCAGAGAGGCGATGTACACTTCGAAGTACGATTTACCAGCAGTCCATTGAGCACAACGCCCACCGATTTCGATCGTTTTTTTGCCTTGCTGGCAAACTTGTCCCTTCTTGCAGGTGATCGACTCGATTCGTCGCAGACTCCGTGCATGGTTTGTGAACCTTCCTCGAGAAACTTCTTGGTCAGCGGCAAACGGTGCATGCAGTCATCTGAGTCTCACCATCGTGCTTGCAATGCAAGACCACACTCACTCGGGCCAGTGGCCCGCCACTTGCCTCGGCTTAGAATGCGGCACCATCGAGGAGAAAATGGACCTGGAGGTCTTAACGCACGGCACAAATTTACAAATGTATTCTGGCCACCGCATCGCCACACTTCATTCGTGTGGGATGTTCTTCTTCGTGGTCGTTTGCTCTCCATTCAGTCGCGCGCTGCTTTCATTCATCTGCGCTGCAACACCAGCTCGGTTTGTTGGTCGATTCGTCCGTCACCTGATGACGAGCTGGATTTTGAGTGTTCCTCGCTGCCCTGCATGAGCCAATGCTGCCTCGGCTCGCTCCAGCGGATACACGCCATGAATATACTTCTGCACGTCGATCTTGTGGTCCCGTAGTAATCGCAAAGCCCATGGAATAGGCCCACACCGGGAGCCCACCACTCGTAGTCGCTTGCTCTGCACCGCCCGAACATCCACTGATGATCTCTTCGCCGAACACGTCGACTTCATTACTATAGTACCCCTTTCGCGCACCAATTTCAACGCCAACGCGATGCCGCCGGGAGTTCCTGTGCTCTCGACGCACACATCAAACGGTGGTGTGCCCTCGTTAGCGATCTGATCTGCGAGCGCTGCCATCTCGGCGTCGTCGCCGCTGTTCAATGTGTAGACGGTGTTCACAAAATGCTTGGCCAACGCCAGCTTCTCGCGGTGCTTTCCCACGAGCGTGACTGTTTTGGCAGCTCCAGTGGCGTGTAGCACCTCAGCCACCATGAGACCGAGCTTGCCATCTCCAAGCACGACGATGTTATCCGTTGGCTCGATTACCTGCTGCTCGAGAATACGGCACGCCGCAGCTAGAGGCTCGGCAAACACCGCATGTGAGTCCACCACTCCGTCAGGAACCTCATACAGGTTTGCGAGTGGCAAGGTGATGAACTCTGCAAAGGCGCCATCTTTCTGCACGATGCCGAGACAGGACCGGTTTGGACAGTGGTTGCGCCGCATGATCTCCTCTCTAGACAATGTATCTCCGTTAGGATCACGCTTCAAGCTGCAGCGCGCACACGTCGCACAGTTCAGCGCATCGCAAGGAATGTTAATCTCCCCGACGACGCGTTTACCTATCCAAGTATGCTGGGTTTGCATGTCGTTCGCATATTGTGCTCCAAGCTCCCGAACGATACCCACGAACTCGTGTCCCAACGCACCCTTGAAGCCCGGCTTGTAGTTGTCGATCATCTGCAAGTCCGTTCCGCATATACCTGCTCTCAACACCTCGATCAGTGCTTCATCAGCCGCTGGGGTAGGTACAACGAGGTCATTGACCAGCAGCGGCACCAGCCCATTTCCTTGTAGACACAGAGCCTTCATAAATCGCGGCTTTGCTGTACCAGCACTCAAATCAATAGAATGACTGGCTGGCGTATTATCGGCTTTCCCAAGATTTGACCCCAACATGCTCAGCTTGTGCAGCTGCTGAGGTTGCACGACCACCTTCGGCATTCTGAACTGCGGGTTCACGAGCGCAAGAAACTCCCGGAACAACTCACTCTGCAAGGCCTTCATAGGGATCACGTCCGAGCGCAGCCAGCCCACGAACGCGTTGTTGTGTTTCGAGTCCGTCTGTAAGGGTCCAACCACATAGTCCACAGGTGCCTCCAACGTCTTGCAATGCTTAATAGATGATATGTAGGTGTCTTTGAGCTGCACTGATTGATGGCCACCACCGCTCCAGCCAGCGATCTCCGGGTCGTTCTTCATGGCCTGAAGCTTCATCGACGGTGGCGAGTCCGTCTTCTTGCTGCGTGCAGGGCTGTCGACCCGGAAAACCTGTGGATGGTGGCGGAACAAGTGTCTCTTGAGACTGTAGACCCGGTTACCCATGGTCACTTGGCACAGCGTGCAGACCACATGGGCCTTCTCCGTTGCAGTCGTTGCATTTGAGTCCTTTGTCCCTTGAACATGTACCACGGGCGCCACGAAAAAGTCCCTCGGACTCGCGAACGCTCGCGTGGCCAGGAACGCTGCCGGAATGTTCGCCGAGGACGCGGCGGTGGTGGTCGTCGCCGGTTTGTGCAACACTGGAGCCATGTGCACGTCCAGCAGCTCCACCTTCTCGGGCTTGATGCTCACGTCCGCGAGCGCCGACGTGGCCGCCCAGAAGCTGTCGTCGCTGGTCGTGGGTGTCGGCGGAGAGCTGATGAGGTTGGCGATGCTCATCTGCTTGCTGGGTGCACGTACGTTCCAGGCCGCGTCCTCCATGTCGTCGTCCTCCACGTCCTCGTTCAGGATCGAGCGCCGCTTGCGCGTGGTCTGCAGCGCAGGCGTCCCCACCGGCGCCAGTTTGCGCTTCTTGAGGCCTGCGTCCATGGAGAAGCCCAGAGGTGACGCTGTACTACTGGAGCTGCTGGCAATGCTGTCGCTTCTGGAGCTGCTGGAACTGGCCAGGGCGACGCCATCGCCATTGCGTCCTCTTGGGGATCTTGCAGTCTGTCTGATTTATTGTGCACTTTAACGGTCGCGGATGTAGCCATCTCAGTGTACCGCGTCGGGTGGTACGACTGAACCTTGCCAACAGCATAAGTGTAGTTTTAGGCGATAACGTAGGTGATGTCGAGAAGCTCTCTTCGCCTACAACAACAACACCTTCGTGTCCATGGACGCTTTCAAGGAGGTGGCCAAGCTAGCAGGACTCACCAACCAATGAGACGTCTATGACGATATGGACCTGTATTGCAATACAGTGGAGTTGCATTGCAGTGCAGCACCATTGCAGTGCCAGCATCCTGGGCCCGACATCCTGCCTGAGCCCAAAATGCTGATGCTGACCTCAAAGCTGCTGCCTATCCTACGAACTATCCTGAGCATGCTGCTGTAGACACACGGCGTCATTGCACTGCGTGCTCGACCGTGTGCCTCTCAACATGCTGATGAGTGCAAGACATGCAGACTAACACTGTTGGCCACGGACGGCCGCAACGATGAGCTATCCCTATGATTATTCTGTTCTATTGAGCTACTTAGCGTTTGTATCTGAAATACATCATTGCGGAACGCGGTGTCCTGGCGTGGCCGCTCCTACAGAATCTACGGCGTGTTGCACACACAGCAAGAGCGAGAAGCAGTCCGCCGGAAGCCCTGTTTTCCTGTCGAGGCTTTGCCCGGCACTTACGCGTTTACTTTCTTTATTGATTAACGTCAAAACTACCTTCCTACGAAGTGCAGCATCACTGCAACCACTGCAATGGCTCCGACACCTCGGAGCGACCGTCAAGCAGACGACGATTAACCCCTGCGTCACCTCAGGTTATGAACCCAACGACAATGATAAACACTGCATCTGGAGGAACTGCAACCTCGCCCAATCCCGACGAAGCCATGCCGAGCTCCGACGACGAAGCACGCCGATTAGCGGAAAGCGTTCAATTCGCGGGCCTATTGGCGGAAAATGGTCTCCGGGCGACTGGACGCACTGGCGCCACACTGTGGTACGGTGACGCGGAGCATCTCACTCGCTCATTGGCCGGAATTCCGGAGGGGGTCCCCGTTGATTAGAGTTCTATTGATGGTTATGCAGACTCGCCAGCCGACAAACCAGACTTCTCATTCAGTCGAGAATCTGCCGCCATCTAGAGAAAGTGACGACGGACTTCGCGTGGACCAGTACGGCCTGGACAACATGAATCAGGCGGCCGCTACGATATCAAGGAACTGGCGGAGCACACCAAGGCCCTGCGCAACAGCCCGCCGCTCAAGTTGTCCAAGCTGCACTCCAAGGGTGACTACAAGGCCTGGAAGAGTAAATGTCCGCTGCACTTCGAGACCTGCACGCTTGGTGCCATCACATACGGCGCCGAGCGCTACGATGCGGAAGAAGAACTGCACCGGCCCAAGTACATGGAGTTGTATCGCGTGCGGAAGACCAAGGTCTTCTCCGCGCTCGCGCTGTCGCTGTCCGTCGATCTACGCACGACCTTCAAGGTTGGCGAGATCACGGGAGACATGCACGCCCCGTCGGTGTTGTACGAAGCCATTACGCAGCACTTCGAGGCTGGCGACGGCATCAATACCGACTTCCTGCTGCAGGATTTGATGTCGCGTCGCCTGCGAGAGAACGAGCCTGTCGATTCGTACATCGAGAACATCCAACGCAAGGTGACGACGCTCCGCCAAGTGAATGGATCAAAGAATGGCAACATGCAAGCCTACTACTTTCCAACACCGTGATGGTGTTCCACATGAACTTGGAGATGGGACCAACTCGAATGAGCGCAAGATCCTGAAGCTGGCCGAGGCATTGCAACGCCTTCGGTCGGCCGAACGCCAGCAAGCCCAGCTGCGCCAGCAGACTTTACAAGTCAACCTAGGCAGCTGAATGTGAACCAAGTGTCCACCGGCCACGACAGCGGCAAGCAACGCAAGCGCATCAAACAGCAGCGCAAGCGTGTCAATGGCGCATCGGACAAGAAGCAGCGAAGCAACTGCGCCAATTGCCATGGCGATGGACACTGGTATGCGGAGTGCACGCAACACACCGGTCAGCCACTGCGTGATGACTTGCAGAAGAAGCTGAAGGCGAGGCAGAGCAAGCGAACACCGACGTTTTTGGTGAACTCTGTGAGATGAGTTCAAGTGCAACAAGGTGATTAAGTACGTCTATTTGCTGGATTGTCGCTATGTTCTACGCCGAACGATGTCGATACTGTCGATTTCACAGAAGGTGACTCGATTCCTGCAGCTCCGATGTCTCCGGTCTATTCGCCGCCTGCAGCAATGGAGATGAAGGTCAAGGTGTTGAAGGTGAAGACGAGCAACCAGTACGCAAAGTTGCCAACGTACCTGCAACGCCGCAGCAACTGCAGCTACAATCGCAAGTTCCTGTTCAACATGCACAAGATGGAGGTGAGGACTTCAAGCACAAGGTGTGCAGCCTGCAACGCAAAGTGCTGCGTCGAGAAGTGTGCAGGACCAGTGGGAGGTGAATGACCCGTCTTCTGCGTGGGAAGCTGCACTGTACTACCTGGGCCAAGGATTGATGCAAGGTTCGCGGGGACCCATGCTTGACCCAGGCACAACAATGATGGACCACATTAGTGTCAGGGGATAGTTACTGGGTGCCATCGCTGGATCGAGTAATCAATCAACGCCCATGCCAAGCAACCAACAAGGAGGTGGTCCTACGAGAGTGCTCTACGTAATGTAAACCCTTTTGATGCGCCGCCTCGTGGACGATCATTACTGCGTGGACGCTCACCGCCGCGGGCCAATGAACGGGTGCTGGAAAGACCAATTAAAGGAGACCACTACCGATCGCCGCCACGCTGGCGTGAGCGATCACCTCCACGAGGACGCTTCGGATATCCACCACGAGGACGCTTCGGATATCCACCACGAGGACTACCAATGCAGCGACGTAACTTGCCGCCACCTCGCACTTATGGTCGGCGCTCGGAATCACCTGCGCGTGGGGCCCGAGTCACTATGGACTCCTGCTCAGTATCCAGTGCAAGGACGTGGACACTCACCTGCACGCGGACAGTCGCCTCATCGCCATGATGATTCACCTCGCCAATTTGGAGGCGACCAACGAGACCATGCTGAACCTCGTTGGCATGTTAATGCAGTCAATAGCAACCAAGGTATGCACATGCAATCTACGGCAAACTCAAGTCCGACCTCTATGGAGTGGATCCTCGATTCGGGATCCCAGGCCAATGTATGTGGTGACCTATCTCTATTCACTACCATACGAGAGGACAAGACAAGCCGATTGGACTTTGCGAACGGAACAACTGAACATGCTACGATCTGTTGTTCTGTTCTATTGTGTGTTGTTAATCAGGCAACTGGGCTGCTGGAGGATCGTCTCCTGGTCAACGTGGTGTACACAGAAAATGCGAAGGTGAACATCATCAGTCGGGGCTACCTGAAGACGACAGGCAAGTACAAGCTGACTTGCTCACCTGATCAGCCGTTTGCCTGGATTTCCAAGCCGAAGACAGTTTTTATGCGTGACAATATATACCGCCTACATGATGAACGTGTACCTGGAGTCATGGTGATGGCAGCCATCAAGGAAGACATTGACAGTAAGAAAACGATGGAGCTGCTGCACCAACGCTTTGGTCACGTTAGTATGGACACTGTAAAGAGGCTGGCGAGCAAATAGGATGCTGGGGTTAAGATGAATGAAAAATGCCTTAGCTCCTACGAGTGTGTTGCGTGAGCTGCGAGCAAATGAAACGAATGAACTACGCAAGGATTCCAGAGCGAAGTCCGAACCACTCGGAGTCCTGATAATGCATATCTGCACGTTGAATGAAACCACGCCGGGAGATTTCACCATGTTCTTGTTGATCATTGACGAAGCAACAAGATACAAGTGGGTGTACCGGCTCGAAAGGAAGAGTCAAGCAACATGGTATATTAGGGTACTGTTTAGACGACTGCGTGTACAGCTACCAAAGCTATCAGTTTCGAGACTGCACTCGGACCAGGGTGGTGAATTCTTGAGCAACGAATTGATGGACTACTGCGCGAAGTATGGAATCACGCAGCAGTTCACCAACGCGTATACGCCACAGGAAAACGGCATCGTCGAGCGGGCGAAGGGCATTGTGATGCCACGAGTGCGAGCCATGCTGACGGCCACGCATCTGCCAAACACGTTGTGGGGAAAGGCTCTGTGTCACGTAGTGACGACGATCAACTGGATGCCAACAAATGCGAGTGGCATGATTTCGTTGAAGCAACGGTTGTTCAAGACCGAGCCGGATCTTGAATCCTTGTGGACCTAGGGATGCCTGGCATGCGTGCGTGTGCCTCATGAGTCAAGACAAAAGAAGGAGAAGCTGGAACCAAGGGAAATACTAGCTCTATTGCTGGGTTACAGTGAGGACACACCTGGCTACAAATTCATTGATCTAAGGACAACTCAAGTGGTGACTGCCCATGCGAACAATGCACGCTTCCACGAAGGTTTCACTGCTGATGGAAAATATGTGAAACAGTTGCTAGAAAATGACTACAACTATGCTGATCATGTACTACCTGTTGCGAGGATCAAGACAAGCATAGAGATGTACCTGCCGGAGTGGGACTCTGCGAATCCTGCACCTGCAAACCTGCTTGAAGCATCGCTGCTGAACGATGCACCGCTGGGACCCCAACCAGGATCCAGTGGGAGTGCACTATCGGCTACCTCCGAAATTGCTGCCGGAGCTGAGTCAGCTGGTACTGCATTACCAGCCGCTCTACCACTCACCTGTAGAACCTACTGCGGTGTCCAAGACGAAGCAGTGACGAAAGCAGAAGTCGCGCAAGAAGGTGATTGAGAAAGAAGTAGCTGGATTTGAACTCCAGCGTCCTCCTGTTGAACCCTGTCTGAAGCGTCCACGGAGGACACAGAAACACAACGTTCGACTGTTCGACAACGTGGTTGGTCACGTGCAGGCTACTACGGACATCGAAATTCCTAGCAAGCGCGTGCGAGAAAGTGCTGGGCGCGATGGAAGGCTGCCATGCTGGCAGAACTTCATTCCCTGAAAGTACAAAAGACGTGGAAACTAGTACCGGGCAAGGTGACCAAGAGCATCACGGTCATCACTTGAAGATGGGTATTTGTGGTGAAGCGGGATGAGCGTGGTCGCATCAAGGGGTTCAAGGCTCGACTTGTGATCCATGGCTTCAGGCAACAGCTAGGGGTCAACTAATCGGAAACCTACGCGCCTCTGATCAAATTTGAAACGATACGTGTATGCAGTGCAACGAGGCTGGGAAGTGCTACAATATGACGTGAAGACGGCATTTCTCTACGGAGATCTGGACGAACTCATTTTCATGGAGCAGCCGCCCGGATTCCAAGTTGACGGACCCGGAATGATTAACATAGTACTGAAAAGTCTGTACGGGTTGAAACAAGCACCTAACATCTGGAATCGCACACTTCATGCGAAGTTGGTGGTTATGGGGTTCGATCGCATGGACTCGGACTACGGTCTATATGCATTGGAGAAGAACGGTAAATTGAAGCTGTTATTAACGGTTTACGTGGACGATCTACTGCTGATGGGGCCGCGTGAACTATGTGTGGAAGTTGCAACGTCCCTGGAGGAGACGTTCGAGCTCACTACGATGGGCACTGTGAAGTATCTACTTGGAGTTGAGATCCTCATTGATCGACCGCGTCGACAAATTGTGTACAGTCAGCGACAGTACGTGCTGGAGGTGCTCAAGAGGTTTACATGGAAAACAGCAACGGCTGTGCTACGCCTGAAGCAACTACCCTGACAAAAGCTACTGTACCTGCAACTACGGAGTATCTACCTTACCGAGAGCTGGTTGGAGACCTCCAGTACCTGGTCAGTGCATCAAGACCAGACATTGCGCATGCCACGAGACACTTAGGAAAGTATCTGGCCTGCTACGACCATACTCAATACGCTGAAGGCAAGCGAGTGCTTCGCTACCTGAAGTCAACGAGCGACAACGGCTTGGTGATGGACGTGCAAGGCAAAACTGAAGTCACTAGTATTGGCTACTCAGATGCAGCCTATGCTAACGATCCTGTGGACCGGCGCAGTATCCTTGGCTACGTGACTATGCTAGACGGCAACGTGATTGCGTACGCCTCTCGGAAGCAAGCTATCAACGCACTCAGTACCTGCGAAGCTGAGTACGTGGCGATGGCAGAAGCAACCAAGGACTTGCTGTGGCTTGCTGGCCTTTGCAAAGAGCTTTCGTGGAAACATCCTGTACCACTTCTACTAGGTGACAACCAAGGAGCAATAGCACTCACGGCGCAACCTGGGAAACATTCCAAATAAAAACACATTGACAACAAGCACCACATGGTGCGACGTAACGTGGAGTTGAACCTGCCGACAACAAAACACATTGGAACCGAGGACATGGTGGCGGACATCATGACCAAGGCGCTTGTAGTCATCAAGTTCAATCGCTTTCGCAAAGCGATGGAAGTACTGGCTATTGTGCTTGGCGAAGAGTCTACGCGTACTACAGCTGTACCTACGAACTCTACGTCGAGTGCTACTGCTACTGCTATGAGGACTGGGCCTACGGCACGGTGCTAATGCGGATGAGCGAAGTTGTCGTATGGACTGATGTCTATTGAGGACTATGAATCGTGTTACCTTTGAGATTACGGTGGGGGCTGCGGTGGAGTGCTAGTTGCATGCGTGCGTGAGTGATTGCGCACGTGTGATCACGTCGCTGCGGCCCTCGCCGCCGAGATCAAGTGGGAGTGTGACGATATGGACCTGTATTGCAATGCAGTGGAGTTGCATTGCAGGGCAGCACCACTGCAGCGCCAGCATCCTGAGCCCGACATCCTGCCTGAGCCCAAGATGCTGACGCTGACCTCAAGGCTTCTTCCTATCCTACGAACTATCTTGCGCATGCTGCTGCAGACACACGGCGTCATTGCACTGCGTGCTCGACCGTGTGCCTCTCAACATGCTGATGAGTGCAAGACATGCAGACTAACACTGTTGGCCACGGACGGCCGCAACGATGAGCTATCCCTATGATTATTCTGTTCTATTGAGCTACTTAGCGTTTGTATCTGAAATACATCATTGCGGAACGCGGTGTCCTGGCGTGGCCGCTCCTACAGAATCTGCAGCATGTTGCACACACTGCAAGAGCGAAAAGCAGTCCGCCAAAAGCCCTGCGTTCCTGTCGAGGCTTTGCCCGGCACTTACGCGTTTACTTTCTTTATTGATTACCGTCAAAACTACCTTCCTACGAAGTGCAGCATCACTGCAACCACTGCAATGGCGCCGACACTTCGGAGCGGCCGTCAAGCAGACGATGATCAACCCTCGATGACGCGCCCTGCGTCACCTCAACGCCGCGCCGCGAACAGTTTGACCGCGTCGCGGACATCATCCGACGCTGCGAGGCGCTGGGTGGCATGTTCCTGCGTGTGGCGCACAGATCGGACCCAGACGTGGCCGTGCGCGACGAGATGCTTCGTAATCACGAGGCCAATGCGCAGAGTCGACAGGACGCGGTTCTCTCCAGACTGCGTCAGGCCTGTGCGGTCTTCGACGTGGACGTGGACGCTGTTCTTACTGTTCATGTATTCGCTCGCTGTGGAGCCTTAGACGCGAGTCCTTTTTCGAGCTGCTTAAGCGGCAGCAAACAGTCCACTAAGGTTAACGAGCACGGCTACAACGACCTCGCCTTCTACGTGGAGGCGCTGATTGAGTTGCTTACGGAGCGACTGATATCATGAACGCTGTCATGTGCTACGACAAGTGCTGGGGCATGTAAACGCGTCATGTGCTAACATTGCTCTGCAAATGGTGCAAATGTACGCACTGGATGCATAGATGGTGGCGTAGGAGCGACGCGCCAATGCACAGGCGCAAAAACCGAGACACGATGTGGAGGCAGACGACAGTGCTGTACTAATTCCTGGAGAACTTGGCGTTTATTAGCCGTGTGCTTGTGAGCTACACTGCGTTTTGGCGACGGTGTGTGAAGGACTGGGACAGCAGGGCGGGACGCAGGCTCCCATACCAATATGAAGAAGCTGAGTGGCATCTACTTGGTGCTGGTTAGGTGCATAAGGCGACGGCAATTGCCGAACCCCAGAAGCTGGAGAACGCTGTCTGCATGCCGAGTGTGGTGGAGAATGTGTCGTTTGTGCTGAACAAAGCGTTCTTCAAAGCCTCACAGTAAGTTGAAGATGGGTGGCTAACCTCGACGAGTTTAGTTACTGATCTTGCTCGGTTATGTTGTGGCAGCAATAACTATCACAATTGTGATTGCACTTGTGTATGCGTTAGAGTCGCAGTATCTGCCAGCTATCCTGGCACTTCCGCGTCGACATGAGTAATCCCGCTAAGCCTCACTGAAGCATCTTCTGCCGGGGTTAGCAAAGATGATGATCGGCCTTTGGGTTCCACGCAGAGGTCAGAATTAAATGGAACAATACAATAATTAATCGTGTTTTCCAATAAACATGGCGTTCGTCGACTCCAATACAATATTATATTGCCACAATATTGACAATAAATACAGCAAAAGTATCAATACCGATCACGGATGGCTGCAGCACTCGAGCGCCCGTAGGATAATCGACGCCAAGCGTTTTGATTAAACCCCGCAAACATCATCCTTGTGTCATGTGACCTGGCGGAGCTTGTCAGGGCACAACCTACTATTTCGTTGGTTGGGTCGAAAGTGGAAGTTGAATGTAGCCATGTCGAGCTCAAACTTTTGCACTTCGTGCAGCAGTGCCCCTGAAAGCGGAATTGTGTTTACATGTAATGCATTGAGTAGATTATATCTACCGGCATAATCGTTGTAGTTATAGTGTATGGAAGTCAGTGGAGAAGCTGTAGGAATTTTAGCTAACGTTAGCTTCCCTTTACGTGAACTTTACAAGGGGTATCTCTGTTGACTTAGATGCATGCATCAAATATTAGATGCAATAAGATGCTTCCGCTCCCAAATATGATACATGTTTTAATGGGGCGAGCAAATCCTATATGAAGCGAGCAAGTCCTATTTAGAATGAAAACACGAGCGTTCTCGATGTTCGACGTACGCAACAACAGGATGGGGTGCCCACACACTGACTGTGCGCATGAAGCTGAAGTTGATGTATACCACGTCTTTTGGATTAAGGGCCGATCAAATTGAAGCGGCCTGCTTTGGGCTCACGCTGCCACAAATACCACAACGTTTTTGGGAGGTGGCAACTACCAGGAAGGAGGTCATGCCTAGACACGCCAGCTAGCTGGATGAATATGTGACTAAGCTGGTCGAAGGCTATTGGCGTCTTGAGTCAGCGATGTACTTTCATGCGGTCTGGAGATGGCGGGTACAATTCTTCGACGAAATGATCAACGTTACGGAGCTGTTTCATGTGAAGGGCTTTGCCAATCTGCTACGAGTGGAGTATCACACCATCCACAAGCACATACATGCTCCCAAGCACGTGGAACTCATGGAGCAAGCAACGGCGGTTGTCGCTCAGGTACTAGAAGAAGACTGACACTTTATCCCCCAGCAAGTGCAAGCGGGGGACCTACTTTTCTTTGATGGAGGATCCAGAGGTAACCCCGTGCAGGGGCAGTTGTGGTACACATTGCAAGGCGTGCAGGGGATAACCAAGTGGTCTGGGTGGGGAGTATGTCGTACGGGGCCAAGTCGGCCATAAACAACGTAGCAGAAAATATGGGACTGTATGTGGGGCTGACGGCCTGTGGGCTAGAGGGTTATTACCCGATACACGTGGTAGGAGATAGCGCCATGATCATCAGGCAACATCGTATCAGACACCCACCAAAAGCAGCACATCTAAAGCCCTTTATTGGCGATGCAGACGGAAGATGCAGACGGTAATGGTTCTAAAATGGACCCACCACCGCAGAGAGCACAATAAGATGGCTGATTGGTTGGCCAACCAGGCCATGGACACGAAGAGGAGTTGACGAACTACACTAGAGGCGAGATGAGCACTTTCTGCCCAATGGACACGGGTCAGTGAACTGGCGGACGGAGACGTCGGACACTGGTATTTGGAATATGATTTAGCACACTAGACACATTGTGCTAGTGCTGTTCCTTAAGGAACGGACAGGGGGACCGATCTGCCACCAGCAGAACGGTGACCAATTGCTGACGTCTGATCAAGAGGCAGACGGCAGAACGGACATAGGTGGTCGTTAGTGATACTGTAGAACTAAATGACATCAACGTACCTCACTGAGAAACGAAACGAAACATGTTTCAAACCACCAGGACCCGCGTCATCAGGAAGAGAAAGTACCGGTAGAGAAAGACTCGTTTATGTAACAATATAATATAAATTGCGGCGATATTTATTATTGCTTCGCCAGGAATTGCAATTTTGAGATGACGGCTGTTCAATACATTATCATACTGAATTGGCGGACCTCTGGCGTGCAGCGTTCACGCATTTTTTCAGGTCGTGTTCATTTTGAACCTCATGCAGCCTTCGTACAGTATATGTACGTGCTGGATTATCTTGCCAGGAGAAAATATAACGAATGCCTTACCAGGCCTGAAAAACACAGAATTTTATTTGTGTTTTCGTAGAAGAGGCTGAAGGCGGCATCTCCTCCCCATTTATGTCCCACCGCTGATAGACAGGGCGCTGCGCGAACCGGACAGCATGCGTGCGAGACAGGCGGCCAAATCAAGCGTGTTTCGGTACGGTATCCAACCGCATTTTGAGAATTTAGCTTGCCGATTGGGGTTACCGTACACATTCCTGTGTAACATTTGGTGTGGTATTGCAGGCATGCGAACGCAAAGCCAAACGTGTTTTGCGAATCGGTAGTACCGTGTTTTGCACATTTCAGCTGGCGAATTTGTGTGAACGTACACATTAATGTGTGGAATTGTTTGTGGCCCATTAGCGTCATTTTGAAAGATGGACCCTGAACACCGGGTTGCTCACCGCCTACGACTACAAGCGTGATCCACACCAATCTGAATACGTCGTTTCATTACAGGACGGGGCAACAAACGGCTTTTTATTGACGCTCAAGAATGGGGAATCGTCGTGCGCTACATCAACCACAGCTGCGATGCCAACACAGAGTTTATCGAGATGCGCCACAACTATGAAGTTCACGTTATGATCAAGGCGACGAGGAATATCAATCCTGGAGAAGAAATCACGGTGGATTATGGTGAAACATGGTTCACGCATGCCTGCCGAACTTCGGACTGCCGAGAGAGAGCCCAGTAGCCGAGTGGCGGTTATAATGAAACGTAGTGTCACCATCCGCCAAAAGCGTAGTGAAATGTTATGCCTAACAGGGTAGTGAACACGATCGTAAGTTTTGAATCTACATTTCAATGGTTTTCTGCGTGAGAAGCTCGCTAGCGTTAGTTAAATTTGGACACCAGGCCGGGTCTCTAGATGTACTCATACATTCCATGCTTAAAATCGTGAGTGCTATGACTCTCACGCTGTC
Source organism: Phytophthora hibernalis (assembly GCA_012656075.1). Lineage (NCBI taxonomy): Eukaryota > Oomycota > Peronosporomycetes > Peronosporales > Peronosporaceae > Phytophthora > Phytophthora hibernalis. The sequence continues at coordinate 1,612,267 of JAAKBF010000009.1, forward strand.
TACTCTAGCGATGGCGTTAGAGTGCCATGTTGAAGGCGGTACCGTGAGTATCGATCACGGTACTGTCGAGAGTAGTACCGTGATCGATATTCACGGCACTCATTTAGCTAATCAACCAATGGGGAAACGACACGTGGAGTTAAGAGCCAATCGCGAGGTCCTTCGTGATGTACCTTAAACGTTAATCAGGCAGATTTATTGTTATTCCTTGACAAGCTCACTTCAAAGATGGACGGTCGCTTTTGGATATTTTGTAGACTGCGTGGCGATGCTTTCGCTCGGGACTATGTGTGGGCGCGGAAGGATATGGGGCTGCACAGCGCCAAGTGAACGACGACAAATTTCTGCGCAGCCGCCGAGGGAAGGACTTGCGACACCAATATTGGCAGTCACCTCGCGACAGCATAGTAACCGAAGCCGAAGAAGATGAGGATCCTCGAGATGAAGTAGAACTACTACATCTGTGTCTGCGTCGGACAGAGCTGGAAATATGCGGCGCCCCGGACTCCAAGATACTCATACGGATGCATGCTGAGTATGTCGAGCGCATTCGAATTGCTCGAAGTGTTTGCAAGCAGAATCAATTGGTCGAATAATCCTGGTGTAGCGAAAGAGGACACCATGACATGGAGACTATGTTTGGACGCAGAGGGAGCCCTCAATCGTTTTCCGGCTGATCGTTGATAAAGTATACATGCACTGGAGTCAAGAGACATTGACTGCGACTACGGAAGAAACTTCATGGGAAATCCGTAGTGATAAAGTGAAGAGAACAGATAGATAAGACGAATACGATCACTATTTTTAGCTGCATTACGTTTACCATGAGAGGAGTGACGAAGAGAGAAGTCGTGTCTGCAACGTCGACAGGAGCTAATCTCTAACCCGTAGTGAAAGGAATGCCTCCAGGTTACAGCACATCTCTGTTGGTAAAAGCCGTAGTGAAAACATGTCAGGAATCGACTTATGAACACAACGATACCCCACATTCCAACTAAAAGTCATTCTTTAGCTTGAGAAGCTCTCCAAGCTCTACACCAACGACAGTGCGGCCCTGTTGAACAAAGGCCTTCCAGCCGAGGTTGCGCCAACTTCTTGTTGGGCTGATCCATTGGTCCGCACAATGTTTCTGTTGACGAGGATCCGTCTACCTCGTCCGTTTACGCGGTGACATGCCGTGCGGGCGTAGAGGACATGAATGCAGAATCCAAACTTTGAACAGTACTTGCATTGGCACCATCCCGCTGACACGTCGACGATCCATCCTTCGGCGGGTTGGCACACGTGCTCCATCCGCGCGTAGTTTGTTCCCATTTGGGCCGTGACAGCGAGGTATTCCACAGTCCGTTTCTTTGAAGGAATGCAGAAGCAAGGGGCTGGACGGGATTGGACTCGAACGTGCGAACTGTTTGGATTGCCAATAGGCGGCGGACCAAATTGAAGCAGCTTGTCACCTGCTAACTGCTTCGTCCGGAGTAAGAGTCGTGGTGTCGGATCTGGAGTTATTCGAAACGTTCTCGATCGGTCGGACTCGTTCACACAGCACTCTGAAAGCACCTTGATCAAAAGGCCCATTTTCAAACGCGATCGCTGAGTGTAGTCTCTCTTGATGACCCGGTTGAATTATTCCACAGGATTATTCGTCGTAGCAAACCCAGGTTCCGTGTAACAACACTGCCACCTCGAATAGCGAGAATCCAGCCATTGCGTCTTGAAATATGCTGCGAAAATTTCAAGTTCGGGCCGCGTACTCCACTGCTTCAAATAGAATTCCTTGACTTGTGTTAACTCTGCAAATGTTGAACAGAAGTGCATATCGTAGATCTGGGCGAGGACACAATTCGCAACGCGATTCGGGAGCGACTTCGTTCGTTCTTGAACCTTCTTCATGACGTGAAAAAGCACATCAAAAAGATGAAGTTGGAGTCGTACCGGAAAACATGTTCCAAGGCGTTTAGCTGTCCATCTTCAGCGTCTCCCATTACAAACTTCAGTCGGAGTTGCTTCCCAGTGACATCGGCGTACAAGGAGCGGAATGAGTACAACGCCATCGGATAAACGCTCTCAATACGCTGCGATATGATGCAGAAAGCGACCAGGTGGAATTTACGCGAGCGATCTGACATCCCCAGCACTAGTCCGGGATAACCGACCTGTGACAGTTTGAAGGTGGCATCCGTGTGAAAAATGAAGGAGGCTGGGTCTCGATCAAGACACGCCAACAACTTTCTGGTTGTAATTCCCACGACGAAGGGTTCTTCCTCCGATCCATCACCAACGACGAGCTGTCCATCGGTAGTTCTGCCGTACGTAAAAGTAATCGGTGCTGATTCGTCGTTATTTCCGTCGTAGGCCATGCCTCGAACGGCTTTCATGATGTCCTCGTGATCATCGTTGTATCCAAGCTGAGCCTTCGCGTAGTAGCTGACAAAGTTCTGAACCGCCCGCAGCCACGGAACCTTGTCCCCTTCCAATCCAAACTAGGCTCGGATTGCATTGCGAACCGGTTTCATTCGCAGCGCAGTAAGCTCCTGACAATAATTTTTCTGCTGTCGCGTTAGTCCGGCCTTGCGAGGCGACCTCACCTCCACAAAGTGGTTGCCCGCCTCGTACAACGCCATTTTGTTCGTTACGGTACATGTTAGCACCTTCCCGCGCCATCCACAGTTAAGTTGGGGACAAGCGTTCTTTCAGGTTTCCGACTTGCATCGCAGTAGCTGGTACTTCATCGTGTGTCTGCTAGGATCCGTGCAGACAGTACACGTGCCCGTGTTGGCCTTGGTGATCCGCACAGACCACTTTGAGTCGAGTAGGCCATTCCCGTCGTCTTCCGCCACGGCGAATGCCAGTCCGCATCCGGGGCGGGCGGATTCAGGAGAATGCCCGTCACTCTTTGGAGTCCGTGGCCAAAATCGATTCAGGACAATGCCCGTCACTCTTTTGAAGTTGTTCGTGAAGTTCTCCGCCGCCACAGAGAGCCAGACAGCGAACCCCTGTTTCTATCTTTAGTGGAGGTACCCGGGTTTTCTGTGTTATTCAGTAAATCAATGTATTAATCTGAAATCAATGTGTTATGCAGAAGTTTGTGGCATTTATATTTTTGCTGTGTTTTCATGGATTTAATGTGCCGAAACGTAATATAAGGTGTTTTTAATGCGCTCTCTTGCCAGTGTGCGAGAGGAACTATTAATATCACTCGAGAGTATTGTGACGTAGTTGCGCATGCGTGTCGACTTCAAACCGCAGGATGTTGCACGCGCAATCGACCAGGTGGCAAATGCAGATGCAAAGGCTAACGCAGTCAAGGCTTGTGGTTCGTCGTGAGTGAATGTACGATTCCTGTTGCCGCAGACTGGAAAATTATTACCGGTACTTCGAAGTATTGATGACTGGTGAATTTGGATTTGGATGTGCTCATTTCTTTCATACCAAAGTGCCCGCATTGTCGTCGAAGTTCCAACTCTTTAGCCAGCGATATGAGTTGCAGCGGGAACGCTTCACAGCTCCGTGAGAAGATACCCCGCGCAGGCTCTTCTCGCACTTGCACCTCTTACGGCACGTTGACGTGGTGACCTATCGACATTTTTCTTCAGGTGGTACAACACCCCTAATCAACACGTTGTGACGATCCATGGTTACCAATGGTAAGTTACCATTGAGTCACATCATGTGACTGCATTGGGCGAGTTCAACCAGGAATGAAAGGCTCATCTGACTGAGACGCTTACCTGTTCTCGCGACGAACGACAGCAACCGCTGAATGGGGTCGAACATGTTGGTAGTCATCGAAAACTCCCTGCTCGCCGAGTTCCGTTTGAGCCATGCAAACTGCGTCAACCACCCTGAAGTGAAACGTACATGTCTCGCGTGCCGTGCAGTTATTCACGGCCAAAGCGCTTGCCGCACACGCCATTCAGGGTAATAACGCTGCATTCGAGCGCAGCACTGCGATGGCGTGCGAAAAACGTGTCGCACAGAAGATCTACCCCGCAGCTGAGTCCCTGCTCGCCCAGTCGAGCAGCACAAACCTCGTGGTTTCAACGGACAGGTTTCTGCAGCGGTGTCTCAACGAGATGGTTGCTCAAAAGGTCAACGCCACTGCGAACGATCGCTGTCTAAACTCAAATCAAGTTCAAATGCAGTGTCTGGTCGTACAAGTACCGGTATGGACGCCACCGTTGGTGAGGATTCAGCGCGCTGATGACCACAGGATAACCGTCACGAAATTGAAGTCGACTGGTGAAGCCCTTGCACACCTCCCATTGGCTCATAACCGGGGTTCCGAATTGGAAAACTAAGCTGATTGGTCAGCAGATAGGTTCCGAATTGGAAAAGCAAGCTGATTGGTCGGTGAATGGGTTCCGAATTTTTCGTGGTTCGAGTAACCGCTTGGCACTTTAACATTTGCAACAGCACTCAATGACTGGAGCATCAGCATTGGGCTCAGAAAGAGGCGCCAACGACGCGCAAGCGCGAAAGGCCACGCCAAATTGTTGCATCGCATGACGAGGGCACTCGGACGCTCGAGGCGGGACTTAGAGCTGTCGAGAGTCGCTCATTCTCCAATTTTCCAAGTGCTTGACAGACCAAAACAACTTCCAGTATGGATGCTCAGATAGTCATTTCGCTGCTTATTCTAGCGTTCCTGACCTGCGGCGTCATTTATGACGTCGAGTTGAGTCCCCAAGGACGGAAGTTGCATTCGCGAAGCTATCGGTGAGACCACGCACAAACTTTACTCTTTGTATTTATCTGACCTTTGGTGCTCTAGATGGCGACGACTACAAAACTGGTTCCCCATGGGCGTGGCCTATGCAGCCTTCTACATGGCCAGGTACAACGTGGCTGCAGGCAACGTTCCATCTGTACGCAACCGACTTGGCTTCTCCTCCGTCTACATGGGCTGGTACGTTTTGTCTCCTAGGTTCGTACTGGTGCAAAGTCTTGAATCGGTGGACTTACTTTTCTATGTCCATCCTATTTTCCAGGGTCCTCTCAGCAGGATCATGGGCGTACGCTATTAGTGCTCCCTTCACTGGACAGATCACTGACCGCATCGGAGGCAGGAACGGCATGATTGTCGCGTGTGTTGGGGCAGCACTTTGCAACTTGGCACTTGGAATGATCTTTCTCAGCAATGGTTCATTTATGGTGAAGGAAGTCCTCTTCATTGTATTCTACGCAGCAAATGTGCTGATGCAGGGCTTCGGCACCAGTGCCGTCGTGAAGATCAACGCGGCTTGGTATATGGCGAGCGAGCGCGGGGTGTTCGCTGGAGTGTTCAACACCATGCTGACGAGTGGGTATTACTTGTCGTTGGGCACCGGCAGCAGCATCATTGAGTCGTTGGGTTGGGCGTACGTGTTCATCCTTCCTGGCGGAGCGCTCCTTCTCATGTCGGTCGTGATTATATCATTCGTGAAAAGTTCACCAGCCGACACGAACCACTTATCGGCAGATCAGCTACCGACGTGCACGACGCAGCTTGAGCTAGACCCTCAGTGTATGTCATGCGGAGAAAACGCAGTGGAAGAGGTTCTCACGCCCAAGCAGCAAATGAAGCAGCTTCTGAAAAATCGGACATTCCTCGGATACCTTGCTGCCTTGTTCTTCCTGTGCTGGGCGCGTGATGGATTCCTCAATTGGTTTCTTCCTTCTTCGACGATGTGCGTTCGGAATCCCTTACGTCTAGCGATACGGCCATCATCGGTGGTGCCTGGACAATTGGAGGTTTTGTTGGAGGCATTCTTTGCGGCTGGATCAGTGACGCCGTCTTCCACTCCGACCGCGTCAAGCCGATTTTTATATTTTCCCTTCTACAAGCCGTCGTTCTCGGCGTTATCTACTTCGTCAGCTCAACCTGCAGCGTGGTGGCTCTCGGAGCTCTTACGTTCCTTTCAAGCGTCTTTATTTTGGGCAACTACACGCTGCTGAGCTACACTGTGCCGACAGATCTACCTCAAGACATCGCAGCTGGGGCGACCGGCATCATGCATGCTGTCGGGTACTTCTCGACAGGACTCTCCAGCGCCATCATGGGTAACGTCATTGATGGTGCAGGCTACCTCGTATGGGCGCTGTCCCTAGTGGTGGCATCGGTTTTGTCGGGCGTGTTCGTCAAGCTGGGATCGCACTTCTCCCAGGGCCGTAAAGCTGAATTGAGACACCAACCAGCGGCAATCACGCCAATGACGGATGCCTCCGGGGAGATGTCGAACTGCTCCGTGACATTCGACGGTGACTTCGCCATGACCGAGTCACCCAAGCCTGCGAGAACCACGCCATTTTTTTGAACTTTACTACTACCGGTAGTGTAGATAGGGATTTGTTGTCCGTGCAGTAGTGTTTGTAGTTGTAAGACTTTCGTGGGCTTCCACGAACGATACTTTTAGTTGCAACATGCTGTCAGAGACCGCAGTGTAATCGCCAGCAACAATCCAAACTTTATTTAGTGAAACAAACTACTACTCCAGCGGCGAGCATCTTCTTGATCGGTGTCGGGGATGAACTTGTCGAGCGAGATGATCAACGCGACCAACGTTTCGAGCCACTTGGCGATTCAAACCTTTTAAAAATGATAAATTGAGAGCGGAAAATATGTAAAAACCTGCGAAAAAGTATTCCGCCTTGTATTTTCCGCTCAAATATTATACATGTAATGGATCAATTTTTGCAGGTTTCCGTATCCGGCTGGTCGGTCTATTATCCGGAAAAATACTCTCACTGACCAGATAGCTGGTCATGGAGGAAGCTGCTGCTGTTGCGACCGCTACGCCGAGCCATTTCTTGATCCTCAACAATGTGCAGAAGATCAAGAACATCAAGAACATGCTGGTGAGTGCCTCGGCGTTCGGCGTCAAGGAGGTTTTCGTCGTGGGTCAGAAGAAGTTCGACCTGCAGGAGCAGGAGCCGTTCGTGTCGTCTCTGGGCTGCCGCGTCACGCGCGTGGCCACGCTCAAGGACTGCAGGGCGCTTTGCCAGGAGCGAGGCATCCGTATTGTGGGCGTGGAGATCATGCAGGACGCCAAGAGCATTGCTGACCACCCATTTTGTGGTGACACGGCCTTCATCATGGGTAACGAGGTGCGGGAGAGAGAGAGTGCATTGGTGATGACTCAGAGACTGATGACAGTGGGACGTTTCTGGTGCTTGGTGTGTGTGGTAGGGCAGCGGCATGAACTCGGCGCAAGTGGCGATCTGCGACGACTTTGTGTACATTCCGCAGTACGGAGGGGGCACGGCCTCGCTCAACGTGACGGTGGCGGCGTCGATCATCCTACAGAGCTTCTCGTTATGGGCCAAGCTTCCGCTTGCAGAGAAGACGGCGGAGACTGTGGAGTAAATGCTAGGCTATCGAGGGTGGTGGAGAAGGGAGGTATTTGCTGACAATAATGCATTGTTGAAGTTATGCTGTGGTTCGTTGCGTCTTGCAACGCGTGAGGACGGAAGCCGGCATCAACGATGCAGACCAGGAGGGCCAATTCCTGCTGGCCGTCGGCCGAATTGGGGCAGAAGATTTCATTTTTCACTGATCAACTAGGCGCTGCGGTTGCACTGCAATACTTGCTCTGCCCGCTACCGGTGGGGAGGCTAAGTAGTCGAAGTAGTAGTAGTTGGCGTGCTTCTTGCCATGGTGACGTTTCTTGCAATCATCGTGGCTGTAACCATAGCACAGGGATATCCGAAACCAAAGTTGTCTCTGTAGCTGTAGCTGCAGGGATGACCATACCCGTAGGCGTAAGCATAGTCGTAGGAGCTGAAATCAGAACGAGAAGCCTAATTAAGAACCACTTGCTTGGTTGCTGGAGAATTGCAGAATGAGCACGTAGTAGAACCTTCGGAGCATCTTCTTTACCTGCTTACGTTAGTTGCTTCGTCGATAGTTGGTTGAAACCCAGAAACGCTGTTTCGAAGGCTGTCAATAATGTTTTAGCATTAAACCGCCATCGGCGGCGCTGGCGACGAAAGCACCCTACTCGAAAACAAAAGAAGACATTTGACCACCTAAAAAGTCGATCGGGTATTCTCGTGTTCCTTTCCAACACCGAAAGTCACCCTACCTCAGCGTATCAAGATACATGTATTACTAACCGAGGGCAACACCGAGGCTGGCATATACTATGTCGCAACTCGGAGAATTATACGTGAGAACAGCACAAGACTAATTAATACCCCCAGTGCAAATGAGGGCGTACCTCGAGCTGCTGGAAGGATGAAGACAACTAGAAGTTGATTATCCAGCGACAGCGGTGAGAGCTGCACCTACATTGAAACTGTTGGGTTTACACTACACTTTAGTTGCATTCTGCAACACTACACGCGGTCACGCACCAGCAGACTCAGTAGCCGAAGTAGTTGTCGTACTTCTTGCCGTGGTGACGCTTCTTGCAACCATCGTGGCCGTAGCCATAGCTATAGCTGTCACCATAGCCATAGGGATAGCCATAGTTGTAGCTGTCACCAAACCCGTAGGGATACCCGAAACCATAGCTGTCGCCGTAGATGTATCCATAGGACTGACCATAGTAGTTGTAGGAGCTGGGATCGTAGTCGTTGAAGCCTCCACCGTACCCAAAGCTGCCGTAGTTCCCGTATCCGTACACGTCATAGTCGTTGCCATAGTCCGAGTACCCGCCACCGTAGCCACCACCGTAGCCACCACCGAAGTAGTCCTTACCGTAGTCATCATGATCATGCTTTCGATCGTGATCGTCACAGTCCTCGTCCCTCTTGTCATGGTGCTCCTTATGCTCGTAGCCTTCGTGAGCATCGGCAGACCCACTGCTACTCTCGACAGTCGTGGTTTCGGTCGGTGCCGGCGTTTGGTCTTCGGCTTTCACAACAGTTTGACCGATTGCTGCCACCGCGCACATTCCCAAACTAAGGACCAATGTCTGGGTGATCTTCATGTTTGCACTTGTTTCGTGGGCGAGAGGCTTGAAAGGTGAACGACTTGCTTGGTTGCTGGAGAATTGCAGAATGACCCAGTAGTCGAACTTGTTCCCTGCTTTGCTTGTTGCTTTGTCGATGGTTGATAGAAACCCACAGACGAACTTTCAAAGGCTGTCAACGTGATGGATATTGTTTTGCTTCAGCATTCAATCACCATCGATCGATTCTTGAGGTTAGACGAATGACAAATTGCTGGTGACGAAAGCAAGCTCTGTCGTCGATGTTGCTGCACAAACCACACCTCGTACTACTTGATCACCCCTCCTTTCCATTGCTTGACCACGTGTAATGGTGTGATGTTGTAGTCGTAGGAAGCAGTTCAATGAGCTCGAGTCGGGCGGCTGTGCTGCCTTAGCAAGATAAACAATGCTCGTATCAAACACGCTTCCATTCCATTAAGCCAGACATTTAAGTTGCTGCCTTGCAACGCTACGCCCTCTTTGCCTTCTCACTTACATTTCCTTGGCCATGTACTCCTCGTAGCTCAGGCCGAACAACCTCTGCACGTCACGCTGAATGTCGCTCTTGGACACCTTCCAGCCCGTCGCGAACATCTTGTCGTACATGTCCACCAGCACCTCTCCGATCACATCGCGCGAGTGGCTCCACTTGTAGATGAGCTGGTCCAGCACGCGCGCGTCCGAGTGCTGGCTCGTGAAGGCCGTGCCCAGGATCTCGATGCGCATGCGCGTGAGCTCCTCGATGATCGACGGGTTGTTGCAGTACCACCAGCAGCCGTACAGGTGCAGGTTGCGGAACTTGTTGGCCGTCACCGTCACCTCGTGCTGGTTCACGCGCGACAGGAACGTGGCCAGGAACTTCACCTTGGGGAAGTTGCGGCACAGCTTGATCAGGATGTCCACGTTGGTGGGCTTCACGCCGTCGCCCGCCACGCCCAGACGAGCGTTGATGGGACGCACGCTGTCGAACTTGAGCGCGATCGGCAGCTTCTGCTCCTCGGCCAGAGGCAGAAGCACCTGCAACAGCAGCTCCGCACCGTTCGGCAGCTCGTTGGCACCGGACGCGGGGCGTCATCCTCCGGGTACTCGAACGAAATGGGCACGCTCGACATGAAGTACTCGGGTTTCATGATGTCGATCCACTTCTCCAGCAGTGTGCGTACACCCGCCAGCGTGTGCGGCAGCTTGAACACGTCCAGCGTCGGGCCGATGGACGCCCAGTCACCAAGCAGAATCTGGTCCACGCGCAACGCAGAGCGGAAGTACTTGCGCGACCACGCAGGCGGTGGCGTGTTCGTGGCGGGGTCGCCCAGCCAGTGGCGAGCCTCCTCCGGCTCAAACGGGATGTTCGTCATCACGGCGTACTTGAGACCGGACAGGCGGAACACTGTGTCCACGTACTCCTCGGGATCCTGCTGCTTGAACCACTGCTGGATGGCGCGCAGGTCGCGCTTCGCCACCAAGTCGTCCAGTCCCAGCAAGTGCAGCGTCGTCAGCACACCACGGCACGCCTCCGACACGGGCGAGCGGTCCACGAACAGGTGCTGCCAGATGAGACCGGCCTGCTTCTCCTTCGGGTACGAGTTGAACTCCTCCACCTGCATGGGAGCCGTCTGCAGGAACTCGGCCACGAGGTAGTGGTAGGTCAGCAGCTCGTCGACTCCCCAGAGCATAAGTTTGCCGTGGCTTGGAGGAAACAGGTGCGTGTGCACATCGATGATCTGCACGCTGGCGACGGCTTCGCGGACGAACGTCGCTACTTCTTCTTTGGTGGCCAGGAACTCGGTGGTCTGGTGGTTGCGCAGCACGTCTGCTAGAGTTTCGAGTGCAGTCTGTTTGCCCGAGACAAGGCGCTGGTAAAGCGCTGCAACGTCAGCAGCGAAGGAGGCGTAGGCGTCGTTGGTGAGGTCAAAGCCCTTGATGGAGCTGAGCACGCCGGCAACTGCCACGCCTACACCACTCGAGATTTCGGAGGAGGACTCAGCACAAACAGGCTTGGGGAAGTCGTGGCTGCTGCTCTTGCTGGCTTCAAGCACCTGTTGACTAGCTCGCCAAAGCAGTCGAGACACCCGGCCGTTTTCACCATCATCGAACTCGTATTTGCCCGTCGACAGGTTCGCCGTGAGACCCGTGTCATAGTTCCATGTCTTCTCCGTCAATGAGAAGATCGGTGCGCTATTCTGAAGGGAGTCCATTTGGCCAACAAAAAGCGTCGGAACATCGCGCTTGAGTCCGCTTGCGACGGTGTCAGGTAGCGAAGCGTGACAGCAGCAGCGAACGCCATGAACTTGCTTGGACGGTAGTTCTCGTCGCGAGCGATGTTGTTGTTTACCGAGTTCAGTAGACGCACATAAAGTCGCAAGAGCGCGTTTTGGGAGACCCAGAAGTTGTCCAAGCCGAAGTGCGGGTGCTTCATTCGCACAAGCCACTCTGCGTAAAATTTGCGAGCTTCCGCTTCAGTCACGCCACCAGCAACCAGCGCGGGCAGAATGTCCTTCTCAAAGAGCGCGTCCAGGTATTCACCAATGATAGGGAACTTCTGGAACTGGTTTGCTGTCCGCTGTCGCGAAAGTGCCAGCAGATGCACCATCGCCGAGTTCACTGCATTGCCCAGAGAAAACTTGAGCAGATAGTCCTTCGCGATCTCCGACTTGTTGGTGCGCACGTGCACACCAGGGAGATTGCGGAAGCTCTCAGCATCCAGAGCCCCACATAAGTCCTCGATGGCGATAGCCTTGGCCGGCAGCGGCTCCGTGAGCGGCACCAGCGAGTCTCCTGCTCGGTGGTTCGTGATGCGATCCACCATGGTGTTGTGGAAGTGCACCTTGGCACCCAGGTACGCACGAAACGGCGCAGAGTCATCCCCTTGACCCAGTCCAGCTCGAGCACCAGCTTCTTGATGTGGTCGCCGTTGTTTGGGAAGTTGTCCGTGTTGATAATGGAAAGCACATTGTCCGGGATAGCCTTGAACGCTTGCTGCAAGAACTCTGCCAGGTCCTTGATGACCTTCGTGCCCGTCTGCAGTCCCGCTTCCGTGACGCCGAAGCCGATGTACTTCAGCTGCGGCAGCTTGGCCGGGAGCTCCAGGAACGCCGAACGGCCTTCAGCAACTCCTAAAGAGCCCACCGCTGTTCATTACAACATACACAACACAGCACAATCAGCTCCAGATCCGAATCAATTGGAAACGCCCCATTCCTACTGACCTTCCAGCTCCAAGACGGTAGTGTTCACGCGGCCCTCGGAGTCGGTGGTGTCCACCTCGTACTTGCCCTTGGCACTGGCACAGGCCGTCGCAAAACTCGTTCCACGCGTCTGAGCCACTACAACTCCGGAGTCGAGCGCCCGGAACACTGGAACCAGCACTGCACGCTGAAAGTTCACGACAATTGACACAATCGTCAACATTTCATTGATTTTCCCTCGAGTTTTGTTGCATTTGCATTGATCTTTTGCGTACCATGAAGCGGCCGCTGCCGATGCAGACGGCGCGCGTGTTGGGGGCGAAGCTTGGGCCCTGGATCGGCGTGAACATAGTCTCGGTCTCTGCTAAATGAGATATCTCCCCTTTTGGTGACGTGGAGTGGAGTCCTCGCAAAGGTGATACCATGATATCTGCGACGTGTGACGTGTTCAAAGCTGAAGTTTGAAGCAGATGCTTTCGAGTCGTGGCGGAGATGACATCGCCATGCACGAGTTAGGATTGTGCTGTGTACTTTGGTTCGTAGGCTTTTGGAAAGAGGCCGACAGGACAAAGCAGTTGACGATCCTTCCAGACCATTGCGGTGTGGTTGCAGTCTGAAGTGGATGATCCCTTTCCGAAGGATCGTCATGGTGGTGCAGTGTTAACTCGACACGATGCGCTTTGGAGCAGAGACCCATGCCAACATGCCCAACTTCCATCACTCATCAAGTTTACTAAGTTGAAGCCCACCCGACAGTCGGAAAGCAGCACGACGGCAGGCAGCAAATCCTGAAGCAACTCTACACCATCCCGGTTTAACAGCCGAAGTACGTCAGCAGCCTCTATCTCCAGGTTCGTAGCCTCGGTTCATAGACACCTATCGATACTGACCTGCGCCGTGGTTGAAGACCTCACCTACGTCATTCTTCACTTTGCCGTCCAGAGCACAAGCACAACAGAAGACGAACATGTTCCAGCCACTGCGAGGACAAGCGGCTTTTACGGACGCCACCGACGCCATCTGCATTGGCAGCGGCCGCTTTCTGGTGCGTGCGGCGTCCAACCTTCTCCTAATCCTCAAAAGTATCTTCACTAACGGATCCTTTACTCTTTACAGCGCTCAGTGCTCGTGCCGACGCTCCGAGCTGCCGGTAGCAATGTGGTGGTGGCCCAGACTCGGGGCACCAGCTTCGCCTCGGCCTGCGTCAAGGCTGAGGGGACGTACGAGGTGGACACCATCCAGAAGGACGGCAAGGTGCAGACCGAAGTCGTCCAGGTGGACGCTGTCGGCTCCTTGGGAGACGCGGAAGGCCGCAAGAACTTCATGCAACTGCCGTCCAAGCTGCCCAAGCTGAAGCTCATCGGCTTCGGTGTGACGGAGAGCGGTATCGCTAAGGGGGCTCCTGCCATCGTGGACCTGACCGAACTGCTGTTCAACTGCTTCCAGAGTCTGCCTGGTACGTTGGAAAATGTTGTGAGGACAAGAAAAGTGAGTGGATGCTAATGTGGTTATGATACAGACAACGTCATTTCGGTGGTTAACACGGACAACCTGCCCAAGAACGGAGACACTATCAAGAAGCTCGTACTGGAGACCGAGTGGACGGGTCAGCCCAGTGACCTCGCACCTTTCCAGGCCTATGTGGCCGCCAAGGTGCACTTCCACAACACGATGGTGGATCGCCTGACGTCGCACCGTGCGGGCGATTCACTCGTGCCGCTCACGGAGCCGTGGCCGACCAAGACGCTGGTGATTGAAGACCTCGAGGGAGTGCTGGATGCCAAGGTGCTGAGCAACCTGTCCGGCGTGCACATTCGCACTAGTGCTGGACAGCTGGAGCAAGACCACCTGCTGAAGCTCAGCATCGCGAATGCAGTGCACACCGCCATGGTGTATCTGCTGGCCCTCACGCGCGTGAAGACCACGTGCGACGTGTTAAAGTATCCGGGGATCCGCCAGTTCCTGGATCTCCTGTACGCCAAGGACATCGAGCCTTCGCTTGTACTGCGCGGGGTCAGCAAGGAGGACGCACAACACGCGTATGACGAGTGGATGGGGCGTGTGGAGCACAAGCACTTCGGCTTGGACAACTTCTGGGTCGGGCAGAATGCCATGCTGAAGTACGGCGTCAGGCTGTTCAGCAGTGTGGAGGCCAACGTGAGCCGGGATGCAACCTATCGTCCGAGTGTATTCATGGCATTCGCCACTGCTGTGATCCTGCGCTATCTGACGCCTACGCAGACAGACTCCCGAAAGGAGGATGCCGGTGGTCCTAACGTTTTCGTGGGTGCGCTGGACTCGATCCAAGACCGCACGCCCATTTACTCCACGACTGAGAAGACGTGGGTGTATGCGAACGGATTGAGCGTCAATGTCTCCACGGGCAAGTATGAATTCATGGACGGCGAGAAGGGCCAAACAGCCAAGCTCCTTTGGCAGACCAGCCAAAAGGTTTTCGGTGCCAGCAAGAGCAGCAGCCACGAGTTCCCCAAGTCTGCTACGGCCGAGTCTTCCTCCGAGGTCTCGACCGGGGTGGGCGTCGCAGTTGCCGGCGTGCTCAGCTCCATCAAGGGCTTTGACCTCACCAACGACGCCTACGCCTCCTTCGCTGCTGACGTTGCAGCGCTTTACCAGCGCCTTGTCTCGGGCAAACAGACTGCACTCGAAACTCTAGCAGACGTGCTGCGCAACCACCAGACCACCGAGTTCCTGGCCACCAAAGAAGAAGTAGCGACGTTCGTCCGCGAAGCCGTCGCCAGCGTGCAGATCATCGATGTGCACACGCACCTGTTTCCTCCAAGCCACGGCAAACTTATGCTCTGGGGAGTCGACGAGCTGCTGACCTACCACTACCTCGTGGCCGAGTTCCTGCAGACGGCTCCCATGCAGGTGGAGGAGTTCAACTCGTACCCGAAGGAGAAGCAGGCCGGTCTCATCTGGCAGCACCTGTTCGTGGACCGCTCGCCCGTGTCGGAGGCGTGCCGTGGTGTGCTGACGACGCTGCACTTGCTGGGACTGGACGACTTGGTGGCGAAGCGCGACCTGCGCGCCATCCAGCAGTGGTTCAAGCAGCAGGATCCCGAGGAGTACGTGGACACAGTGTTCCGCCTGTCCGGTCTCAAGTACGCCGTGATGACGAACATCCCGTTTGAGCCGGAGGAGGCTCGCCACTGGCTGGGCGACCCCGCCACGAACACGCCACCGCCTGCGTGGTCGCGCAAGTACTTCCGCTCTGCGTTGCGCGTGGACCAGATTCTGCTTGGTGACTGGGCGTCCATCGGCCCGACGCTGGACGTGTTCAAGCTGCCGCACACGCTGGCGGGTGTACGCACACTGCTGGAGAAGTGGATCGACATCATGAAACCCGAGTACTTCATGTCGAGCGTGCCCATTTCGTTCGAGTACCCGGAGGATGACGCCCCGCGTCCGGTGCCAACGAGCTGCCGAACGGTGCGGAGCTGCTGTTGCAGGTGCTTCTGCCTCTGGCCGAGGAGCAGAAGCTGCCGATCGCGCTCAAGTTCGACAGCGTGCGTCCCATCAACGCTCGTCTGGGCGTGGCGGGCGACGGCGTGAAGCCCACCAACGTGGACATCCTGATCAAGCTGTGCCGCAACTTCCCCAAGGTGAAGTTCCTGGCCACGTTCCTGTCGCGCGTGAACCAGCACGAGGTGACGGTGACGGCCAACAAGTTCCGCAACCTGCACCTGTACGGCTGCTGGTGGTACTGCAACAACCCGTCGATCATCGAGGAGCTCACGCGCATGCGCATCGAGATCCTGGGCACGGCCTTCACGAGCCAGCACTCGGACGCGCGCGTGCTGGACCAGCTCATCTACAAGTGGAGCCACTCGCGCGATGTGATCGGAGAGGTGCTGGTGGACATGTACGACAAGATGTTCGCGACGGGCTGGAAGGTGTCCAAGAGCGACATTCAGCGTGACGTGCAGAGGTTGTTCGGCCTGAGCTACGAGGAGTACATGGCCAAGGAAATGTAAGTGAGAAGGCAAAGAGGGCGTAGCGTTGCAAGGCAGCAACTTAAATGTCTGGCTTAATGGAATGGAAGCGTGTTTGATACGAGCATTGTTTATCTTGCTAAGGCAGCACAGCCGCCCGACTCGAGCTCATTGAACTGCTTCCTACGACTACAACATCACACCATTACACGTGGTCAAGCAATGGAAAGGAGGGGTGATCAAGTAGTACGAGGTGTGGTTTGTGCAGCAACATCGACGACAGAGCTTGCTTTCGTCACCAGCAATTTGTCATTCGTCTAACCTCAAGAATCGATCGATGGTGATTGAATGCTGAAGCAAAACAATATCCATCACGTTGACAGCCTTTGAAAGTTCGTCTGTGGGTTTCTATCAACCATCGACAAAGCAACAAGCAAAGCAGGGAACAAGTTCGACTACTGGGTCATTCTGCAATTCTCCAGCAACCAAGCAAGTCGTTCACCTTTCAAGCCTCTCGCCCACGAAACAAGTGCAAACATGAAGATCACCCAGACATTGGTCCTTAGTTTGGGAATGTGCGCGGTGGCAGCAATCGGTCAAACTGTTGTGAAAGCCGAAGACCAAACGCCGGCACCGACCGAAACCACGACTGTCGAGAGTAGCAGTGGGTCTGCCGATGCTCACGAAGGCTACGAGCATAAGGAGCACCATGACAAGAGGGACGAGGACTGTGACGATCACGATCGAAAGCATGATCATGATGACTACGGTAAGGACTACTTCGGTGGTGGCTACGGTGGTGGCTACGGTGGCGGGTACTCGGACTATGGCAACGACTATGACGTGTACGGATACGGGAACTACGGCAGCTTTGGGTACGGTGGAGGCTTCAACGACTACGATCCCAGCTCCTACAACTACTATGGTCAGTCCTATGGATACATCTACGGCGACAGCTATGGTTTCGGGTATCCCTACGGGTTTGGTGACAGCTACAACTATGGCTATCCCTATGGCTATGGTGACAGCTATAGCTATGGCTACGGCCACGATGGTTGCAAGAAGCGTCACCACGGCAAGAAGTACGACAACTACTTCGGCTACTGAGTCTGCTGGTGCGTGACCGCGTGTAGTGTTGCAGAATGCAACTAAAGTGTAGTGTAAACCCAACAGTTTCAATGTAGGTGCAGCTCTCACCGCTGTCGCTGGATAATCAACTTCTAGTTGTCTTCATCCTTCCAGCAGCTCGAGGTACGCCCTCATTTGCGTTGGGAGCTTGTTGGTCTCGTCCAGAGCCTTAATTATTCTCGCTCTCAGCTCCATTTCCTGCGTCTCCAGCCTCTGTCTGGTCGTCGCCTCCTTCAAGTTGATCTCCTCGCTCTTGAGCTGCAACGCCTCGCGTCTCAGCGTCTGCTGCTGCTTCCACTTGGTCACCTCAAAGTCAAGGCGGCGGCTCTCGACAGCCAGCAGCTGAAATTCCACCTCATCTTGCGGGTCAAATAAGGGTTTGGATGCTTCATTTAAGACCCTTTCGCCAATTCTTGGCGTTTTCTTGCCTTGCGACGCCGCGGACGCCGCGTTCTTGCGCTTGTTGGGGACGGTGAGGGAGCTCAGAGGCTTGTCGTCGTCGGCGGACTCTTCTGCACTCGAGTCGCTTGTGCTTTTGCTTGCCATGAGACGCAGACGGTCCGCGAGAGATGTCGAGCGCTTCACGTGCATTTTTGAAAAATGTCAATCAGGGTTTATAATAAATGAGCCGTAAAATAATGGGACTTTCTTGGAAAAGTTAACTTATTGTGTAAAATACAACCGTACATGTAGTACTAGCTTAGGTATTAGTAGTACAGCTTGTACTACTAATAAATGTAGAAGTACTATTGGACACAGTACAATAGTACTTCTACATTATTTAGTGTTAGTTCAACAACTACCGGACACCAACAAGGGTGAGCTCTGAAATTCGAATGAAATGGAGGTGAGCTGCTTTGATTAAACACGTATCGGCATCATGTGTCTACAGGTTGAGGCTTTCACCGCGTTTGCGGAGGCAGAAGCCTCGCCGAAGCTAGTACCAATAGCTTCCATGCCAAATGTAAAAAAATAGAAGAAAGAGTTTTAAAATCGTGGTGGTCCAGCGTAGGGAGACGAACATGAGGAGCGGTGCATTGAATTTAGGTTTCATCGTGGAAGATACTCAGGTTGATACAAATCCACGGAGGGATTGCTTCCTAGTTTGCGTGGAAAATGTCTAATTCTGCCGGACAACAGAACCACCCACGTCGCGATGTGTGCTCCACAAAGTCCCGTCATGTTGTCTTGAGCATGTTCAGATCCTGATTGTACGTACTGGGATTGGGTTTGCAGCTTTTTAGTCGACGTTGGCTGAGCGACGCAAAATGGGGAATGAACTTGTTTACCCCGCGAGAAAAGCGGAGATGCATGCTTTTGAGATGAGACGGAGTCAAAGTCTCCACGCTCTCTATTATAGCCACACAGACGGTGAAGTCTTGCTGGTCAGAGCGCAAACGGACTTCCGCAGAAAATCCAACCTCGGATTTTGCAACGCTAACGCATAGTGATCGACTTTTGAGCGGAAAATCGGATCACTGATATCCTCTGAAATAAATTTCAGAGAACTCACACTAAGGTCAATCGCTCGACGATGTCTTCAAAGCTGGCGCCAGCGAGCACCATTCGCTGGATTACTTCGGCTCGGATGGCCATGCGCTTGAGTTTGATTTCCGTCCGAGCGCAGGACTCGCGCATCTTCATCTCGCGACGCAGCAACTTCTGTTCTTTCTGCTGCAGCTCACTTTCGCGAATCCACTTGAACTGCTCAAATGCAAGCTGCTTGGCACGAAGGAAGACACGTTTGCGGTCTAGATTGGTGGCGTCAATGGTCTGTGCAGAGTTGAGTATAGCAGGGATCTGGCCGCCCATAAGCGTATCCGTAAGCTCCTTTCGGAAATCATTGGCGAGGTCACTTGAAGCAGAATCTTGAATGCTCAGGGGTGCACTACAGGAAATGACCACAGTTTTTCGGCTGTCGTTGGCAATTGGAGGACATTGTTCTTTAGGGGTTGCGAGATGACGTCTTTGTCCATTGTTTGGAATGTTGTGCGCCAACGAAAGCTCTTCCTCCTTTTCCTCTTCACTTGGAGCATAGTCGCTGTCACTGACATCGGGCTGACGAATTTGACGATGACCCAACTGCGCGTTGAGAAGCTCCCGGCGCTGCGAGATGACTTGAGCGATGGCTGACCGCAACGCATCCGAAGTTTGGAAACGTGGTTGGTCTGGGGCAATTTTAGCAGGTTGAACTGGCAGCTCTGAGGCTTCTGTGGTGCTTTGGGGTGTAGAAGATATTTGCACCATGCGTGGAGGTACAGTAGACACTTGCACTGCGGTTGGAGACGTAGAAGCCTGTTCGGTGCCTTGAGAAGCACCCGTGCTTTGTGCCACCGCTTTGTGGGCTTGCGGTGGCTCAGAAAGTGAAGTGCTTACGGTTGGCACAGGCTGTAGGAGAGGAGCAGGTGCTTGTTCGCTCGCTGGAGATTTTTCATTTTGTGTTGACACATTCGCGCTTACCGATTGCTGGACCGGGGCTTCTTCAGAAGCTATAGTTGTACTTGCAGGCTCAGCAGATTTCAAGGCTGTTTTGGACTTTTTCCCTCTATCCGGAGACTTCTTAGCAAGGTGCGGTGTGTTCGTATGGCTCTCCGTTGGAGGGGTTTGCGGTTTATCCGATCCCGACCTACTCATTGTTCGTGGAGGAGTTTGGTTCCCCTCAGCTCCACTAGTCTTCCCAGTAGATGCTTCGACGCGTCGCAACTTCCTCTCCAGCAACGACACCAATCGCTTTCGAACCCCAACAGCACCTATTTTCTGCAAGCACAGAAGCTCGTCTTTTTCCTCTTCATCAGACACGAGATCAATCACTTCACGCATGGGCGCGACTCTCTTCGCATGCTCGCTTTCCTCAGCTGCTTTCTTTTGTCCATGCTGATGCGTGTACTTTGCCGACACCGCTCGCTTCTTCCCAGCCTTCGGCGGGATTAGCTGCGCCGGAGTAGCCACACTGCCAGTTTCTCCTTTCTGCACATTCATAGCCGCCGCTCTCTTTATTCTGAAGCCCTCACCGTTACCCGCGCTAGTGTCCTCGCCTTTCTCGCCGTTATTCTTGCTCACCGTTTTATCTTGCTTGGACTCATGCTCCAGCAGTGGATCAGCACTGTCCTGGGTCTTGGATATTGTGCTTTTTCTCGGGTGACCTGACTTGGCATCGCTTTCCCCGTTGTTGCGTGGGTGTCGCCACCCGCACGCCGTTTCTCAAGCCCTCTTCGTTGCCGTGGTGCATTGCAGACCTTCCTCTCCTTGTAGCTCTGATGCTTGGGTCATGCAGCATCTGCAGCCTCACAAAATGCGGGCACATGGAGTTGAGCTTGTCTTCGATCGTTTTCAAACCGGCCACTTGGTTCGTCTTGGTGAGTGTGAACTCTGGCTTGGAAGCTATTTTCGCTGTCGTTTTGAACTCCATCAGGTAGTGCTGCAACATTTTCTTAGCGAATTTGCCGTCCCAATGAGATTGAGGCGACGCGCAGTTGACCGACGCGGACAACTCGTTCAACGCATTGGTCTCGATCAGTTCAGCTTTGTCCAGATCGGCTGCACCCAGATTCGAGTAGGGACCCGACGGAGCGGAGAGCGCAGTCGCCCGAAAGAAGTTGTCGTCCTGCTCCAGCCACGCCACGGTGGCATCACGTTGCGACTCGGACGTCGTTGGATGTTGTTGCCTCATCATGCAGTGCCCGGCTCTTGTTTTTGTTAATAGGACGTACAGGTCGGGTGCAGTAGTGATGCTACTGTGAACATTCAGACGGGCACAGCATCCCGTGCTAAACGGATGCAAGAGCTTTGAAGGTTGTTGCGCGGTGTCATGTTTGGTCATGAAGTTGAACGATACGTGGTAGATAGCCTAGAGCAGTTTCAATCGCTCGGTGATATCGGCGATGCTGGCGCCAGCAGAAATCATAGGCTGGATGATGTCAGCCCGGATGCGCATTCTCCTGAGCTCCAGTTCCTGTTCAGCGAGGACTTCGCGCGTCTTCATCTCGCGGTGTAGCAGCTCCAATTCACGCTGTTGGAGTTCTTTCTCCCGGTACCACTGGAGCTGTTCGAAGGCGAGCTGCTTCGCGGTGAGGAACACGCGCTTCCGCTTCAAATTCGACTTGCTGAGGTTGGTGTGAGACCAGTCGATCAGAGGCGGAAGGAGACCTTCAGGAGGACCTGGTTCGTACCGACGGCTGTGTGGATCATAGGAAGGCTTCGATCTACGCTTGCCATTGCTGGATGCACTTGGTTTCGGATCCACAGAAGGAAGATCGATGTCGCTCAGTCCATAATCGCTGTCACTGAGACTGCGTTGGCGCTGGAGGCTGATCGAGTCTTGAGATTTCGGATCATTCCTGCGCGAATCCAGTAATTGCTGCCGCTGCGAAACAACCTCAGCAATTGCCGAGCGAAGGATTCCGGAACGGTACTTTGGGTCGGTTTGCGACTCGGAACCTGCTTCGAAGTCGTACTGCGCACCATGGCAGCATTCTTCGCTTTGTGTCGAGGTGTCGAACGCGGCGTCTTGCTTTTAGGCTGCGCAGGTTGCGAAACAGATCGCCGCCTGTTGCCTGAAGATGTCTTCAGGCTACCAGTTCTCAGACTTGGAGCATCCTCATCGTTTCTCGGCGAATCTCGAGCTGCATCGGATCCGGCTTGAGTGGTTTGAGTGGGTGACACGACCACCTCCACTTGCTCCGGTTTATCTGAAGTTGCGTTCTTGTGAGCAGACTTCATCACATTCCCCGTTGCTCGTTTCTTAGCTCTGGTAGATCTGCGTCCAACCGGCAGCTCCTCGTCCACTTCTTCCACGTCCGACGCCAGCCCACTAAAGCCTTGGGTCGTCTTGTCCGTGGGCGTCTCTTCCACCGTCTTCTCCTCTCCACCCTCCGCTCCCTTCATCGCGTCCCTGTCACTGTTCTCACACGAATTGCTAAAGTCACTCTCTGACACCACGTCATCGTCTCCGTCAGGGCAAAAACGAGCTTCACGTACGTTGGTTGAGCGTTGCTCGGACGGTTCTCCTGCTCCTCGCTCCTTTCGGTCGCAACCCCCGGTCCTTGCGCTTGTACATCGTCTGGAGCCTCGAGAAGTGGCGACATCTGCGCTGCTTCTCGCCCAATGACACGTCGGCGCTGGCTGTGCAGCGGAAGTTCAGCAGGTAGTGCTTGAGCATCTGCTTGGCGTGTCTGGCGTCCCAATTGGCGTGAGGCAGCGCGTGGTTCACGAAGTTGGCGAGCTCCTGATCCTCGCGCGTGGACGGGGAGAACGGAGCTGCCGCCGTGACGCGCGAGAAGTTTTCGCCCTGTTCGAGCCACGACACGATGACGTCTCGCACCTCCATGCTTTGTGTTAAGCTTACTAGAAGTATCCAATTGAAGTTGAAGCGACGCGATGGACGAGGTGCTGCTGGCGGTCGAGAGCTCGGACCCCGTGGTGGCGAGGCTGGTGGCGTTCTTGGCTGAAGGTTTGATTGGGATGGAAGGTGGAAGGTGTGGAGACTGAGAGATTGTTGCTATGCAGAGGAAGTGGAGAGCAAGTTGTCGGCGTTTGTGACGAGGTGGGAGATGCTACTGGAATGGAGATCGTAGTGACGAATTACACAGCGAATTGTTCTGTTCGCAGACACGCGGCTACTTGTTGTGGCGTGGCAGCGGATGAGGAACATGGCCACCAAGTGCACGAGCTCTTTCGAGTGCGTTGTAGATGGCTTGGTGGTTGGTTGATTGTTGATTGTCGTTGGTGTTGTAGAGTTACGAAGAAGTGTTTGAAGACGTCATTGCGACCTTCCTCCGCCAAGAACAGGTGAGTCTGAAGCAGGACCTGTCTATCGTCAACTACGCGTTCACAAGTGGTTGTTGTCGACAGCTTTCACCGGATGAGTTTTTGCGCACTGTCGAGTGTTGCAACGCAGTCCCAAGCATGAGGATGCAACGGGAAACCTGCAATTGCTCTTGTCCGCGCTGGATTTCGAGGCCTTCTGCGAGCTCATGACGCAGGAGGCGATCCAAACTCAGGTCGCGCTCAAAGCTGCCGAAGACATGGGACTTTGAACATGCCGTGCAAATACAAAGTGGTGCTTGATATTATACCCAATTAGTTCCAGCCTCATGCTTCCTGTCAGCACGGTGGCAAGCAAAGCTACAAACATGTACATACATCACTCAGGTGTCGTCCATCTGAGGGGCGGGGAGCTTACTATGCATAAGATACACACGCGCTCAGCCCGCCACTTGCGTTGACGCTATTTCCAATGATAACGTTCGCTCTAGAAGCCGTCCATGTCCGCGAGTTCGCGCTCAAGAATTTCCTTGTCGCTGTTCATGGTCAGCTCGTCTAGCTCGATGTCGTCCACATTCATGTCGGACGGGCGGATCTTAGGGCTGCCGTGAGTCAAACTGTGCTTACGCATCTGGTGCAGCGCCGGCAACAGGTCCGAACACTTCCGCGTGATACGCTTTCTGGGCTCCGCTTCATCAGTGCTGCTAAATGCTGACGCGCGAGTCTCGTCCATCCATGGGTGAGTCAGAATGCCTGTAGCAGTGAGACGCTTCGTACGATCCACTGTCAGCAGTTCTGACACCAAGTCCTTGGCTTCATCGGACACCTCGTCCCAGTACGGCGCTTCAAACTCGTACTCGGCCTTCACCACCTTGCCCAGCACTGTCGCGTGGTTTGCACCTGGGAAGGGTGGGTACCCACACAGCAGGATGAACAAAATCACGCCGAGACTCCAGCAGTCCACCTCAGCTCCGTACGGCTCGCCCTGTACCACTTCAGGAGCCACGTAGCCCGGGGTACCACACGCAGTGCCGCGACGCGACCCGTTCATGGGTCTAGCGAAGCCAAAGTCAGCGATCATCACCTCGGCACCAGGTGCTGAGGTTTTCAGCAGAATGTTCTCGGGCTTCAGGTCGCGGTGAACAATACCGCGCGAGTGGAGGTAGTCGATGGCGCCCGCAAGCTTCCGCATGAGCACGCGGGCATCTTCCTCCGTATAGCTTTTGCGCTTCACGAGATCGTCGAACAGCTCGCCTCCTGTACACAGCGGTGTCACGATGTAGTAGTATCTGTTCTCCTCAAAGTAGTCCAGCAGAGGCACGATGTTCGGGTGGTTGAGACTCGACATGACCTCCACCTCCTGCTTGAGCGAGTGCACATCCTGAGGACCCAGGCCCGCCTTGGCAATACACTTTACTGCAACTTGTTTCCGCGTCTCGCGGTGAGTTGCAATGTGCACCACCGAGAAGGCGCCTGACCCGAGCTTCCGTCCAAGCTTGTAAAACCTGTGGAATGACGCGAGGTCCACGTTGTTCAGCGAGCGGTTGCTGCCACTCGACTCGATACTTCCAGCTGAGTTCTGACGCATAACGTACGTCGTGGGGCTCGCAGGGTCGGCGCCTGGCTGGTGGGTTCCTGTCCCGACGACACGGTCTGCAGAGCCTTCATGATATTAGCATATGCCGTCTTCACGTGGGTCGTCCAGATAGTCTCCGTCTGCTCCAGCTTCACCTCTCCCGCCGTCGCAATGAGCTTCTTGATGTAGCCGCTGTTCGCGCCGTCCTGCACTTCCCTAGAATCTGGTCTAGGATGTAGATCATCTCGTCTTCCTTCTTACAGTCGTACATGTCCCGGATCAAGTTGGCGAGCACCGGGAAGTCCTGCTCCACTGTCCGTCCAGCCTGCGAGGCCGGCGACAAGGCAGCAGGTCCGCTGACCGTCGAGCCGCACTCCCCACCAGACCCAGCGATCTGGTGGACGCCGTGCCCACGACTTTCTGTCCGTAGCGGTAGTTGCTGTACTCGTTGTTCACAATATAGTGAAGAATACCGCGACCCAGCTTGGCCGGACTCTCTCCTTCGATCCAGCGTTGCAACGCGCGGATCCACCGCTGGCGCTCCGCCTCCTTGCTGGCCTGCAGGTAGTACAACACGACGGGTCCGTCCTCCATGCGTCTCGCGTCCAAGTTGCTCTCTTTGCGGTGCTGGAAGCAGTTGCCGCCCGTGCTGCTGAACGTGATGGCGCTCCGGGACGTCACATCGCCGCCTCCGCTTCCGCGCAGCCCCAAGCGACGCGAGCGTTTGCGTGCCACGAGCACGAAGCAGAAGGGGTGGTGCTTGAAGGCGTCCGTGGACTCCACGCGGATGGCGTCGGCTCTGTTGAGCTCCATCTTCAGCAGCTTCTTCTCCAGCTGCGCCAGGTCCTTCTGCTGCTGCTGGCGACCGGCCGCGTACGGGTTCTTCCTGTACACTTGGAGCGCGCTACGGGACAGCACCAGGTGCCTCGGCAGCCACGTCTTAAAGAACTGGCCACGCTTGTTCAACGCGCCGCTGAGAATGACCTCATGGCCGCCGCCAGTGGCGCCTGCAGTCACGCCGCCCGTGCTGCTGAGTGCTGTGCGCACGCTTTCGATGGTACCCAAGTGCTGGTACACGGGAGCAGGTGGCGCGGAAACCGGCGCGGGATGACGTCGACGACGCGCCTCGGGACTGCACAGACGGTCGGAGGAGCCGCCCACGAGCTGCTTGCGGCGAAGACTCGACTGGCGGTCGGTGGCGGGCACGGAGGCGCGCGTCTGCTGCAGCAGTAGAGCCGTGGAGGGCGCCCCGGAGTCGTGCGTCTTCATGGCGTTTTCTCTACTGGAATATGGAAATGGCGGTTGACAGCAAAGAGGACATGGTTTGTTGGGGGTCTGTTTATATATAATATATGGTTAATGTGATATCTGTGAGTGATGATATTGTGGTGGGAAATCGGTTTTGTATTGTACGTTGTTTGGTTAGTGGAAGTGTTGTAATAGCTGATGGTCGGTATTAGACTTGGCAAATGGAGGCGAAGTCGCGACGGAAAAGTCCATAGAAAGATTACGATGTCGTGAAAAGCTGGGTTTTAGCCTGCGATCTGGCATAGTTGGAAGTCTATTTTGGGCGAATCGGGTGAGGCAAAAATTCAACGACGCAAGGGGATTGGCTGAATGAGTTATGAAACCTACGCTGATTCATGCGGTGTAGGGTCCGCCCCAATAGTCAGGAACTGATACGACCGTCAGACGGCGCGGCTACTGAACAGTTTGGCGCGCGAATGAGGCCGTCGTCGACCGACCAAGGCACTTCATCGTCGGACAGAACGGCCACAGACAACCACGCACGATCTGGATAGGGCGGCGCAGAGCTTGGCGCAAGTAGAGCTGGCCTTTGTCTCCTGCGTTGGGGCTTTCGCAGTCTGCGATGGCAGAAAGCATTTTCGCAGCAAACGGAGCTTTTTCCGATCTTCAACTGGCAGTCCGCGGCCCTATGTTCCCGTGTGACTGATTCCGGTCACATGTCTGCAGCTTTGCCTTCGCTTCCTTCCGATGAAGTTCTCCATGGTGGCTGCTTGGTGTTTGTCTGTTGTCTGTCGGCGTCCTCAAGTTAAAGTCAACTTCAACCATCACGAACGGCGGGTTCCTGGTCTCGATTTCCACTATTGATTGCAGCAACTTACTATCTCGCTACTGTATGCTGTTCAGCCTAGGACAAAAGCTCCGAAGTCTATCTTCGCCGAGGGTCTCGGCTCACTTTCTTCAGGTCGGGTTGGCCGGGAGCGTTCAGCATTCCAGGAGGACCCGGTGGTGGACCTGCACGACCTCCTGCCATGGGCGGCCACCCGTTCATAGGCGGTGGAGGCATTCCGACGCCATTTCCAGGCTCGTCTTCGCGAGCACGCTTCATGCCGGCAAGAATGTGCGGCGGCGGCGGTGGAGGCACCAACAGTCCGGCTGCTGGGGGAGGAGGAGGCATCATGCCACGCGGAGGAAATCCTCGAGCGCTCAGCGGTGGAGGCGGGATGGCGCCACCTCCACCGGTGCTTATCGGAGCCATCGGAGCCCCAGGAGGACGAATTTGGCTGAGCAGCGCACTGATGGCACCGTTCCCGTCCATGGGGCAGTCCTGCTTCCAGTGACCCTTTTGACGACACTTGTGGCACGTGTACGACGGAGGTGGCACCTTGGGCTCTGTGCAGTCCGAAATGTAGTGGCCTGGCACGTTGCAACGCTTGCACAGGTAGCCTTCAGGAGGAACCTTACGCTGCATCTGGCCGCTGGGGCCTTGCTGGTCCTTCGTGGGGCAGTCCTCGATCCAGTGGCCCTTGGTTCCGCAGCGGTTGCACGTGTACGACTCGGGCGGCGGGCGGCGACCACTATTTCCACGGTTGTCTGCGCCGGAGCTGTTGAATGTCTGGAAGTTGGCAGCGTTGATGGCACTGGAGCGGAGGCTGCTCGCGCCGTCCGCCATACCCGGCAGCACTTCTGCGCCGTCTGCGCCTTGACGCATATGCATCATACCATCACCAACATCATGCTCGTTCAGCACAGTCTGGCCGCCGTTATACTTGTCGTCCATCGGATCTCCCGGTCGATTGCGACACCAGAACTTCGTGCTGTGATCGTTGCTGTAGTTGATAGCAGCATTGAACAATAAACGAGTCAACAAGCTGCCTTCCAAGAGCGAGGTTGGAGATTTAGTGTACCGGTAAGCACATACCTTCCAGTCGCGACAACATGGCCAACAGGATGCCACTGTATATCCCAGACAGCTGTGTCGTGCGCCTGGGGAATGGAGGCCAGCGCGTTCTCCTTGCTGTATAGCGCAAAAAAATAACATGAGCATGAATATTGCAGCGCCACTCCTTCGAGCACACATAACGTACCCGACTTCCCAGTACATGAGCGATCCGTCGTACGAGCCACTGACAAAGAGACGCTCATACCACGGGTGCCATGCGATGGAGGTGACCTCGCGGGCATGGCCCTTAAGCGTGGCAAACTCCTTGAGCATCCGGATGTCGTAGATCTTGATGAGCTGGTCCCGACTGGCCGTGAGCAGCCAGTTGCCGTTCGAGTTCCAGGCCACTTTGAACACCGTGTTCTTGTGTCCGTGCAGCGTGTTGAGACTGTTGCCCGACTTGGGGTCCCAGATCTTCACCAGGTTATCCTTACTGCCACTAGCCAGCAGACTCTTCTGCGGGTGGTAGGCCACACACTTGACGTCCCAGCCGTGGCCAGTGAGCACGCGCTCTTCGCGGCCGCTCTCAAAGTCCCAGATCTTGACGGTGGCGTCGTCCGAGCACGACACGAACTTGAAGTCCGTGGGCGAGAAGCTCAGCGAGCGCACGGCCTCTCTGTGTCCCTGCAGCAGCTGCACGTTGGTCATGCTGGACTGCCAGTACTTGATGACGCCGCCGTGGTCGGCCGTGACGAGCCAGTTGTCGTTGTGGGACCACACCATGGCGCGCACGGCATCGTCGTGGGCCTGCAGGATGGTCTCGAAGTTGAAGGCCAGGCCGTTCCAGAGCGTGAACTCGCCCACCGAGTTGCCCGTGATGAGGCGGCGGCCCTCGGGCGTCCACGTGAGGCAGTTGACGGGGCAGCGCTGCTTGTTCGTGGAGCAGCGGCAGAACTTGGTGCACACGCAGGACGTCAGGTCGTCGTCCCCGGGTAGGACAGGGGCGGCAGCATCTGCTTCTTGTAGAACGAGTGCGGCGGCAGCGCATGGGAGCGAACACTGCGCGCCAGTACGAAGCGTCTCTGCGTCACGTAGTTGATGAAGGTCGCGTTCGGGTCCACGCTCTTGCGCACGATGGGCTTCCGCATGCGCTTGTGAGGCGGCACCCCGCCCGCGTACTGACTCGAGCCAACGTCGTGCCCGCTCTTGAGCACCTGCGCCGGGTGCAGCTCCCCGTTCTCCTGCATGAGCTTTCGGGTTTGACGCACTGGAGCGCGTCTGATGTGGGACACACAGGTGGAGTGATTACCGGTATTTTGGACGGTATGGCGAGTCTTGTTGTTGAAGATGCGGGACGTGTTGGCGCTCAAGAAGGTGTCGTCGGCTTTGCGGTTGTGTATACAGAGCACGCGACTCGGATTGAGCATTAAAGAGGTGGGGATTGGCGTAGTGGAGGTCGGGGTGACTGTGTGACTGAGAGTTTTGCTGCCTGCACAGCCGGAGCTGACGGACGAGACGTTCCGGAGTCTCTTGCTGGATCAACCGGATGAGGTTTTGGCGAAGTTTAAAACGCTGAAGCCTCAGGATATGTCCCAATGGAGTCATGAGCAACTTTGTTTTTTGATGGACGACGCGGGGTATGATCCGGCGGTGGCGGCACGCGAAAGCGAGTCCGGACTGTTCTTGGATCTGCACGCGACGCTGAGAGACCTGCGCAACAAGATGGAGGAAGGTACGTTTGCAATGCAAGGACGTGGTAAAGGGAAGCTTGTAAATGTAAACACCTGTATTGTGTATTGGCAGAACATCAAGAGAACAAGTGTCTCTCTCCGACTGCTAGCTATATGATAGCAGTGGACGGCAGCCGTACGTACGTCCTGGGGGTTATGATGCCGATCTGACTTTGTTGACTCACGTTTCGTAATTGTAGGTCAGTCGTATCTTGCATTCGAGTTGGCGGCGCGTCTGCGACGGCAAGGTCGGATTTCTATCGTCAACATTGACGAGGAGTTCGCTGAAAGTCGCCAGCTCCCGCAGATTTCCAGCGAGTTCATCACTGAAGGTGTGTATCCAGCACGGGAACTCGTGGATTGTAGAATCTAACTCGGATATGCGCAGAGTACAAGGCGCATTGTACCCGACTGCAATTGCCGACGAATCGGGTCACCATTAGCTACGAGAAGAACGATTCAGCCTCCAAGACTTCCGTTGCGCAGCAGCTTCTACGCATCGCTGAGCGAGAACGAATCGACTTCCTCGTTGTAGGATCCCATGGCAAAGGAGGACCATTGATCGATCAAGTACGACACGTCCCTTGGGAGGTGTTGCGCAGCACCTCGTCAATCCCAACGCTGGTCGTGCCACCTGCGCCGGTGAACTCTGTGATCAGCAAACAGTACGTGTTCGTGATTGCTGTGGACAAGTCGGTGATTGCAGCGCGCTGCCTCAACGCGACTCTCAAGCTGATGCGACCAGTGGATAGTTTACGCGTCGTTCACTTCTACGAAAAGCCGGTCGTCGGCGAATACGACGCACAGCCGTTCGAATGGTACCGAGACATCATCGAAGGTGTTCAGGTAAGCGAGTCTTCTCCAAGTCATCTCAACCTTCACATCACGTCCGTATATTCAATTTCCATAGATCAATGGAGAAGTGGACGTCCTGCCGGTGGAGAGCACGAACACGATAGCAGAGAGTCTGCAAACCTACGTATCTGTCCACGCTGCAGCCTACCTCATATTGGGTTTGAACGGCCAAGGCGCAGAAACAAAATTCCACGCCGACAACGACCAAGACCCAATACAAGACCATTACACGGAGCATGGCAATCCCATTGGCCACCTCGCCTCCGCCATGCTCTTCTCGCCACGATGCACGTTATGCCTCTGCCCATAATAGTTGCTTTCAACATGGTGTACCGGAATCTCGGTACATGCTCCAAATACAAGCCTCCAATTCCGATGGTCTCGCCAGCAGGAACCTCTGACACTTTATCCTCATCCCTCTCTTGTAACATCTCCAAATCCACCTGTAGCCTCAAATATCCCTTGCACACTCGTTCATCATCTTCGGGAGGATTTTGGTGGTGGCTCCTTGAGCGGGCGGTCTACAATCGCTCGCCGCTCACCGTACACCCCTCGAACATGTTGTCCCTCGTCCGCCGCTCCGGAGCTTTGGCGCGGCCCTCGGTCGTCCGCTGCGCCTCGTCGGCCGTCCCCGCCACGTCGTCGTCGTCACCTGTTGCGGCTGAGCGCGGCAACATCCAGGACCTGATGGCGGGCAACGCCACGGCCCGCAACGGCGTCGGTAGGAATTGGAGTCCCTCGTTTAAGGCTCCATCGGTCCCTCACCTTGTGCCTTTCGTAATCAGAATACGTCGTATCCCGTGTGGACGACCTCGTGAATTGGGGACGCAAGAGCTCGCTGTGGCCCATCACCTTCGGTCTGGCGTGCTGCGCCGTGGAGATGATGCACTCCGGTACGTCCATATCAGATGTCCCTAATAATTGCACTTGGTCCCTCGTTTAACGTTTTAGTCCCTTGTTTGATGCAGCTGGTTCCCGGTATGACTTCGAGCGTATGGGAATGGTGTTCCGTGCCTCCCCTCGCCAGACAGACGTCATGATCGTGGCTGGAACGCTCACCAACAAGATGGCGCCAGCTCTGCGCCGCGTGTACGACCAGATGCCCGAGCCGCGCTACGTGGTTTCCATGGGCAGCTGTGCCAATGGCGGAGGCTACTACCACTACTCGTACGCTGTGGTGCGAGGCGTGGATCGCATCCTGCCCGTGGACATTTACGTGCCTGGATGTCCTCCCACGGCTGAGGCGCTGCTGTTCGGTCTCATGCAACTGCAGAAGAAGGTCAAGGGCAACAAGTCCCTGCTGCTGAAGCTGAGGAAGTAGGCGGGTGCTTGGCTCACTGGCGGATGGAAGCGCTGGGATGGAAGTCTGTACCTGGAGCATCTGTATTAAGGTTGGGAGAAGACACAAAAAGAAAATAAATTTGGATGAAGAACAAGCTGGAGAGAGACCAGAGTCGTACGTACCTCGAGTGCTTGGACTGGTTGCGATGATGACTACATGTACACGTACTGCATCTGTCGAATAATTGGCCTTCCCGACAATTGTCTTGATGTGTTGTCCGGCCTCATACAGGTACAGAAGATCAAAGACAACAAGTCGCTATTGCTCAAATTGCATCAGGTTGGCTTGACTTGCCGGTCAAAACTCAAAGTGAAGTCCAAGACCGCACTGGAAGCTGATACATTTACAGACAACAGAAAAATGAATTTGGATGAACAAAACACTGGAGAGCTGAAGTGTACGTACCGGTACCCTTGGACGCTTGGATTGGCTGTAGGATTTCATCGTGACGCAATCTTTAGTCCGAGCAATCGAGTTGGGATTTCATTGGGCTGCAACAGGTAAATTGGCATCATCTTCGTCGCGAGTAAACCGAGGTAATTCAACCTGCAATGCTGGACCACTGCGATGTTCAATGCTCACTTCGACCTGGTATCAGGTGACGCCAACTCAATTCTGCTTTTGCTTGCTCGAGCGACTTTGGTGAAGTTTAGTTGACGCTGCTTCAATCTGAACGATGTGGCGAATTGGCTCTGGGCTCCTTCGGCGTGGCTCGTTGGCCCCAGCGAAATTTGGTCGACCAGATATCTGCAACCGAGCCTTCCACGCTACAACTTCCACAGGCGAAGCAGAGGTTCAGCAGCGTGGCACCTTCGGAGATCTCATCGGTGGAAATGCTGTAGCTCGCGATGGTGCAGGTACGTGAGGCTGGATACAGTGCACATTCGTCGAATTCCTCACACTGATGTTGTTGTCTGCAGAGTATGCTGTGTCGCGGCTCGACGATCTCATCGACTGGAGCCGAAAAACTCTCTATGGCCGTTGAGCTTCGGACTCGCGTGCTGTGCTGTTGAAATGATGCACTCTGGTGGGTAAATCGATCGTTCCGCTCGTGTTTTATCTGCTAACCGGAATCTGCTTCGTCATCCAGCCGGCTCACGTTACGACTTCGAGCGCATGGGTCTGCTCTTCCGCGCCTCCCCGCGCTGCACCGACGTCATGATCGTGGCCGGCACGGTCACCAACAAGATGGCACCCGCTCTCCGTCGTATCTACGACCAGATGCCGGAGCCGCGCTACGTGATCTCCATGGGGAGCTGCGCCAATGGCGGTGGCTACTACCACTACTCGTACGCTGTGGTGCGAGGCGTGGATCGCATCCTGCCCGTGGACATTTACGTCCCGGGGTGTCCTCCAACCGCTGAGGCTCTGCTGTTTGGCATCATGCAGCTACAGAAGAAAATCAAGGGCAACAAGTCACTGCTGCTCAAGGTCCGCAAGTGAAGATCGTGCTGGGTATGTTGCTGCGACGCAAAGAGAAGCAGCAGGTCCAGGTGCTCATGGATGGGCCATCAGGTGGGCCGCAATCGACGCAGCGTAATCATCAAGATGATGGCAGGTTTGAAATATCTTGGGTTCACTATGCCTGACAATTTCGACATGTACTGTACTCAGATTGTCAAGCGAGACTTGTCAAGACGAGGTAGTTTTCGCGAGTGCACCCGAAAACGAGTGCACCGCCTTTGCAACCGCATCGAGGTGGCCATAAGCGGCGGCACAGGTACCAGCGCAATCTGTTGATGGCCATTGCAGCTCGAACCTGGACCTCTCCCCGCTTCGCGTTCCTGACCTCAAGTTCCTCTGGTGCGGCCTCAGTCTGATCTTTTGCCCGATTGCAGTCTAGTCTAGCGCCCTCCACAATGTTCCGCCTCGGTTCCCAGCTCTTGCATCGCCCTGTGGGGATCGCCACCTCCTCGAGGGCGATTCAAACCACGTCCAAGGTGATGGGAGCGGTGGCCCAGCCCCAGGAGGAGCTGCAGGTCTCGCAGCGTGGCAACGTCGCGGATCTGCTCAACGGCAGTGCCACAGCCCGAGACAGTGCTGGTAGGTGACCCCATGTGCATCCTAAAACTTCAGTTTTGTAACTCTCTAGCCCCTACTACTTGACAACTGCAGAATATGTGGTCTCTCGTCTTGACGACCTCGTGAATTGGGGTCGCAAGAGCTCATTATGGCCCATTTCCTTCGGTCTCGCCTGCTGTGCCGTCGAAATGATGCACGCCGGTATGTTGAATAAACCTACGTTCGTGTGATAATATGCTAACATTAATCCCCGTTTGCGTTTATGTAGCCGGCTCGCGCTACGACTTCGAGCGTATGGGAATGGTGTTTCGAGCCTCTCCGCGTCAGACCGACGTCATGATTGTCGCCGGCACGCTGACGAACAAAATGGCACCCGCGCTTCGCCGCATCTTCGACCAGATGCCTGAACCTCGCTACGTGGTGTCTCTCGGTAGTTGCGCTAATGGAGGAGGCTACTACCATTACTCGTACGCCGTGGTGCGTGGAGTCGACCGCATTGTGCCCGTTGATATCTACGTGCCGGGGTGTCCACCGACGGCTGAGGCTCTGGTCTTCGGACTTATGCAGCTGCAGAAGAAGGTCAAGGGGAACAAGTCCCTGTTGCTGAAGTTGAGAAAGTAGCCGAACACCTTCGTGGCTGACGAACGGGAACTCCATCCATGCGAAGTAACAACCATGTTGCGGAGCCTATTGTTTCAGAGAACACGACAGAAAGTGAATAAGCTGATCAGTAGAAATGGTTGCCAACACCGACATACGTTGACGTCATGCTTGTGTTTCAACCAACTCGTGGTTCGTTTGAAAGTTCCTCCATCTGTAGATCTCGATCTCGAATGAAAGCTATTAATACAAACAGCGTCCTCGAAAACGTTTGCAGTGCCGGCCATCAACACATTAGCACAAGCAAGAATAAGCAAGATCATCTTGCGCTGAATCAAATCCATTTTTGCACGGCCATCAGCAAGAACATAGCTGCAAGTGTAATCCTGCCACAACTCACTTGCAATGGGGACGGAGTGGCCATCGACACTACTGCACAATCACTTGCGGCCTGGCTTCTGGATGAAAGTCTGGGTTTTGCCGTGCAAAGGCAATTGGTCGCTGCCATGTTTCGCACTGGTTCGCGCTTCCTGGTTCGAGATTCGACTTGGGTGCTCAGATCACTTAAGTCTTCACGAGCGTGTTACACGACTTCCGCTCTAGCGAAAGGAGATGCCGTGCAAAGTGACTCGCAGGCCAAGCAACGGGGCAACATTGCCGACCTTCTAGCTGGAAATACAACCGCTAGGAACAGCGTTGGTAGGTCTTTTGATATTCACAACATCCCATTGAAAACTAACAACTTCGCTCGCATGTCGTGTTTCCAATGCAGAGTATGCCGTGTCCCGCCTCGACGACCTAGTCAATTGGGGACGCAAAAGCTCTCTGTGGCCTGTTTCCTTCGGGTTGGCATGCTGTGCTGTCGAAATGATGTTCACTGGTACGTTTATCACAGCCATCTAAGATGTGTCTTGCACAGCCATGATAACAAACCAGTTCGCATTTGCAGCCGGTTCGCGGTACGATATGGAGCGCTTCGGAATGGTTTTTCGAGCCTCGCCCCGTCAAACAGACGTCATGGTTGTGGCCGGAACTCTGACTAACAAAATGGCGCCGGCGTTGCGCCGCGTGTACGACCAAATGCCCGAGCCACGCTATGTCATTTCCATGGGCAGTTGTGCGAATGGCGGTGGTTACTACCACTACTCGTACTCGGTGGTGCGTGGTGTAGACCGAATCGTACCGGTCGACATTTACGTCCCGGGATGCCCTCCAACAGCGGAGGCACTGCTGTTTGGCCTCCTTCAGCTGCAGAAAAATTAAAGGCAACAAGTCGTTGTTGCTGAAGCTGAAAAGTAGTGGAACTTGAGTTCGGACTTTATCGTGATAATGAAAGAAACCCTGCTACTGTGTAGCTGAATCCAAGCTCAGAAGCGGCTGCAAACGCCCATTTAACTTGTTCTTCTTTCGTTGCATCAATGATTTTGTTGTAGGTGTCTTGTCTATTGTAAGAAGCGGTTCTCCTTTGCGAAAAAGCCGCGATTGCTGCTTTGGGATAACTATCACTACGGCTTGAGCTTCATAAGCAAGCCGAGCGTCCAGTTGAACCCATTCACTCTTCAAACACGTGATGAATAAGTCAAGCTGGGCATCCACACCCTGTGGGCAGTATACTTTCGCCCAAGTCAGTAGTTCCTCGCGAGAAGCGTTCAGGAGGTCATTCAGCGAGCCTGTTGGCAATCGATCATATAATTCTGTCATCGGTTCATACGCACTGCTCATTGCAAGTCTCCATAGATCATGTAGAGATTGGGTTCTACGATTTTCGTGATTCACAGGGGTGAAAACATGTAGGAACGCGTTGAGAATCATAAAATCACATCGCTCTGTTGTCGAAACCCACATCTTTCGCACTGGAATACTCGTTTGGTCGGCTACGAGAGTATGTCCCTTTTCAAATGAGGCTCCACGCGATTCAAGTCGTAAGTCTCTGGCCAAGGTATTATCTTCATACTGATGACGGCCACAGCGCTTGCACCGTCGGGAAATTTCGAGCTCGCCGAGCTTCATAGCCAAACAACGTTCGCACAGGTGATCGTTCCAAAGGCAATGAAATGAAGTAAATGCATCCCGGTGTACCAATTCAGCAAGGTGATTGACGACTTGCGCTCTAGAATTGAGCTCACTGTCTGTTGCAATGGGCAAATACTGACTCGATCTTTTCTCGTAAAATTTGCACTGCCCGTTGTCGTTGTTGGGACGAAAACGTCGTCGATGGCGAAAGCCTCACAACGTTAGCAGTATACAGCAGTGCAAGATACTCGCGCATGAGCATGTGGCCTTCATACAGCTCGCGTACTCGTTGTATCTGCATCAGTATACGGGAGTGAAGCGTAAAGTACTGCGACAATATCTCGAGGACGAGTAACGTCTGCGTTGGAAGTGGTGCATACAAATCCACAAAATTCGGAGCTTCTTCATTAAGCCACTGGTGAATTTGCTTTACAGGAAGCGGATCCAGTGGAAGGACGTATCGCCGAGCAAGAAAGTAGAGCTGTTTGTTGGGTACTTGCCACGCCCAAACATCATTTCGGATCAGCAGTAAAAATATTGCAGAAATCTCTTGTGCTGATTGAGCTGAGAAGTCCGTATCGCTTGTCTGAACAGCAGTACGGATGTGGTTGAGAACGCGAATATCAAGCTCGTGCATGATCTCGCGCTCGAGATATTGGCGCTTAGCGACTCGTTTTCGATACGTTGACAGAAACCACTTCGCTTTTGCATCACGCCACCTCGCTGTGCCAGCCATTTCACGCTCTGCGATAAATTTTCGCCTCTGGGATTCTTTTCGTGCGAAATGGAACCATGCTGACCAAGTGAGCTGCATCAGAGCATGGAGTTTCCTAGTTGCAATTTCTCTTGCCCGGTGCTTCACCTGCCTCCACTGCAGACTTTGCTTCGCGTCAGTTCGAGCCTGAACATCTCGATACAAGCAAGATATTCGTCTAGCTGCGCCGTCTCTCTGGATACTGAGCTGCTCACTCTTAGCATGCTGAACGTGGTACAAACGGGCAATCGTTCTTGCACTTGCGTCCCACAACTTTTGGTTGCGAATTATCCACGCTAAGTGCATACGGTCGTAGCACAAGTCCTTTGACTGAAGCATCCTGCAGATTCAAGCAATTCATGACCAACATGAATTAGACCAACCATTAGACCATTGAAGCACTTCGAGGACTTTACCGTGTGAGCACCTGCTGTTGACGCTGACGCTCTCGTATGTGCTCCATTCGACAGCGAACGCCTCGGCAAAGCGCCTGGATGAGCGTAGCAGCGTGATGTACCACCGACTCCTGCTCACTTAATTCGTGCAGCTCCTTTTCAAGAAGGTGGGTTAATTCCTCGAGCTCCACTACTTCGCCTTTGTAATACTCAACGGACTCAATGACGTCTGCACGGGCGGCACTGTTTCCTCCAGCGACTGATTTATCCATGAAGAGTGCTGCGGCTTTTTCTTCTTGGCCCATGATTTCTCGAATGGTTTCAATATCAAAGCGAACCTGCTGGAGTTCTTGTTGAATGTGCTCGCATTTCATGTGATAGGCCTCACGCTCCCCTCGAAGCCGCTCTAACCTTGACACAAGGCCTGCGAGGTACGAGGCCATATCGACTCTGCGTGACACAATTGAAAGAAAGGAAAAGTGTTAACGTGAACCCTCAGCGATGGTATCACCCGCACTTACTTGTTCTTCCGCACAAAATGACCCCGGAAAATGCGTTGGATAAGTAAAGCGCTCTTTCGAAAGCAAGAAATACCTGTACAGAGTACACCAGTAAGTCCAATTACAGGTAACAGCGAGCCTCGTACAATGTAAAAATCAGTGCTTTGAGAGTAACCTTGTCTGCTTCGCCACTTCTGTTCCAAGCGTAACTTCGCCGCAATGCGTTTCTGCAGCATATGCCTACACAGCATCAATATGAATAACATCCTCTTCCAACACATTGCTTCCAGCGTGTGCCGACCTGCGCCATCGCTTTTGAATTGTTTTGATGCGGTCAATTTGAATATCCCTACGGTAACAGTAGCCATCAGCGTGAGAATGGGACAACGAACGCATTGGGGAACACTTAAATTACCTCAGGTAGCGCGCTCGCGGAGAAGGTATCACATCGTTAGCCCACCACTTGGTATGTTGTCTTTCTTGCCGCCTGGAGACGACAATCACGAGTTCCTTCATCACCTGCTGCTTCCGCGACGGCGCTAAGACCGTACCACGCATCACCGCAACAAGTCGCCGACATCGCAGCAGGTCTTCAGGCAAAACCATCACGCCCATTTTCCACTGACATCGTGTCGTCCTCCAGAAATACTACGACTGAAAAAGGTGATACGAGGATCAAGGGTTTGCTTACTGTTATTTCGATTCCGAAGACTCCTCACTTGCTGTCTGCATGGCTGACACATTAAACAGATACACACTCACAAGACGATGCGTTGGCCCCGTCGAGGTGTACGTACACTGGCCATCACCTTCACATGTAAAGTTCGTGTGATGAAATGGTTTCCAATTCGGAGGGGATGCTTGATCGCCTCCTCACATGCGCTCTTCCTCTTCCTTCCATTGGGATGAAGTTCGGGTTGTTCGCGTTCTCGATGGCTAGAAGGTACTCGGGTTCCAGCTCCGGCTGCGATCCGCCGAACTCCAAGTAAGACGGTAGCGATGAGCGCTCACTGTCATTATACTCAGACAGAAGTTCTGACAGAGTAGCAGAAGGCTTGCGGTGGTGACCACGGGTGTTTTGAGGTAGATCGTTTTGGGTCACCATGCTCTCAGACAGTCCGTTGTTGGCGAAGATCGCCTTGGTGAGTTCGGAGTACGACTCGGCTTCCTTCTCACGGCTGATTGAGAATGGGCGGATAAACGATGACTCCGACTCCGGCGTTCGTCGTCCTTGTTCACCTGACTCGGGATATTTGTTCGCCAATGAACTTTGCCAGTCGATTTGAGAAGAAGCGTTGGAGGACCGGTCGCTTTCGCTGTCGTCGCCTTCCACGTGTTGCACACCCTCCAAGTGCAGTGGTGACAGCAAGTCACTGATGCGGGGCTCTGACTCATACTCAATCCCTCCGTTTTCCTCGCCGGATGCCTGCGCAGTGCTTTCCTCATTCCACCGCTGTAAGTCTGCAAAGGAGCTTCGAGCACAACTGCCAATACTTTCCTTGCGCATCAAATGAGGTAGGTCGACGAAGTCCATGTCGCTAAATGTATCCGAGTCCGCCACCCCGTACATCGAATTTGGACGCGACATCATGTTGGGTAGTTCGCTGTCCGTAACACTGCTGTACGTCGGCTGAGCTGCACCGGAATGGCCTCCCGACGTGTCAGACTTAAGTTGCACCTGCGTGATGCTGGTCGACTCCAGATTGTAAGGGACGGGAGGTGTCTGCGCGCGGGCTTCACCTGTCTGGTACTCATCTTTGCTGCTGTCCGAGTCTCCCGAGCTTTCAATCACATCCACAGGCAGCTTCGGAGCGTCCCTCGGTCCGAGTGAGTTCATCTGAAAGGCCTGGAAAGCGCTGGATGTGAGGTCTGAGAGATCTTTGTACTCGTGGGCTTCCTCATTAGTGTCTCGCTTTGCATGCATACTGTGTGTGTAAGTATCCGCACGACGCGCATCTCGACTACGTTTGCTTGAACCAGGGCGTCGTTGGCGCCTGGGAGGCTCGATCAAATTGTCCTGGCGGTAGGCTTGCAAAGGTGAACCATAGAACGACGGTGGCCGATCATCACTAACTGTCCGTCGCAATGGCGGTGGAATTCCTACTTCGTGATGGAGGCGTCGAGTGTCCGAAATGGTGCCTCGGCTATAGGGTGAGTCATTGCTGTGGCTTCGTTCAATTTCGCGTGCATACACTTCCATCATCTTGGCCAAGGCGGCTTGTCTCGTTTCTTCCGCCACCTGCAGATTGGGACCATGTTCCTCATCGTATAATCGCATGGCTGACATCGCCAAACGCAAAGCTTCACCGTCCCGGTCCCCCAAGTCATCACTTCGGTTTCTCCGGCGAGTAGTGGAGGCCCCAGCAAGGTTCGAGTCACTTAGCGATGTGTAAGGGGACTCCAACTCGCTCCGCGTTAGATTGCGGCGAGCAGGAGGGTCTGAGCCAGCTCCGATACCAGACGAACGGAATCTGACCGCTACCGGACGTTCAAATGTCTGCGGACGCTCATACGAGAACAATTCCTCAACACTATCGTGCACCTCAAACTGCTCGCCATGGTCGTATTGTTGCCGAATTGACTGGGCACCACTCGTTCCTCTTCGACTTAGCTCCGTGAATCGAGCATTGCGCGCATCAAAGTATTGCTGCGTTCGCCTCCGGACTTCCAGGTCGTCTTCGACGGTTCTTTCTTCCTCGTTGGTGTTGTGCCTGTTGCGATGAGGACGCGGAATGCCGCCATTACCAAGCCGATACTCTCGCCCTGCTAATGAGGTAGATGCTGCTTCCTGAGATCCCGATCGAGATCGATTGCCACCGGACAAATCGGACCTAGTTACCCCCGTCCAGAGCCATTCGAGTGCAAGCTGGCCATCACTGCCGGTACGCTGCGGTCAATCGCACCATTACCCGCATAATAATCATCACCCCATTCCGAACTGAGCCGAAGGGAATCCCCTGACTCGTTCCGCGAAATTCCGTTCGCTCGAGGCCTCTGCTCGCCGTATTCTGCAGATGCTGGGCCCGTAGCGTACCGCTGCAGCTTTTAGCACGCTCGATCTGCTCCTGGCGCATCTGATCCTCATACTGCATTTGCAGCTGCAACTGGTCACTCTTGCTTGGTGGCAATCCTAGTTCATCGTCATCCTCCATACCGTCCTCATCGTCTCTTTGGTGCCCCTCTTCCCACGGTGGCAGCTCGTCATCAGCAGTAAGGGGTGTTTCAACAAGCAGAGTCTCACCTGATGCGCTGATACCAGTATCGCCAAGTAGAGCCACGTGCGATTGGGCAGCTTGTTCGGAGAATTTGTCACTTGAACTCTTCAGCAACTCCTCGAACTCTTTATTCATACGTTTGGCCTCCTCCATGTCGGCAATGCCGCTCTCGTCCTCGTTCTGCATGTAATATTCGTGCTCTTCAATCGAAAGCTGTCGGTTCCCAAGGAAAATCATTGACGACGACGGAGACTCGTCGTACATGGGGCGTATTTTGCTATCCTCAATCTTCTTGACGTCTGCATGCGAATCGGCAAGAATTTGACCTTCAGCGTCCATCATCGGCACACTAATGCCATACATGACGGACTCGGAGCAGTCCAAGCATATCCGCACCTTCTTGGGGCCTAATTCAGCATAATCTAGCAAATACTCGTTCCCGCAAGGTGCAAACAACCTTGCCACACTTTCGGCAGAGTCTTCTACGGTGGAAAAGCCAAAGCGCGTTTCGCAGAGTTGGCACCGTATCGCTCGTTCCTTAGCAGGCAGCTCCAAATCGCCTAACAACCTCTCCTGCGTCAACCGCTGCAGCTGGAAGTATCGGTCGATTTCCGCGATGTTTTTGATCCGGCGCTTCATGACCATAATCTTGAGCCAGTTGGGCGCGTTGCCCTTGATATCAACGTGCAGCGTGTGCACTGCATCCACGTAGCCTTTCTCCGCCGACTCTGTAAAAATGAATCCCGATCGGTACAAACTTCCACGTACAAGACCGTGACTCCTATTGAGTGGAGGACAGAACGGCAGTCGAATAGAATGAATACTCCTCACCCAACCTCGTCTCTTGGTGTTTGTGTCAATGAACTCGTCATGGCACTCAATGTAGCAAAAGTCCCGATGTCGAGCCAATTTGCTCGGAGATTCAACTGCCGTCCACTTGACTGCGACGTAGTGTTTTGGGTTGTCTGGAGTGGGCGTTGCAAGTGTCAGCAGCGTCTTCTGGTCCAGTAAATCCTTGCCAACAGTTTGAGTGAACCCCGAGAGCTTCTCGGACGTATCGAGCTTGAAAAAGTCGGAAATTTCGTCGATCGTCGCGTGGATTCTGCACGAGCCTCTCAGGTACGTGAGCGCCTTTGCCTCATGTTGTGAAGTAGTGGAATTGTCCACACCTTGGAACACATCTACTCCTTCGTCCGAAGACAAATGTAGCCATTGCATGGGTCCCTCGTCGGGTCTCGAGTAGTAAACCACTTCTTTGCACGCGTGTTTGGCCAGCCCTAACAGATATTTCGTCTCCTTGGAGCTGAGCTGCGGCACGGGGAAAAAGTCGTCGGGTAAAGGCAACTTACCCGTCCTGTAGCCATTTGCGTTGTAGCCATGTTTCAAATTTGCGCAACTCGCGCCA
This sequence comes from Phytophthora hibernalis, assembly GCA_012656075.1. Lineage (NCBI taxonomy): Eukaryota > Oomycota > Peronosporomycetes > Peronosporales > Peronosporaceae > Phytophthora > Phytophthora hibernalis. Next base: position 1,654,742 of record JAAKBF010000009.1, read on the forward strand.
AACGTCGGCGCATCCCCCTCGTTATTTCGCGTGGAGCTCCGGCCGGAGCGAGACGTCGAGTGCGCCGAAGCCCGAACTGGGTCCATGTTTAGGTGATCCACACCCAAATAAGAACCTGCTCAGCTGCTAAATTCCTTGCAACGAGTACTGTGGAAACCCTGCTTTCGCGACGCACCTGCAGTTGTGCAAATTGCACCGAAGAGAGCCAGTTGAGTTGCAAGAGGCTCTCAGGAGCGGACGTGGCTTGGAGCAGAGACCTGGGAGGTGGCCTGAGCAGCAGTGGCAATATGAAGAGTTTGTGGCGCTGATGCTGGGGACGGCCAGCCAGGAAGCGCTGACAATGGCCTCGGACGTTCTTCCCTCCTTTGCGTTGTGGCGCCCGGCGTGCACTGTGAATTGCAGCCCATCCGCGTTGGGGATCCCACTCTCGGGTCATCAACCCTATTTGGACAGAGCCCGGACGGAAACACCCAAATATTTGGGTACATGTACGGCAACGGCAACTTGCGGTGATGAATTTGAACTGTATTGGTATCTTTCTAACTCGTGGCGTCATGGAAGTATTTCTTTATGGTTTTGAATTCGCTGCACCCGCGCCATCTAATGCAAAAGTGGATGTTCCAAGGCAGACAAAGTCATACCGTATGCCCGTGCTGGTGAGCCAGCTTTGAAAACTAATCATCACCATGCATCCATCCTTTAGAAGTTTACAACTTAGAAATATAAGTATGCATGTACATTGTGCATGTAGCGACCGCAACGACAGCAATGCAAAAACTGCAAGGCAAGTTGCCGTCGCTATGCTGGATTGTGCCCATTTCGAGACCCAAAGTGCGTTTCTAGTGGTACCGTAAAAGCCCCTTCGCATCACAGGTGGACCATAGCAGCAAACGTTCATGTGGACGACATCGCTCGTCAAGCAACTGCCTGACCTGCCTCACTAACAATGTTACATGTCATGTACAATGGACCATATCTATGGTATTAGTCACTATGATAGCAGTTTACCCATTGTGTTCATGCTCAAAGCTTTTCACGATTTGGCACTGCAGACGACTCGTTCCCGTTTGCTCCGGAGATTTTCGCTGCTGACTTCCATGCGGGAGGCAACCAACATTGTCGGCCGCACTCGTCGAGTCGAATCGCCAGTCGAGTTTCTGGCCGGCGACGACCGCGTGCAAACTTCGAGGCGTTGTGACGAAAGTCGCCGATTGCGTGGACGTGAGCTCTTGCGTGCTCACTACATCGCCCCGAAAAAAGTTTCGCGTCGTAAGTTGAAGTGGTGATCAAAGTGTCCAAATGCCTGCCGCACACTGAGACAGACTGGACGACAACTATTTTACTCGGTACGAACGGTTTGCCTCGACACTTTCTACAAGCAGCCGCGGGACACGGCATACATCAAGGTTCATCTACTACTTCGTACGCCTTACGCTTCTTCGGGCGTGGGGTTGCTGATCCATTTACCATCGAATAGAACAGCACCAGCGGCCTTGCCACCCGTGGGGGTTCCTACTGTCGCGTTGCACTTGCAGCTCGGCCTCACCGTGCCCTTGTCACCCATGTACTCCGGTGACCCGCAGTGGTCGCAGAAGCCGGGTCCATGTCGAGGCGAGCTGACGATGGACGAAACGTCTGACGTCGCCTTCGACGTGCGCGCCTCGTTGATCGGAACCCACTCGCCCTGAGATGTTTCCATCAACTCGACATCCTCACCGGCAGTTTGGTCGAGCGCCTTGTTCGCGTGGAGGCGAGCCTGCTTCTTGCGCTCAGCAGCGAGGTCCAGCTGTTGCTGGCGCTGCTGCTGCAGGTACCGCTCCTTGGCAGCCAGAGACTGCGAATCAATCGAGAGCTGGTTACTGCTCGCCGGAGGTTCGTCATCGCGGGGCTGCTGGCGATGACGACGCAGGCGCTCCAGCTCCTTCTGTCTCAGCTGAATCTGCTGCAGCACGGACGAGTTGGGCTGCTGCTGCTTCTTCACAGACTCGGGGCGGCGAATTGGCGACTCGAGAGATTGCTGGCGACGACGAACCTGCTCTTCCTGGTACTGAGCCATCTCTTCAAAGTCCGACTGCTGTCGGCGACGCGCCTGCTCCTCTTGATACCGGGCCTGCTCTTCAAATTCCTGCAGCTGCTGTCGCTGCTGGGGGTTCTGGTTCTGTTTCTGGTGCTGAATCTCGCTTGTAGATTCCTGCTTCCAATGGTTGAACAAGTCCACCATCTCTTGTTTGGGGTTACGGCTACCTGCCGCCCCTGAAATCGAGGCATGTTGCTGTAGGGACGGGTGTGACTTGGCTTCGCGATCGTCACTAATACGTCGATTCACCTTCTTTGGAGACGATACTGAAGAGGGGTTTGCTGGCTGTTGGGGTTGAAGCGGCACCTGCTCACCGGCCTCACTCAGACGCTGCTGGTCTTGCCACCAGCGCGTAATATCCGTGGTAGTACGGATTTCACCCAAACCATCGATTGTGTGCTCTTCGTAGTCGGACAAATCACTGTCGCGATAGTCAGACGAGAGTCGAGCGCCTGCCTCAGCTGTAAGCCGGACTGCATCTTCACCTTCGGTGTCGCTCGGCTCCTGGCTGCTGGGTTCTGATGACATGAACGAAGGGTACCGGTCGATGGGCTGGTGATCTGGTCGCTTCTTTTCACTTGTAGAGATGCTTCCAGCCGGCTGACGCTGGTTCTGTGGCCTCAACTCCGACTCGGGTTCCTCCTTTTCCTCCTCCTGCTCTACCAAACGCGACGAGGGAATGCGGCTTAGATGGTGATCGGCCTTCACCTCCATCTCCCGTTCACGTTGCTCGCGAAGGTGCTTCTGTTCCTGATGTTCCTTCTCACCCGAAAGCAAGCTGGAGTCGCGCTCATACATCTGCATCTCGTCCCAGAGTTGAACGCGCTGGCTCAACTCGGTGGCACGCAGCTCCAAATCGCGCTTAATTTCCTCTTGTTGCGCGAAGAAGGATGCGGCGTCGCTCGGGCGATCCATCATAGATAGGGAGCGTCGTCTAGCAGGTGGTGGGTCAAGCAGTCCTGGGTGCGTAGCACCTTCCACTTCCGTTGTAGGCTCCCTCTCGGTTCTTCTAATAGGGCACGTGCCGGCGCGTGTTGTGTGCGCTGAAATGTGCGACTGCTTCGCCTCGGCGGAGCACACAGTGCAGATTCGCACCTTGGTGCGTCCAACAACAGGCACATCCAGCCACCAATCGTCGCTGCATCGACGACACACGCCCTCCCCGCACTTCCTGCAAATGTACCGCTTCGATCGCGTCGACATGTTCGTGATAGACGCAATGGTATCCCTCAGTCCCCGGAGCTCACAAACTCTCGGAAACACAAGTTACAGCTTCCTCTGTTCCGCTTCCTCGACGGAATGTCCAAATCACCGAGCAGCGGACTGCTGCTAAGTCGCTGCTGCTGCAACAACTTGTCCACCGTGGCGAGCGCTGCCACGCGTTGCGCCAGGAACCCAGGCTGCAGTAGTTCCAGCGCCATGCGTCCCTTGAGGTCCAGCTCCACGGTGTACGTGACGCTCAGCACGCCCGGTTCGTCCGTCTCGACGGCCGTGAGTCCCGACCTGTAGATGCTGGCTCGTACAATGCCGTGCTCCTTCTCCAGTGACGGACAGCATGGCAGCTTGAGCGAGTGCAGCGACCTGACCCATCCTCTTCTGCCTCTGGCGTCCGTGAACTCCTTCTGACACTCCAAGTAGCAGAAGTCTCGATTACGGAAGAACCTGGAGGGGAGGCCACGAGCGCCCACTTGACGCCCACGTAGCGTCTCGGCTGCTGACCCGAGGGCGCCACCAGCGTGTACAGTGTGGCGTGCTGCACCAAGTCGGCATTGAACAGCAGCAGGTGGTCGGCCGCCTCGCGACTCGAGTCCAGCTTGAACAGCAGCGCGAACTCCTCGATGCTCGCGTGCACGTCGTCGCTCACTGCGCGCACACACGTGGCGTCTTTGGCCTCGCTCACGTCTCTGGCCGCGCCTCTCAGCACGTGGATGTTACCTGGGGAGCCTCTGGGTCGGGCCGCAGGACGCCACAACACGCTGCCCGGTTCGTCCTGCATGAGCGTGTCCTTGATGAGCGCGTTGGACGTCTCGTTGGCCACGCGCACCAGATGTTTCCTCATGCGCGGCTCCAGTTCGGGTCGTGGGAAGAGCTCGTCCACAGGCGGCAGTGACGGCGTCGACGGCGTCTTGGACGAGGCCTCGGAGGGCGGCGGCGCCGGACGCGACATGTTGCGCGTGACCGAGTGCGGGATGGGCATGGAGCGCGGAGGCAGCACGCTCTGGCCGCGCGCAGGCCGCACGTCGGACGCCGCCGCCTTGGGCACAGGCCGCGCACTCGCACTGCGGGACCGCAGGCCGTCGAAGCGCATGGGCGGGGAAATGAGGAAGTGACACACTGGCTGGATTGGCGCTGGAAGTTGCAGCAGCATCTTGAGTTGCTGCACGTCGCGTTGTAAGAACGCCAATTGTTCTAAACGGGCCCGAACGTTTAGAAAAAGGTCAGGAGTGATTGTCGGGTTGCGACCAGCGAGGGAGTTTTGTAAAAGCAGATGAAACGAGGATGAAACACGAAAATGGTGGATAGGAACAGTTATGGATGGAAGGTGTACGATTGGTGTGGCGTGTAGTCATCTGTAGGTGCGATATTGTGGCGCGCTTCTTGTTTTGACTCAGTTTCAGTATGGAGTGGCGGGACGAGAAGGAGGCGCTACTGGAGACGATCCGGAGGCAGGAACAGGAGTCCTCAGCGCTCGCCAGACGCTTCCAGCTGCTACAGCAAACGCTCCAGGAGCAACAGAAGCTGCTGGACAGATACCAACGCGCACTAGGCGCTGCAGCCAAGCCAAAGACCCAAGAACCAACTTCCGTATCAATTGACAAAGCAAGTAGCAGTTGTGCGACTAAAAACCATGTTGAAGATACGGGTATTGACAAACAGTCCAGGAAGAATCATGTTGAAGACACGGGTTTAGTCAAAGTGGCCAATTCTACGTGGATGAAGAAGAAAACTGCAGACTTTTCAGACCTCACAACAACTACAGAAGTGTCTGTTCCATTGAAAAAGGAGAAGAAAGTGACCCAAGAGAAGAAGAGTGAGACTGCTGTGTTCAAGCCCAACGCCAAGAGAAGGAGTGGAGTTCTGGCTGCTACGTGGGCTGAGGAGAAGAAGAGGATGCTCAAGAAGTCCAAGTGGGAGGACGCGCTGACGGCTTCAGGCGCCAACAAGGAAAATGTCGACAGATCAAAGCAGCAGAAGAGCAAAACAGGCTTCGCGTATGTCGAAGTGGTGCGCAATCGAGAGGAGAGGAAGGCGCTGCCTGCGCATGACTGTATGGAGTGCAAAAAGTACTACGACGCACTGGGTGGACTGGGAGCGGTGGACGCTGCTGCGCAGAAGAACAAGTGCTCGCGCCACCGGGCGAGGTTCGAGCCGTACCAGACACCGGATGATTTTGGAGATTGAGCTTCCCAGACTCCGAACCGGAGCCGAGGTCGCCCTCGGTGATTTGAAGGCGCTCTGTATAACATGGGCGGCTTCACTTACGAGTGCGTTTCCTAACGATTCTGTAGCGCGAGCTGAGCTCACGGCTTTGAGAACATGAGTCAGCTTGAGCTTAAATTTGTGGTGGCCCATGTTGATGTACAATACCTTTGGCCGTAAGATTTCAATCCAAGGTGAGTCTCTGCCTATTATTCAGCGTGTACGTTGTCCATCAATTTAAAGTTGCCGACCGATCGATGGAAATGTTGGACGTCTGATAGACAAGAGCGGCACCGATCTCTCAAGGCAACTGAGATCGACTACATGCGCTGCTGGTACCATTTCAGTTCTCCTCATTCTGCAATTCTCCAGCAACCAAGCAAGTCGTTCACCTTTCAAGCCTTTCCCACGAAACAACTGCGAGCATGAAGATCACGAAGACATTGGCGTTTGGTGTGGGTGCCTGCGCGGTGGCAGCAATCGGTCAAACTGTTGTGAAAGCCGAAGACCAAACGCCGGCACCGACCGAAACCACAATTGTCGAGAGTAGCAGTGGGTCTGCCGATGCCCACGAGGGCTACGAGCACAAGGAGCACCATGACAAGAAGGACGATGACTGCGATGATCACGATCGGAAGCATGATCATGATGACTACGATAAGGACTACTTCAGTGGTGGCTACGGTGGCGCGTACTCGGACTATGGCAACGACTATGACGTGTACGGATACGGGAACAGCTTCGGATATGGTGCAGGCTTCAACGGATATGGGAACTACGACAGTTTCGGATACGGCGGAGGCTTCAACGGCTACGATCCCAGCTCCTACAACTACTATGGGTATGGTCAGCCCTATGGCTACAGCTACGGCGACAGCTATGGTTTCGGTTATCCCTACGGGTTTGGTGACAGCTACAGCTATGGCTTTCCCTTTGGCTATGGTGACAGCTACAATGGTTGCAAGAAGCATCACCACGGCAAGAAGTACAGCAACTACTTCGGCTACTGAGCCTGCTGGTGCGTGACCACGCGTAGTGCTGCAGAATGCAACCAAAGTGTAGTGTAAGACTAACAATAATGTCAATGTGAGCGCAAGCGTACAGCACATATTGCTGTCGCTGGTCCCGCTTTATAGTTGCCTTCTTCCTCACCCTTCCAACAGCAAGGATTATGTTGTGCATGAAGTATTCACATATCTAGCGTATTTGAAAAGGTACGGGTTGCTTTGACAGTAAGCTTTCGGATACTCCAACATGACACATTTCGTGAGTAGTACAAAGTACTTTCAAATAACACATTTCGCAAGAAGTTCAACCACAGCGAAATCTTGGAGGCAAACTCAGGTAAGATTTGCTATGCGCACGGGTTTGTCGCCATACGCCAACGGTGCACATAGATATCGAACGCAACTTCGTAAGCCAATTGTTTCAATGTTGGCAATTCCGACTTGTTCTTCACCACGACAAGTATGCAGTTCGTATAGGCAATGAAAATCGAGACCAGTTGCTCATGTGCAACAATATTTTTGGTGAAGGCCTTAATAACAAGAAGTAACTTTGGCAGCGACTGCACTGCGTTGGATAATTGGTAGCACGGTGATTTCGTCGCCGCGGGTATCATGCCAGAAAGAGCTCAGATGGAAGGTGCATCCATGCACAGATAAACAACGAGTTGGCGTCAACGGATCTTCGCATCGCGTTAAGATGGCTATCCTTTCTGCATCAAAAACCACGTATGAAGCCACTTTCATACCAGACAGCACTCGAGTCAAGTGCTGTTTGACATCGGCAATTATGGTCCGGTGACATCTCTCAAGCGGTCCTGTCAATCCGAAAAAGCTTCTCTGGACCTCATTATCAATTTCGGATCCTCCAGTTCACAACATCATGGACCTCACCGACTTACCATTCAATACTCCAGTAATCTTGCGGTCGTTCTACAAGAAGAGCTTGCACAGTGCATTTGGTTCCCGCCTTGCTGTTTGTTCGCCTGACCGCAGTGACGAGTTCGTGTGGTTGGAATTGGTGCTCGCAGAAAATGAAACCATCGCTCTTCGAGCTGTACGGAGTGACCAGTACTTGGTTGTTGACCGATGTGGAAATTGCTACTTCAACACTTACAATCTTGTCGAGGCTGACGTATTCGAGCTGAAAGTCGGTCTTCACGGATGGATGGTTTTCGTATCGTGTCGGACGGGAAAATTCCTGTCGACAAACGAATGTGGCGGTGTGTGGTGCGGTGGGGAAATGTCGTGTGATGATAAGACGTTGGAATGGGAAATTGTTGCCCCCACCGTGTAATTCGCGATGCAGACGGCGTGAAAAAATCGCTACAATAGGGTGCGTTCGGTGGAACGCAATTTACAATACACGATTTCGCGAAGTATAGCATTTTATTGCCAAATTCGATTTAGTCTCATATTCTGTTTTCACCGCAACCCTGATAAGATAAGGCCTCCGAAGACTTGGCCCCAACATTGCAAATCTAGCAGGATACATCGCCAAATTCGGCTGTAAAGGAAATAGAATTTTGAACACAATTATGGTCGACCGAACGAGACTCGATTTGGCTTGATATCGCAAAGCGTCATTGTGTGTATAAACGAAGCAAAATATTCCAAATTGCGTGCTACCGAACGCACCATAGGAATTAGGAAAATAAGGTTGACTTTCACAGCGATTTCGTCTTCGGAGTGTACTTCCTTTGTTCTCTTTTTGTGATATATGTCCTTGCACTGAGCGTTGCGGATTTCAGGCATGCCAGGCTGCGATTCAGGGGTTCATAAAGTAGTATCCGTGCGTTGATATGAAATTGAACAACAAGTGAAACGACAACGTTGACATTAAGATCGACCCACCTCGCACATTGACACAAATCGTGTGAGTTAAAGGAAAGCGTTCTAGATATCCTGAACGCTGTCCACCAGAAGTACAATACTCATTTTTCGTCCAAAATCCCAGCGAAAAACATAACAGTGATTAACCTGCAGGTAGACGACCCACGGAGACCTACCTGCATTGTCGTTGCTTAGTCGGACAAAAATACACCGCTCCACAATTACGAGCAGGGGTGAGGCATAATTGCTTTCCGATTGCCGAAGACACTGATCGCGCATGGGCATTCTCGGAAAGTGGCGGCAATACTCCAATGTGGCGCAGAAATTGCAGCCTCGAGGCTGTTATTCTGTTCAGCGTCTCCGCCGGCTGAAAACCTACATGGAAAGCTCGAGTTATTGGCGGATTCTGTTCGTTTGTTTTCTTACCCCAATACCCTGCGTTGCGTTGGCCACCTTTGTCGAATCAGTTCCTCTCGCACCCCCTGATGCTGGTCCGTACAAGAACTTTATTTTCTGGATTCGAGCTTGGATTGTTACGGGTTTCGTGGATTATTCGATGGTAATGCAGATGAGTCAAAGTCTCTCGCGACTCAAGATGCAGCACGGGTACATTGTGATGATTGCCCTGGTTGGAAGCGTTATTTCGTTTGCCTGTGTATTCGCAGTAGCTGTTTGGATTTCGTTCCCGGTGCCGTTTAGTATGCTGGTGGCCTCACCTCCAAGTGTTATTGTGATCTTGGTGGGCTTTGGGTATTCGTGGGGCCGTCGGTGGCACACTGACGCTGACTTACGCCGGGATCTCGTCCGACATATGAAGGTATTCATGTGCCAAGTTTCACTAACTTTCATCTATCCGCTGTACATATTTGGATTTACCTCGCTCAGCGGAGCGGGACAATTATGTTATGTGCTGTTGCTCCCGGCGATCAAGTCGGTGAGTAAGAACTGGATTAGCTATACTCTCGCAGACCAAGATGATATCAAGCCTGAAGTCGTCATTTTTAACGTCGAAGTCTTCAATGCGCTTTACGTATCGTCCGCTGTACAGAATTCTTCATCTCTCGGAACTACAATTGCAATCATGCTCATAGATGTACTCCACTTCTGGTTTTCGCTGCGAGGGACTATGGGGATGCTGACTAAGGTGAAAGAATTAATGACGAAGATCCCGCCAAATCATCCTAGTGCCAGTGAGAATTTTGTGGAGGTGGCATTGAGGATATTGGCAATACAAGACCGTGCAGAGTCGAGCGGTCGACTACGAAGTCGAGTAAGCAGTAAGAAACTAAACTCCTCAGTGCACAAAGCGGCACTCACCCCTAAAAGCTTAAGGGAAGAAAATCACATGAGTGTTCGATCTCCGACTCGCGCACAGATATTGCCGGCAATGCCCATCCCAAGACACAGGAGCATTTTGAAGCGAATATTGCCCAAGCTGACTAAAGTGGTTCCAGTAAACATACTGACAGCGATCAACGTGAGACGTCCACGAGCCGAGATGAAATCTGTTCGTTATAAAGGACTTGAACAAATTTTCTCACGCCAGGAACGCGCTGATTTCATCAACACAACAACACGCGTACTTTATATCACTGAGTACCTTGTATTGGTGGAGTACACCGAAGCAGTGCTTCCCATGGTCTATGGTACGTGAAACAGGAACACCATGCATTAGACAGAATGGGCTGACACAATTACTGGTTTGTCTCTATTCGCTAGCACTGTATTCGGTGGTTGCATACCACTTGCCAAATTGTCTTTACATCCAGTCGCTTGCAGAGCTCACACGGCATAAGCTTTTCATGAACGTCGTGTTTGTTCTCACCTACAGCATGTTGGAGCTTATGTCCCTGGTACTCGCAATGCTTGTACTTAAGCGCACAATCGGGATATCATCACTTGATCAACTCGGATTCGTTTTGGAAACACAAGCCACAATGATCCAGTCCAAATTGATGTTGTGGTTTGTCTACGTCATGCAGGTTCCGCTCCAGCACGTCGGTAAGTACTCAACATTAGCGTCCTTCGATGTCAACTTCCTAACTTGTATTTTACACATAGGCACAGACTTCACCTTCAAGTTTCAATGGGCCCATACTGCTCATAAAACCTATTGATGATTCATCTCCTGGTCCTGCATCGAAAGTTGAAACTACCAGGTGCAGGCCGTTTAAATAGCGACGCACGGAAGAAGCGCTTGGATTAGACTAATAGAAGGAACCTTCTCAAATTGCTACAAAGTGATCATGCCCGGTGGTCGTGATCTGCCTGCTGGAATCCCGTCCCGAGCACCGGCCCGTGCGGCTGGTGCCAAGAAGCCTTCGGGACAGAACGTTGCACGATTCATCGCACGTGAAGATGACCTCCATCAAGCAAGGCAGTACACCTACTCAAACGAAACCAATGCGAGTCGTGCACGTTGGGAAGAAAAGCAAAATCGCCAAACGGGTAGCGGTGCCCGCTTCCAGCAGAACAAGCGGTTCGAGCAAACATTCTGTGTTGTCAAGGTTTGAAACTCTCGTCTGACATGACGTCTTGATGTCACACAATGCAGACTTGATGAAGAGCGAGAGCTGCTGAACAAGGAAGTTCTGGCAATTCGGCAGGCTCGAGTGAAGAAGTTCTACGAAACCTGCTATCAAGAGTACGTACGATGCCGAGCTCCTGATCACGACTGCCACTCTAATTTCATGCGTTTTGGCAACTTCAGATGGGAGCAAGAGCTGCGAGCTCGTGGGTTAGCACTCGTATGTGATCGCGACTAAAAGTGCCACGGTGGAGGGTAGTTGAATAACACCAGACACACAGCTTCATCGAAAAATTAACGCTTCGTATAATATGCACCTTTCGTCACATAATGCGGCTTCATACGACTCCTTCGTTTTCCAACAACGGCTCCTCAGCACTATCGACACGCTTGGACTTCTTAGCAGTTGGAAGTTTTTGTCCTTCCTTCGTCGATGGCAGCACAGCATACTGCACGGGTGCTGTCGTAGATGGGTAAACTAGCAGCAGATACAGCAGCAATGCGACGTAGAGCCCGGCGACAATGACTAGTGCAACCCATGATACTGCTGACAAATTATCCGACAGATTCTTGAGAAGAATGGTGTACACGAGCGAGTAGTTCACACTGCAAAGAAGTGCCGTGCCAAATACAAGCGCCACTGCAATCCACCGCGCGTTTACAAAAAGTGGACCCATTAGCCGTTTGCTGCTCGTAAATGCCAGCAAAGGCAGCAGCGCAAAAGGCAGCTGCACACTCTGCAACACGTTAAGCAATTCGTTGAAACGATCACTCTTGAACTGTCGATGCTGGCTAATAAGCGCCACTATCACTGCTGGAACCAGCGCCACGGCCCGCGTAAGAGCCACTCGCTTCCAGGCAGCAATCCGAATGTCCAAAAATCCCTCCATCACAAATTGACCAGCATAAGTACCAGTCATCGTCGACGCTTGACCAGAAGCGAGCAGTCCGATAGCCCAAATCACTTTCGCATACCCTCCCAGAGCCTCCCGTACAGCTTCGCCAGCCTCGGACAGACCAATTTCTTGGCAGTACCCAGCTGACGGCGGTGTTCCAAATGCCACATCTACTCCGTGTTGATCCACATAGCATGGCGTACACTTGCGCACCGTATCCACGACCCCCGCCATCACATCTTCTCCAAACACTCCACCCCCGCCAAAAACGCACACATCACCCGAAAACGCGTCGTAGATGGCACTTCCGGAACTCAACGCGGCCTTGGCCGGGATACACGACGTCTGGATATCTCGTCCGTACAAACTCGAAATCGGGTTGCTGCTCAACGCGTAGCACTGTTTACTGAAGAAACTACTGGCAAAGACACAAATGACCGCCGAGTTGATGAGGAAGCTCACGAACAGCGCCAAGGCCGCTTCCAGGCTGAAATAAAAGTTGGCTTCTTTCACGCGTCCTGGAGCCCTCGAATCAATATTCCTCGCTTGCACCAAGGCCGAATGCAGGAAAATGTTGTGTGGCATAATGATCGCGCCCAGCATCGCCACCGCCTGCATGATATTCTGTTTGTCCATTCTGGGCTCCACCACTCCTTTTGCAATTTCCACTGCATCTGGGTCACTCATCGTAAAGTCGGCAAAAACACACGCACATTGTGGCAATCAACACCAAGAAGAACATCTCGAGGTACCTACTTCCTGTCTCTTTTCCTGACCTATGGAGAGCCAGGAAGGTGAAAGTGTCCAGTCCCGTAAGTAGGCAGCCGACCCATAATGGGAGCCCAAAAAGCAGCTCAAAAGCGACCGCCGAACCCAAAACTTCTTGAATGTCACTGCCGATGATAGCGAGTTCGGTCATAACCCAGAGCCCAAAGGTTACGATCGGGGGTACTCGGAGCGACACAATTGGGCCAAATGGCGACCAGTACAGGCCCCCAACCTGGCAGCTAAAACTTGGTAGAACCCTCCGAAGAGGGTACTGAGTAGAACGACGTAGAGCAGCTGGTAGCGCGTGTAGGCTCCGGACTGGAGATCCGCTTCGAGGTTCCCTGGGTCAAGGTAGGCCATGCTCATAAGCCACCCAGGCCCAGTGTAGGACCAGAAGATGGACCACGAAAAGGGAGGGCGACGTGAGCCATCGGTAGAGTGTGGAGGTAGAACGGGTAGAACGGCTTCATCAGTAGTCATCATGACGCTGATTTGGTTATGATCACTATGGTTGAAGCACACTAACTCTGGATAGGCATAGATACCCCGATTTACTGACATTGATACCTTTAATAGTGATATTAGACGTAGGAGCTTGGAATTAGTGAAGGACCTTTAGATAGTAATACGTTTTGAAAACCAACTTTGATTAAGAATGTATCGTGGCGCTGACCAATCGACGTCAGCAGGCGACGTCATTGGCCACGTACCTGCATTTTGATCTGTGGCTGCTTAGATCGGGCAGAGCAGTACACTTCTTCTCGATTGACGTGGCACTTCCCAGCTTCCTTCAACTCGTTGAACCACTTGATGTAGTTCATAGCGAACTCAATCCTTTCCCGGTAAGGAAGCGTCGGCGGCTGGTAACCCGAAATCGCTGAGATTGACCGAGCCAAGCATTTCATTCTTCACCACCAGAAACTCCTCGATAGACTCATCCAGGTTGCTTGCATGCGTTCGAGAAGAACGCATGCAGGGCTTCGCGCTCTCTACCAGTCTGCAATACAATAATCGGAGCCCTGGTCGTCACCCTCAACCACGAGTCTGCCTTTGCCTTGTACATCTTCACTTTCCCCGGAGGGAAATCAAGTCCTTCATATGCCAGAACCGCAGCCTTGAACGCTCTCAGGTTTTGGTTTCCTACTATCACCACCGTTACGACCTCCTCGATCGGTTAATAAAACAAAGATTTAAATTGATGCTATTCGTCAAGTACCAGAACTGGGGCAGATCCAATCAAATTTGAAGCTGAGATCAGACCCGAGGTGCACGAGTGAAAGCTCCATCATGTACACAAACAGGATGGTCATTTTGGTTTGGACTTTGTTCGCTTGCTTGTCGAGTACGAACGTTAATTGACTCAATGAGGAGAAACCCAAAATTCGCTTTAGCATGACCAAAGTGACGATCAGAGACGTAAACTCCAGAGCACCATAACCCAAAAGATTTAACGTGCTTGACAGAACTTCGGTACTTGATGAGTTGGCCAATGACGGATAGTAAGCGCTATTGGGTAGATGAAACAAAATTACTCGATGCAAACCTGCACAACCCAAAGCCGTCAGAAGCAGAGACGTTAGCCATTATACAAAGGACAAGCTAGAGCAGCTTTTCTTACAGTAGACGACGGGTAGAACGACTTCGACGTATTCTATCAGCACGAGGTATTCCAAAATGAAAAGCACTCGCGCACTTTTGTGGACAAAAAGGGCACGCTCTGACCTCGAAAAATGGTATCAAGCCCAGAGCGCCCATCGGTTATTGCCCTGGCACTTCCTTTGAGACCTCCCGTTGGCGCAAGTACTTGACACTGCGGTTGACCCACCGGAAATATTTTCCTTGACAACCACCGCAATTGGATTTGAAAGTTGTTGCCAAACCAAGCGCGCTCTAATCCAATGACACCGACGGCCTGGCGTTCCGTATCAAAGGCTTTGCTCAGCTTCCTTCCCGATTCAACCCAGGACTCAATTCGTGACTCCTTTCGCGTGATCGACGTTGTCGTCGGATGTCTTCGTGTCCATGACTTGGACTCGGCATTCAGCAAATGCTCTGCAACCTGCACAAAATTTGCGTTTGCCATGGGGTGACCTTGCGGTATTTTGTCCATCAGTACCTTAACGTCATTGAAAACCTCTGCAACGTCAATCAAAGATATCCAAAAGTGTACCAAGTCGATGCCCATGATAATGGCAGTAACCCCAAGCGAGGAGGCTCTTTGAAGTGCATTCGCAACGTAGAGTGCATTGAATATCTCCACATTGAAGGTGACCTCTTCGGGCTTCAAGTCGTTGCGATCACCAAGAGCTCTACTAATCCAGTTTTTGGCTATGAGCTTGATTATTGGTAACACGATAACAAATAATGCTTGATAGACACCCGCGAGCGACACGAACCCATAGATATAAAGCGGGTAGACGTATGTGAGCGATACCTGGCAGGCCAGTACCATCATTTGCTGCTTCACCTCAGTTCTTAGAAGCGGATCTGCTTCCCAACGAGACCCCCAGACGTACGCACAACACGAAAAGAGCACTATGACGCAGGGTGGGGAGGCAACTAACATCCCGAATGGAACTGGAAATACAGACACTGCGCCGACTCCGAAGAGAGTCAGCGACGTTGTAATTCCTGTGAGGACCCCGATAACAACAGCGTGACGAGTCTTCACTTCGAGGCGAGGAGTATTCTGACCCATTTGCAGTGTCATTGATCCAACCATCCAGCACGTGACTACGGAGACGCGAATAAAGAATACCCAATTGGCGTAGGCACCCTCTTCCGGTGCAGCTAGTGGAACCAACTCGATCAAAACGGATGAAATGAGGCAAGGCAATGGTGACAGCAAACAAACAGCCACCAATCGTGTGTAGCCCAAACTTTTCATGTAGCTGCCAAGCTGATGAAGGCGTTCCACCGAGTAACGTCCGTGAAACTCGACTTGCACAGCAATCCATGCTGCCCACAGTCGTCGTAGACGGCTGGCCAGCGGCCTTTTCGTAATCTGCTCGGGTACCATACTGATGATCGTCGAAAGCCGTAAATCGATACCGAAGTAAGGAGGAACCAAGTGAACGCTCCTTTTACTTTTAGACTTGGAATAGTATCAAATTGAGAGGTGAACTAATATCGCACTAAGCTTAGACTACTTGCATCCTTGAGCTCCTGAACTAAGTTGTAGCAGCTAGAATCTCCCACTCCGCCATTATCCCGTGATTCTGGCATGATACGATGCCCAATGCGTCAACAGCTAGAAATTTTCCGCTTCCAGCTTCCATGAATGTGATCCATCCACAAGCGGCTGCCCTAGGAGTGAGCCGCTCAGCCCCCTGTACTGGTGGCCATCGAAAAAGCACTTCCCGTCTGGACGAATAGCCAGGAAAAGCTGGTTGCGCCTTGATTGTATGAAGTATTCGCCTTGTCCAGAAGGAACCAACGTCATCCAAACAAACCTATCACTGCGCTCGGAAGTGCACGCAGCTTGAAGCGTGCCGAAAACATTCTGTAAGCTTGTCCCGTTGCGTAGACGCAGAATAACGGAGGAGCCGTACGGAAAATCGGCAGCGTTCATTCTTCTCGAAGTGGAAAACTGAGTGACTACGTGGACCCGTTCCTGCGTTGTTCTTGAACGACCAAATCAAACTTGAACTTTTGGTAGCGAACTTCTGATTGATTGCTGTTCTGAGTAGCTTACTTGGAGGGGCTGGATGAGGGAGCTGGATGGACTCCCTGAAGTTGTTACGTGTATTTAGTAAAAACCAAAGTGAGGAGAGCACGGATCGCTAGGATCTCAAACTCTACCAACCAGTAACTTAGTCTACCCCGTGCGCAGCCAACCAACCCGTGCTCAGATTGCTTTGGGATCGCAAGTGTTTATCTACAGCATGGACGCATTGACAATTGCAACACTGATAGCTTCTTTCAAATGGATGAGGACCAACTACTGTTGAACCAAGCTGACAGGAGTTGAATCATCTTTCATGGCCTTTTGACGGGAAGATGGAACTCAACTTCGCATCGCTGTGCGAACACGCTTGAACAATTACGCCTCGACAGGTATAATCTCCCACTCCGTTGATACTTGTCGGATATCTACCTGCTCGAAACACGCCAAGTATTTTTGTGTCTTAGCCGACACGAAGGTGATCCACCAGAGATCCACCCACCACGCCCAGATCTTGGAATAAACGCTTTGGCTTGCGCCGTGTCCCTAGCAAAGATGCACTCTCCGGTTGTGCGAGCAGTCAAGTAGAAGTGGCTACGGGGCGAACTAATCAGCACGTGACCTTCTTTCGAGCGACTGAACCGCACCCACGCATGTCTGTCACTTCGGTCATACCAAATTGTGCTTATTTGGTGTCAGTTTCACTGGCGCACCTTGGTACACGTTCGAAAGCGTTGTAAGCTTATCTTTGCATGTTGAATGGAACTCACACGATTCTGAAAAGGGTCCGACCTCAGCTTCAAATTCGCTTGCTGAAAACTAACAAAAGATCGATGGAATCCGTACCGCAAACGACAATCAGATTCAGTGATTCGTGTGCTTCACTTGCCTTCTATCAGACTATTGCTACCATGCCTGTCGTCTCGATCACGAACGAAGCATTGCAAACTGCTCTAGAAATCACATTAATCCCTATCTATTGGGTAGTCGAGTTCGTGAGCCGCTTGGCCTCAAGCTTAGCCACCACTTCCCCTCCAGACGTCGAATATCCTCCATCGTGAGACCGAACCACTCATCGGTCTGGCATTGAGCCTGGCGAAGAGTATTGTGGAAAAGCTGTCGCTGCTGATCGCGAATGATTTTCTCCGCCTGCAAATGGAAACGCAAAGGTTAGAATGCAAATAATAAGGCAGTCTCACGACTATCTATGTCGAACCTTGCCCTGCACACCCCAGTAGTCGAAGTTGATGCGCACCACCTTGTAGCAGGTCATGATCGGGTCGACGGTCTTCATCCAGCCCCGTGCCAGTGGCCCACGCGACGTCTTGGCAGACTTGTACTACGCACCAGTAAAAAAATATCAGACAAACACGCACAGATAACATCATCGATTACTAACCGTAGCAGGGTCGCAGTCCTCCTTGAGCGTCTGCTTCGCCATCTTCTCCGCAATATCCAATCTGCATCGAGTAACAGAAACAACACATCGGTTATACAACCCTGTCGTTAACCTGAGCTCCATTCCACCGTACACTTCGATCTTGCGCTGGCTGAGCTCGGTGTTGCTCATGCCGAGCACATTCTCCGAGTCTCCGCCGTCGGCCTTGTGCAACGACTCAATGGAGATGTAGAACTTGTGTTTCGCCAGGTAACCGTTCACGATGACAGTCACGCAGTGCGGGTACGCGTTCCACGCCTCCTCGATGAGCACCATGCTGTCTTCCGGGCAGCTACACCACAACCATCACACACAAAATCAGCACCAAAAACTGGTCCTAAAAAACAAATCAAGCCACGTACAAGGCCGACACGAAGCCCGGGATCTTGGACTTGCAGTAGTAGTGCTTGCGCGTGTACTGGCCCTTATTGCGGGGGATGGTCCAGCCAGAGATACTGGAGACGCCCAAGTGGCCGTCCGTGTTGTCGTAGGGCTCGTTCACGAGGATCTCGACGCCTTCTCCGTCGCCCGTGAGCTTCTCGCTGGCGTTCACGACCATGTAGAGCTGCGCCACTTGGAACTCGTCCACCGACATGTGCAGAGGCACACGGAACTGGAGAACAGAAGTGCAATATGCATGTTAACGTTACTTCAGAGAAAGGAGGAGCTAGATTGCTTTACCTCATGAATCAGGACCATCTTTGGATTTGGGTAGGGAGAAGAAAGCTTCAACTGCTTGTAACTTGGTCAACACGAGGCGGTGGGAGACGGAACTGGTTGCGTTGCAATGAAGAGGTACTGCGGAATACAGGACAGCAAGTTGCACGACGAACGGAGGCGCGAGAGAAGCAAGAAGCCGCGAAGAAGACCTGTGCACAAAGGGGACGAGTGCGAATTTTCAAGTGACGTAACGGGCTGCTTGGAAGCCATCATCAGATATGCCAGGGTTACTTATGCTGTTTTCTGGTCCCCTTCCTATCGCATACACCCATCCAATCTAAACATCCCAAGAAAATGCGTATTCGTATTTAACGCGTTGTCACACGGTACGTGCGTCTTCAAGAGTCTGCCACGTCGAAAGTTCAGAGACGGAAAAGGGCGGAAGGTCAAGGACAAGGTAAGCGACAGTCGACCATGGGCAACAGCGACAGCAAGAGCAAGTTCCGCGAGAGCGTCTACAAGCTCAACAACGAGGTCATCAGCAGCAAGAACCTCGAGTTCTGGGACAAGCTCTGGCGCATCCCCACGGTGGCCGAGGAGATCTTCACGCTCATCCAGCCGGACGACGTGCGCATGCTGCGTCACCAGCAGCCGGAGAACCTGGCCACGATGCTCAAGCAGGCCGTGTCACAGCTCGTGCAGATCGTGGACACGCCCGTGCCCAAGTACTACCAGCAGGCGCTCAATTGTGTGCGAGTATTGACGCGTCTCGTGCCGTTTATCTTGGAAGAAGGCAGTGATGAGTTCGTGGAGGAGCTTTTCTGGAGTGTGGACGATGGAGAGAAGACTGAGGAGGAGGATGAGACCAAGGAGGAGGCTTCGGGAGCTGAACCACTGGCCAAGCAGATGATCCACGCCATCATGGGACTGCTGTTCCTCCCAGAGTTTACTGTCTCTATCCACGCGTACAAAGGCTACGGGGAGGAGAGACGCAGTGCTACTAGAAGTGGACAGAGCACAACGTCCGGGTCGTTGGTGTTCCCGTCGCTGCTGTGGCATTCAGGGGTAGGATATCCCGATGCAAGCGTCGTGAACTCGTCGAGTTACGACAAGAACCGGAGGGAGGTGCTGGCGCTGCTACTGACATGTTTTTCCAGCATTTTGTACCAGACGGCGGAGACCTGCAGTCAGTGGAAAGACAGGTTCTTGGAGGTGGCTACGGGTTTGGACTGCCCCTTTGCACCCACGCTGTTTTACTCGCTGCTGAACATTGTCGTGTCCTATGATCCCGTTGGGTGGGGCGTGCCCTACGCTGGTTCGATCGTCTCGGATGACCGCGAGTTGCTTGTGGACTTGTCACTGCAAGTGCTGCTCGTGCTGCTGGACTTTGGGCAGACGACCGAGACCAATATCACGGCCACGTTGAAGCCACAGCCTGGCAGCGCCACGCCGGCGGCTAAGCGTCGCTCGTCCTCTGTGACCTCTCGATCGTCCAACCCAGTGTTTGACGGGGTGCCCAATGTGTACCGTACCCTGCTGTCTTCGCTTCAGAGACCAGAGGACTTCCAGCTCATCTTCGCGGGGCTCTCGCGTCTGCTGAACAACTACCACCAGTCCATGAGCACGCTGCTGCCGAACTCGATCAAGCAGATCAAATGCCACCAGGAACTGCTTGTTCTACTCTGGAAGATGCTGGACGAGAACACAGACTTTTTGCACTATGTCTTGAAGAAGGCTGATGTGAACCAGCTTGTGGTTCCGCTGCTGTTCCTGATGTACGAGGGCAGACAGGAGCCAGCCAAGGTGGGAATGATCCACATCTGTACGTTCATATTGCTGCTGCTGAGTGGCGAACGCGACTTCGGCGTTAATCTCAACAAGCCTTTCAACAACCACCTGCCGCTGGACCTTCCCCGTTTTCGGGAAATCACGCTGATCTGTTGATCGTTTGCCTGCACAAGATCATTGTGAGCGGCTACGAGAAGCTCAACTCAGTCTACAATTGCTTCCTGACTATTATTTGCAACATCTCGCCGTACTGCAAGAAGCTAAACATGGTGTCGAGTGTGCGTCTCCTGCGGCTGTTCAAGTTGTTCGCGCAGCCGAGATACCTGTTTGACAACGAGGCTAACCACCACTTGGTCTTCTTCTTGCTCGAGACTTTTGACAACATCATTCAGTACCAGTACGAGGGCAACCAACAAGTCGTGTACGCCATGATCCAGAACAAAAATGTTTTCTACCAGCTCAACGACCTGCAGCTTCCACCGATTCGCGCCGCAGCTAAGAAAGAAGGTGAAAGCGCGGATGAAGGAAAGAAGCAGGAACAGGCGACGGATGGCGAGTTTGTTCCCACGGTTGAGTGGCTGTCCGCGTGGAAGAAGAAGCTCCCATTGACGACAAGCCTACGTCTGCTCCAGTATCTTATCCCACAGCTGGAGGAAGCCTGCCAAAAGGCTGGCGGAAGCCTCGATGAAGATGCAATGCTGTACTTCCTGCGTACGACCACAATGGTGGGTCTGTTGCCTGTGCCGCACCCCATCGTGATCAGGAAGTACCAAATCAACCAGTTCACGCACCTGTGGTTCACCACGTTCACGTGGGGCGTCATTTTCCTGCGCAATCAGGTGCTGCCTCTCTTTGACGGCGGTGCCATCACTCTGTTCACCATCAGCGTCCTATAAGGAAGGAGAAAGGTAGTACATGATCTATGATGCGTAAACCCGCGATGGAAGTGGGCTAAGCCAGGAAGGCAATGCGTTAATGAAACAGCAAGTTAGATATTCCTAGTTTGTGTAAATGTTTTCATGCAGCGTAGGGAAGTGTATTGGTACAACTCGAGCTCTGTCGGGATACCCTAGCTGTCTTGTGTCTGCAGGATCGAATCCGTCATTTTTTTTAGGATAATGCGGGTGTGCCTGCGAACATCTCTCCGTCACGGCGTTGGCACGGACAGGAAGTGGTGAAGTAGCTGCTCCATCTTTTCGGCTCGCTGAACTGCGTTCGCCTGCGCAATTTCCACTTCGTGTGCAGTTCGACGTAGTCGTTCTTCTGGGACCAGCATGCTCGATTGGTTAGAGCCCACACTCGACACTGTTGAAGCTGAAGACGAGGTGGAGGTCGGTTGTTGGTGATCATCTAGCGCCAATACGCGCCCGACACTAGAATGGGGCAAATCTTTGCCTTGGGTTACCCTGCATGGTGACACAAGACATCGACCAAAAACAAACGCCAACTTATCGGCCGTCAGCTTATTGGCTGCGTGGTGTCTGAGTACTTCTCGTAAGAAGGATATCAAGTATACCACCACGTTGTACCTCACTGGCGCTAACGCATCCAGGAGTGCTCGGCATCCTTGCGCCATACTGCCATTTGCACTCGCTATTGCTGCTGACAGCGCTTCGTCCGTCACTACGCTTTGTCGGAGTGCTTGAAGCCAGCGCACTAGTAGCTCTGCCGTAGAGTATCCGCTGTGTTGGGGAAACGGTGTCCCTGTGTCGAGGGCTTCTCGTAGTTGCACAATCTCCAGCTTACTGCCCGCCTCAACGAACAGGTTTTTATCTTGCATGTAGTTCTCGTATATGTCGTTTACCATTCTCCAAAGCTCCTTGGGCACCTTCTGTGAATCATTAGCAGTAGAAGAGACTGGTACAGGGTTTGATTGCGCTGACAAAATCTGCGAGTTAGCATCAACGCCTGTAGCTCCCCGACCCAAACGCTAAATACTGATGCTGCCGGGGAGCGTGTAGCAGTGAATTTGGCTTGTCGTATAGGCTCTGAACACGACACCAACTGTTCAAGCGAACATCCAAAACACGAATTTGCATATTGTCCAGACACCACCAGAAAGTAGTCACGTCCGTTTTCGACACGCAAGATCATAGTGTCGTCGAGAGTTTCTTCGCCACTAGTGAGACCATGGGAAACCGATTCATCGACAAGAGCGGTGATACGAATTTCCATCTTCTCCCTGGGCGGGATCATGCCAAACATGGGTGCCACGTTCAGCCACGACTTGCAGATTGTAATGTCCTCCAGTTTCGAATGAAACGGAAATGTGTTACAACGAGACCAGTATTCTCGATGACCAGTTTCTTGCTCTGCTCCACACCAAACTTCAGCTGCGAAAATGAGAACACACCGCTACTCGTCGTGGCTCCGTCTTCTTGAAGCAATCGGACCTTGGGCATATTCTCATTCTCCCATTTGTCGAGTTGCATCATGATATCACGGATCACCTCAGTTTTCTTGGATTCGACTTGATACTTCACCTGAACGTCGAAAAATGCGTGCACTGGCTTGTGATCGGACAAATCTAGGGCAGGGACGGAGTTGTAGCTGCGAAGCTTCACGTCCGTTGGACTCTTCGCCCTCCACAATACGCGATCGCACCATGCTGGGGCACGTAACTTCTTTTCAGGTCGCTTTTCATATTCCGATGTTCCAGCCTGGAACTTGTATGTTGGAGGAAAGGACAGGGCGCCTTCTTCAAAGCCTTTCAAGACATTTCCGCGCAGCCGCTCGATCGTAAGCTGATCGTGTTGCACAAGCTCGTTTAGAGACCTCCCACTTTCCGCTAGACGGAAGACTTCCTCCGTTGTCAAAGTGTCCTGAATGCGGTAGTTCAGATCGCCAATCCAGAACACGAAATCGTGATTGAGGATGGATGGCTCACCACTCCAGAACCTGCCACTGTCCGCACACAACCTCCGTCAGCACAGAGTTGAAGAACCTCCTATATCACAAAATCGACGCACCTCATGTCTTGCACGGGCGCCGTTGCATCCTCTCCATTATCCCCAAACTGGATCTTGCTCAGAATATTGAGATAGTCAGCATTGCGTCCCGCCACGTTCTCTCTATGAGCAGCCAAGTGGGCGCACACAAAGCACAGTGTACTGCTATAGAATTTCAACCTCACAGCAGCTCCTCCTTTATTGCCCATGACGCCCATGATCCCTACTCCGGCCGTCGCACCCTTGATCTCTTTCACGTGATCCCAATGGTCCGTTCTCACAAAGACCAGCATCAGGATCCCCACGAGATGCTTCTCTAGCACCACTCGGTACTGCAGTGGGGCCTCTCCAGCACTTGCAGCAGCAGGCCCAATATGGCGATTAAGAGCCGTGAGCACCGCCTCCTCCCACGCAGAGCTGCGCTGCACCGTCAGTGTACTGTTGACCACAACATTGACCGCATTTAAGTCCACGATCTCCTGGAACCCTAAGGCCACGATGTCGGGCGGCTCTCTGCGATCTTCTGCCGGGGAGGCTGCAGCCAATGGACGACCTTGGAGGCTTCAGCGGAGGCCAGCGGCTTCTTGGCGTTGACATTCCACGTGCCATTGACGACGCGCGTGGGGCGGAACTCCGTGTAGGAAGCTTCACGCAGTAGAAGCTGCTGCTGGATCCAATCTTCTCTTATTATGGACATGACCACGGGGTTGTAGTACTTGCCGTTCACGGAGGAGGACGACTGAGAGGACGCGGACGAGCCCAGAGACTCTGGCTCACAGCTGCTGACACGACTACGAGGGCCTAGAGGAGACGCCATCGCGACGGGGGAAGGAAGCACCGCCGCGGACGACGGAGGCCACGCGCCGCCATGGGAAGCGGAAGTTACGCGCCTCTTGGATGCGGAATGGCAGAGTGATTGTCAGTCGTAACGCGGACCGTACCGTGTGACTGACAATATAAGTGATCTATATAAGGTACAGCCAGATTCACAAATAAATACATGTACGTAAAGAACAGAGTGTGTG
Organism: Phytophthora hibernalis; assembly: GCA_012656075.1. Classification (NCBI taxonomy): domain Eukaryota; phylum Oomycota; class Peronosporomycetes; order Peronosporales; family Peronosporaceae; genus Phytophthora; species Phytophthora hibernalis. Next base: position 1,678,790 of record JAAKBF010000009.1, read on the forward strand.
ATGTTCTTGTAAAGAGAGGTGGTTATAGAATATTGGATACGGTGCTACAAAGGGTTACGTTCTCAGAACAATCCAATAGCCCAAGGCAGAGAAGCGTCACAAGTGCATCTCTCTCTGTGTGCGATGGCAATGGAGGGGCGCAACGGCAAGTGGGTGAACGTGGACTACACGAACCGCATCATGGAGGAGTCGGTGGCACTGCCTCCTCCAGGTGCGTCTGCCGCTTCCAACGGGTTAGAAGACCTCACGCGTCTGCTCCCAGCAGCTTCTGACGGTGGCATGTCATCTCTCGAGTCCTCCACCGCCTCCTCCGCCCGTGGAGAGCCACAGCCGACCATCCAAGTGGCAGTGAGTGAACCTGTGAAGCAGGGCGAGGGCATGAACGCCTACATCTCGTACAAGATCAGCACGTCCACTACTCGTCCGCAGTTCTCCAAGAGCTCCTTCTCCGTTGTACGTCGCTACAGTGACTTTGTGTGGATCCACGCGCATCTGTCCGCCATGTACCCAGGCGTCGTGGTGCCTCCACTGCCCGAGAAGCTCCTGGTGGGACGTTTCTCGCCCGAGTTCGTGGAGAGCAGACGACGAGCGCTGCAGTTGTTTCTGCAGCGCTGCTGTCTGCACCCGGAGCTGCAGCACAGCCAGCACCTGACGACGTTCCTGGAGGCCAGTGAGGACCAATTGCAGACGTTCCGGAAGGACCCGCGTCATGCGGCGCCGAATGCACAGCGCGGCGTGCTGTTCCAGTGGCTGGACGACACGGTGAACACCATCTCGTCGACGCTGATCACGCCCACGACCAACTTGCCCAAGACTCCGGCCGACGTTGAAGTGGAGGACATTATGGCCTACATTGAAGGACTGGAGCCCATCATGACGGGGCTGCATAAGCACGCCCATGGCCTCACGAAGCGGGCGAGAGAGATCGCAGACGGACTGTTCGAGTTTGTGTGTCATTCACGTTGCTGGGGAAATCGGAGGAGAACCCGTCGCTGCAGGAAGGATTGAATCATATTGGACATTGCTCTGACCAGCTTTCGATTCTGGCGGCGGAGCATGCCGAACGAGAGGCGCTGCATTTTGAAGAGCCGATCTTTGACTATATTCGACTGGTGGGGGCGGTGAAGGCCGCGTTGCAGAAACGGAATGAAGTTCGATGTGCTTATGGCGCCGCAGTGGCCGACCTTGAAGCGAAGGAAATTGCGCTGGCTAAGCTGCTGAATCATGCTCGGGGAGGATCTTCGGAGGAGAAGGTGCAGCTGGTTGAAAGCGAAGTGCGTACGGCGCAGCAGCTTATGGAAGATGCCAAGCTCGACGACGACATTGTCACGGAGAGGGTTCTGCGTGAAGTGGAGCGCTTCAAGCGTGAGAAACTAGCCGACTTCAAGCACATTATTCTGGATTACATTCAGATGCAGATTGAGTACAGCAAAAAGGTGGAAGCGGAGTGGCAGCAAGTCATCCCGAAGCTTGCGATGATTCATGTGGAGAACGGCGGGTCTCCGCTGGCGTCAATGAGCCCCATTTCCGAAGCGACCAACGGTAATTTTCACGAGCAGGAGACACCGACTACGTCGCTTATGATTCAGGAGGACTACATTCCGTCAAACGGCGATTTGGCTGATAGTATCTCGGATCTCACGCTGATGGCAAACGACGACGTTGACCAGGACCCGTTCCAGCGCTCGCCCTATGGATCCCGATCGATGGAAGATTCCAATCCAGATGTGTCGCTATAGTGGTGATTGCCATCTCATCAAAGTTAGTCGGCGTCGCTGGCACTTGCAGTCTTCGATTATATTAATGTACCAAGCAAAATACTCCCTTTTGTTTCTCTATTGCTCACCTCTAGCCCGCTGCTGACGTCGGGTGTTGCGTTGCGCAAGTGCAGCAGCAATCTGATCTCGGGAAGGTAATACCCAGCGCGCGTAGCTGTCTTGATAGCGCAGCTCTCCTGCAGCTTCCTTGCGATTCTGCGTGAATTCCCAGCCATGGTATAGCCCCACGCCGGCTAATACGCTGAAAACGGTGCAAAGCACCAGCATTACGATTTGGTTGCCCGAGAGAGCTACCAGCTTCATAGGCGAGAGAGATTCAAAGTTCAAGGGTGCTACGGTGCATGACGGCTCGCCACTGGTCGCATTCGAGCCAACGGTGAGGTTCACAGGATAATCGGCGTAAAGGTACAGGTTACATGGACCATAGACACCTACGCTGCTTCCTCGCGCAATACGCATGTAGCCGTCTTCGCCCCACATAGTTCCCCAGGTATTACGTATGATCCAAAACTGCTCGTTTGCGTCCGTCTGACCGAACCCAACGACCACCACGGCATGGTTTACTTCATCTCCGTCGCTAAGGCAGTCTTGTGCGTCATAAATTCCACCCGCGTAATGGCGGAACCCGTCACCAGTAGCGTCGATATTAGCTGTCACAGGTCCTCGCGTCACGGCTCGCAGTAGTGCTTCTTCGTCGCCGGATTCTATCACCTTGTAGTCCGACCCATTCGTCTCCCAAGCCACCGCCACCTCAGCAGCAGTCACCGATGGGCATTGTGTATCAGTTGCATTCGTCGCCATTACATACGGACGCACACTGCCACACGACAGTCCGTGCGGTTTCGCGAGATGCAGGTACTCGTACGTGAGGAACGGCATTCCACCCGAACACCCTTCGGACGAACTCGTCATATTGTCGCTGAACTTGCTGCGAATATGATCCAGCGAGGCCGAGCAGCTCAGCACCTGCTCCACACTCAGTGGCGACGCCTGCAAATCGTTCTCAATAGCAAACCTCGATTCCACTGCCGACACCCCAGCAAACGCCCAGCAGCTACCGCACGTCCCCTGGTTCTTGATGGGTGTCATGAATTTGCCTCCATCCTTCGTCGTCCAGTCCAGCTCCGTCGGCACTTCAATATCATCTTCATCACTCTCACTAGATCCACCATCCAAATCAAAGCTGATGGTAACCTGTTTGCCTCGTTTCCCTGCTCCCTTCACTCTCGTCGACTGCTTCTTCTTGTGCTTCCTCCTAGGCGAGTCTCTGTCCGGTCTGGAGCTCAGAAACGCTCGGTACTGCTCGTCCGTCAAGTCACTGAGCTCATTGTACCCCATAAAGTAGGATTTATCACCGGCTTGGTGCTCTGCATTGGCCTGATCCACCAGTCGTTCAGTGTTGGCCAGAGCCTCCGTCCTCGCCTCATTTGAAGCCCTCATCGGCCCTAAAAGCGCACGCCGTTGCGTACGTGTCTGTGCGTGATACAGACGCAGCTCAAACTCGTCCACCGCCTGCATGGGAGCCGCTGCAGCGACTTGTAGAGCGCCATACAGCACGAAACGACAGAAAATGCGCATTTTGAGCCGTTTGCAGCGAGTTTGTAGCGGTTAAGAGCGGGAGTTGGCGCTGCGGAAGGAACGACAAGTGGTGAAGCAGTCGATGCACAGGATGAACGCGGGACTGAGTGCGATGGAGAGTCCTAGCAGCAGTATCAGCTCTTGAGGAAGAGGCGACCGGATTCTCGCAGGCATGTGGGTTCGATGCTGGCTTGTGAGAGTGGATACTGTTCAACTGTGCTGAAATGATTGAGTCGACGTTATGTGGATGAAACGCGGAGTTTGTAGGTGAGGGAACAGTGATATGGAGCAATCTTTCCAGTATACCTGACGAATGCGGTATTTGGTAGCAATCATCTTGGACAGGGAAGCAGTTTTATGTTTCAGCAAAAATTTGTATTGTTACGAACTTGTGCACCCATGCAATTGGAAGCTGAAGTCGGCACCTTGCATTATCAAACCAACAATTAGTCATGTCCGAGCACTTCAATGGCGAACGTACCAATATGGACCAACGGTGCTTGCATAACGTAGACGAACAGAGTGGCCAGCTTGGATTGGATCATCGAAGCATGTGTCTCTAGCACAAATGCAAGTTGCCGTAACGTTGAAAACCCCAGCATCCGCTTCAGGACAACAAGTGTCATGACGAGAGAAACAAATTCGAGGCCGCTGTAGACCAACACCTTAGAAACTGAAGACATAAGTTGCGCACTTGACAGCCCAGCCAATGCAGGATAGTACGCTCGGTGTGCATTTGGAATAGAATAGCTTGATGTAGACCTGCACGCAGAAAAAACAAATGCGCGGTTAGTCTCATTGTGCTGTGGTGTAGATTGTGGCATCGCTACGTACTATAGACGATTGGAAGAATGATTTCTGTGTACTCTACCAGCACGATGTACTCTGTGATAAAAAGAACGTGAGCACTTTTGTGAATGAATAATGCGCATTCATCACGTGAAAAAATGACTCGAGTCCGAGAGCTGCCGTAGGATCCACCATGTCTGTCAGTTCTCTCTGTGTGGTTGCACGAGTCGCAGGCATGCGGACTTTGTTTTTGCTGCAGAGGTGGGCGAATTGGGAATACTCGTGCTTTGGTGGAAGGAAACCACTTTTTGCCGCTGGAGGCTCCACCTTTCAGAGCTTTTGCTCAGCCCGAGGGGCCTGAATTTCCACGATATGCCCGAAAAGTCAGTAGAGTGGGTTTTAGGCGGTGTTAACAGCATTTTTTCAATTTCCACTTTCACTTCTTTAAGAACTTCAACAACGTCGTCGTCCATGATGTGGAATTATGAAGAGCATTTGACACGTAAAGTGCGTTGAAAACCTCGACAATGAAGGTAACGTCTTCCGGTTTGAGATCGTTGTTCGTGTTTTGTCGGCTAACCTAATTTTGGCGATAGGCCCCGAATACTGCTTGGTGAATGCCCGTGAGCGACACGAACCCATTGGATATAGAAATGCGAGTACCACTTGGCAATTGAACACCGACAATTGTCGCTTGACGTCACCCCATAAAGTTGGGTCAGCTCGCCAGCGATGCCCGGAAATGTATACAAAACACGACGTGAGCACCGCGGTAGCTGGCAGTGAAACAATGAGCAAACCGAACGGCATCGGAAATAACACCAATGCAGATATGGTGAAGATGAAGGCCGTTGATACGATAGACGCGAAAACCGCAGAAAGGATGACTTGTAGAGCTGTTAGCTTGAGGCGCATCTGTACGAGAATATTTCCACCTATAAAGGCCATTACAAATCAATCCCGTACGAAGAACACTTTGTTGTCGTACAAACCGACCTCAGGAGGATTCAACGGAGGAAACTCTTTCAGTAAGCTGATACGAAGACTTGGTGTGGTGTTAGCACGAAGATTGCAACCAGTCGCTTGATGCTTATACTGTTTGAGTAGCTATCGAGATGTTGGAGTCGCCCCACGGAATATCTTCCTTGAAATTCGACTTGAACGGACATCCATGAGCTGACCGATGATCTTAAGGTTATTGATCATTGGGATCAATGTTTGTAGTTTCTTGGTTGTGGTCGGGAGTGTGCGACGCGCCGAAAGCAACAGAAATAGTTCCACGTCGAGATGAAAGTACTTGACGAATCTGCAATACATAAAATAATACTTCGAAGTAATTGCGACACACTGGATTGCCGATTGTTTTTGTTGCTCAAGGAATGGATTTTCTGCATTAGCACCTTCAGTACCCCTGAATCTCTTTAATATTGTTCAGAGGCATCCAACAGACCACGAAATCCACTGCCATAATTGCCGCATCAGACATCCACGAAGAAGAATCTGCAAGCTCATTTGAGACAGATAGAGAACGCTTGGAGAGTGTACACTTGATAAAGAATGATGGCGCGGGTGACCCTCTCCAGGTTTATCCATCCCACGAGGCGTTTAACTTACTATTTGTGGCCAACGGCTTGATTGCTCATTTCCCAACCAACGATCTTCGAAACGCTGCGATACCGTCCTGGAGCTCTTCATCATCTTCTTCTTCTTCATCATCATCATCATCTTCACTCTCATCTGATGCGATGTCTGGAATGCTCGTCACTGGAGATGTTAGTGGGAGGTCCACACGACTACCCCGTGTGTCAGGTTGGAGACGGTGGAGTCGTGATGCGAGAGCGCTATTAATTTTCTTGACAGCATCGATCTGGTCTCTTGACTCACTGAGTGAGTCCTGTAGTTGGTAAATAGTGCGTTGCAGCTCCAAGTTCTGACCTGCGAGACGCTTAGTACCCTTGTCCTTGTCGCCCACGCTATCGAGCATATTCTTCAGTTCGGCCACTTCGTCTGCCGAGCGCTTGGCCTCAGCCTTGACCAATGTGAGCTCCGACTCTAGACTGCTACGCTCAGCGAGTTGCGCCGCGAGGTCTTCGAGGGATCGGTTGTTGTTTGCGCCTAGAAGCTTGCGAAGCTCTCGAGAGAGCTCTGTTGCCTTTGCACGGAACATGTTGCGCTCGGATACCAGATTAACTTGCTCATCATGAAGCTTCGTGATTTGAGCGTGTTGATCCCTGATCTGCTGCTGCAAATCGGCGGCAGTCACTGTCGCGACAGTACCAAACCAGACATCCCGTTCCAGGCTGGATCCTGACACCACAGTGGATTTTGTGTGAGTTTCTCCATCCAAGAACTGTGCCTCAGTTTGAACACCCTGCTCATTAATCCCCGAAGCTCGACGTGCTGCCGCGCTGGACACCTCCTGCAGCTCTTCTCTGCATTGAGTATGCCTCCGCTCTTCGTCCTCCAGCTTCGAGCGCAAAATTTGTAGCTCGCGTGCTTGCGAGTCGCACTGACCTGGAAATTTTCAAGTTGTCGGAGTTTCATCTGCTGCAGTTCGATGCGATTGTCCTTAACCTCTAAGGATTCAGCGATTTGTCTCTTCTCTTGCTCAGCAGATTTCAGCAGCACGGAAATCGATGCCAGCTTCTCTCGCAGCATAGCAATTTCCTTATCCTGTGCAGCCAGACGCCCTTCCACGAAAAATTATCGACACCAGCGCAACTGTCTCCAAACCCATTTTTGCTTGATAGCCGCGGCGGCGTCGCAGCTGGAGTTATCACGTCAGACCCACGGTCACTCGCAGATTCGTCAGGATCCAGGCCGACGAGGTCGCTTAGCCGCGCATTCATCGAGTTGATTGAACTTTCACTTTGCAAACGAACAAGGCGAGTTTTCCCAGCCGGGGATGATATTGGGCCCGCAACTGGAGTAGTCGGCGATCCCGCCGAGCTGACTGTTTCTCCTGTGGCACCAGAATTGCTCGCTGGAGATAACGCCCTGACGTCGATCCCAACGATTGAGAAGCCGTTAGTACTGGAGGTGGCACCCCTGTAACAACAAAGGCTGGGTCCATGAACAAGTTCCTCTCGTCAGCTTGGGCCAGCTCTTCTTGGTCAGACGTGAGTACACAAGCGCGAAACTTGCGAATCAGCATTGTTAAAATGTCGCGATGCTGCCTGTTTTGAGCCACCAGAAAGAAGCAGGATAGACTTTTGAAATGCGCTTGCCGTTTTTCAGGTCGCAAACATCTCCTTCTCGATTCCCCAAAAAACCACCAAACTCTTGGACCTTCAATATAAATCGAAGCTGATCGGCAGGATCGAGAAGAACTTGCAAAAACATGCTGTAGACGGCCGTCACCACCACGCCCCCTTCGTCTTCTTCCTCCGATATTTTGACGAGAGTTACCTCGTCGGCAGATATTTTGACCTGGAAACTATCGTGCTCATTACTCGCCAGTGTAGCTGAGAACGAGCCGGCACCGGCTTCAAGCAGCACATCCACCATAGTCCCAACGGCAGGATCGAGCACCAGAGGTCGAGACATCTCGACAACACGTTTTAACTGCGGAAAGCGAAGCGACTCGCATTGGAGCGAGATAATAGCACCCACATCGTCCACTGAAGGGAAATACGGACAACGCTTCACGCCTCTTATCTGTCGAATCTCATTATAGGGTGGCGTCTTACGAAACCATGTCAGTACGAATTCATGAACGTCCTCATCCAAAACACCGACAAATCGACCTCCTGTTGTCACAGCCATAATTGGAGTAGAGCTCAGCACGTCAGCATTGACATTCAATGCTGTTTTTCGATGGCGTCCTCCAGACGTGCTGTGTGGTTTCAATGCAAGGTCGTTCATCCAGCCTTTTACCACAGTTCTGTCTTCCTCCGGCCGTGAAGCCTTGTTGCCCATAATACGAAACAAACTCTTCACGCCATCAGTGCCTGAATTCCGCACCTTGCCCAAGGACATACCAAACTTCCCCGTATTAGCCTCTGACGCCGTCGAATGCGAAGACGGAGATTTCGGAACGCCATTTGCGAGACTCGAGCCGCTGGTCTTCTGCTCAAACGAGCCCGACCTGGTCATCTGACTAAGTCTCGCCGACCATCCTCCACTGCTCGATGGAGATATCGGCGGCAACGGTCCACTCGAATGTTTTCTCTCCAGCAGCGGTACCTCTTTCATATGTTTTTCATGTTCGTCTTTATTGGCCTGGAAGCAGTGAAATGTCAACGTAAGTGGGAACGTGGCGTCCTTGGCCGTCGTAATGATCTCGGCAAACATCATCTTGGTCACGTCCACGTCATTGATCGTTATCATCTCATCACCAGGAAAATGCGTCCCGAAGCCTCAGCATCGGCCATGGATCCGTCGGGTTTCCTGCGAAACCCCTTGACACGAGCTCCCGTTCCCCCTTCTCTCAGTATAAATCCACAAACAGCGGCCCAGGCTTCGCGTAGACCACGTGAACCTTCTGCACCGCTCCTCTGGGTGACTTGATGCCTGCAAAATCTGCTACTCCCGCCAAGAAATTCTCTCCAATAGACACAAACCCGTTAGATTTGATACCGTTGGTTCCTCTCACTGAAATGGGCGGCGGAGGTGGCGCTGCCCCCATTTTCTCATTGTTAATCCTCAGAGCAGACTCAGAGTGAGCAGGACTGGCCAGACGCAGTCCTGGGGTTGCAGAATTGACTGCAGTAGAGGCGTTTACAGCCGAGCCTTCCACCCGTAAATTTCCCGTCGATTGTGTGCGTCTCTGAGCATTCCAGAAGCCGCGGAGGGCTCCATTCGACGCGTCTACGTCTTCTCCATTGATTGTGATTGAAACGGGAGGCACAGCGGCGGAAACAGCCTTGGAACGGCCCATTAAAGCTGGAGAACCTGGTTTATCTGGGAATGTAGGGAGGTAACGGGCGATAACTCAGCTTCTAGCACGATGTTGGACTCCAGAGTAGTACTGTCGTCTTCCGCGTGGTCTTGCGCGTCTAGGTAGGAGGATTCGTCGTCCGAGGAGCCGTCGTGTGCCATGCTGCGAGCAGAAGAAGAGGCCGCGCCAGGCGCCTCACTTTATCCAAAATGAACCTACTGCGATAAATATGGATAAATATCAGAAAATCCACGCGACGCGACTAGTAATATGGTTCTACTACCGGTCTACTAACTTAAATCCAGTAATGTTTTTTTAAATAAGAGATGTAGTTTAATAAATAAACTGATATCGATTGATAGTATTTAAAAAGTTTTTAATAGCAATATTACAAGTACATATTATATTTTGGAGAATACAAATATTACAGGCTGTTTGCATTCTCCCAAAACATGATTCACATAACTACACTTTACTACTTCAAATAATAATAGTATAATAACGTTGTCGAATAATAGTTCAATCTAGTTGTCGTATTTTGCTACACTAAATACAAAGTGGATCAAGTTGATTACATGTATTATAAATGTAAACTTCGAAGTAGCATGGTAGCGCATTGAACGTGTTACGATAATGCATGTAACGTTAGCTGGAAGCGCTGACATTCTGGTGACCGAACTACTTCGTTGTTAAAGCACTAAGAAAGAAAATAGAATCAAAACTGAACATTGTTGATGTTCCAATGTCACCCACAAGTCTCTAACGAAAAGACTACTCACTTGCTACGGCATTCTTGCATGAAAGCCTTCAAACTCAAGTTTTATAGTGACAGGAGCTGCCCAGTAAGTGCTCACCAATCTTTTCTCGCTAAATCGAAGAGTTGGCTGCCAATACTGTAGCAGGTCATCTTGACCATTAACCTAAACTTGGAAAGAATGAACTCGGTAATTTTAGCGATAACGCTGAATTGTGTTGACGTCATTGTGTCCTCCGTCGCATTCAGGCGTCCGCGCTAGGTGACCAACGACATGGAAAATTTCCTTCGCTCCACTCGCCAGCGTCTCTGGAAGGCATGGATGGCAGCTCAAGTTGAATTTCAAGGGCAGTACTCGATCGAGCGTCTCCAACAACTTGATACCTATATCAGCGGTCTCAAAACCAAGCGGCTAGTGGCAATTTGTGTACTAGCTCCACTTCCTTGTCTCGTGCTGAGTCTGCTAAAAGAGGTACCACCACTTCAGCCACCCGAAGCTGGCACTTCGGCGAACTGGGTCTTCTTTATTCGAGCCGTGGTAGTTACGAGTATCATCAACGGAACCCTTCTCATGCAAATGGGTCAAGGCGCACCATCGCTCAAGCTAACAGCTCGTCAAGTACTTTTCATTTCTCTGTCGGCCTCAACCGTGTCGATGGCTGTTATATTTGCCATTTGCTCTGCAACTGTCTTCCCGCTGCCTTTTGGAGTTCTTGTCAGTGCACCACCCGATGTTCTGGTAATGGCGGTATGCTTAGTACGCATTTTTGGACCTCGCCTACGAGCTGACCCGTCAATATGGAGCGACCTCAAGAAGCAGCTTTCAATAATTCATTGCCAGGTATCACTTACGTTCATCTACCCAGTCTACATTTATGGATTTGTCTCTCTCACTGGCCTCAACCAAGCGTTGTTTGTTGCTATCTTGCCAATCATTAAACTGATTGCAAAGAATTGGATTAGCCATGCCCTTGCCGATCAGAATGACATAAAGCCGCAATCCGTGATATTTATCGGGGAAGTCATGAATGCTCTTTACGTATCGAATGCTCTTCAAAGTGCTTCATCGTGGTCGCTGACGGCTACGATTATGGCGGTAGACCTCGTCCATTTCTGGGTATCAATGCGGGATGTAATGGAAGTTCTAAACAAGGTGAAAGTGCTCATGATTAAGATTCCCCAGGACCATCCGCTAGCCAAGGAAAACTTTCTGCAACTTGCGGTGAGAATGATTGCAATTGATGACACCTTGAGCGATAGGAGGCAAGCATGCGATGAGATAAGGTTGGAAGAGACACCGATTGAGAAATTTACATGTTTCGTGGATTCAAGTGATCATCTGAAAGCACTTGATGATGAGAGAGGGCTACGCTAGTGATGCCTATACAGCCAAGTCACGAAAAAACAACATCCATATGAAGAAATTGATTCAAGGAGCGCGTGTCGTACCAGAAGAATCGCCGAAAGCCAACTGTACGACGGGAGTCACAACTGATATCAAGACCTTATTTTCCGAATCTGAGCGCGTTCGCTTTATTGAGAAGAGCTCACGTGTGCTCTTCATCACGGAATACATTGTACTGGCGGAGTACGTTGAGGTTGTGCTACCTGTCGTCTATAGTAAGTGGTTGAAATAACTTCTGAATCTACAGACTAACCCTCAATAATTGTGTGTCGTAGGCATCTACCGCGCGATTCTGTTTAACATGCCAAACAAAGCTTATTACGCATCGCTTGCTACGCTTTCAAGAGACGATATGATGGAATCGCTTCTGAATGCGCTAGCCTACAGCTCGCTTGAGCTGATTTCGCTCATTATGTCGATTATTGTGCTGAAACGTACATTGGGATTTTCTTCACTGTGCCAACTCGCATATGTGCTCGAGACGCACGTGAGGCTAATTCAAGTTGTATTGGTCAACACTCTTGTCTATGTGACGCAATTATCGTTGGTGCACCTCGGTGGGTTAACTCTGTCGTTCGAGTGCACATTATAATTGTTGACTAACGTATTCTTTTGAAAGGTGCCGATTTCAGTTTTAAGTTCACCTGGTTGCGAAACACTTAGCTCCAAAGAAATCACATCTTACCGAGTCCAGTAGAATCACATACACACCCAGAATCGACGTGCGAATTGCAGCTTAGAAATGCATCTGCTCAATCCGTTTCACGTCTATCCTAGAATCGCTAAAACTGGAGAAATTGATCAAGAGCCGAGAGTACTCGAACGATCAACAAAACACAATGCTGGGCTCGGCAGGAATTGTGGGAAGCATGGATATCCGTTCAAGTGGAGTACCAAGGAAGCTACTCGGAAGAGAGATTTCGACAATACAAGGGTCTAGGAACCAAAAGAATGCTCCTCGTTTTCCTGTTGACTCCTGTGCCGTGTGTCGTGTTGAGCCTGGCTAAAGAAATTCTACCACTAGTTCCAGCCGAAGATGGTGTCAACAAGAACGGCCTATTCTTCGTTCGAGCATGGGGGGTGATGGTATTCATGGGTGTTTCAGCCCTAGTGCAGATGTGTCACGGGGCACCTCGTCTGAAGCTGACAAACCGCCAAATTGCCTTCATCTCTCTCTTGGCAGCGACAGTAGCAGCGTGCTTCATTTATGCTCTCTGTGTCTTGACTGTATTTCCCCTTCCTTTTGGCCTTCTCATGGCTGGACCCCCTTTGTAGTGGTGATCGCTGTCTGCTTCAGATATATCTCTGGTTCACAGTGGCGGGCAGACCCGTCGTTATTAGTCGACGTGAAGCGGCAACTCGTTGTCTACAATTGCCAGACCACACTACATTTCGTATATCCGCTGTACATTTTGGGATTCGTCTCTCTCACAGGTTGGAACCAAATTGTCTTCGTTATTTTGCTGCCGGTCATTCAAATCATAGCCAAAAACTGCACTCGCTGATGATTACGACCAGAAGCTTTAATGCGTGGTCTTTGTCGTTGAGGTTTATAACGCTCTCTACGTGGCAAATGTTCTTCAGACAGCAACTTCATGGACTTCGACTGCTGCGATCATGGCTGTGGACCTAATTCAGTTTTGGGTGGCCATGATTGATATTGTGACGATACTCGACGAGGTAAATGCTCTAATGGCCAAAATTCCTCGAGGCCATCCTACCGCAGACGAAAGTTTTGTGCAAGTGGCAGTGCGCCTTATGGACATTGAGGCACAAACACGACACAGTACTAAGGTAATGACCAATCCTCACTGCAAAGATGAAGGATCTCGCGAGGCGCATCAAGTTACAGAACTGAAGGAAGGAAATCACGAAAGCAAAAATCAGAGTGGGCTATGTCGCAGAAAGCTCGAGTTTTTCCTTTCCATCCGTCTGTAAGCTCCCACAACAACTTGTGTTCGGGACCAGTATTGAAGTCAACTTCGATACGAGAGCAGAAGTCGCCGATGTTTAATAGTCTTTCTCTTGGACTCGAATTGATATTCTCGCAAGAAGAACGGACATTGTTTATCTTTTCTGAAAACAATGTCCGTGCGCGTGTACTCTTTATCACGGAGTATCTCGTTTTGGTGGAATATGTTGAAATGATGCTGCCTTTTACTTATTGTAAGCGAGCTGTTGTTCGGGAATTGCACTCAACAATGAATACTAACTATTGACTGTTTTCGTGCTCTCATCAGGTCTGCACTTTATTCCACATGCACAAAGGTGCTTATTATCCCACGTTGGCAGGGATTTCAAGTGACCAGTTCACATCGAGAATGTTAAGCACGCTGCTGTACAGCTTGTTCGAGTTTGTTTCATTCGTTATGCTGGTAGTCGTACTCAAGCGCAAACTTGGTTTATCGTCATTGCAGCAGCTAGCGTTCGTGCTCGATGCACACGCTGGTAAGGTTCAGACGAAGCTCAATTTGATATTCGTCTATATCATGTAAGTGCCATTAACACACCACGGTAGGTTCCTCTACGCTAGGTGCATGTAAATAGCTACTGAACTGATGTTATGACGATTCGTTGTTTAGGTGCTGACTTCAGCTTCAAATTTTCGTGGATAATCCCCACGAAGAGTTAGAATGCGGGCATTTACTACACTACATGTACATGTAGTTCCCAGCTTACAACAAGTGTTTGAAGGCTTTACGCGAACTTACTTCCTCGTCGTTTCCATACTGAGCTCCGCAAGGGGTTCATGGTGGAGAAGCAAAACGTACCAGTAGCCTGCTTCGACGCTGAGCCTTTTTCAATGTTCAATTACAACGCTGTTGAAAGTTATGCTGCTCGGCTTGCCCAGTAAAAAACCTACGTCGGCGTCATTGGTCTGACGTCATGTTTGACCGATTTGCAACGAGGATTGAACTTTTGATCCTGGATACGATCCCAAATTGTTTCGCAGTGTTGGAGATTGTGCTGGGCTTTCGTTTGGATCGGGAAGTCTACTGTAGTCTAATCAACGTGCATTGGTTTGGTTTATCTAAGCGTTCTTTTTGAAGATATGAGTATGAGCTAGCAGATTAACATCACTTAGCTTACATCTGGATCTTGCTCAGGTACTGCACCAGACACAAATTGTTGTGAAGCAGTTTCTGCAAATGCTGCCACTGCTGCTGTTGCACGGCTCCCAACTCGTCCACCTGAGCCAACAGTGCCGGATCCGCTACCAGTAGCTCCTCGTGCAGCTTCAGGAATCGGTTCAGGTACGCCTGCAGCACCTGGAAATCGCGACGCGTACGCATCTCCTCACGCAGGAAGCTCAGGAACCAACCCAAAATCTTTTTACCCTCTTCATCGAAGTCGCCCATGCACAATGTGCTCATCTCGACATCCACCGCCGAGGCAGATAGTGACTGCATGTAGATTGCAACGTCGTGGAAGCGCGAAGCCAATTCATCATCCTCTTCCTGCACGGCCTTTGCCAGCAGCGTAGCTAGTTTGCATCGGGAAGTCACCATACCCTCCGTCTTAACGATTCTCGAGGCAGGAGCAGCCACTTCGGCGGCAACCTCCTCGTCATCGTCATCACCCCACGCCTCGTCGCCGTCTCCAACGCCCCAGCCGTCCATAGTCTCGTCTTCTTCATCCGTCTTCTCAGTCTCCTTCTTTGCCTCGGGCTCAACAGGAACGAAAGTTGGGTGCACAGCGTCCTTGCGTGCTGTCTGGAGGAAGAACGGGGCCTGTTCTGGTGCCTTGGGGGCTCAATAGGCTTGTTACGTTTCTTGATCAACTCCAGGTTGAACAACGACTGCCAGAATGCACGCGGAGCCGTCGACAATGTGATAAGCGAAGCATCAAGCGGGTCAGAGCTCTCTACAACTTCATCATCAGTAGTGCTCTTGGGCTTCTGCTCCTCCACACTTGCCACTGAGAGTTGCGGGTTACGCTCAGAGCCGAATCCAAGCTGGTCGCTGTTATCCACCTCATTCAGGGCCACGGGCATATCCATAAGCACGGGCTCAGTAGGCTCGGAGTCAAGGAAAACGTCTGTGAAGAAGCTGCGGTTTGCCCACAAGAAAATGCCGACGTGGCCCACGTGCGTGGTAGCAAGAAACTCGCCTGTCGGCGACACTGCCAAACCAGTCACAGGCTTCTGGAAACGCAGCCAGTCAACACACTTGCCCGTCGGGATATCCCACACACGCAGCGATGCATCAGCCGACGACGAGAACAACCATCGGGCATCCGAGCTAAACGTCATGTCCGTCACGCGGTGCGAGTGACCAGCAAAACGACGAACAAGTTTGTGGGTAATTACATCGAACAACCGCAGCACCTGGTCATCGCACGCCACGCAAAGCAAGTTGCTGTCACGGTGCAGCTCCATCTGACTAATAGGCGAACCGATGTCAACCTCATACCGCAACTCGTGCTTCTTGAAGCCCCAGAACTTTAGCTTACCGTCGATGCCTGCAGACACCAGCGTCTCGTTAACGGCATCAACTGCGACAGCGCTGACCGGTCCATCGTGAGCATCAACAGCAGTCTTCTCGGATTCATCGTCCTGAAGCGAAGACAAATCCGTGCCAGGCAACACAAGCGAGCGAATAATCTTCGGTTTCGGAGTCGCCGCCACCGGGAATGAGCCACGGGCCTCTCCGGATTGCATGTTGTACCGGAAGACAGAACCACCCAGGCTGCCAACAAGTGCGTAATTGCCACATGAACTGATAGCCACACTGGTTGCTTGTGTTTTCTTGCGACGCAGGTCCTCCACGCTTCCTGATGGGACACGGTTGCTGGGGTCAAACTGACGCAGCACCTTCTTGCCAATGGCACGGTGCTCGAAACGCCACACGTAGGCTGCAATTTCGCTCTCGTGGCATGTGATCACGTTGGCCCAATCCCGCGAACGTGTCTCCATGGCAGCAAATTGCATGATCGGCGGCAGCTTCAGATCCTCCACACGCACATTCAAACGGCGAGCCTTCTTAAGAACCGGACCTTGCGACAGCTCTGTACTCTGCTGCTCACGGGCTGTATGGAACACGCGGAAGGCGCGATCCTGGCCTGCCGACAGAATCTGGCAACAAGTGCCATCAGCACCATCCGCCATCGTAGCAAGCGTGTTGTTACCGTAGTAGCGAATACGCGTCGGCGGTGCGCGGTGGCCCTCACGAGACTTAAGAAGACGAGCGGTGCCGCCATTCAGGTGGTCGAAAATCCACAGCTTGATCGAGTTGTCCGTGCCGGACGACAGCAGCAGCGGCTCGTTCGCCAAGAACTGCAGTGACACCACCGCTCCGTCGTGTGCAGCAGCAATAACCGACTCGAGACGCTTGGTCTGCAAGTTCCACACCGCAATATCACCTGAGCGCGACCCGGACACCACAAGCGGTGTGGTGGAAGTGCCTGCGTCCGTGCGGAACGACATGGCGGTAATGCTGCTCTTCTGCTCCTGTCGGAAGTTCAGCACGCGCTCATCCAGCTGCAAGTGGTGCACCATCAGTCGTCCATCCGCCAGGCCAATGCTCACCACGTCCACCGCCGGACTCTGCTCCAGCGCCGTCACTGCGCTTCCCCAGCCCTTAAAGTCGTAGATGCACTTCATCTTGCGGATGTTCCAGAGCTGCAGCGCTCCTTCCTCCGAGCCCACCAAAATCTTGTTCAAGTATGTGTCCGGGTGCAACATCGTCGTGGGCGTAAAACCCGCAGAAAAGGTCAAAGTGTCCACGATCTCCATGGTCAGCAGGTCCCAGATCTTGATCACTCCTTCGTCGTCCAGCGAGAAGAGGATGGGGCCCACCGTCATCATCTGTTTGACTGCGCCCCTGTGGCCCACCAACGTCCGCCAGCGGTCCACGCGTCTCCACACAATGATCTGCCGTCCACAAGCCGTGAAAGTCAAGTGTTTCTTGGGCAGCACAGCGAGTGCCGCAATGCGTTTGGGCAGTTGGGGCGATACCAGCACAGGAGTGAGTTTGTCACAGTTGTACACCACGAACGACTTGCCCAGCGATGCCGTGGCGAAGCTGGCCTTGCCCATGCCGTACCACACAATTGGTACATCGTCAGCCACTACGCCAATGGCGCGGAAGGCCTGCAGCACGCGGCTGTTCTGGCAGCGCGTCAATTGGTCACTCGACATTTAGTTTTTTGCAACTTTCTCGGCTTGTACGGGGCGGTGATGAATGCAACTTGCAGGGATGGATAGAGCACACGCGGATATTTGTGGTGAGGTATCGGTTGTCAAGATACGAGCAGAATTGACGTCGAGGTGAGCAGTAGAAGGTGACGAGGTAGCAGCCACTTGAGTTGGTGGCGAGAAGCTCCGAAATGACTGGGACCAAGCATTAATAGGGAGTACCGTAGAGGTTGATGGTAAGTACGATGGGGACTATTTTTCACAGAAATTTGGTCATTTGTATTCACGTTTGGTAACATGGGTACACTGATGGAGGACAATGGATCTATGCTGGGTGGACACTTTTTCACGATGACGATGGTGTCAGATACCTATTCGGAGGTTTTGGTTTTCTTGGCGGCAGCAGCAGCATCACCAGGTGCTTCGGCGTCTCCGTAAGTCAGTGCTCGTTTCTCGCGTGTCTTGCCAAGCACCTTCCGGGCCAGTTCATTGTCCCAGAATCGCTCAGCGAGGGTCTTACCGAGCTCCTCAGCTTCCGTACGAGGTCCAGAGATCGTTTCTGCAATGGTAGCAATTATAGTATGAGCAACAAGAAACTAACACAAAAGGTCCCATGGTTGGGCTGACGACGTACCGTGCACGCTCTCCTTGCCGTCACGAGACAATACCGTCGAGTTCAGCGTAAGTGTGTCTTCGTCCAGTGTGGCGCTCACCCCATAGCGATCTGTCCAATACAAGCAGGTCAGAAATCACCGACAACTTATTCCCAACATCGGACGCACCTGGCATCCGCCTTCGAGATGGTACAGCAGACTGCGCTCCGCCTTGCACAACTGCGCCGACTTCTCGTCCGTAATGGTCTTGAGCATTTCAATCGTCTACAACCACCACCAATCAGCACCAAAACACTCCTGCACTCCTCCACACTCAACGTACCTCCTCATCGTCCGAGCGGCATTCCACGCCAATGCTTCCCTGACCCACTCCATAACCAAACGAGTCCATGGGTAAAATCTCGTCGATTCTTTCGCCCAAGTCTCCGCGTCGGAAGCCACACGCAGCCACAATAATGGCGTCATAGTCGTCGTGTTCGTCCAGCTTGGCCAGACGCGTCTGGATGTTCCCGCGCAGCGTCTTGATCTCGAAGGTCGGGAACTGGCTCCTGAGCAGCGCCTCGCGTCGCAAAGAGCTGGTGCCAATGACGCTTCCCTCTGGCAGCTGCTGCAGCGTCACAAGGCCCTTCTCCTTGTGCTTGGGGTGGATCACGGCCGCGTCCTCTGGACTCTCGCGCTTGGTGATGGCGGCCAGCACGAGTCCGTCCGGCAGCGTCGTGGGCATGTCCTTGAGCGAGTGCACAGCAAAGCTGGCAGTTTTAGCCAATAGCGCGTCCTCCAGACTCTTGGTGAAGAGACCAGAGGCGGTGCTCGTGCCCAAGTCGCTCAGATGACGGTCCAGCACTTGGTCCCCCACTGTGTCCTCCTGTCCCACGACGAACTGCAGGTCTGGGAAGCGCTCCTCCAGCATGGAAATCACGGTAGTGGTCTGCGCCATGGCCAGCTGGCTCTTGCGCGAGGACACGAAGATGGTGCGCTTCTGGGGTGTCTCGGACGGCATGACGGAGTGAGCACTACTGGGCAGATTGACAAGTGTGCGGTCGAGTCGTGCGTGGCAGATTGGTGTACGAGTGGTGTGGTCGGTAAGAGTGTGGGATTAGCCAATGAACGCGTCACGATTGCACGATGGCGAGTTATCGGAGACTACCGGTATATAGAAGACAAATGTTGGATCAGGCGAGTTGGGTCTACATGTACTTCCAAGTCCAGGTATAATTTCGCATTAATACTTGAGCATACCACGCGGTGTCGCTTATTAATACCTCAAAATGTGTCTGCACTGAACTTGACATGCAAAATTGGCTTTGCTTTGGCCTGTTTTGATCGGGATATCACCTTCGAACATCAAGATGGAGCGACTTGGAAGCAGTCTTTGCCAACTGTACATGTACCGGTATTCAATGCGTTGTATGGTTCAACTGCGCGGCAGAGCGCATCGTCGTAAACCTCTACGATAAGTGGACGTCGTACAGTTCTGGTTATCCTAACGCGACGTGCTACATATTTTGAACGATAACAAGGAGTTATTGAAAAGAATACCAAGCGAGCATCCAGGTACAAGCGAACATCCAGGTACAAAGATGAACTTTGTTCAGGTGCCCTGAAATTTGCTCGGACCAAATAGTACTAAGCAGGTGGGTGCCGCAGATGCAACCATCGTCAAGAAGTGAGAAGTCTTCGCCAAACGCGCGAGTGGTACCCGTCGTACCGCAAAATAACATCAAACGAGCACTAGTCCAGAGGGGCAAGTCTTTCCAGCACCCCAAAATGCGGCTAATGTTGTGGAACTTAGTTCATTGTTCTCACCGGAGGAGCGCTCTCGACTCGTTCACAAAACTTTTCAAGTTCTCTTCATCACCGAATATCTTGTTGGTGGAATATACAGAAGTGGTGTTGCCTCTTATCTACAGTCAGCCAAGTCACGATTTTGTTTTACAAACTGAGCAGAGCAACTGTCTAACTAATTCTCGCCTCTCCTTCACACAGACCTCCCCACCAGGTGAGTTTGTTCAACTTGCCAAACAACGCGTACATCCCTTCGTTAGCAGAACTTACGAGCGGACAGTTCTCAGCAGCGATCCACAATGTTCCAGTGTATACCGGTAGTGGGCTAGAGTGTGTATCTCTGGTGATGTTTGTGTTCGTGCTGAAGCGCACACTAGGCATCTCGCCCTTGTACGAGCTCGCATTTGTTTTGGAGTCACAAGCGGGGATGATACAGGCTCATTTGGTTTGTCTACGTTTTACTTCGTACAAGTTTCCCTTGTGTATGGCGGTACGTCTAGGCGTAGTACGAGGTTTGCTTCACTGATACATGACCGCAGGTGCCGATTTCAGTTTCTAGTTTCAGACGCCTACAAGATTTGAACGATGATAATGTTTTGTTTCGCTATTATTCTTCGTGAGAATGCATAGCTCTGCAATGATGACTATCGTCCAGGCAGTCACGAACATGGATCGCGGGGTTTGGTTGGCCCAAGGAGTAGGGAGATTTACTCCTTGCCGACGAGAACGGCAAACGCCGATTTCGAAGTGGACTCCGACGACGTCGATGACCCGAGAGACGCTTCAAAGAGGCGAGTCACGATCTGCTCGATCTCATCCGGGGTTTTGCCGCACTTCGCTAGCTCCAAGATGAAGGTTTGGCGCTCAGCACCCGCAAGAAGCGGGCGGACATCAGGAACGGGATTGGCTTCGTTAGTGGCAGCTCAGGTACGAGGCTCCGCGATGCCCCAAGCTTCACAAAGCTGACGGTTCTCGTTCGCGCACTTGACGACTCCGTTCTCGTCGCACTGTAGGACGTTGCCCGTGTGGCACGAAACGAAGTACAAAGCACGGTCCGCGTCCGTCTCCATGGTGAAGAGCTCCCACTCACCAGGCACTTTCGGGTCGAAGACGCATTCTCCTGCCGCACGAACTTGAAGGAAGCGGCCGTTGCGTCCCGACTCGATGGCAACCTTGTCGTCACGGACGCGACGCAAGATCATCTGCTCGTACACGTCGCAGTTGTCTTCCAGGCAGCGAGCTTTCTTCGACCCAAATGAGTTTTGCAAGCTCTTGCGCTTGAAGACCGAGCGCAGAATCAAGGGGACATCAAACGGGATATCTGACAGATCCATTGTTGAGTTTGTTGGAGAGGCTGCTTGTGGTCTTGGGCGGAGATTGTGAAGTGGCAAGCCGCGACGAGTGCCAAAGTCCAATCGCCCTCGACAAAATGGCTGGAAGCTCCCATGGGTGTTCACTTCTGTTTGACAATCCATGCTGACGACACAATGCGTGAGACGAAAAGTTCATTCATTGATGCGGTTACCTTGGCTTGCTGTTCACGCGAAGCGGGTTGACCTATCCCGAAATGTATTGCCGTCGATCAAGGAAGCTGCTGCCCGGTCCATTGGATTCCAAACAAGCGGCGCTCAGAACTATTCATTCCATCTCCGCTTGGCCCAAACTGCGTTGCTAGATGGAAGGTAGCACACTTTGTCCGGCAGCCTGTACGCACGAAAGAATGACTTACGTTCCAGGTTTCCTTGCGATCACTCCGTCTTCATCCACTGCCATGCTTTAGGCTTGGCAGGCTCTTTGGCCAAGACTGCACCTTGTCCGGCGACGATGATATGTTCGGCGGTTGGCCATGCATACATCCGCAGCAGAATCGAATCGATCTCATCCAAAGATTTTCCAAGCGATACGAGCTTCATGATATACTCTCGACGTTCTTTGGCTTCGTAATCCTTACAGTGGTCACAAACAGGACTTCGCACTGGCGCAGCTTCCTCGACTGGGTTCTTCAAAGAGATGGTTGTGCCTTCATGTTGCAAAAGAAACCAACCACGCCGAATCGTATCGATGCATTGCGGAAGGCCATTGTCGTCACAGTCGAGCATGTTACCAGTTCGACATGACATGAACACCATCGATCCATTCCCAAGAACTTCCACCTTGAACTCTTCACTGATACCGAGCAAAGGTGATTCGAAGAAGCATCCACCGTTCGCACCGACAATCAGCTCCTGCTCATCGCCCGCCGATTGTATCACAACAACTCCATCAGCGACACGACGCAGCAGCACCACTTTGGCTTGCGACTCCGTTTCACGAAGGAAAACAGGAGACTGAGTCGGATAGACGTTTTGTTGGCCAGGCCTAGATGCAGATTGCATGATCAATGGCATATCGTACGCAGAAGAACTTAGCGCAATGCTTGTATCTTTTGAATTGTGTGGCCACAGAGCGGGACGAGGCGATAGTCATTAACCGTCAAGCCTTAAGCGCGCTTATCCCATTCATCAAATTCGGGCGCCGCGTTCAGAATTTGGCGAAGGTCATCTAGGAGCTGGCTTGGACTTCTCGCGACATCACGTGTACTTCCAGAATCCAAAACTGCCAGAGCACGTTCCAATCGGTCTTCCGCTTCATTCATTTCCGTAAGACGGTCGTCACGTTCTTCGTCGCTGCTGCGGCTGAGTCGATGCAGTAATTCTGCCGCCCGAGAAACTACTGAAGGTGGGCAGCCAGCCAGAGCTGCGGTATTAACACCATACGACTGGGCCGCAAGACCTTCGACGACCCGGTGCGAAAACACAAGCTGCTTGGGTTGACCTTCTACTCGGTGCTCAAGCACCTCCATGCGATACGGTCGAAGCTCTCCATGACATGTGTCACCCACCAAGTCATTTAGTGCTGTAAAGTGCGTGGCAAAAAGCGTGCGCGTTTGTTTAGCACACAAGGCTTCGAGAACCGCACCAGCAATCGCGACGCCATCATTAACTGCAGTGCCACGTCCCACCTCGTCCATGAGCACTAGCGATCGGCTAGTTGCTTGGGTTAAAATCGTCGAAGTCTCCTGCATTTCAACCATGAAGGTACTTTTGTCTGCTGCCAGATCATCTGCTGATCCCACTCGGCAGAAGAGTTTGTCTACAAGACCGGCACGGGCGAACTTTGCGGGTACGAAGCTACCCATTTGGGCCAAGATCACGAGATGCGCGCTTTGACGCAAGAAAGTACTCTTTCCGCCCATGTTGGGACCCGTAAGAAGCCAACACGATCCAACTGGCGCTGCTGCTAAGTGCAGGCTATTGGGAACGAAGGCGCGCATACCCCGCGAGTTGGAGCCTCGAAGATGAGCAGCTTCAACGACAGCATGGCGACCATCTTCGACATGCAGCTCGCGGCTGCCATCCAGCAGCGGGCGTGTAAAGTTACGATCAAGCGCCACCTGAGCATGCGAGCAGACAACATCGATTTGGGAGATAGCATGAGCCATTGACTGCAGTTCCTCGCGCACCAGCAGCACTCGATCGCGTAACGACGCGAAAATGTCGCTTTCCACACGCTCTACCTCAGCTACCGCTTCCGTAAGGTCACGATTAAGTTGGCGCAGCTCCTCACTGCGATATCGCACTGAGTTTTTCAAAGACTGGAATAGTGTCAGCTTCTCTAACTCACTTCGCCCTCGGTCAGTCTTCAGTAGTTTAGCGTTCTCATCATGGGAGAGATCGAGGAAATACCCTTTTCTGCTTGAAAGACAACACGAAGCCGTGTGGATCCCAGCAACTCGCGATACTTTGCCTGGAGCTCTTGCTTTTCCAGAGATTTTGGGTCGTGGTGAAGAATAGATTGCCACCTGTCAAGTTCTGGGAGTATCCGGCACGAACAAAGCCACTTTTTGAATTCAGCGACGCATAATCATCTTTGAGAGCCGAGTAAATCTCTTCGGCAGCGTTAGCGACGTCTTCACGTTGCTGCTCAGTAGCAATCAGTCCATTGCAACAATTCTTGAGCAATACTGGTAATCCTGAAGCCTCCTTTCCCGGAAGATCTGGAAGTCGGCTATGCCTGAGACGTTCGTGCGACTCTACAAGCTCAACTAGGCGCTTGGCTTCGTCGATGGTAGACGCCACATTCTTCAGGTCCTTCGGCGTTCCAACGCCAATCGATAGTCTCTGGAGATTTCGCTCCATATCAAATACTTCAGCAAGCTGTTTTCGAGTGCGTTGAAGAAGCTGTTCTTGTCCGTAGAAATAGGAAACACCGTCCAGCCGGTGTTCGAGGAGCTCGAGATTCATCAGAGGTGACGCCAAGTGGGCCTAAAACGAAACATTAAGGGTTAGCATTGATGATACAGGCAGTATCAACTACTTCGGAGTATAAGACAACCCACCGCCAGTAGTCGAGCACCGCCAGGTGTTGTAGTGGAATCGATGGCTTGAAGCAAACTCGAAGCCTTCGAGCCGCTCAGAGACTTCGCAAGCTCAAGACCTCTCCATGCGCTGGAGTCAATAATCATGTGGTCAGACGATTCTACATGAAGTGGTTCGCGAATCAATGCACCCACACCACGATGCGTAAAATCCACGTAATCCAATATCGCCGAAACTGCAGCTTGCTCTGGTACGTCGAGTGTCTTGATCGAAGGGCTCCGACTTCGATGCCCGTTAGCGACTGTAGCTCGAGCAGTGAAGCTTGCTGTAGGGCGAAACGTTTTCATGCAGATGTCAGGAAGCACCGTTTCGAGTAATGTAACAGCGTCCTGAGGCATATCTACTTTCAGTATAGCAGATTCTCCACTCCCATTTTCAACAGGCAAACTTGGCAGCAGAATTTCTTTCGGTGAGCATCGCAGAATCGCACTGGCAAGCTTCTCACTTGTGGACGTGGTCGACACAAACTCACCCGTTGACAAGTCAGCCCACGCCAACCCCCACTTTCCTTCATCGTAAAAGAGCGACCCCAAATAATTATTCTCTTTTGGCGTAAGCATCGTATCCTCCACCAGAGATCCCGGTGTCACAATCCGCACGACTTGTCGGTCTACAAGCGAGTTGTATCCCCTCTTCTTAGCGCTAGATGCACTCTACAACACCACATCAGTTCAGAAAGTGAAAGCTAACTCCCACTCAATGTAGCATCAACAACAGAACCGACCTCCACTTGATTGCAGATCGCCACCTTCACGCCATGATGCATCACCTACTCCCACCAACACCAGGCATAAAAATTAACAACACCAATAACAATAAAAACTAAAACAACCACCTACCAGCTTCTCCACGAACGAGTCCACGGACCCAATTGGGAACCCGCACATTTCACTCAGCGCATGACCTTGGGCCTTTTTGATCTTCCTCGTCAGTGCCAAGTTCAGCAGCTACAGTACCCACAAAAAATAATGAGTAACTCAATAAAAAACAAGTTAATCTCCTCTTCACGTACGTGAGCTGCTCGCCTTGCGTCGTCCCCGAAAACTCGTAGAAATCCCCACTTGGAAGAGCAGCATACAGTCTGCAGCACACAGCCCCACAATATTAATTTTTATTTTCCTAGTGAAATTTCTAATTTTAATGTAAATATTCACCTGGATATTCTTTCTTGCGGGCCAAGTACTGCGCCACCATGGGCGTCACTTTAATGCTATCGTTCTCGACTTCTACTGCGTCACTAGAGACAGAAGCTGCACGAGATGAGAGCCAAGACGTGGAAATAACATGCTGGCGGTGAAGAGGTGACACCCGGCGCGCTGGGGACGAGAAACGAGCAGCCGAAGAGACCGCAGGACCGCGGCAGATCAAGCGCAGCATGCTTAGGCGGGTTTAAAATATGACGGTGGATAAGATTTAATATGCAGCAGGAGAGGTTTTCTATATCTGCGACGTGTGAGGAAATGGCTACTTCTGTGACGTGTGGCGACTTGGATGTATTTTTCTCGAAAACCGACCATCCGAACTGAGCCGTACGACAGCTTCCATTCGCTATGGCTCATGACATAAGACAACAGTTTCCGTTTTGAAGAGCGAGGCAAAGTGCCCGAGAAAGCTCAGGAGCTCGTGACCTACGCCAACATCCTGAATCCGCACTCGGCAGTGAGCGATGAAGCGTTTGGGTTCCTAGATACCACCGTGGGTTGTTTGCGCTGCTAAAGGGTAAACAGGCAATCAGGTCACAGCACAGTAGAAGTATTTGTACTTTCTTCAATTTAAAAAACGACGTGCTGCAATTGCAGAATATAGTGCGTTTAAAAATGAGTGAGTGGTATCTACTGCCAAGTCGAATCTTTTTTCAGATCAAAAGTTATTACAGTACTTTAGCACGGTTTCGAACGTTGCTTTCGTCGATAGGACAAGAAGCTGGCGTGGAGAAGTGAGATGAGGAGCCTTGATCACGACAAAATTTGTTCCTGCAGTTGGCCAATATTGTACTTCGAAGTACTTCGTAGTTGTCGTTACCGCGATTTCTCTTTAAGACCGCTTCGTTTCAGATTACCACTACTTCGCGTATAATATGTTAACGAGTTGTGCGAATTGATTGAGCTCGAGTCTACACCGCGTTCCGAATCCACTGAAAATTGAAGCTGAAATCAGCCCCTGTGTCGCCAGCAACGTGCATTAGATAACTCACAGTTATGAATATCTGAGCCCTGAACGTACCGAGATGAATTTGCTCTCAACAGTGTCTTGGTCTATAGTGGGTTGGAGCTCGTGTCGTTGATGATGGGCGCTCTTGCCTTGAAGTGGACAATAAATATTTCACCCTTGCGCCAGCTCTCATTCGTGCTCGATCTGCAAGCCGGGATGGTGCAGTCGCAGTTGATTCTCTGGGTTGCTTACATTTTGCAGATATCATTGGTTCGTCGCTAGAAATTTCAGCTAGATCGGGGTAGTAGTCTCTATTTGGTAACTTGAACAAAATCGCGTTGTGCAGACCTACAAAACATTCACCGAAAACATAATTAGTTATTTGCGCTGCTCGTGTTGATCGCATATTCCTTACTGTATATAATAGGCAAGATCACTGCGGTGTATTTCACCAAAATGATATATTCAGTAATGAAGAGCAGGCGTGCAGTCATGCCAAGAAATCGAAATCGGTCTTTTTGCGAAAAATGTTGCTTGCCTCCGCTGCAATTTCCATTGTTTTGGCCGTGTTGAGGCGAGAGCCCGAGAAAACAAATATCTTTGACCCGTGCGAAATCTCTATTCGCGATAGAGAGACGAAGCGCTTTTGTTTTAGGACTCGTTTAATTATCGATTTTGGCGGAGCGAGATCCATTTTCGATGGGGCTTGAGTATTATCCAATGCACGCGTCTTAATTCGTTCTTCGGTGATTTTGTAGTTTTGCATGTTAGTCACGCGAGCGTCATCGCGTGATGCTGTACTGGAGCCCCGCTCTAACAAATCTAGCGCTACTTGAAGAAAATGTTGTTTCCTCGCCAGGTGTCCATGCGGAATCGTGTTCATCAGGCCGTTAATTTCGGATGTGATCTGAAATATATCATACATCGATAACCAGAACTGTAGAACATTCACCATAATTACTGTTGCTACAGATGATAACGATGATGCGCTCTGAAGAGCACTCGAGATGTAAAGCGCATTGAACACTTCCACGTTGAAAACGACGAACGCAGGTTTTATATTTATATCATGCTGGTCTTCAAGAATGCGGCTCATCACATTCTTGCTGATTAATTTGATAATCACAAGGACGAAAGTGAACCAAGCTTGGGATGTACCGCTCAACGACATAAACCCATAAATGTAGATCGGATACACGAACGTTAGCGACATCTCGCACATGAACGCAGCTATTTGCTGCGCGACCTCGCGCCTCAGAACAGCATCCGATTTCAACTGAGCTCCCCAATAGAAGACAAAACACGAAAAAATCACAACGGCAGCAGGCGGGGAGGCAACAAGGGTACTGAAGGGTAGTGGGAAAATTGTTGCAGCAGCTACAGCATACGTGACTACAAACGCAACTGTTGCTGCCAGAGCACCAATAACTATTACTTGGTGCATTTTCATCTTCAGACGAGGGACATAATGACCAATTTGAAGTACCGCAATTCCGTCAACAAGGCAAGCAGTAGTCCAGAATCGTATCCAGAACACCCAGTTTGCACCTACTCCTCTTTCTGGTGCTGTCAGAGGTGCCAAATCGTTCAAGACGCTCAAAATCAGGCACAGAAGTGGTGTAACCAAGCAAACCACTATCATGCGCGAGTAGCTCAGAGTCTGCACGTAGTTCCCGAGGCGAAGCACTCGTCCGAATGAATAATGTCCGTGAAATTCGACTTGGACAGGAATCCAAGCTTGTGCAAGTCGTTGAAAGCAATTGCGAAGCCATCGCATGGTGCTGATGCAAAGGTGATTGTGTTGTGCTTTGGGTTTCAGCCCCATTTTTAGTGGAGACTTCACTCAAAACCAAGTTGTCTTGGAATAGCTGACCTACGGTCTGAAAGAAACTCAATCTGCATAATTAGTCCGTAGGGCAATCATGAAGCGGAAGGAATTGTTGGCAGCTTGTGAAGATCTGATCAAGTCATTTGACCCAGCCAAGACCACCGTTGATGCTCATGCAACAGAAGAGCTTCGCGGTTTTTCGTCGGCGAATGATCAGCGATTCTTGCAGCAGGTTCTCTATGGTTCCTATCGGTACCGAGAACTGCTTCGTCCAATGCTGACGCTATTCCTCGATTCGCATTCGAGCCAAGTGAGTCGAACGGACTACACTAAGTTCCTCATCATGGGTTATTTGGCTGTATTTCGTCTCGAGGAGCTCGGTGCACCGGCATTTTCTGGTTTAGCATTGGCACTTCAGCCTACCAGTATGCACATTTTCCTTTCGTATATTTTCAATCCTGGGGAACTTCGAGGAGCGCTTCACGCACAATGGACCCGTGTCCTTGACGCCGAATATGTCGAGACGCAGATTATCGACAAGATGTTGAGCTTCAAGCCGGATATCGACCAACTGTTAAGTCGGCTCCATGCTAAAGCTTTCGGACGAGCTGCTTCTAATCGTGAAAATCAAACTGCCAGTGCTTCTAGCTCCGATCACACAGATTCTGATGCCAACGCGAATACTAGTAAACCCCCAACGGTGCCTGTGGCCCCCAACATCACTCAGCCAAAGCCTCGACGAGCGCTCGAGCCTATCCGTATACCTCGCGAGGTCAAAGCTAACCCGGTACCTGCATCACTTAACCGGTTGTCTCTGGCAGATCTCCAAGCACAACAAGAGACACGAAAGCAACGCATCAAAGCTGAGGTGGCGAGCAAATATGATTCATCGGACGAATTTCAGTTTGCTACAGCTACACGGACCAGCAATCTGGAGATAGTGCGGGAGGAAGTTGAGCGTGAACGTGAATCCGCACTGCAGTTTGACTTCAAGGCGAAACCAGTTCCCCATTCCAGTACATCAGCTGCGACTGCAGCGAACGCTACCGAGGTGAAGCTCAATGCGGCTGCCATTTTGCGCGAAGATGCCTTGCACAAACGCAAGAAAGAACGTGAGGCAGCGTTGATTCGTGCTTATGAGTCGGAACTACGGGACCCACTGGAATTCTACCGCTGGCAAGCCAATATGCAGCAGCAGGATGAGGCGAATTCGCGTCGCGAGGTCGAAACCCGCCGTCTTGAAATGGTACAGGCTCAATATGACGCCGTGGAGGCTGCACGCCAAGCGAAACTCGAGAATCGGGAGGTGGCACTAGAAATGAAAGAGTGTGCTAAGGTCCGAGCAGCTGAGCGTGAGCAGGAGGAAAATGAGTTGATTGATAAGTACCGGCAGCTCACAGAGGATGTTAAACGCGTACGTGATACTGCACCCCGAGAAGCAGAGGCTCAAGTGCGCGAAGAGAATGCGAGACAGCGAGACGCATTGCAAGAATTCTTGGCGACTGAAAGACAACGCAAAGCCAAGGAAGATGCAAAGGAGCAAGCGGCACGCGAAGACTTGATCAGGCAAATTCGAGCTTTGGACCGTGCGCATCGCGAGTATGTTGCCGTGTTTGACCCCACCGAGACAGCGCAGCTTGGGTTATTGCAGGAAATGTCACTTGCTGAGCTACGCGAACGCCTCCGAGTACGTCATGAAGAGCAGAAGCGCTGGGAGGAATCTCGACGCGAAACTATCCTGACGGATAAGCTGGAGAAAAACGCTGACCTACTCGAAAAAGCTACTAGTGCAGCTCGCCGTCGCCGGGCTACAGCAAGTGCAAATGCCACCGCTCGCAGCAAGAAGAAAGCTTTAGCTACAGCTCGAGAGATGGAAGATCAAGCTATGCGGCGGAAAAATAATTTGGAGCTCGCTGAGAAGCTCCAGCGCCAACGATATGAACGTAAGCAGCAGACCGAAAGCTGCGCCTGGAAGCCGAGGAGCTCGCTACCAGGCGGAGATTCCTCGGCGCTGCGAAGACCATGCTCGAGGAGAATCACTTCGATCAGCTCAAGTGTGGCTTTGAGCGTGAGGCCAAAACCCGACAGGAAATACACCAAGCAGATTCAATTACCATGGAGAACGTTCGAGCTCAGGAGAAGCGAATGAACTCCGAGTTCCGCGAGCGTCAGCTTGTTGCAAAGCAACAAGAGGGACAAGCGAGAGCTCAGATATACTCACGAGCTAAGGAAGATTCTCGACGACGCGATCGTGAAGAAGATGAGACTCTGCGAGCGATGGTGCGTCATGAACAACAAAGGTTTGTTCACGCTCGCGAGACGCTGCAGGCACGCAACGTCTACGCCACGAAACAATCCCAAAGCAAGATAATGGAGGCGAGAACCATATCTGCTGCTCGATCAAAGCCCCACTCGAAGATGGCTTCCAGAAGTCCCAGCCACAACCAGGAACATGAACAACCAGTAGGAGCAGCTACGTAAGATATTTCCAAGCCGTTACACACAACTTCAACTTCAGCAATAGTAAAAGCAAGTAAGTGACTTGTGTATGCCTACGATGAGCTTGCTTACACGGTCTCAACTTCGACGACGTAGCGAATGCGCGCTTGAGCTTCCTTGTAAACTACGAGCTCGGCGTAGTCCGAAAGCGCCGGTTCCATTAGCGTGAAGCCCTCAGCCAGCGGTGAGCTTGTCAACGTGTTGCGATAGAGCTTGACAGAATAGCTGTAGGCTGCGCCATCGTCGGGCCGGATTGTGACCTTGAGCGTGGCCTCGCACCACGCACCGCTTCCTGCCTTCTGGGGCGCGACTTCTGCTATATCTGCTTCGTCTTCGTCCTCTGCTACGTCGGGAGTTTCGCGGCTTGTCAACTCAATGATAATCGTACGCTCGTCGTACTGATACTGCACGAAGTGTGCGCGGGTGTCCGAGGTGCTTACTGTGTGGGTGTCGCCAGCAACAAACGTCTTGTCTGCTAAGAGCTTGACCAAGTAGTCCTGCGTTTCAGCTGTGAACTTCGGGTTGCGCTCATACCAACCTATCGGTGCCGGGATTGGTTCTGTCTTAGCCCACACTCGATCGTACGGAAGCTTAATGCCAACCTGCATCACCTGACCAAGGTGCAGTTTGGCTCCACACTTTGGAGACACGATAGCACCACGTGGATCGGGATTATGTTTGGCCAGAGCCTTCACGCTGTCCATTCCCTCACGTGGTAGAGGGTCACTACCCCATGCTGCTGTGGTTGTCAGCTCTGTAGGCTTACCAAGTGACACTTCACACAACAGCATGTAATGCACCTCGCGCGTCTTCGTCGTACTCTTGTCTGGTTTGCCATCTTTACCCAAAGCCGGTAGCGCGTACGGCGCATCACAATAGTTAAGGCTCTTTTCAGCAACGTTAGCGAAGTACAGACCTTTGCCGTACGCGTAGCCATGGTGCGGAGCCTCGAGGTGCCACACGCAACCCTTGAGATAAAATCCCCATGAGATTCGTCCGTTTCGTTCCGTGCCACAGCAAGTGCGTTTGTATGGCTCGCAAATCCGGCCGCTCCCCCATTAGTTCGTTGAATCGCCGAGTCTCACCGTGACGATCCACCTCGAACACGTTGCTGATGCGATAGCGCTGACGATCGACAGAACGCAGACCACCGAAAAAGTAGCTGTGGATAAGCTGTCGCTCTGTGTCTGCAGGCTGTAACGGTGCAAGACGCACTTGCAGCGCGTGGTAGCAGTATTCAAGAGGGTTCTGCGTTGATTGTGCTCGTTTGGCTCCCAGTAGCATTTTGTACGTCTCCATGATGTCGGACAGCATCCTTAGACGCGTAATTTCCGCATTCACGTCGCCCACCTGGTCGAACGCTTTGATCGAAGACGTCAGTACGTCGCTATCTTCTTGACATGGCATAATCTCGTAGTAGCGGCTGCTTCGCTCGCTCACCTTCTCCGTAAGTGCTTCGTGACGCGTAGCAAGCAGCGCACGTTTTGTCGCCCTCATCAGAAAGATCGCCACTAGCATTTCCAATTTCTTTCACCAGTTCCTCCTTCTCCTCCAGCAAATGACGAATCTCCTGGAGCTTCACCAGCGCCGTGCGAAGCTCATCTTGCTTTGCCAATGGCAAGTCACCACCAGCAAAACCGCAGCTCGTCTGGGCAGCGAGTTGCAAATTGCGTACATCGGTGATTGCAGCTAGCATTGCTATGACGCTTGGAGAACCGACTAGATCTGCGTCAGATGGTTCCGGGAACACTACACCTTTTCCTGCGCCACTGTCCATATCCTCGCGGAAAGACCTGGTCACCTCGTCGTCCACTTTCGTGGCGTAGTTAACTCGCTGAACCAGGTTGTACTTCTTCGCCTTCTTGACGAACTCACCCGGTGCGCGCGACTCCCACGTGTTGCCTGTCTTGCTTCGGAAGATCTTCTTGAACTCATTCACGGCCTCAGCTTCATCTCTGAACGGTGTGTTCTGGAACTTGCCTGTCTCTCCGATTCGCCCCCAGTTAGTGAACAGAACGAAGATATCCTGCAATTCGTCACGCACAAGCTGCAGCCGATAAAACACGTTCAGTCCAAAGCGCCCGTTCTTGACATCAACCTTGGTCAGCAAAGCATCTAGTTCTGTGCCCTCGCCATCGCCCTCGCAAAGTACCTTACTCACTTTACCAACATCACAGCTCGCGTTCACCTTGGCCACAACTCGCGAGCGCAAGATCTTACCCGAGGTCTCGCATTCTGCTAGATACGCGTTCGCATCATCCGCATACGACGGAACAGCAGCAAATATTGTCTTAGGCTCGGAAGTGTCAGGTAGAATTGTCACGAAGTCAGGGAATGTGCGTTCCAGGAACCGCAGCACGAAGCGCGAGCGCTGACTCCGTGCAAAGTCTAAAACTGACTTTCCAGAAGAATCCCGAGTGCTCAAGTCGCCACCAGCACGCACAAGCATCGCCAACAAACGCGTGTTCTCGTAGGAGCCATAATCCAGCGGCTGCACAACAATGTGACACGCTGTCAATCCGGAGGCGTTATGTTGGGCAAGCGCTGCCTTCACACTGGCCTCCGGAACGTGAAGCGAGCACATCCGTTTCGAAGCAGCGAATGAAAACACGTCTTTCGGGTCCGGTACCGATCGGACGAGCCCAAGGGCTAGACGCGTCTCCGCAATTAGGTTGCGTGCAGCAAGGTGCATGAGCAGCGTGTTGCCCTTCCCGTCAGGAATCGATAACTTGGCGCCGTAACGGAGTAACAGTCCCAGCGCGTGGTAGCGTACAGATGGGTCTGTTGTAATAGCAATGCGAACAAGCGGTGGCATCTCGTCACTGTCCCCTTCCGCTAGCGACGTTATCTCACAGAGTTCACGACCTGACCGCAATAATGGATCATTGTCTTCATCTTCACTGGGGTGACATATCCGCTTGAGTTCTGCCGCTTGCGTACTGTGAAAGCTTGTATTGGGGTCTACTCCGCGCTTAAGCAGCGTTTCAAGCATCGAGAAAAATAGCACGGGCTTTGCTACCGCAAAGCTCTCAAGAAAGCGATCCAAGAAAGCGCCAAGCACATTCATCTTCGAGGTGTCGGCCTGATGGGTGTCCAGCGAGTACGAAGGGTGCTCCAAAAAGTAGCACAAAACAGTGATTAGCTGGTCGTCTCCGAGGTTACTGTCGGTGTGTTTCTGCTTGAGAGCGAAAAGAAGTGGGGTCTCGCCAGTCTTGTTCTTCACATTTTCGGTCTTTGCTCCATTGTCTTGGTGGTGCAAAAATCTAAAAGACGAGTATTACCTCTCTTAGCAGCGTAGTGTAGGGCCAGGTTTCCTTTCTTGTCCTGGATGTCAGCACGCACGCCGGCGTCTACGAGAGCCCACGCTAATTTTTTTGCCAGTTTGTCAAACCCAGTTTGCCGTGTCTTTGCCAGGGAGTGCAAGAGTGTCTCCCCACGGGAGTTAGTGCGCTTTAGAAGCTCTAAGCCACCGTCCGATCCAGATTCCAACACCCCCAGAAGGTTATTAGCAAGCTGAAACTGACCGCACCGCACTGAATCTTCAATCGCTTGGCGTCGGCAGAACGTGGCATTTAGCAACATGTGGCAGATACCTGTGAGACCGTTGTTCACGGCGTGGTAAAAGTAACTCCGAGTCTTCACCTTAGGCTCTGGCTTCGACCTCGTCTTTGTTGTTGCCCCATTCTGCGACCAATGAGCGAATTCTTCGCGTGAGTTCGAGTACGGTTGGGTAATGCGAAGTTTCCCATCTACTGCAGAGCCACTACGTAACAGAGTCATAATGGTTGTTTGTCGCTTGTACAGCACTGCCAGTCCAAGGGGTGTGAACCCATCTCGATCTTCTAGTGCCATTATTGTTTTCTGCTTTGTATCGTCCCCAGAGGAAGCAAGAAGCGTTGATACGCATACGAAAGCACCCGTAGCTGCTGCAAGGTGGAGTGGTGAGCGTCCAAGCACATCGTGTAACATGAAATCAAGCCCACGCTCCGCTGCTAGATTCGAAACCGTTTCGACGGGATCTGTCTCCCTCCAGGAATGACAGCCAATTGTTCACGTAAGAAAGCCTCTCGTCTCTCAATCTCGTAATTCTTTACGTCTAGCATTTGTCCTTCACGATCCTTCTGGCCCCGCGATTTTTATGGGTAGTATCGTATTTTTCATGCCAGTCAAGTCGCACCTTAATCAGCGCAAAATGCAATGCACCAAAACCGAAATCATCTTGGATACTAGCGTCGGCACCATTCTGCAAAAGGAAACGTTCAACAGCGAATGATGCGTCAGCTGTCATCGCTGCAGAGTTTACAGCATAGTGCAACGGCGTACGGCCTAGCCAATCCCGCTGATTCACGGCATCACGAGCCCCGCTTTTTCCGGCCGCACGAATTAGTTCTCGTAGTAATTCCAGATCTCGATTCCGTGCCGCGAAGTGAACTGGAGACCGGTTCTTCGTATCGCCTACAACAACAGCTTTTGAAGCACTTGCGTCTTTCAAGGCAACTACAATGGCTGGTTCCACCACATCCTTGGGCTGCCCGTGGTGGTTGCTTGGCTCCGATGAAACGGAGACAGAGAACAATGCCATATTTGTAGAATTCGAACGAGTCGGCAATGATTGAGAGATAGCAACTGTCGAGTACGCAACATCCCCTGCGTGAGTCTCCATCGCCGGGATAGAATGCCGGGCAAGAACTGCCAAGTGCAACGGCGAAGCGCCAAAAGTGTCGGTTGCCATAAGACTTGCGCCGTGAGAAAGAAGAGCACTTACGGAAGGGCCATCATTTCCCGCAGCGCTACGTGCAACGGTGTTTCCCGCGTGGGTTTGGAAACGCAGTCGATGCGGGCACCATGTTTAAGTAGTAAACGTGTGCACTTAATGTGCTTGCTTTTAACAGCTTCATATAGTGCTGGCTCCAACAGCGTGTCTACCCCACAATTGCCTGTACATGCAGGAAGACTATCGCGACGGAGGGTTGAGCCTTCAGATCGTGCAATGGCATCATTGATAGCAAAAGCTTTGCAGTTTGTGCACCGCACTGGGGACAGGTTGGTATCGGCAGTATGTGTGAGCAATACCCGCACAGTGGGTACATCACCCGATTCCACAGCGTACTGCAGCGCCGTTTTAAAGCTCCCAAGATGTACGAAATTTACCAGGGATTTATCTTTGTCATCAGGACTCGAAGAGAATATTTCTGGGCGTTTTTGCAACAGAAGATGCATCAGGCATTCAACGGAGTGATTGGCACAGCCATACCACTGATTCCACGGGTTGGTCGGTTCACTCGTCAGTTTTCGCTTCGCAATCAGATGCAAAGCCGTCTCGTACTCCACCATAATTTTGGGCTTGGAATCATCCTTTGTGCTGGCACTGGTATCGACTGCAGGTAAAGGTCTTGATGTTGAGGCGGCAGTGTCGTTATCGCTGTCATTACTGTCATCGTCATCACTAGAGTCATCGGCATCCGCGCTCTTTGAACTACTTAAATCCGTAACATCAGTCACTGCAACATCATTGGAACTTTCACCATCATTTTCGGTAGGAGAAGCCACCCCGTACGCCC
Source organism: Phytophthora hibernalis (assembly GCA_012656075.1). Classification (NCBI taxonomy): domain Eukaryota; phylum Oomycota; class Peronosporomycetes; order Peronosporales; family Peronosporaceae; genus Phytophthora; species Phytophthora hibernalis. Next base: position 1,714,965 of record JAAKBF010000009.1, read on the forward strand.
CCGCAAATGCGAAGCCTCTTCACAACGCACGAATGCCTCACGGTGGGTCGTATTCTCCGCATAAATTTCAAGTAGCTCTGTAAGCCGTGTGTCAATGTCACGCATACGTTGTACCTTGTCTGGGTCAGTCTGGATTGTTATTGAAAGTACGCTTCGCTCGTGTCTGGGATCCAGTAACCGCATCACAGGTGTATATCCGTCCTTGTCTTTTTCGCACATCATTTCAGCGGTAGTTGGACATTTACCAACACACTGCCGAATAAGCTTAGGATTCGCTGCGAGCTGGGATGCATTGTGGTTAGCCACCACGTGAAAGAAATTCTCGTGCGCTGATCTTGTTCTTCCCGCAAATTCCAGCGGCCCGTCACTCGCATTTGCTTTGTTGTACTCCAGTAGCTTTGATAAATAAGAATCTCCGGGTCCTGCACCCAATGCTGCAGCAGTCATCCAAGAATCAGTTCCATCGGAAGACTGGGCATCGGGGTGCACGCCATTCTGTTTGAGCAATAGCTCAGCAATTTCGGTCTGGTTACCAACCATTGTCATCTGAAGCGGTTGCCGTCTTACCGGCTCAGGCTTCTCCTGATTGGCATCTTCGCCATAGAGTTCGTACTGCGGGTGAGCACCGTGCTGAAGAAGAAGACTAACCGCTTCCAAAAAGAACATCGCAAGGTCCTGGTTGCTATTGCTCCCACTGCCATCTTCAGTCCGTGGGGTTTCATCGCAAGCGCGCTTGATCAATCGTTGCAGTGGGTACTCACCATCCGAGTCGCTAATGTTTGGATTGAGTCCCTTGTCTAACAGGTAGCTGATCTGCCCAAGACTGTGTGAGTGCTGGCATTGTAAGAACAGCATCGTACGACCCTGGCGATCTCTGAAGTCCAGAAACTTTTGCTGCGCCTCCCCACTGACTTGAGCTAAGATCAACTCTGCACACGCACGGCGTTGCTTCAGTAGCGCACATGCGAGTGGCACAAAGCCCCATGCATTCTGTGACCACAGCTCGGCACCCACGGCACACAGCAACTGCAAGCAAGAAGGCCATCCGTAGCTAGCCGCGTAATGGGCGACACTATTCTCCGACGTGTCGTAGGCGTTTACATTGGCGCCACCGTTGATAAGCACTGCCGCCACACTTGTGTGTCCGTTCTTCACAGCAAGAATCAACGGCGTCTTCTTCAGCTTATCTCCAAGATCCACGCGAGCGCCGTTTGCAAGTAGCACGCGTACGCACTCCAGGTGGCCCTTTTGAGCTGCCAGTGCCAATGGTGTGGCCTTGCTTGTTCCACCACTTGCAGCATTTACCTCAGCCACCCCGCCGCTTTCGGCGAGCAGGTATTGGAGAACCTTAGCACAACCGTGTCTCGCCGCGAAGTGCACCGCCTGCTTGCCCCCGGGCCTTTCTCACGTACTAGCTTGTCAGCGACTTCTTGGCCACCGCCACCACTTTCTCCTGGGTTGGCAGCAAACGTGAGAATGGCCAGCGCAGTTTCCTCACGACCTGTCTCTAGGGCACACATCAACGGTGTCATTCGTGTCTTCGTGCGTCCGAACATACTGCAGCGCCTTTCCAAAAGGAAGAGCATCGGCGCGGGTGACTCACAACCTGCTGCGTAATGGATCGGCTCATAACCTTGATCATCCTTAATGGAGCTGAATTCGTCGCCTGCAACATCCCAGAGCGCCTCCAGATACTTCGTGTTGGGATTGATGGCGGCCAAGTGCAATGGACGGAGCCGTGTTTGATGTGCTTGCTTGATCGCTGACACAGCCCGGAATGGAGGAAGCAGGGGTGCGGTCTCCTCTCCATCGGCGGGGCCATCAGCGAGAACTTTGTGATGCAGCTCGTTAAAACCCCACCCTCCATTCTTTTCCAACGTCTCCACCACCTTGCGAACCAAACGGAAGTTACCACACCGAGCTGCACGGCAAACGTTGCTTCCCACCGTATAGCCACTAGTCCAGTCGCCCGTCGGGTACAAAAGCGTAAGCATCTCTACACTAGCGTTCGGACATCTCCAGAGGTAGTCGAGCGATAGACTCGGCTCAGTGGCAACATATCCATCTTCGAGTAGAGCGTTGTTCCCTTCTTTCCCTCCGCGACTGGCGTTAAGTGCCCGCCGGTTGTAGTCGCTAAAACGACTCGTGTGCTGGCCAGTCGAGTGCGAAGGCAGTGCCACCTCGGGTGCGGCTGCCATCTTCAGCTTGTCAGTCTTCTCTACCGTTTGGCGTAGTAAGGCCGCTGCAGCCAGATCGCCACTGTCAATAGCGTAATGCAGTGCTGTACGAGCCACATCAGCGCTTCGAGGAGCGTCGAACGTGCTGAGGCCAGTATACATTTCCGTCGTGATCTTCTTCAACATCTTGACGTTCTTAGTTAGCACTGCACGCACAACCTCTCGATTAGCTGAAGCCACGTCCCCACTAAAGTCCTCGAGAGGCTGTTGGCCAAGAAGCTCTCGGTCTTCGTACGCGGCCTCGTCCACCGCCCCCTCAGCGGTGGAATGTGCATGGCCGCGTCTCTCTTACTCATTTTCTTCGTCTTGCCTCGAGCAGAAGACGAAGAAACTTTGTCTTCATCTTTAGCTCGGCGTTTTCTATTACTCGAAGTAGGAGGAGGACGTTCATTGTCCTCTTCTTCTTCTTCAGCCACGTCCTCCCCTGCCAGTCGCCTCTTGGTACGCGACAGACTGCGCTGCACACGAGCCAGCGACTTGGGCGTGAGCTCCAGCGCCGAACCGCCCAGCTCCCGCAGGAAGACGTGGCACAAGATGCTGCCCACGTCCATCTGCTCGTCGTACGCCAAGACGTAGCGACTGGCGGCCGTGTGATTGAGCCACGTGACGTGGACAGTAACGTCCTCCTGGACCAACATGTCCTCCGTCACGTCGTCCTGCAGCTGGGCGAGCCAGAACTCGTCCCTCGCGGGGGTTTCCATGTCCACATCGTTGTTTTCTTCCTTTTTCTCTTCTTTTTCTTGTTTTTTAGCACGTGTAGAACGTCTTGTGGGTGTCTTGTTCTTCTGGTTCTTCTTCTTCTTCACATGCGCCTCCTCTTCTGCGGCCAACACGGCCACGAAGCTCTGCGCGGCCAGAACCACGTCCCAGTCTTCCTCCTGCCACTTGCGTTTGGCCATAAGAAAGAGTGATGGTCTTGACTCTTCGGACGCGTTTTGTGAAGTGCCAGACGTGCTCTATATTTGTAGTAGGATACCGGTACGGTTGAAGTGAAGTGGGTTGAAAATGACATTTGGGACTTTTTCTGGTGCGGAAAGTGATAAATTAAGTAAGCTTACAGCACATGTAGTCGCTTTTCAACCCGAAAGTGGAGGCAATGATGTCGTGGGAGGAAAAGAAAAGTGTTGCAACTTGCAACACTTTTCTTTCAACTTGCAAGCATCCATAGCAAGTTGCAACAAGTGACCGATAGTCGAGAATTGTTCTTAAGAGGAAACTTCCTAGACTGCATGCATAGTAAATATGAAGGATCCTCAGCTCAGGAAAAATAATACGAAGTAAAAGTTTGAAGCTAAGCGCCCGTAATTTATCCTAAAAGCATACCAGTGGTACACGGCTACATGTATTTAGAAGGAGCACGTTTTGATCGTTTTACGGTATGTTTTCACGTCATTTCGTGAGTATGATTCCACTCGAGACCTTGGTCGCGCTCTAGACTCCTCTCTTCTAAGAAAGTAAGCCACTTTCCACGACCTCCTTTCTTGTCGTACCAGAACAGAAAATATCCCAAAGCAACCACCGTTGATATTGCGGTGATCCATCCGAGGATTTGGACCTTGACACTTGCAGCAGTGCACATGTACACTAAGAGAAGAAGAATTCCCGGTGTGAAGATGAATAGCACCACGTGGAAGAGCACTGCTGCTAGTGGCCAAGACGCACTCGCGAACGCTAACGACTGGGCCGAATCAAGAATCAGTTTGCGCGTGATCGGAATCGGATAGAAGAGGAAGATGCCGATAACGTTGAACCAGAAGTGCACGAGAGCGATCGCAACAGAGTCTGCCTTGCCAGTTACCAGTGAGGCGAGCAGTGCTGTGCCAGTTGTACCCAAGTTGGCTCCGATCACCAACGGGTACACTTGCTCCAGTGTGACGACACCCAGACCTGCCATCGGCGTGAGTGTGGAGGTGACGACAGTCGATGAATGGACTGCAAACGTGATCAGAGTTCCGACGACGATGTTGACGTATCCGTTGTAGTTGAGCAGCTTCGAGATGAGGCGCTTCGTGGGGCCCATGAAGACCTTTGCCAGCATCTTCACCAGTGTTAGGAGTGCACAGACGAGAATGCAAAAGCCGATGACGACAGTGATAGCACCGATGCTACCGTCGCTCAAACTGGATCCCTTGAAGGTGCCTCCTTTTACGAACGATTGACCTTCAGCACACAGACTTTCACCCGTGGCGACTTTGTAGATGGCCTTCTTGTCCACCACAAGCAGCGTCTGTGTGAGAGGGTTCACGATGGTGTCCACGGGACTATTAAACGCACCGCTGCTTGTCTTGGCGTTCGACATGGCCACTGACATCTTCTCCAGTGGGTGGAAAATCACTTCAATAGGAAACATCACGAACACCGACCAAATGTTGTACATGTCGTGAACTGTGGCGGCTGCCATGGCTCGTTGGAACCGAGTGCGATCTCCCACCTGACCGAATGCTACCATGATACAGGTCACACAAGTGCCGACGTTGGCCCCCATGATCACGTACACACCCTGGCGGATGGTCATGCCGCCAGCACCCACGAGTGCCACCACAATTGAGGTCACCGTACCGGAACTGTGCAAAAGTGCAGTGGCTACCGTACCGATCATGAGACCAGCCACAGGGTTGTTGGCGAAGTCGAATGCGCCCTTGGTGTCGCACCCCAAGGCGAGCGTGAAGCCGTCACCGATGAACTTGACAGCCACCATGAAGAAGTACAAAGCGGCGAGTGATGTGATTAAATAGAAGATGCCCAACTGTATCTTCTCGACTGGTGTTGTCTTGTGCTCGTAGTTTTCCTCATCGATATCCCAAGCTTGATTATCGTTGCCGGTGGAATTCACCGAGTCTGCCAGCAGCTTCTCATTTTCAATGGCCATTTTCACGGGGGCCCTCGCAGTTCTTGTGGTGTCGAATCTGAGAGTGACTTGAAGTGCAGATTAAGGTAAACCGGACTTGGCGATCAGTACGATCTCACCACTAGCGCAATCAAGATTCACTGGGCTTGATAAATTCTACAGCGCCATCGCCTGTCACTTGATAAAACAAGTCTCCTCGAGATTCAGTGTCATGGAGCTAATTATAAAGGGAGGGGACATCGCAAATACCTTTTGTTCACAAAACTTCCAAAGGTTTTGTTTGGAAGTTCCATTCCGAGCAATACAAAATATCCGGATAGGCTGCAACAATCGAATACTACTCGATCACTTTTAAGGCCATGCAAATACCTGGAACCTCCATTGTTTGTTGGTACATGTATCGTGGGGAGAATCTATAAAATGGACAATGAAGAATAAGTGCTTACTATCACTGCTTACTGCTAGGCCTCTTGGTTTCCAACCCTTTCTTGAAGGCCTTCACTACTCGGATATGAGCGCGGATCAACGCAAGCTGCGCAGCCAGAGCTTCTGGCCTCGTGCCGATGTCGCCTCGCGCACTTCTTTGGTATCGGCTTCGCGGCACATGGCCATCCAGTTTGGCGCGTTCTTCGTTGAAATCGAGCGCAGCACCAAGCCCAATGGCAGGGAGATGAATCCCATGCCGATGCAGGTAAACCATTGACCGACATTGAGTGGCGTGCAGTTGAACCAGTCACCTGTAAACTGGACCATAATCACCTGCATGACGACCTGTAGTATACACACGTAGAGGAAGACGCGGTTCTTTGTGATACCCGTGAAGATGTTGATCTCGTCGTGGATTTTGCGACAGTTGAGCTCGTTGAAAGGCTGCGCCTACACAAACGTATTGAAGACGATCGTCATGTGTACTGTCGAGTCATCCTTATTCTCCTCTGCCAAGTCGTTCACGCGGCCGGAAGAAATGCCAAACCACTTTTCTCCACTGAAAACGATTGCCAGAAGCAGGACAAGTTGGAAACTGGACTGCCCAAGTATGTGCTTTGTTGCCAATGCGAGATGCAAACGAATCCATGATCAAATTCACCCACAGCATCTGTACAGCTGAGAGAGGCGACTGCTCCAAGACCACAGCCCCGATAAACGCAAGTAGGACAGCAACCACGTTCACGGTTAGCTGGAACTGCAAAAATTTGGAGATCGAATCGTAGACGTTACGGCCCCACTTTATGGCATTCACACTCGAGTTGAAGTTGTCGTCCATGAGAATGATGTCGGATGCGTCCTTCGCGACAGCAGTGCCGCTGATACCCATGGCGAATCCGACGTTGGCTTTCTTCAGCGCCGGTGCATCGTTCGTGCCGTCACCGGTCACAGCTACGACTTGATGGCCGTGTGGCATTAAATTACTCTGCATCAAGCCAGTCACCAGCGTGTACTTATCCTTCGGGGACGACCGCGCCAACACGCGAAGCATCGACCAGATTTGGTCGAACTGCGACTGAATGATGTTTCCTTGGCTATCAAGCACTTTTGAGCGGAACGTTTGTCCATCCATGACCAAGGATCCATCGCCTTGAGTAGTGATGCCACATTTTCCGGCAATCGAGCGCGCGGTAGTGATGCTGTCGCCAGTCACCATGCGTACAGTGATTCCTGCGCGCTTGCAGTACCCGGTACCTCGGGTCTCACGGGATCTTCGATGCCGACAATTGCAACGCACATCAAATCCTTCTCTACATCATCGCCCTCCCAATGATTCAACTGCTCTGCTGGTACGTCGAGATCGCGGTATGAGAGGCACAAAGTCCGGTAACCTTGCGACGCGTATTTATCGATCACAGCTGACCCAATTTCAGTCTTACGAGCATTACTCAGGGCTTCAACTGATCCATCCACTCGCTGCATCTGGTTGCACAGGCCCAGAACGATTTCCGTGGCCCCTTTGGTGTATACTCGGCATTTGGCTGCCCCGCGGCTAATCACAACGGACATACGCTTCTTCGCTACTAAACGTCAGCATGTGCACGTCTCATTGTTGGCACGAATATCAGCATAATCGACACCACCGTCTAGGATATACTGAAGCAGGGCACACTCAGTATTGTTTCCTGTGTGTTCAGGCAGCCCATTCTCCACCTTTGGTGGCAAAATCTCGGCGGTTGAGTTGATTGCAATGCCGTTGCAGAGAGCTTCCTTCACCACCTCCTTCAGTGCTCCAATACCTTCAGTAGCTGATATGAACTCGACATCTCCAATCCAGACTTTCATGACAGTCATCCGGTTGGTCGTCAGCGTGCTCTTGTCCGAGCAAATAGTTGTGGCACTTCCCATGGTCTCACAGGCGTCGAGGTGTCGGACCAGGTTGTTGTCTACTAGCATCTTCTTCACCAAATAGGCAAGAGCGATGGTCACGGCGAGCGGCAATCCTTCCGGAAATTGCGACGACGAGCACAGTGATAGCGATAATGAAGAAACCCAGGTAGTCGCTGATGTAGGAATTGTTCCATCTTTTGTCATCGACAGCGAAGGTGTCGATTGAGAAGCGAATAGACATGATAACGAAAACAAGCAAAGCCACAATTGTGCCAAGTTTGCCGATCAAGATGGTGAGGTTGTAAAGCTTCCCCTCCAGTGGCGACTGTGGGTCCTCATCCCCGTCAAACTCATTGTTTTTGTCGTCCTCACCTTCTTCGGGAACCTTAGGGGTGTCCACTTCCACGTAGACGTCATTGGTAGTGTTGCTTTTGTATCTTTAACGTCGGTTTTCTGGTCTCCAGTAGCTTGCCGAAAACATCTCGGTTGCGTAGATCGGCAGCATCTTTGGCATCGAGACCCTGTCGAAGGTCCACTCGGAGTGCAGCCGCTACGCCGTCCAGCGCACTGACCCTCTCAAGTTGTTCTGCTATTTTCTCATGGGGAGTCTCGACGAGACGAATGAGGTCGCCTGTCACAAGCTTGAACGCCATTGAACTTCGGTCAGGAAATGCGATAGCGACCGAGGAGCTGAGCCGAGTTGCTGCCGAGATGTAATACTGGTTGGTGGTTGAGAGCCCGCAAATTCCAAAATGAGCAACAAAGACCGAGGCACAACTATTTCCTGGTCGGTAGTGATATGGGCGTAGTAGATACGAACCGGAAAATCCAACTTGAGTGGCGCGGACACGAACGATCGAATCTGACCAGCTGCGGGATTCAGCGGTAATGGCGAGATCCGTACGCTGAAAGAGCACATCACTGGATATAGGGAGCGATTAAATGATTAACCGAGTCCACTTTAGTAGAGAAACGCGCAAAAATATACGTTATCAGCTCAACACCGAGGACTAACCGCAGTCAGCTAAATTGGGTCATCCTTCGTGCTTCCGGAGGTTGGAACGCTACCGAGTTTCACTATTGTGAAGGTGGGCACTTAAACGATTCCATCAGATAAATCACGCTGCCAACTTGTTGCAGCGCGTCTGTTGCCGGCACCGCGAGCCAAAGGGCTCAGTTACATTCAGAGAAAGACCCCATATGGGTGGCTGAGTCATCGCGATTCATGCTACGTTGGTTTGGGCGTTTGCACAATTGAGAATCTTCAACGTTCACGTCTGCTTAATCGATGGCTGTTGTCGACAAAATCGTTGCTGTGCAGCGGGTCAATGAACTGCACTCTCGTCGAAGCAACACCAAGTTTGAATATGAATTTCCGGAGGCCAACGCGTAGTCCCGTGATAAGCAACAGAAATCGCACGTTGTCATCAACGACCCCTGTCCTCCCCGTCTCACAACCCTGGGATGAATCTAAAGGTCGATGGCCAGTTAGACTTCCAAGCGAGATTCACGAAAGATTTCATCCACGGACTTGCCAGGTGTCATCTCCTAGCAAAATACGCCGATGAATCTCGATGGAACGGTTCCGAAATTGTGCTCAGCGGTGCCGCGATTGTACATCTCCGCCAGGCAAACCACTTTCGTGCAACGACTTGTTATCTCTTATCGGTAGTACAGGCTGAGTTTGTAGACCAACCACAATTAGGTCATAATCACTCACCTCACTTTCAAATTTGACTTCGAACAGCAACATCAAGTGCCTCCCAATTCCAAACAGACCATGGCCTACGACACCCCTGTCGAATACGGAAAGGTACAAACTCCAGTTGTTGAGGACCGCCTCAGCTTGGTCAGTAAAGATCCCCACGACGTAGAAACTGCTGAAGAAGAGTCTTACCAGAAGAAGACACCAGCTGAGAGAATCGCATGGGGCATTTTCTACACGATCGCGTCACTTGCCGCTTTGTACTTCTTCATGGTGGCTGTCAAGCTCATCGGTGATGGCTTCACGCTCGCCTTGGGGTGCGACACCAAGGGCGCATTCGACTTCGCCAACAACCCTGTGGCTGGTCTCATGATCGGTACGGTAGCCACTGCACTTTTGCACAGTTCCGGTACGGTGACCTCAATTGTGGTGGCACTCGTGGGTGCTGGCGGCATGACCATCCGCCAGGGTGTGTACGTGATCATGGGGGCCAACGTCGGCACTTGTGTGACCTGTATCATGGTAGCATTCGGTCAGGTGGGAGATCGCACTCGGTTCCAACGAGCCATGGCAGCCGCCACAGTTCACGACATGTACAACATTTGGTCGGTGTTCGTGATGTTTCCTATCGAAGTGATTTTCCACCCACTGGAGAAGATGTCAGTGGCCATGTCGAACGCCAAGACAAGCAGCGGTGCGTTTAATAGTCCCGTGGACACCATCGTGAACCCTCTCACACAGACGCTGCTTGTGGTGGACAAGAAGGCCATCTACAAAGTCGCCACGGGTGAAAGTCTGTGTGCTGAAGGTCAATCGTTCGTAAAAGGAGGCACCTTCAAGGGATCCAGTTTGAGCGACGGTAGCATCGGTGCTATCACTGTCGTCATCGGCTTTTGCATTCTCGTCTGTGCACTCCTAACACTGGTGAAGATGCTGGCAAAGGTCTTCATGGGCCCCACGAAGCGCCTCATCTCGAAGCTGCTCAACTACAACGGATACGTCAACATCGTCGTCGGAACTCTGATCACGTTTGCAGTCCATTCATCGACTGTCGTCACCTCCACACTCACGCCGATGGCAGGTCTGGGTGTCGTCACACTGGAGCAAGTGTACCCGTTGGTGATCGGAGCCAACTTGGGTACAACTGGCACAGCACTGCTCGCCTCACTGGTAACTGGCAAGGCAGACTCTGTTGCGATCGCTCTCGTGCACTTCTGGTTCAACGTTATCGGCATCTTCCTCTTCTATCCGATTCCGATCACGCGCAAACCGATCCTTGGCTGGGCGCGTTCGTTGGCCTTCTTCAGTGCATCGTGGCCGGTGACTGCGGTACTCTTCCTTATCGTACTTTTCCTTGTCGCACCGGGCATTCTTCTTGGTCTCGTGTACATGTGTACAGCCGATAGTGTCGTGGCTCAAGTCTTCGGTTGGATCTTTACGGTCGCTGTCGTGGTTGTATTCTCGGGATTTCTCTTCTGGTATAAAAAGAAGGGAGGTCGCGAAATGTGGCATGCATTCTTGGAGAAGAAGCGTCTTGAACGCGAGGAACATGGAGACCGCCAGTCAAACCAGCTCCTCGATGCGGCATAAATCGACAGGGATGCTGGCTGGAAATTCAAACGGCTCGCATGCACACGTGCTTTCTTTTCGCTTCATTTTGTAGCTACCTGGTGCACCAACTTTTCCTTCAAATACAGACAAAAAGACCTTCCATTTTTCGACTTTTGCTCGTCATGGCGACACCTATCACAGCAAATGGATTGACACAACCATGATTAGCGTGAGAATGATTCGTTTGTCTTGAAAGCAGCATCACTCTAATTAACATGAGCCTCGCGTGCTGTTGTAGATGCTGCTGGAGTGTGTTCCACCACAGCATTGGGATTGTAGCCACTCAGACTACCCGAGCGAAAGGCGCGGACATCTACATTAGTGAATCCTGAATAGCAATTCCGCACGTTCATAGTCAGTTAGCAGAAAATCAATACTTGAAAGTATCGCTGTGGACGTACCGAGTCGCCGCAGTTCCGCGTCAATGGTCTCAAACTGAGGTACGGCCTTCTCCAATGCTTCATTGTCCAGTTCTGCAAGCAACAACAAATTTTAGCAGCAATATCAACATATGCAAACATCAAAGCCACTCACCAACAGCAGCTTGATTGCCCGCAAGGAAGCGCACGCGCATGCTTCTATGAGACTCAAGCTGGATCAAACTCCGTACAAAATCCTCCGCCACCTCCACTCGATGCAAGTGTTCCTATCATACAAAACAATCCATTTCTCAACACAAACTCGAATCCCTCGACAACCTAAATAAAATACCTGCGTCGCCTCCACTCCAAATTGCAATCTCGACCTCAGACACGGCGACGCCGCCGCGTTCCAATTGGGCAGTCCCAAATATTTGGCCACATCTCGCACCTCTTGCTTGGTCAATCCACTCAACGGACTCACCACCTCAAACTCGGACGCCGCCACCAACCCTGCAACAAACAATCACAAATAAGAAAAATAAAATACCCCCATAAAAATAAAATACCGACCGACTCGGGTCGGATCCAATTGGTCGTCGGCGTTCGTGCCATTGTACAGTACAGGCTTCATCTTTTGCCCATCCCCTCTCCAAACTTGCTCTGCACTTCCTGCCACGCGAACGCCGTCACCTGGTTCAGCGTCTGGTACAAAGTCGTCTTGCAGAAGTAGCAGCTCTCGCCCTCATTGGCCACGTAGCCCTCCAGCTCGCGCTCCTGCGTGTCGCACTCCCACAACGGGACGCCGATGTGGGTCGCAACAGCCCGCGCCTGTTGCAGCTGCACAGTCGACAGCGCAGCCGACCGCCCGATACACGCGGCGCTTGTCTCGGGGAAGGCGCGGAACACGATTGCAGCCGCCAGTGACGAGTCCACGCCCCCGAGAAGGCCACCACGTTGTTCACCGGCCTCAGGTTGCTGTGGGGAGCGGCGGGCCCCGCGCGTCGCCACGATCCGCAGCAAGTGATCAACTTTGACACCAACTGCATTCAGCTCGTCGTGGTAAAATAAGAAAGTGACGAACGTCAGCATGATGCAGATTTGATGAGTGGTTGAAGTCCTTAATCTAGTGTTTTAGAACTAAAGTCTGTTCTGTATACTTTAACAAACGATACTTAATGAAATACGTCACTGTTGTAATATAGTGACATCTTTGAATCTATTTCAATATAACGTTATAATACCTACAGAAATGTCGGCGTTCGGATACTTGCTGGACTGCAGTGTGGGGCTTCCCAGCCGCGACTTCCGCGACCGCTTCCATGTTCGCCAGTCGATGGATCTGCTCAAGCATTTGCCGTCCACCAGCAACTTCATTTTCCGCCAGGGATGCGCGTCTGGAGTTTGGCTTTGGACCCAGTGGAACAACGTTTTCTGTTGGTGGGGACGTCGCAGTCGCAGCTTCTGCTGTTTGATCTACAAACCCTAGACGACGCAGATAACATGCACCCAAACCCTATCTATAATACCGCTAACCCTATCGAACCTATATTTTCAGTTGGAGCTAGAGCTCAAGCTTCTGCTGTATATCCCCCACAAACCCTACAGTTTGGGATTTCGATGGTCGACTGGTACGTTGACTCTGGAATGTGCATTTCGAGTTCATTGGATGAACATGTGAAAGTGTGGGACGCTGAGACTTTTCGTGTGTGAGCACGTTGCCGTTGCGGAGTAAAGTGTTCGGAGCGAAATTTTCTCCGGTGAGTTCCACGCACTCGTTGATCGCAGCTGCCACTGCAAAAGGGGAGGTGAGACTCGTGGATATGGAGAGTGGTGCGACGGCGCACAGTCTTTTGGGTCACAAAGACGAAGTTTGGACGCTTGATTGGTCTCCGTCAAGTGAATTTTTGCTGGCGTCGGGGTCGAGAGATGGAGAAATTCGCCTTTGGGATATTCGACGATCCGGAGCAACGGCCTGCTTGTTGTGCTTGAATCATGAAGGCAAGGCCGATGTACCAGGCAGATCAAGTTTGTATACGAATGTGAAAGCAGAGAGACCAATGTCACTGTCGGCAGCAGCAACTTCAAGGAAGAGACGACGGGTGGGTGGGGCATCGGAGGCGCAAGCGAGAGACCGAGATCGAGCTCGTAGAAGAGTGGATAGTCATCGTGAGAGGATGCGTGCTACGGATCATAAACAGGAACGGAATGACCCTCATGCTGCAGCTTCGAGTTCGTTGGCTGTTGGACACAATGGAGGAGTGACGAGTTTGGCGTATACGCCGGACGGAAGATTCTTGTTGAGTAATGGTATGGATGAAAAGCTGCGCTTGTGGAATGCTACGACTGGTGAACATCAATTTATGAATTATGAAGGGGTGCAGAGAACGCAGCCTCGTGCTGCGAGGAATGTACAGATGGCGGTGGTGCAGGAGGGAGGGGCTTGGGAGAGTACGTTGGTGTTTGTTCCTAACGGGTCGGAGGGAGCGCTGTCTTCGTATCGCGTTTTCGGAGATAGCGGAAAGCGTATGGAACGTGTCGCAGCACACTATCAGCAAGTTACTGCGTGCGTCTACCGGAAAACTACACGTGAGTTGTACTCTGCAGGTGAAGACGGGCTAATCATGAAGTGGAAACCCCTACCGTCGATTTATACCCAGCAATTCCTGACGATGACCCTGGTTTAGAAAGTGAAGAACCCAAGGCAATTGCCGGTGCTGCTGCTGGCGATGAAGATGCCTGGAGTGACGATGATGATGAGGAAACAGGAAGGGGTTATCAATTTATCCCGCCGATTTTGCGCGATGACGTGTGAAATCTTTGCACCGGTACCGTTTCGAATGGGCTCACAGAATCAACCCCATCACCAACACACGTCTAACGATCCATTTCACCAGAATGGCTCTATCTGCATGTGACCTATCAATTGGACTCTCGAGCTTCGTTCCAGCTATCCGATACCCTTGAGGAGAATCCCAGCAAAAATCGTATCTAGCTATCCGAGCGAGGGTAGTATGATTTTACCACCAGGTGGTCCCTTCTTGGCGTATTAATCCCGCGAGCTTTGCAGGGGTTAAACACCCAGGACGACGAACCCTTACAGAATTGATGGTAGATGTCGCTATTTCCGGTAACAAATACTTGTGCAGGTTCTTGACGTGTGAATAAAGTTTGCAGTCGGCGGCAGGCCAGCAGAACTCATGGAAGTTCACTGTCAATAGTGCAGACAAAATAGGTCAGTGCGGGCTGACAAAATAGACCTGTATTCTTAGAGGTGACAATATCGGCTATCATTATCGCCTTGCGGACGTGACCGAGGGGCTACCTTTGCTTTCTTGTGGTATTTATCATGTCAGCAGGGGACCCACCTGGTGGTGGCTCGCTACTGAGTGCGACAGATTTCTTCGGTAAAACTGATGTTGGTGGCGTGGAGAAATTCAAGACTGTCGCATTTCGAGCTCTTCATGAGCAGAAACTTGAGGAAGAACTACAACAAACCAAGCAGGAGAATGAACGATTGAAATTTGATAAAACCAACGTGTCACGAGACTTGCAAGAACTGCAAGCGTCCTTCGACGCAAATATCGACGACCGAGAGCGCGTCCTAGCCTTCAAATCCAAACGCATTGAAGAGCTGCACAACAAGCTCCGAGAGTACGAAGCTATCAACAACTCGTTGCTTCAGACAATTAATGGTAGCGGCACTGCCGACGCCGATGGCAGCAATCCACAAAACAATATCAATGCTGGGATCACGAGTAGTTCTGCTTCGGAATTGACGGGGACGGAAACGGAAACTCGGGCAAGGATGATAACTCTGATCAGCGCTGGAAGGCCTCTCTTCCACGCGCTTGATATTTGCAAAGAGCAAGAGTACAAACAACTTTATGAGGAGTCTCAACGGCAGTGTGCGAACTTGACACAAACTGCTCTCGAAAACGAAGCTGTTGTGCGCGAAACGCGGCTCGCAAAATTCAACAAGTTGGATAGTGACGCGCAAAACAAGCAGCTTCAACAGCAGTTAGCGGCAATGGCGTTGGAGAAAGATGAGCTTGGACACCATCTAGAGCGAAAATTGATCCTAGAAAACGACCGCCTTCGTCGTGAAAAAGAGGCGGAGCTTCAGGCCTTTCACGACACAATGCGCACACAGATGCGAATGCAACTGGACGTCACCACGCAACGCACCGTCGAAGAAAATGAACGAGTGCAGCTCGAGTTGAGGTATCAGAGCTCGCAGCTTGAGAGGATGATAAAGCAGATTGATGAGTTACGCGCTGAGAACAAGCGCACGAAGCAGGAGATGCACGTGTTTGAGGAAATGAACGCTGGCCTTAGCAAGAAACTCAAGTTCTACGAGCAGCTTTTCGCGAAAATGCAACAGAAGGATGAATTACGATCGAAACAGGTAGACAACCAGACTCCGAGGACACCGAAGTCGCCACTGGGACCATCCTCGTCACGACGAACTCCGCGAAAGCCACCACTACCTGCGCTATCTACAGTTCACCATTCTAAACCTACCTCGCCAGAATCTCTGTCTTTGTATGGTCTTGGATCACCTCATGCTTCCTGCTTCTCACCTGGCGTTGACAATTCCGAGAGCGTTAGATTTCCGGACTTCGGACCTGATACATCCGATCCACAGAGTCCGTACCCGCTTAATGCCATCACAGACGTTCTAGAAAAACATTTACAAAGTCGCGAGTTTACGAAGAAACAAGTGGTGGCCGTTCTACGATATCACCAGGACCAGTATCACCGCCGCGAGAGCGTAAGTTTTGTCAACTACCCAATGCTTCAACGTTATTTGGTTACTTATGGCTTTCAAATACTCGCGTGCAGCCCAAACTTGTTCGTGATGCGGCGCGCCTAGGAACCACACCAGTTCTCAAGAAGAAGCTTATGCTATCAAAAGCTTGTTACTCCCAAGAAGCTACGGGCGAAAAATAAGAGATCCACCGGTAGGTTTCTTCCTTGCTATTATATCCGTCGTTGATCTTAGCAATTCACCACTCGTTACATTCTAGATGACGCTGGATACGTTAATCAAACAAAAGTTGCCACCGCTGCGTGTCAAGGTGAAGATAGCAACAATACAAGCGATCTGACCATCGATGTAGATCAGCAGCAAATACTTCATGCCTTGCTACTCCCGATCTGTCCAAGAAGAAAAATCCAAGCAGGCAACCACCACCCATGATAAACCGAGATCCAACTGAGATGTGGAAATCTTCTGCATCTCGACGGCACAAGGAATGACTTTGGAGCTATTAGCAATGACCCCCTGCCACAGCAAGATTTTGAAAAATGCCGTTCACATACAAGGACATGCACATGTAGAAGATACATGAAATACTTCGGAAGTACAAAAGTTCGTTTGAACAACAAACTTTGTCGATATGAATCATCACGTGGCTGGCCAAACGTAATTCTGCACGCAGTACGGGTCAAATGCATTCCTGCATCTTCAGCACTGCGAATACCGTCTTCGGCGCTGTGAAGTTCAATAAAGGAAGCTCCTTCTTCGGCACGGCCATAGTAACTCCATCTGGATTCATCACTTGAGAGGAAGAGCGCACGGATCAAGAAAACAAGCTCCATTGCGAATGGAAGTGCCACGAAGAGTTCAAATTTCAGAGTGAGGCAACAAAGACTGGTTGATTGATGGAATGCAAGACTAAAATGTTGCGCAGTTGGATATGGATTACATCACATGAAAAGTAAGACCACGGAATGGCCTTTTCAAGGAAATTATATCGTATTAATACACATCTCTCAGCGAATTAGAAAGTTAGATCTATCTACATGCAGTTGGGCTACATCAAATTCAATACTATCAATCAGAGTTAATTAATACTTCGAAGTAATGTGACAGGGTACCATTTAGGATATACAATCAACTTACCGGCACTACCAATGCACTGAAAATGGTAAAAATAAATGAATTAGAAAGTGGAGCTACATGCAAGTGTGAGTAAATTGCAGCGTTGGTAGGGAGGTTGCTGCCCTGCATGACATTAGCAGCAATTGGGTAGCAACCACGGCTCGAGCTGAAATTATTAGCTGACAAAGATATACTGGCTGCTTTGTTTTCTTTTGCCGTCGCATTTACCGAGTCCCCAAGCCTCCCAGATGGCCCACTGAAAACGGTCGTACCGTACAAGAAATTTAGAATTATGGACCCTCCACCACCACCATGGAGCTCAACTGATCCAAGATAGCTTTAGAAAAATAAGTCGGAGATTTCCACGAACAGCGAACACCGGGTCTTTACAGCACTCACTCTACAATTTCTTTCGAAGAACACAGCTGTCATGAAGCACTTCGATACCAACGCGAGACACCATTAATTCTAATGAGTGCCCAAGGCGGCCTTCTCGGAGATATCGCCGGACTGCCGAAGTTTATCGAGTTTAACCGATCTAGCGGGGGATGGTTTACATTCGAAACCCCCAGAACCCGGACAAGTATTTGGCTGCAGACAAGAGTGGAATCTGTTTCTTTGGTAAACAAAAACGTGCCTTGAAGTTCGAGGCGAAAATTCTCTTACATAACGAAGCAATCATTTTTGAGGAGTATCCGACAACGAAAGCGTTGGGAATCATAACAGTAGGCTCTCGCACGTATTGCGAGTGTCTACAAAGCTACTGGCATATTCGGCAGGACTGGTTCATCATGGACCCATTTTATTTGACAGCAGACCGACTGCCCCTCGTATCGGAGCTGCAGCATTTAGTCGCTGTAAGTGATACGGATGCTGCTGCACGCCGCCAGCTGATCATCCATTTCTGTGAATCAGGCAAATCTAGCGAAGAGATTGCCGATATCCTGGTGCTATTGTATGGCTCGATGTCTCCACGGGAAAATCTAGATCTGAATGATCAAGCAATGTTGGCCGAACGTCGACAGCAAATACTGAAGTTAGTGGGATCGGGTATGTCGACGAAAGAAGTTGGTGAAGTGTTGAAGCTTTTGTATGGCACAGCGACGGTCAAGGCTGGACACGAAGATGAGGAAGTCGAGGTGGAGAGTGAAGCTCAATATGTTTGTGTCAGCCATCAAAAGTCTTGAGCTGAACGAAAGGTCTTAACCTTAATTAAGTACCTCAAACGACCTCAAACGATTCGCTTTTTAAAATGTTATACTTTGAAGTATCCTTTACTGCGGGTCAAAATTCATTCGTTCCATACGTATACAAAGTAAGCAGGAATCGATGCTACTGTATTGACTGGGCCGAAGTGTGCCACCACCGTTGTAAGAATGTGACCTGGTGCAGCACATCCGAGCAAGCTGTTAAACTGGTTGGAGCGGTTCAGGGTGCATGTTGCTGTTTGACTACAGAGCTCTACCCCCGATGATAATAAGCCTGTCAACATTAACGAGAATATCAACGCAGTTGATCGTCTCACAAACTCCACATTTAAGCCAATGTTGATTTCGAGTTTTTAAAACCTTGGAGATTCTTGTCGATCGATTACATATCTCTGTTGTTGGGACTGCGCATGGTGCTGTACAAAAAGGTTAAAATGCCACCAACTTCCGTAGCCGATTTGCCAGCTTCAAGAAGCTTCAGAATTTGCTGTCGACGTTCAGCACCGATCTCACTCGAAAAACGTTATTTCCGCGTGGAACTGTCGAGCCATACATCAGTGTTAGAATCTCGCCAACGACTTCGGCTGATTTTCCAGTCTCCAGTAAGTGCATTATTAGTTGTCGGCGTCCACGATTTTCGTCTTCACTGGCTCCAACCAAGTTCAGTGGATCAAACGTGGATGGACTTGTAATGGTATCGTCGAGTTTCTTCCGCTGTAAAATAAGCCACGACTGTGACTCCATTGAATACTTTTTGCGGCATACAATCAACTTCGTGCGTCCTTGGTATTCAATCTCGAGCACGTGGCCTGTTAAATGTTCCTCAAAGACCAACCGTCCAGCCGGGGACACCTTCGCCTTGAATTGCAACGCGTCTTGACGGTCGTCAAAGAAGCACTGCTGGAACGAATCAATGATCAAATGCTTGCTCTTGTCGTCGGTGACTCGGAATGAAATTGTTCCATCGTCGTCATTCTTAGAAAGCTCAATAAAGGAGGGAGTTTTAGTAGCGTCAGAAGTGTCCAAGGTTCCACGAGACCACGATGTCAAAATCAGAGGAAGATCAAAGGGTAGCGTGTTCAGATCGAAAGCTTTCATCGTATAGTGCTGCTCTGCGTGGACGCCAAATTTTTAAATGGCAGAACTTGGGCGAAGTACTGTAAAATCAATTAGCATCACTCACTAAGATTCCTGATGCTCATGGACAAACGTATATGTGCCGAATGTAAAGGTTGCCAAAAGTTGATCATTTTAACAAGACATGGCCACACAGTTCCCAAGTTTAATTGCTGGAAGAAACCGATATGTCCGGGCATATGTAAATCTCCTTAGCCATATTGTTTGGCTAGCCCAGCTCACATTTTTTCCTCTGGCTCCTTGTTCGATAAAATTGGCGTCGTATTTTGCCTTCAGCTGCAATATCGACTCAACTACGCGGTTTGTTGAGCTGGAAGGGGTGCGCTCGAACCATATAGCAGCAGCATGATTTCACCAATTTCCTTGTTCGATTTGCCCGAATCTAGCAGTTTCAGTATCTGCTGTCGGCGTTCCAGGGCAAGATCCATACATCAATTGGATAATCTCGCCAACATCGTTACTCGACCTCCCGTTCTCCAGCAGCAGCAAGATCAGTTGGCGTCGGCCAAGTGACTCGTTCTCATTTGCAGCAGCTTGGCTAAATAACTTGAGCTTGATGAGCGTAGCTGGGCGTGGTTGTATCTTGTAGTAGTACAATTGGAGTAGCACCCAGGACTGCTACTCAGGCCAGTGTGGTTCGCGGCACACCAACCACTTATCAAAGCAACCGCGTTCAAATTCAAGAGCGCGGCAAGTTACGCTCTCCAAGAAAAAACTCGCCCGCTTGGAGATTTCTTGGTCATGAACCTCAACGCAGCTTCCGGGGACCAAAGCCGCAGTCGATTCTTGAAGTAAACGCCAAGTGCCTTCCTTGTCGTCTGCACTTCGGATGACAACCAAGTGATCATCTACGCGGTGAAGCTCGATAAATGGAGGTCCATGCATTGCCTTATCCAGCACAGAGCCAGCTGAAGACATCATAACCAGAGGAGTGTCGAATAGCGGGTTGTTCGCGTCAGGAAGTTCCATCGTGCCGCGCACTTGTTTCGCTCAAGACGGAAATGGTTGAATGACTGAGCCTGAAAGTGAGGATCCAAGTGTTAGGGAGAAAGGGACGATAAAGCGTCGGTCGCCCGCGTGGCAACCATTGTCAACTGTTAACGGACAAATGGGCACGCATACCTCAGTTGCCTACTGGAATTTCTGCACAATTCTGCGCTTATTTCCCGATCACAAAGCTGTCCTTAGCAGCACGCACAACCCCCATCACCTTCGCAGGGTCCTTCTCGCCATTCGCGAACGCCTGCACTGTAGCTTCCGTCACCCGCATGAACGGGTTCGTGGCCAACTCCTCCTTCAGTGTTGACGGGACGGTAGGTTCGCCTGCCTTCGTCTTCTCCAGAGCCCAGGCCAACTTCTTCTGCACCACTTCGTTGTTCGGCTCCACGTGAGCGGCGAAGCGCAAATTGCTCGATGTGTACTCGTGTCCGCAGTAGATTTTGGTCTCTTCCGGCAGCTTGACCACCACCTCATTCAGAGCGTAGTGCATCTCGGCTGGGTTGCCACTGAAGAACCGACCGCAACCTGCGATGAACAGCGTGTCCCCGTGAACAGCGCGTCCTGGCAGTGATACAGCACATGGTCACGTGTGTGACACGGTGTAAAGTAGACGTTAACCTCCAAGTCCCCGAGCTTGACGGAGTCTCCATCAGCGACTGAGCGAGTTTGCGCTTCGACAGCTTCTCCGGGGCCTCCGACGACCGGAATTTCACGGTTCTCCCGCGATTGAATGAGGTTGACGAGGTCACGATTGCCACCTGCATGGTCCCAGTGCGAATGCGTGGTGAGGATCATGGAGATGGTCACTTGCAGCTCCTCGGCTCGATTGTAGACCTTCTCAGCGTCCACAGGATCCACTGCAGCTGCCACATCTGCACAAGGAGAGGTGAGCTTTGATTGATAATTGCTAGGAAGGGTGGACGCACGGTTAATGGGGTCAATGAGCAGGTACGCGTAGTTGTCGGAAAGCACGGGGACGAGTTCCACCTGCATAGTCATCTCTGCTTTGGTCTCTTCTTTTGTAAGTGACAAGCGAAGATACTTTTGAAAATATAATACTACTGCAGTTCTATACACTGTCCGGATAAGCTCCTGTTAATACTACTACTACGTAGTAGTACAAAGGACTGTTTAATGTCATCAACTTATTAATACCAAGACCCGAACTCTTTTGCCTGATAAAGGCCAACAAGACAAGCAAACATGGCAAAACGCTGATACAAGACGCGTCGTGCTGGGCAAGCGATTCCTTCTTATCCGCGCTTAGGAAAAATGGTCCTCCCCGTGTCAGCACCAGCAGCAGCTGCAGTTCGTTAACCAAACTATGCCAGGCAAAGCGACACGAGGTCGCCTCGACCGAAACCTGCAACTAACACCACCACGGACGAGTTCCTCATCGTCTAAGAGCGCGGCTTCTCCTTCTTCTCCTTGTACAGAGCAAGCAGCGACACGCCCGAGACCTTGACGACCTTGAAACGCACACCGGGGATGTCACCGACGGCGTGGCCGCGACGACCGAAGCCCGAGATAAGCACCTCGTCGTTCTCGTCCACGTAGTTGAGGCATCCATCGCGCGGCACGAAGGCGGCGATCTTCTTGGAGTTCTTGATGAGCTGCACACGGCACGACTTGCGAATGGCCGAGTTAGGCTGCTTGGCCTCAATTCCACTGCAACAATAGCAATAACAGTCAGCTCACTATACCCCAAATAAAAAAGCCACCACTAAAAGAAGCGTACATCTTCTCCAGGACAATGCCCTTGGCCATGGACGAACCACCGAGCGGGTTGGCCTTCATGGCCGTCACCGAGTGGCTCTTGTTGTAGGACTTCTGCGCCCAGCGCTGCGTGCGGCGGTGCACGCGCAGCTTACGCGCGCAGCGAATTCCGGAAGGTTTGTCTGCAGTACGTCACAATAGTCAGGTATTGACAGTCTCCTGTGTAGTTGTCTGGTCTCCACAGTCGCTGCCTTCTCCTCCTCATTGCCGCTGCTTCCTGTCACTGTTCTCAGGTTCTGTAGGAGCTCTGTATAGTCTGATTGCTGTAGGAGGAGACGCTACGATGGGAGACCCAAAAGGGAAGGCAACGTACGCTTGGCCATTTTTCAGTCGGAGGAATAACCGGAATCTTCACTGAGGACTGCGCGGCTTTCAAGCACAAGGCCCGCAGAATGACTGGAGGACGCCGAGGGGGAGTACCGTACGATACGAGGACACAATAATAATGTTTGAGAGGGTGGGGACTGAAAACGAACTTAGTCGGATAGAGGGACTTTGGTTGGCTGAAATTGGAACGTACAGCTTTCTATATAAAAGGGCAGGCACTTCAACATGGTTGCTGCACCTGTTGTTGCAGTAACGTTACATGTAGTTGTGAGTTTGATTGTGATTTGTGCCTACAGCTCGTCGCGCGCAGTCTTTTTCTTCTTGGATTTCTTCTTCTTGGACTTGAGTTTCTTCTTGCCTTTCTTCGATTGTTTCTGCTCAGATTTGAGCTCCTTCTCCAGTTCGGCGCGTTGCTGCTTCTCGTCCGAGAGGATTTCGCTCAACATGTCATCGAGGTCCTCATCGTCTTCATCGGTACCGTCGCCTCCTATTGCCACTTCTTGAATCTCGTCAAAAGAACACTCCTCACCGAGCTCGGGCACATCTCCAATCGGTGCCGTTCCGATGCTGCCAGACAGAACGCTTTTCAGAAATGCTGCGCCATTCTCTTCGTCGAAAAGACCTACGTTCGTGGCGTAGCGCTGCTTTGCAGGAGAGTATATGGCCAGCGTCGGCATCTGGAAGAGACCCACGCCGAACACCTCTGCAAACTCCTTCTGACACTTGCCGTTTACCCACATGAAGTGGAACGGCTCCCTGTTCTGCTTGCTCTGGGCGGCCACGTGCGCAAAAGTGGTCCACCACTTTGCAAGCCGAGATTCCTGGTCGCGAAGCGTGTCCAAGTGGTCCTCGAAGAACCCAATCGCGCAAATCTTGTTGCCGCCACAGACATCATCCATGTTCTTCTTGGTCAGGTACGGCACCAGCGATTGAGCAGAAGCCTCATCCAGCGAGGAGAAGTCTACCTCTTCATTTTCAGGCTTGGTGTCTTGAGGGTGAGGATACTGCGCGAGCACTTGCAGAATAAACTGCATCACATTCGGGTACGTGTATGAGCCCATTTTTCTTCTCGTAAGCGACGATACCGAACGGGGCAGACGTTGGGTCTTCCGAGTTCTGTTGGGTCGGCACCAGACACACCAGAGATGTGCTGGCAGACTCCTTCACCATGAACTGCTTCTTAATATCCGGATCAGCATCGTGAATAATTGCCAACATGATCTTTTGTGCAGGGACCGAAAGCAGGATAGCCTTCATCATTGGTGGTGTATGTTTCTTCGATGAGAACATCAAAATAGGAAGTGCGCGGCTTCCCCGAGCGGTGGAAATGAAGGCATTCAGATCAGCAGTCGACTCAATCTCGACTGTCAGATCCGGGATAGTTCCAATAGCCGGCTCCATCGCCTCCTCAATCGTTCCAAACGTCTGCAACAAAACCTCACCACGTTTCAGCTCCTTCTCGTCCGTAAGTGCGAGCGGGAAGACTCGAACACCAATTCCGCCGTGTCGTTCACACAGCTCCGCTTCCTTTTCACAACTAACTGCACCCAATGCCACCACACCCGCCTTCCGATGCGAGTCCGTCAGCGTTTTCTTCCACTCTTGCTCCGTCAAAGTCCGTTCCCGCTCTGCGTCCATAAACTCCACGATCCAGACCACGTCCGAGCGCAGCACCAAGTCGTCGAATTCTTTTCCGGAAAAGAACCGGATAAACGACGAGCTCTTCTTGTTTTTAGCACCTTCTATAGCAAAAGGTTCCACAAAGCCCTTGAGTTCCTGGTACGTCTTGGCATTCTCCGCTTGCAGTAATACAAACTCCGTCAAAGACCGTAGTGCCATCATGGCCGGCAGCTCCTCCACCTTCAACGCAGCCATAATCTGCTGTGCTCCTGGCTCGTCATTATTCAAAAACGCAAAAGTCACTCCTTTGTCTCTAAACTCCGTTGCGAGTGCCCGATACAATGGCGTGGCGTGTTTCTGCTTGAGATGAGCAGCGCCACCGTCTCACTTGCAGTTGTTTCCGTCACAAAGTGCTCAAACCCTTCCAAAGTCGCTTCTGGACCTGTTATTTCTTTCACGAACTGCGTCGGGATCGCCTGCTTCAACATGCGCTTGAGCTTGCGCGGGTTTTCCAGCATCGCCCCGTCAAATGTCGCGGCGTCTCGATACAGTTTGCCAGTGTACGGGTTCTCCTGGGGCAAGTCTTTGTACACCACAAGTGCTGGCAACTTCGTCAGTTGCCACTTGTTGCCGATGGACCCTTTCCGGTGCGGCGAAATGTCCACAATGCCAAAGGTTACGAGACCTTCCAACTGTTTCTCCACGTCCGGAAGCGACGGATACGCCGCGATCGCGAGCTCTTGGAGGTCCATTTCCTGTGCCTTCTCCTCGGTACCAAGTACCAGCAACGCGTGGACCTTGGAGGACGCCTCGACAGCTGCGAGCGCGTCATTGGACGTGATGGACTCTAATGCGTGGACGCTGCTGAGACACAGCGCGGTGACTAGCACGCGCAACAGCATGGCGAAGCGAGTGCGCACTGGTTTGTTGCAGTCGCCGATATTGAAGCGAAGTGAGCGGGCGGATTCCGCACTCCCGAGGCGCCAAGCAAGTTGCCTTCCACGTGGCAACAAAAAGATTGATGCGGATCCGAATGGTGATGCCCGGTGGTAGGTTTGCATGCTATTGGGTAGGTTTTGCTAGTTGTCCTGCACTTCAACGTGTTTGCATCCCCTGAAGGCAGCAACAGCAATTCGCCGTAGTAACTTTCTTAGTAACTTGATATCAAGCGCTTGGTGTTTGTAGTGTTCCCTCTTTTCGCACATGACTGCACTCTTGTCGTCGTTCTGAAAGACTGATGAGAGCGAACACAAGATATCAGTCTCCATCGTGACGACCTCGTGTGTGCCACTTGGAGAAAGCTAGCGTCAGGTGCTCGGATGCCGTCCAAACAGCGAGTACAGGAGTTTTGGGTTCTTGTGCTTGTGGATTGAATGCAGGATCACTGGCTGTCGGACAGGTTCGGAGTGCGAAACTGGTGGGTGTTTCCGACTCTCAACTTGCCGCATTGACCCTGCCAAGCGCCTGTGATTACTGTCTGGCAACCAGTCCATCTTGCTCCATGAAACGAAGATCTTATCCAAACAAAGTGTGGCCTGCTGGAACAGGACAGCATCGCAGCCGTGTGATGCCTGGCATGCAGAGCTCCACCGCCTGCAACATAGGAGCTTATAACAAGAAGCTCCACAACTACAATAGGTAGACATAATACCCGCCGTGTATTGCAATCTTACCGCACCAGCATCAAGAAGCACAAGTTGGGCCGCTCCATCCTGATTCGTCAAAAACCACTGGCGCTCTCGTCCTCTATCAAGTGCATCCTGTCGTCTTTGGACTCAACACGACACCTGCTCTGTTTAGGCCTCGACGAAGCTCCAGTCCTTCTTCAGGGTGCCATTGATGCGCTTCACCTTGGGGTCTGTCTGGCCTGCTCATGCATACAAAACCCCAGTCAATACAGCGCCCATAATATAATAACAGCCAATAAGGAGACGCACCGCGGAACGTGAACCGGCCGAACACTTTGCCGTGTCGGAGGTCGGGCGACGGGCGGATGCGCACCACCTCCCAGTACGAAGGCTCCGCGTACTTGGACCAGATGCCACGCGTCACGCGAGAACCCACGCCGAAATCGCGCGTGGGGTCAGCACCTGGAAGGCGTTCTTGAAGCTCTTGGCCACCGCCGCCATGCTGTCCGATAGTGAATTGAGAGGCGAGCAGCCACGCATGGAATTTCAGCCAATGAAACATCTTATTGTTTATTTTAACGCAATATGATTGGATGAAAGTGGAAAATGGGCCTACATGTTGGCTGTGAGCTTGAACTTGCGGAAGAACTTGCCCATGGGCGCCAGCATCTCGTCGTGGTAAGGCACGTCCTGCATTGACAATATATTGACATAGTTAGTAGTGACGAGGAAGTATAAAGAACAAAAATTACGATACCTTCATGCGTTTGAGCCAGGCGGCGACCTTGGGAAAGTCTTTCTCCACGTTGGTTAGCAGTCCCATGACCTCGAGCTGCACCACTTCGTTGTAGCACGACAGGTCCACCATGGTGGGCTTGGTGTTGCTCACGAGGTACAAGTTGTCGTGCCGCAGCCAGAACTCGAGGATTCGGAACATATCCGAGATGACCTTGTGCTTCTTCTCGAGCATGGCCTCCATGCCAGGCGTACCCCGACCAATGTTGACCATCAGCTGGTTGAAGAAGATCTCCGAGCTGCGACGCGTGTTGAGGTGGTGCCAGTTCGTGTACTCGTGGATCTGAACCAAACACAACAGCACCCTAATCAGAACACGCTTCAATACGACGTGTCAACCCTAGCAGCTCCTTACACGAGCACGGATCTTGTGATCTTTGGGGCACCAGTCCTCCCAGTTGTGCTTGTCCGCAAGGTACAACATGATAGCATGACTGGGGCAAACAATGCCAAGTGAGTGTGGTAAAGTACCAAAGTATCACTCTGACATCTTCCTACCTTTCAGTGAGCACAAACTCCCCGTCCTTAAGCACTGGAATCTTGCCAATGGGACTCAATTGCAGGAAAGTCTCTGTGCGGGTCTCGCCCTTGCCCGAGTCCGTGTACTTGTACTCGATCGGGTGGTTGTTCACCTTGCAGAGCCAATAGACTGCACGAATGTTAGTGGCATTAAACCCCATCCAGTAAGTAATTACCAACGTACCGGCACGCGAGGGCTGGCTCAGGGGGCTGGCATACAATTCCTCCGTCATGGTGCGATGGATTAAATCCGCAAGTGATCTGTTGATGCATCAATTGTATGTCGAACACCTCTGATGGTGTACACCACGTCATAAAAGCACTTCAACGTGATGATAATGTAGCCATGTCCAATGGTCATCAAATCGCCATCTCAATCACTTCCTCCTTCTGGACAATACATAAAGCACATGCGTCCACGCTTAATGGTAACCTTCTATTCGTCACCATAGCGCGCGTGATAGAGCTCTTGTGCTTTGCCAAGTGACGGACGTCGAGTCGCCCTTTTCGTTCGTCCACCTGGTTATCTCACTCGACTTGTTTGTTCCTTCCTTCATCATGCAGCTAGCAATAGAAAGAAACCCGTCACCTCACTTTCTAATTATAGAGGTCCATGCAGTCCGTTTCGCCACCAAGCTCTGCCGGACCACAATAGCCCTCGCCTGTATATGGAGACGTGAAGGTGGCAATCCAGTCGAGTCCAAGAACCAAGTTGGTGCAAAGCTCAGCTCCGCGGGTCCGTTCTTGCTCCCACGTCCGCAGAGGCGTGCAGTAGCAGAGTCGTTGGTCGTGGGGAGACTTGCTTCGCCCCCGTCAGGTCGGAGCACTGGTTTCGTCGCGCCACTTCCGGAGGCTGCTCTCCTTCTCCAATTCGCTGCCCAACTCGCCACCATCGCAAACGCCGTCCAGGCTGCAGAAGCTGTTGAAGACTGGGGAGGACGACCGCAACCGCGTTGAAAAGTTCTCGGATAGTGGAAGGAGCGAGGACAGCAAAGAGGCCGGCACGCTCCGTGGACGGAGGAAGAAAAGCTCACCTGCAGGGCAGGTGGTGCGCATAGCATCTGTCACGACGCGAGGATCGAAGATAGGCGGGAAGGAGGACGAGCGCTCGGCGCCCAAGGCCGTGGTGCCGGGCACGCAAAAGACTGTGACGTCGCTTTTTCTAGGTGACCCAGCCAAGAAACAGGATGCCGCCCGAGCGGCGGCAGTGTGCCAATGCGAACAACAATTTTCGGTGGGAACGGTAACACGTACAATCACGGTGGTCACCATGGATCGGAAGCCATACACACGGTATTGAACCAGGACCGTGCTAACCAGCGCATATCACGCATTTACCCGCTCACAGATTCGGTGTATGTAGCGCAGACCAAGAAAACTCCCGTGGAAGTGAAGTTTCACCCGGTGACGAGCACTTTTGTGAACGAACCACGACTTGAAAAACTATACCAGGTGACCTTTGCACGTGAGAACTCGGCTCGGTCATCGCGGATTGCGTTGATTTTCTTCCTCATGTATCTCGCGTTCACGGGCTCCAACCTGTCCAACCTACTTTCGAAAGACTCGAGTGTTCGTGCGCAGAGCTTTCGGTATTTCTTGTTGGTGTTCATTCCCATCCTTCCAATTCCTGTCTTGGTCTACATCAGCCGACGGCGTGCGTATGAAGTGCAATTCCAGCGACTGTATACACTGATTCTCTTGTGTTGGAGCTTTTCGATTATCGCTGGTGGGATGTTTTCCATGCTCACGGAATGGTACAACTACGTGTCTAAGGACGTCGACATTATGCTGGACGAGCTTAATATTGCAAATGATGACGACTCCGACATTTACTACGTGAACAGCACAACGCGCAGTGACTGGGAGTTCAAGTCAATTTCAGGAACGCGAGCTCAGGTCTTGCAGGCGTACACTAAGGAGATTTTGCTTCCTTCAGCCACCATGAACATCAATTTGCTCCGGCTGATCATGATTTACGTGTTCGTTCCCCTGCTACGAATCGACACGCTGCACTTTGCGTTGGTTGGTGTCATTACCACGGCCAGCTACATGGCACTCACCTTCATCTTCTACCCAGTTACGGATTCGACGCCATTTAACATGAACCGTGTCCTGGTCATTTGCTTCCCCATCGTGTTTACAGCTGCGATGCTTCTGCGCAACCGAGATGTTGATCGTGTAGTACGTCAAGACTTCCTACACGTTTGGGCTGTCGAGCTCGAAGCTGAGAAGGCAAACCGCGAAAAAAACTTAATCGCTGAAGAGAACCGAACCTTGAAACAGGAGCTAGCACAGCGTGATAATGACTTCAACTTGACCTAACATCACCGCTTCACGCTCTACTGGCCGAGCTCAAGTCGTTCCTTGACGCCGTTGACTTGAGCGATGAGGATACCCAACGCGGCATGGCAATCGTGCGCAACCTTGCGCGTCTGGACCAGAATCTATTCGTTCCCGATATCAGCGCGCAGATGAAGTCTGAGAAGGAGGTAGACAATGACACGAAAAACTGGGCCCTCTCGGTGCTGGCGCGCAAGGACTACGCTGACACCACTCGCTCAGGTGTGGCAATGTCGCACAGCTCTCATTCAAACTCGAACAGCGACAATCGCAGGAGCTACAAGGATGGCTTAGGCATTGGGGTTGGAGGAATCGCTGGTTCAATGGTCATTGCTCCATTAGCGGACATGCCAACATGGGAGGATCAAACCTTATCGCGGGTAAAACAGCGAATTCAACAAGATGGATGGGACTTAGACACCCTCCAGATTGCAGAGCAAACCGGAAATCGGCCACTCATGTACGTGACTGCTGCATTGTTCGAGCTACATGAGCTGCATGAAGAATTCCGTGTCGACCGCGTGGTGCTGCGCAACTTTTTGTATGTGTTGGACGACGGGTACCTTGCCAACCCGTACCACAATAGCAGTCATGCCGCCGATGTCGTGAATTCAGTGAATTTTCTCATTACTACTCTGGCTGACGGTCAAATACGAGATACTCTCACAAATCTTGAGTTCTACGCGGCACTTGTGGCAGCAGCTATCCACGATTTCCGTCATCCAGGCAAGTCCAACAATTACCTTATCAAGGCAAAACACGACTTGGCTCTTCAATACAATGACCGTAGCATCCTGGAGAGTATGCACTTGGCAGAAACATTCTTCATCATGCGCAACCCGCTCTGCGATATCTTCGGGCGCATGAAGGACAAGCCGTACCGAGAAATCCGGAAGGCCATTATCGAGATGGTTCTCAGTACAGATTTGTCCATGCACCTGCAGCTAGTCGGTAACCTCAAAGCTTTGCTGCTTCAGGAAGCTACCGCAATCCCTGGTGGTGGAAGTGGCAACAATGGTACTAGTTTGGGTGCCCCCGTACCAGCCCCAAAGCCGGTAACAGATCCAATGATGATTATGAAGGTAGTCATCAAGTGCGCCGACATTGGTCATGCAGCTAAGAAACGGAAGCTGCACGTGATCTGGTCAGCGTTGATCATCGAGGAGTTTTTCCTGCAGGGCGACAACGAGCGCGCCAACAATTCTGACATTTCACCTTTCATGGACCGACACTCGGAGAACAGCGCAAAGGTACTGTATACTTGCTCTTTCCCACGAAGCAACTTGAATTCTTATGTTCATGCTGTATTTTGTGCAGAACCAAGTTGGTTTCTTTGAGTTCATCGTACTTCCTTTTACGATACGGTCGCACAAGTTATATTCGCGTCGGAGTTCAGCGCCATTCACAACATAGCTAAGCAGAACTATACCTTATGGAAAGAGGCCGACCGCAGACAGCTCTCGTCCATCGTGGCCATCAAGACAGAAGTGTTCCTGAATGACAAGATTCAGGTACCATCATAGACCTGGTAGGACGGCTGCGTTTTGGCGGAGAGGGAGGCCTGTACGACTCTGGGCACCCGTTCGACCTCTTTGTAGTAGGCATTAGTTTAGCATCGCCCAACCCGCTCCATACGCAATCCACAATCGTTCTTTCAACTTTGTCCTGACCATGACTGATATATGTATGAACGTCGTCGGTACACTTCTGTCTTGATGGCCACGATGGACGAGAGCTGTCTGCGGTCGGCCTCTTTCCATAAGGTATAGTTCTGCTTAGCTATATTGTGAACAGGGCTCCCGATTATGGCATGGTCTTTCCAATAATTTCTTATGAAACCATAAATATATTTTTTTCTGCCAACCATGAAGACCATAACATAATTTATTCTGGACACCATGCAGTAAGATGACATAATTTATGTATCGATTTCAGATTGCTCATGCCATTATTTATGTCGAATAAAAATGCCATAATCGGGAGCCCTGGTTGTGAATGGCGCTGAACTCCGACGCGAATATAACTTGTGCGACCGTATCGTAAAAGGAACTCGAACAAACCAACTTGGTTCTGCACAAATACAGCATGAACATGTTAGCGGTGAAGAATTCAAGTTGCTTCGTGGGAAAGAGCAAGCATACCTTTGCGCTGTCTCCGAGCGTCGGTCCATGAAAGGTGAAATGTCAGAACTGTTGGCGCGCTCGTTGTCGCCCTGAAGGGAAAACTTCTCGATGATCAACGCTGACCAGATCACGTGCAGCTTCCGTTGCACGACGCGAAGTCGCATAGTGAAGAGCCAGGTTAGGTCATGTTGGGATTAAAAATGAGTGCATTTCTTAATAGAAATCCTGATCATTGATTATAGCAAAGGTAAAACTGTAATGGAACGAAGTCCAAATTCTGCTCTCACACTCGTTTCTTGGGCTACGTCCGAAAGACAACAGCACCTAGACTGAATCCGTTTCAAGACAGCGCACTTTCACATGCTGTTCTTCGGGGCGGGTCCAACTCGCATCGAATTTTGCCAAAAGGTCTCGGTCCTCAATGATGCCGAACTTAAAATCCCCAACGCGCTGAGTCGGCTTGATCACAAAATAGACCACCACCTTTGAAATATGCATTCTTGCCAATTTCAGTTTGAGTAGCACTTCGTTGAAATAGGCCATCTTGAAATCATGCGTGGTCGCTCGGGTCACCTGGACAAAAATTACTTCGTTTTTATCCACGTCGAAATACACCGCGTCATAGCCTCCTTGATTCCACGCGACAGGCTGCAACCAACTTTGATTTCCTCTGATCCTTAGTTTTTGTTCTGCCTTCACCCACATTAAAAGTCAGCTGCTTCTGGTTGGCGCTGCTGTCTTGCAGCAGAATCTGCTCGGCATCCACATCCGTGTCCTTTTCGCCGTCATTGAAGTCAATGTCGTATGTGCCGTCGAGATCACGCCAGGGTATGCTTCGGTTTTACTATATCGTTGAAACCGTTTTTCGGGTCAAACCGCTCGACTCTCGCTTGGGGAAGAACATCTTCAACGTTGCCGACGAATAATTAATTTCACTGTGCGCCTCGCGACACATGCCAAAAATAGAGATGACCGTCCAACGCCGGATTGCGAGAAGCATCGAGACGCTTCGCCAAATCCACAATTGTATCCTCACTGCATTCCTCTGCAAAGCGAGAGGCTACATATGAGCTTACCGGGAACCGTCCACTATCCGGACCGTCACGTTGCATCCCATAGAGACTGTTGACAGAATCTTTGTGCAAAACGCCACTGCAATATTTAACCAGTTGAGACTTGTCTGCGTCAGACTGAATCGCTCTTTCCAGTTCAGTTTTCACTTTCTGCGTGGGGTATTGAAACATGTACCGACACGAGCCACCAGCATAGTAGAACTTCAACCCCAAGGCATACTTCTTTGTGTTAGGCTCACTTTCAACTTCGTGGTCTTCGACATTCACTTTAGAGTCACTCGATGCATCAAATTTGTCTGCGACCTTGTCATAAAAGCTTTCGTTGTCGATGGCTGCCAAATACTCGCCTATCGTCCATGAAAACATCATGAACTCCTTCATGTTGGCATCATCATCATCATCCATCTTCCTTTTCCAAGGGTTGCCATCGAGGAGCAAAGCACAAGCCTGTCTTCACCGCCGAGAGATGCATGGACGTTTGACACGAAAATATCATCTTTCTCGCCATTTGTTAATCCATCCACACACAGGAACAGTTTTTTGTTGTCAACACGGGGCACCGTAAATGTTATTAGCAGGTCCACGCAAAAGCGCCTCGGTATTTTCGTCAACCCGCAGCCAGTGATTGTTCTTTCGCGCTAAGCGTAGTGTCAACTCGACGGAGCGAACCTTCAAAACATGGGCAACCGCATCTCGCAACACTTCCACTTTCTTCTTGTGTGAACAGGTTACCGTAAACACGTACCCCGAGCCGTACACGCCGCACATCAGATTCATCATCTCCACGCCTGACATCTTAGATTTGTCGTGTTGTGCTGCCGCACTCCCAATGGGAGTCCCATGTCAATCAATCCCCATCAAAGGTTGAAGTTTTCTGCTCTAGAGTTGGTGTGGTGCACACCTTTCCACCAAGCCCATCATAATGACTGCAACATCTGCGACCGTCACTCTTGAAACGTTGCGCAATGGACCGCCTGCAGCTGGAGCTGGCGGCGCTACCGGGGCTGGAGCGACTGGTACGCACCGTCTTGCCGCCTTAGCTGCTCCAGTATGTGGCTTTGTGTCTCACCTGTGTGTGTCATTTGTGTTGCAGTCGGCGTCTCAGCTGCGCGATCTGCCGTGGCGGACCAAGGAGCAGGTGCTCGTCGTGCTCTTCCGAGAGGTATTTTGCATTCGTGTTCCAGGCGTCTGAAGCTGCAATTCATTGGATAAAATTCTGTATCTGGCTATGTTGGTGTCTGCTAGCAAGTTTCGTCGCGGGCGGTGGCTGAGGAGCTGCAGGGCAAGAGCAGAGACCGACGGCTGGAGCGCAAGGCGGACAAACTGCTGGACGACGTGTGCGTGGGCTGCTACTGATGCTGGTATTTGGTTATTAAGGGAGGGATGTCCTGCTGTGGTGTTAATAGAGACCGGAGTGCTGTGAGGAAGAAGGAGGAGAGCTTTCGGGCCGACTTCATGCAGGTGGCGACTGCGGAGCTCGCGGTACGCTGCTGTTTTGGCTGCGATCGAGTGGAGACGCTATTGTTTGGCGCATTACGACTGAACTGTTGTGTTGTAGAGACTGGGAGCGCCGGCGCTGATCTCGTGGCAGAAGTTGGTGTTTGACAACGACTGCTGTGCTCAGGCGTTTCGACTGTTGTTGACGAGGATCAAGTCGTCTCGACGCAGTACCAATAGCTCATCGTTGCTGGCCACGAGGTACGCTGCGGGAAAGTCAAGGCAGGTTGGTCGAGAAATCGACAATAATGCACAGGAGGACGATGAAAATCGAGACTGGGAGAGCGACTACATTGAAAAGAAATCGCGTGGTGAACCGGAAGAGTGCACCCGGTTCCCTCCGCTGAAGCAGACTGAAGTTCCTCTGCATCGAAAAAAAGGGACCTGTATTACTTC
Organism: Phytophthora hibernalis; assembly: GCA_012656075.1. Classification (NCBI taxonomy): domain Eukaryota; phylum Oomycota; class Peronosporomycetes; order Peronosporales; family Peronosporaceae; genus Phytophthora; species Phytophthora hibernalis. Next base: position 1,749,366 of record JAAKBF010000009.1, read on the forward strand.
CGATTCAGCTTCAGCGAGCAAAAGTGCGGGACTAAATTGGAACTTTGACACTACTGTCGAAACATCGTCTGATGACGCTGAAAGCAATAACTGCGTCGCGGTTGGATCAGTCGAATTCAAATCAACACGTCCAATCAGTGGCCATCCTGGGGCTGGTATTTCAATCGGGCGGACGTTGCCTAGCAAGCAGCCGTCCTACTTTGCAGAGAAGTTCAAGAAGAACCAGATGCAGGCATTACGAGAGGAGAACACTGCGTTAACGGGCGAGAATGCCAAGTTGCGTCAGGAAATCACGCAACTGGAAGCATTGAATGCTGTGCTTCAGGGTGGCAACTCGACTGATGATCACTCCGACGTGTCGGAGTTTGCACAGCGACGAATGAGACTGCTACAAGCACAGAATTTGCAGCTTCAACGACAAGTTCGTATTTTGCAAGATGCCATGCTCGCCCACGAAAATGCCGAAGCAAGTTTGATGTCTACGTTGACCCACTGGCGCGATGTGATTTATGCTGGACAAGAAGAAGCTAAGGCTGCCGGCGCCGATCAGAAAGTGACTGAGAATACTGGCGATCGTCCGCCGATCAAGTGGATGTTGGCTGTTCCAGAGAAGCTGATGAACGAACTGAAGCGCGTAGAAGGCCAAATACGAGCTGCGACAAATGCTGCAAATGCCTGCTTTGAGACAAAGCTTCGTGTGAGCAATTTATCTGCATCGTTCATGCGCGACGAGGATGCCACATTGAAGCTTAGTGAGATTTACAGTCGAGCACCGTCAAGTTTGGCTCACCTGCGGGTTGGGAGGGTGAAGCAACTAGAAGAAGCGCTTGCGTATGTTGCAGCAGAACTGACCCAGCTGAGCGTGCAAATGTTGCAGCACTCTCCACCGAAGATTTCTACTGCCAATCCTGTTCTCTCGTGCGCATACGAGCTCGGGAAAAGCGTGCGGGAGTTGGTGCTCGAAGTTGGTGCATTTGGTGTTGTGGTACCGACGCCATCTTTGACCGCACCGGGGTCGAGAAGCAGCGTTGATACATCAAGCGATGGCAAGCATATTACAGCACTTGACGTCATGAAAGTACTATCATCATCTTCCGGTGTGGCTAGGGGCCTGCGGGTGCAAAAGAACGCGAGAAGCAAGCAACGGCGATGCTGAAGCAGCTACATGCATGGTATACCGCTATGGAGAGCGATGTCGCAGCTTGTCGAAGAGAGGCAGCGTATTGGCGGACAGCGTGGCAAACTCAGGATGACATTCTCGGGCAACTAGCCAAGCGCGTGCGCAATCTTGGGCAGAAGAAGGTAGAGTGGTGTCAGCACTACCTCATAGCTTCCATGGTCAACACTTCTGAAGTGTTCGCATCATTTCAGCAGGCCTACAACGAGAACACCACTCGACAGAACCCGTACTTGCCTCTGCTGATCGAGACGTTAAGCATGGAGCACCCAATGTTGGAGGACGCATTGCATCAGTGGCAAGAATATTCACGCACTGTTCAATTGAAGATGGATGAACTAGTTGCAGATTACGAAGCCAACCGACTCATTCTCGCGTCGACAGCTATGCCGCATCAAACCTCCTCATACAACGAGTACAGCGACAACACCCTCCCGAGCGTGAGTGAACAACTCACTAAGAGTGCTGGCACTTGAAGTTGCAGTCAGTACGATAGGTTTGGTGTTTTGCACACCAGATGCATCACCTTGTTTCATCCAATCACCGCCCCAATCAATTCCAGCCAATCTGCGTGCAGTTCTCCCACGTGGATCGCTGGCCGGCATCATTCCGCATTAAGAAAGACCCGACGCAGAGGAAACATGAGCGGACTGGAGAGCAAGGTGGAGGCGCTGGAGAGCCAGGTGGCGGCGCTGTCGCCCTTCTCTGTGGAGAACTGGCCGGCCGCGCGCATCCGCCAGACGTTCGTCGAGTTCTTCGAGCAGCAGACGCAGCTGCCGCACACGTTCTACCGGTCGTGCCCCGTGGTGCCGCTGGACGACCCGACCCTGCTGTTCATCAACGCGGGCATGAACCAGTACAAGCCCATCTTCCTGGGTCAGGTGGACCCTTCGCACCCCATGGCCAAGCTCACGCGCGCCACCAACTCGCAGAAGTGCATCCGCGCTGGGGGTAAGCACAACGACCTGGACGACGTGGGTAAGGACGTGTACCACCACACGTTCTTCGAGATGCTGGGCAACTGGAGCTTCGGCGACTACTTCAAACACGACGCCGTGCGCATGAGCTTCACGCTGCTCACGCAGGTCTTCGGCATCGACAAGGACCGTCTCTACGCCACGTACTTTGGCGGTGACGAGGCCCAGGGCCTGCCCTCGGACGAGGAGACGCGTCAGATCTGGCTCGAGTACCTGCCGGCCGAGCGCGTGCTGCCCTTCGGCTGCGCGGACAACTTCTGGGAGATGGGCGACGTCGGTCCGTGCGGTCCCTGCACGGAGATCCATTACGACCGCATCGGCAACCGCGACGCGTCGCAGCTCGTGAACGCGGACGTGCCTGATGTGATAGAGATCTGGAACAATGTGTTCATCCAGTTCAACCGCGAGCAGGACGGCAAGCTCGTGCCGCTGCCGCACAAGCACGTGGACACTGGCATGGGCTTCGAGCGTCTGGCATCCATCCTGCAGGGAAAGGACTCGAACTACGACACGGACGTGTTCACGCCCCTGTTCGCGGCCATCCAGAAGGCCACCAAGGCTGCCCCGTACACGGGAAAGCTGGGCAAGGAGGACCCCGAGATGAAGGACATGGCCTACCGCGTCGTGGCCGACCACGTGCGCACGCTCACGTTCGCCATCACGGACGGAGCTGTGCCCAGCAACGACGGCCGCGGCTACGTGCTGCGGCGTATCCTGCGCCGTGCCGTGCGCTACGGCCAGCAGTTCCTGAACGCGCCGAGCGGCTTTATCACGCAACTGGTGCCGGTTGTGGTGAACATGCTGGGTGACGCGTTCCCGGAGCTGCGCATCAAGCAAAAGGAGGTTGAGGAGATCATCCTGGACGAGGAAAAATCGTTCGGACGCACCCTGAACAAGGGCATTGAGCGTTTTAAGAAGATTGCGCAGGGCATTCGCGAGGCCAACGCCGGCTCGAACAAGGCGCTCGTCGTACCTGGCGAGGATGCATTCTTCCTGTACGATTCGATGGGTTTCCCGATCGATCTGACGGAGATCATGGCCGAGGAGGAGGACATGACTGTGGATATTAAGGGCTACGAAGAGTGCATGCGCTTGCAGAGTGAGCGCTCCAAGATGGACCGCAAGAAGGGAGGCAGCAACGGCGCGCGCCCGCTTGTGCTGGAGGCTCGTGAGACCAGCACTCTTGCTGGAAAGCACATTAGCGCCACAGACGACATGGCCAAGTACGACTGGAACGTCAAGACTTCGGCGAAGGTGGTGGGTATCTTCACGACTACTGAAACGAGCTCGGACTTTGTGGACGAGGTGAAGGCTGGCGACTTTGAGCGTGTGGGTGTCATCCTCGACAAGACATCGTTCTACGCGCAGGCCGGTGGCCAGATCTACGACACGGGCGTGCTGAGTGCCGCCAACTTCAAGCTTAACGTGGACTCGGTGGAGTCGTACGCTGGTTACGTGCTGCACATGGGTCCGATTGCGTCCGGCTCGATCAAGGTTGGCGACGCTGTGGAATGCCAGGTGGATTACGTTCGCCGTAGCAAGGTCGCCCCCAACCACACCATGACGCACGTTCTTAACTTCGCGCTGCGCAAGGTGCTAGGCACGACCGTGGACCAGCGTGGTTCCCTTGTGGACGAGTCGCGCCTGCGTTTCGACTTCACGAACAACAAGGCGATCAAGGCTAACCAGCTGGCGGAGGTGGAGGCCATTTGCGACGACATCATCAAGCAGCAGCTGGAGGTCTACACGCAGGACTCGGCTCAAGCGGAGGCTAAGCGTATCCAGGGCCTGCGTGCCGTGTTTGGTGAGACGTACCCGGACTTCGTCCGCGTCGTCTCGATCGGTCAGTCCATTCCCCCGATGCTCGAAGACCCTGAGAACAGCAGCTGGAGCAACTTCTCTGTTGAGTTCTGCGGTGGCACTCACCTGAAGAACACGAAAGAGGCCAAGAAGTTTGTCCTGTACGAGGAGGGTGCCATTGCTAAGGGCATCCGTCGTGTGTCAGCTTACACGTGCGACCTGGCTGTCGAGGCTGAGGAGCGTGGTGCCAAGCTGCAGGCTGAGCTGGACGCGGTCAGCAAGCTGGACGGCAACGAGTTTGTTGAGAGCGTGTCGGCTTTCAAGCCTGTGCTGGACCAGGCCTTGATCTCGCTGCCGTTGAAGGACAACCTTCGTAAGCAGGTGGACGGCCTCGTAACTCGCGTGAAGAAGATAAAGAAGGAGGCTGCGGCTGCTCGTGCCGCCAACGGTGTCCGCGATGCCACTGTGGAGGCTACAAAGGCTAAGGAGGCTGGTCAGGGATTATCGTCGTCAAGTTCGACGTCGGCACGGACTCAAGCTGGGCCGTGAGATGCTGGAGGCCATGACCAAGATCATTCCGACCGGCAGCTTCATGATTTTCAGCACAGATTCAGACTCCAACAAGACTGCGGCGTTCACGCAGGTGAGCCAGGAGCACGTGGACTCCAAGCAGCTGGACGCGCGTAAGTGGGTGAACCATGCCATGTCAGTGATGAAGGGCAAGGGTGGCGGCAAGGATGCTTTGAACGCGACGGGTCAGGCCAAGACAGTGGAGAAGGTCGACGAGGCTGTGGCACTCGCCAAGGCGTTTATCCAGTAACGACGCCGTGACGCTCTCTAACTGGTAATTGGTCGGGATGCCATGGACCTGTTTTATCTGAAGAAGTCGCGGATACAGGTAAACTGGATGGTAACTTTGAAATGCATGCTCATGGTCTTTTATCAAGATTCCTCACGTGCTAGCCCCAGCTTCTCGAATGCTCAAATGACCTTACGTCTTGTCGACAGGAACCGCATACGCCGAGGTCGAGCTTGAAGTTGTCGTCGCTGGAGCATCAAACAGCCGCGTCACGACCTGTTCAATCTCGCCCGCCGACTTGCCATACTTGACAAGCTCTAGCACGAAGGCTTGACGCTCTTTGCCGACAAGAGCTAAAGTTTTGTCAGTTGCAGGTTGTTCTTGACGGTTGGTAGCCCCAGCACGAGGCTCCAGGACCCTCCAGGCCTCATAGCCGCGGCGGTTGTGGTTGACACACTTGACGACGTTGTTGTCGAGGAATTTTCCGTGTGGCACGAGACGAAGTAGAGGTATCCAGTCGAGTCCGTCTCCATGCTAAAGAACTCCGAGTGATCAGGTTCCTCAGCGACGAAGATGCATTCTCCAGACGGGAGGACTTGCAGACAGCGGCCGTTGTGGACCGCCCTGATAGAGATCTTGTCGCCTTGGACGCGACGCAAAATGATCTGCTCGTACAGATCGCGGTTGTCTACGAGGCAGCAGGCGATGTTCGACCCGACGGGGTTTTGCAGGTTCGCGCCCTTGCTCGCGGACTGAAGGATGATAGGCACGTCGAATGGCACATTCGAAATATCCATGGTCGAATGCGGCAGATTGGGAAGTGACGTTCATGGATGAAGAGGAAGGCCAGACCAATCGAAATTTTCTCGCTCGCAGAAGTACCTGGTGACGGGCGAGAAGCAACTGATGTTTCTCTGTTTATCACAGGTGGACCCAAAAGTGTCTGACGGCTGCAAGACGTGGACAATTGGTGCAGCTCTGTATGTCTCGGAGTTGGTATCCGTATCGACTGTCTTAAGTTATCGGCCTTCAGCGCGGGAAAACACTACAAAACCGAAAAAATCGACAAATGAATTCGAGCTTGGTGTTAGATGTAAACAGTGATCTGTTTTGTTTGCCATGTCAATTATCAGCGCATTTGGTCCGGAAAGAACCAGCTTAAGCCGGGCTTGTGCGTGTCGCCAATGACGCTGAAGCATCAAACCAACGAGTCACGACTTGGTCGATCCCCTCCGCTGTCATTCCACTCTTGGCAAGCTCCAAAACGACCTGTTGGCTCTGTCCCAGCGAGAGAGCAAGCGGATTTTGGTCTCGCACTACCGATAGTCGCAGATCGGGGCTCCACCATCCGCCAGGACTCACCAATGAGGCGATTTCCGTTCTTGCATATTATGCCGTTAGCGTCGACACACTGCAGAGCATTTCCCGTGTGGCACGACACGAAGAAAAGGAGCAGTCCGAGTTCGTCTCCATGGTGAAAAGCTCTTGTCCATTGCCCAGCATTTCCGAGTCAAAGACGCAGTTCCCTGCTGTACAGAAAGCGTCCGTTGCGTGCCGACTCGATTGACACCGTCATCTCGGACACGGTGCAAAATGATATGCTCGTGCATGTCGCGATTGTCTTCCAGACAGCGAGCCTTCTGGTTTTGCAGATTCTTGCGGGTTCGTAACGACTGCAGAATCACAGGCACACCAAACGGAATATCCGATAGATCCATCACGAGACGAAAAGCACAGGATGACGAGTTCAAGGTGATCAGGAAATCTGAAAATGACGACTCGGAAACCTGCTATGTCAACATTTTTGAGCAGAAATGTATCTTCTCTACAGGACTGCTCTTTCACGGAATGTCGAACACGAAGCAGGAATTCTGGGACAGGTATGACCACGGTCTCATTTTCTTGTGTTTTCCCGAACGAGGCCGTGATAACTATGACGAGCGGGTACTCGGAGCTATATCGCTCGAAGAAAAGATAGACTTGCCAATTCCTATAGCACAACAAAGTAAGAAAGTTATAAATGACAGTCCGACGAAATGCTCAAAGAGCTCCGAATTGCACCGACGCTCGATATCTGCCACTATATACCGGACCCGACCAACACGATGAAGTACACAATTGCTGAAGCATCCATCCTCCAGGCGACTTCAAAGTTTTACGATGAAGAAAAAGACTCAGAATGATACATAACCTCCACAAATATTAAGTTTCAGTAGACTCGTTTTGTACCACTAGCACAAGCCATTGTAAATTGCGTTTTTTCAGATTAATGCCATCTCATCCTCATATCGTTTTACCTATTTTATCTAGCGAGCGCCAATGGGCGTGTGAGCCACAGCAGTGACGCGCCGTCGGAGAGCGACACGGCGCGGGTGTTTGCGTCCACGACCCCTGCGGCTGTCTGGCGATGCAGCGACAGCCCGCGCCGTCCGTCGGCTACGCAGACGCAGTGGAGGCGGCGCTGGCGATGGCCGCCGAGAACCGGCTGAGGCTGAACGATCGCGTATTGGGGGAGGTGCGCCGCGTCCATTTCAGTTTCCTGGCCAACTAACTAAACGCACCGACGTGTCAAATCGAGTTCAAAAGACGTCGTTTACAGACAACCAAGCAACGAGCAAATCGGGGGTACCGTTAAAAGCGCATGGGAGCAAGCGCAAACGTGTACTTCCTCAAATGCGCCGAGATGCTACTGGTGGTGGGAGCAAGCAAGAGGGCAGCTGTAGGTCACATGGCGAATGTGAAGAACAACAAGTCAGCGACGAGCGGCGTACGAAAATGGGGCGACGACTATGAAAAATGGACCATTATCGATTTCGTCATCTTCGCCAGCCTCGTCACCGAGACCGGGGCCAGGGCGGAAATCAGTGACGACACCGTCTAGATGCCAAGTCGTGCCCACGAAGGAGAGACTGATGCGTTTGGGCGATATCATTGCCGCAAAACAGTTTCTGCCAGCGCCAAGCCAGGAAAAGGCAAAACCACGGCGACTGTAGCTTCGCCATCACCGAAAAAGAAGCGCCGAGTGCTCACTTATTTTAACACGGATAGTGTGGAGCTCAATGGCATCGAAAGCTGCTAATCAGAAAAGGAAGGCGTGTCGTGATGTGGTTGATCTAGGCAACCACTCCGACATGAACTCGGAAGATGCGGTGCCGAGTGACGAGGATCAAGCCAAAATCAAAGTAAAATGTGCGGCCGCTGTCGAGGGGCTCCCAAGCGCAGTGCCCAGTGAGACGATGTTTCACCCCAGGTATTTATCTCAACGAGGCTTCGTTGAACATTCTCAAGTTACGTGGGTGCAGCCCGCCGTTTGAGTCAGATTGTAGCCACCCGCTCACGTCATATAGTGCTGCCACTGACGGCTTCGATGTACTACTGTAGTATTCACTTATTCACTGGCACTTGTGCATCCTTTTACACTGTCGGAGTGACGGACTAATTGAGTGTAACTTACTGTTGCGATTGTCGGTACAGATGATTCGGACACACTGGCATCAATCCTCGAAAACTTCGGCAAGACGACCCAGTGTATCTCGTCCGTGTTTCCGATCGAGACTGACAAGCCGCAGAGTGATGTTACTCGCACAGTGAGCACTAGTGACAAAGCAGCTCCCCATTATCCGTTGCTACCATCAAAGAAAGGTGCGAGCAATATTGGCTGAGGCTCTTTCCAGAAGATCGCGAAATACCAAGCAGCGATGCAAAAGCAGAGGAGCTGTTGCCAGAAGGGTACGAGTTGCGTGTCTGAACGCTGAATGGTTTTCGCTCAAGGTGACGTGTCTTTCCTCCACTCCTGTTGTAGTGACGCCACATCGATTTCCTCGCTCCACCGCGGAAAAGCACTTTGTGAGACAGCTTATGGTGTCGGTTGTGAGGTGGCAAGAAGTACGGGCTGCGGATGGGCAACGTGGCCGATGAAGAGGTGGTGGAGTACGTGCTGCGGTTGGTGGTTGGGCGTCTCGGTGACTCGGAGCAGGTATTTCGCGCGCTAAAAGTTAACATCGAACTCGCAGGAACGCGTCTGGCCTTGGTGGAGGAGTTGGGTCACGATGGAGAACACGAGGTTGACTCGGACGTGATGGCCATCATCAACTTGGTGGAGTGTGCGTCATTGTCGAAGGGCAGTTGCGCGAGATCGCTGCGCCGATCCGCAACCTCAAGTCAAGCCTCGTGGATAACCTTGTGGGCGGTGCGACAGCGAGTATGACGGCGCTTGGTTTGAGTACAGCAGGGAGTTATGGTGAGTTGGTAGACGTGTACTGCGGCTCTTTCTGTCGTATGTGCTACACACAGTACGCCTGCCACGAGCACGGTGGCGATCATCCTTTGCCGGCGAGACGCATGGACCCGGCGTACCCTCGTGTCCCACGTGTTGCTTCTTGCGACGGTTTTGCTGAAGATGCTAGTATATCGGCTTCGCTCGACGCGTAGTTTTCATATACCACACACCAATCTGGTTATTCTTGCATCGCGCTTGCTTTACGCCCTTATGTTGCTGTACGCACCTGTCTCGAGCACGCCTACTCGCACATGTGGCCCGACCCCGCTTCGTGCTGTCGAGTCGCACATGCCCTATTCATAATGCATGCACGGCTGGTACTCGTGGTTCTCAGTACCTCGATTTTGCAGTCGCTGGTCACGAGTCCTCTGCAGTTGCTTCCCCGGACCGTCGCCCTTGTTTCCAGTTGCGCATCCTACCTCCCAACCTACCAGCACCGCCCGCCGCTCCATGCTCGTATATGATCTGATCACGATCGATGAGCTCGTGCAGCGCAACGCACGAGACCGAGCCGATGACAGACACCAGCAAACACGAATTGTCGCCCATCGTCTTTCACAGAACCACACCCGGTTTTGGATGATGATATAGGTTTGATATAGGTTTGATTCAAACCTATATCATTGTCCACCTGGAAAATGCCGGACTAATAAGTGCTCGTGCTTCGCGCGAATGTGATCAGGTGTGTGTTCGACAAGCGTGGCTAATGACGTGGCTGTAGCCGTGGCGGCGATTGATACCCACGTTGGAGAAATCAGGTACTCGAAGCCATGTTGCGGTAATGTTAATGTGATCCGTAGCAAGCACGTGCGCCTTGCAACGGGCTTATCGACGATCCACGGCTGTGGCATGTACGCACGAGAAGACGTCGCAGCGAACGAGTTCGTGTACGAGTATACTGGCGCCGTGCTGTCGCAGAATGAGGCCGAGCGTCGTGGTTTGATTTATGACAAGAAGGAAACGAGATATTTGTTCGATTTAAACAAGGATGCGGTGCTGGACGCGCTGCGGAGCGGCAACAAAAGCAAGTTCATCAACAACAACGGCGACACTCCGAATTGTACGGCAAAGGTGTACACCACATCACTATATGGACACTCAGTAACGTTGCAGCAGGCGAGGAGCTGATTTTCGACTTTGGATACAAGTGAAGTGTTGACCCTGACTGGAACTAGCGTCGAGCGGCGTTAAATGACACATATGTGTGTGGGTGTGTTCATGTCAGGGATATGAAAACGGTACGTGGTTGCATGTTTACTTTAGATGTATATGACGATCTATTGTATTTTTGAGCTACTGACTGACGTAAATATCTCATTTCGGACAGGCATATCTGGAATTTACGGAAACATCGAAGCATATCATCTTTGTCAGTTGATTTGATGAGGTAGACGACGTCTTGCGCACAGGAACAACGCAATCTTCGCCGAACAAGATGACCACCGTTTCTGCCGCATGAAAACAAGCCGTGTGGAAGATGTGCTATTGACTGAGTGTAGTTATAAGTGAATTATCGTTGGGGCTATCTACTATCCTTCGACCAGTATTCAAGAAAATGTTGGTCCTGGCAAGAGCCATACCGTCACGTCTCCGACCGTCAGTGCAACTCCGACCAGCATCCGACGCATCGCAAAATTTTATATCACACCAGATTGTGGATGTTTCGTAAAAATACATCCTCTCAAATGATTGGCTCCTTGATAGGTGGTATACGTAATTACGCCTCGTAAATGAGTGGCGCACGTGCAATTTTGCTGCGCCATTTTGCCCTGTGAGCTCAGTGCTCGATTGACCACCCGGCGCGGTGAATTGAGGGGGTGTACCGAGCATCGGTCACCTTAGAGGGTTTGTCGCGGCCACGAAGAACTGTGAATCACCGTTAATTCCCGTCGAGTACTCCAGACGAGTACCCCTGCGAGGTTGTTGTCTAACCCCCACCGATGTAGCTCAATGGAAGAGCTCCCGAAAGGGAAGAAGGTGGCTCGATTCCGCCCATCGGTAAATTTTCTATGATCGAATGACTGCTGCAGACCTGACATCAACGGAAGCACCGACTACAAGGACGCGTGAAGAAGATCGTGTTGCGTTACGGGAGCAGCTTGAGTGTGCCTTGGCGATGAATAGGTGCAGGGTCTACAACTCTATCGATGGCGAGACGCTGGCGATAGGCGTTGATGAGGTCGTTGAGGATTCCCTCGCGATACAGCTGACGAATCGCCTTGAGTACAGCGTTGGATCCCTTTGATGGTACGCCTCGCGCGCCAAGGTACGCAGTGACTTTGCTTGACGCTAACTCTCCGAGCTGACGGACATTATGGGCGATGACTCGTCGAGCGTATATCCGTCTTCGATGAAGTTTCATGAAGGCCACAAGCTGCTTGGCATCTGATTTCCTGTGCTTGTCCGTGCTTAGCCATCCGTGCGGAGCGGCGGTGTACCACGCGAACTAGGTGTCCATAAGTGGTATCGTCTTTGAGCGGCGTCGACGCTTCACCGGTACTCTTTCATCTTCATCTCTTGGTCGCTTGGCTTGATCTACATGTGCTGACGATTTCGCTTCAGTGTTGGTATTTGCAGCTTCTAGGGAGTTGACTCGAGCCTCGAGGCTACGGTTGACCTCGATTAACCTTTCAATCAAGGCAGTCTGATGTTCGAACGCAACTTTGGCCTTCACGTTTCCTTCCATCAGGTCTTCTGCGGTGGTGTTGGCTTGATCTTTTGACCTCGAGAGTTGCTGTGACCAAGCAAGCAGACTCGTCGTCGTCAAACCAGAGGCTTCAACGCATCGCTGGATATCTTCATTGCAGGCGCCTGCGCGTTGGTATTCATCAACGATGGGTAGTGGAGGAAGATAGCTGCTGTCAGCACATCTCTCACAGCAGCGCAGACATTGAAGGCTTTGTTACCCAGCGCATGACTCGAATTGAAGAGCTTGCGGCTAACCTCTCTAATATCCTCTTGTGTAGTGGAGTCAAAGACTTCTAGTGACGGAAGAACACAGGCTTGCTTTGGCGCCATCCCACTCAGCACCTTGGCTACTTGATGGTCTTCTTTCGGAGTATTGAAGACGTACGCGAAGGCTTTGTTGGTCGTGGTCAAGTTCCAGGCTCCGCGATCGAATATCCACTGCGCCGTCAGCTCTGAGCTCGCGTTCGTATTCTGCGCGCCGCCACGTCGAAACGAATGAGAGGTCAGCGGCTCTTCGACTCCAGCTGGACCAACAACACGATCGAGCAAGCGGTTGACATAAGCGTGGACTCCGACTGTTGGTGTCGTGTGGACGGTCGTGCTTCTATTCGACGTCTGAGAAGAATCTAGGACGCCGCTGTCTTCAAGCAGGTCCAGCAATAGGATCGAGTTGGTCAGCTCAACAGGGACGTCCTTCGACTGCACTGGCAAGTGATTGAGCAGCGCTGCGCACGGCGACTCCTGCATCATCAAGGCCAGAGCGAGCGCCAGCAGCGGGCAAGTCATGAAGTTTTCGTCGGGAAAGAGCGACAGTGTCTGCTCGTCTGACGTCTTCACGCGGATGAAGCGGATAAAGAACACACCACCAGCACCGATGGTGAGCTGCTGCTTCCGGACGAAGGTGAGGTCCGAAGCGCGCCCGAAGAGATACCACAATAGGCATAGCAGTGCTGAATCTTGGTAGCCTGACGCACAGCAGGCCGTTGAATACAGATAACTTGTTATCTTATCGAGATCATCATTCGTGCATGCAACCGCTTTCTTGACAAATCCACCACTCTCGCGTTTGATGCAGTGCTGTTCAAGGGTATGCCCCAAGCTGAGCAGCTGGCGGGCCACAGCTCCACCTTGAACAGGGTACTCGTCGAGGAGCCAGCACTTCGCTTGGCGGAAATATTGAGCGACGGAGTGGCGCGACAAGTGCAGCCCCTTTGCTCTTGCATGAAATGCTAGGTACACACCGAACTTGTCCATCAGCGTCACTAGGATGACACCCGCGCGGCTTGGGTCGACAACGATCAACGCCTTGACATGCTCCATGCTCGTGCCCTCGGCGGAGAGGAAGCGATTGAACGCCTTTATGGCCGTCGCGCGCGCGCGCTTGGTGTTGGCGGGCTTCAAATCGTTCAGGCTCATTACTCTTGGTCGGAAAGGCGGCAAATATGCGAGTGATACGTGGCGCACCTCTCGCTTGTAGCACGATTCTCATATCTGGGCGTCAGCTCCGACCAGATATGTCGGAATCGCTCAGCTTCCGACTGCAACGTAAAATCGTATTTTATTGGATAAAATAAAATCGTTGACGTGATTCGATTCGCCAAAAACATAGATATGGTTTTTATTGGCCAAAAACGAATTAAATACCTATCTCATTGGCTAATATGTACCATACAAACATGAAGTTTGGTCGGAGAGACATTGTTATTCATCCATAGCGTAAATTGGCCGACAACGGCCGACACGGCCGACAATGGTGTGGACCACGCCAATTTTCTCCGTGAGGTGCATTGGGTCATAAAAGATAATTGTCGAAGGACGCAACGAGCACGGGGAGCCGACCCTGAGCAAGCCGACGACGCCGCCAGGACCCCCAATCAAGACGAAAGGGTACCCAAGACACATAGCTTGCGACTCCCATTTATAATCCGTCGCAGAAACCTCCCAGATGATATTGAAGCCCCAGCAGGGCGGCCGGCAGGCTGTCCGACAGGGGAGCTCCAGGTAAGACATCTGCTGCTGCTGCGGTTTGCTTTCAGGCGACGCCGTCAACACACAAGGCTACACAGTACAAATGTAAACGTTGATGATGATTAGAAGGAGAGCACGTAGTGATATTAATTGCAAAGAAGAAAAGCTTTCAAATTCAGTTTAGCGTCCAATGTTCTTGCTAAGATATTGGTACCTGAAGAATTGCATTGCACCGCGCACTCCTGTATTAACGCCTCGCGCAGTCTTTCCCGACAGGAACTCCTCAAAGAATCGCAAATTACCCCGCACCAGTGGTTGTTGTTGACATTGATGACCATTAACAATGCCGGCGGATTTTCCAGGTTCTTCGCGTAGCTGAATGCCGGTTGGTTTCCTGCAAGCACTGGATCCCGGAGTGGAAGCTGAAGCACATTCGCGGGCAATGCAACAGCGAATTGATTATGACGATACAGCCTGATCAAACCGACAATCGCTCTGTCCAGGCAGGATTCATCAACTTGTTGCTTTCCACAAAACTCCACCAAAAACCACCGCTCGTGTAGTACCGGCAGCCGAAGAAGATTAATACTCATATCCTCTGTAGTCATGCGCACATCTTCAGCAAAACCATCTTCAGGGGTGAAACGCGTATGAGTTTCAGACGCCACCCAACGAAGTGCACCGTCGAGCTCATCATAGCGACCCAGGAGTCGGTACCAAATTATCATTGCATCAATCGCTTCCACGCAATATGTTGTACCGCAAACGGTGACAGCAAGGGCTTTGCGTTCAATAGGTACTCCGCGTGTTTTCTTCCACCTCACGCAAAATTCATCGATCTTTTTACCACACATCTTCGACGTAGATTCTGGCAAGATATGGACAAGATCGGTTGCAGGTGCGGTCGCTTCTTCGTTTTGACAGCAACAGAAACACTTGCACGCGAAATTTTGCACACCTTCAGCTTCCACATTCGCGAAGCATACTCAACGTATGGCGCGCCAGCCCAGATAGCGTCGATAAGCAGTTGTACTGAGAGAGGGCGAGGCCCCTTACTGCCTTGCTCGGGTTGGTCAGCTATGGGTGCGCTCTTATCAGGAATAGAGTCAGACAAATCACTGAAAATATCCACCTCACCGTCACACTCATGAGACTGAAGAGGGGCTTCAGCTGCTAGTTGTGCGTCCTGAACCGGAGGTGTGTGCTCAAAATTGGGTACTTCGTCAGCAACGCGCTATGTATTTGCGGGATTGCTAGGCGATGCAATCGCGATTGTTGTAGGCTCTTCTGAAGGGCTGCGGGCAAGTCGGCTGTATCATAATGTTGTTCTTCTTGCTCGTTCGGAGCCTGCCCACCATCACCAGGAATTTCTCTTGACCAGTAATACTCCAAAAGCCATTTAATCCAGCCTCGCTGGGTTTTATCCTTGAACAATGGAAACTCCTCAATATGACCGCAACAGTAACGCAGGAGCTCTCCATGAGTGGCAACACCGCCGTCGCGTCGACAGTTGTCGTAATAATCCAACACCCGCTGTTCGTACGGCTTCTCCCTGCGTGGACGTCCCCCACCTTTCTTCCTAAAACGCTCGTTGATTTGAATGTGGTTGAGCTTTGGACGAGAAATTTTCTCACGCCAACCAAGCAGGGTGACTTGGTGTACATTCACCTCTTTGGCAGCTTGCGCAAGAGTCCAATGCTTGTTCTGTTGCCAGATCTTCAACTTCTTAATCTGTTCAGTCACCGGAGTCTGCACGCAGAGGCGCTTCGACATGAGTAATGGCAGGTAGTGCTAGCAGCAATGAGAGTAGCGGGAGGAGGAGGGGGCGATGAAGAATGGGGAAGAACAAAAATAAACGGCTCTCGTTGCGCTAACCTGATTCTGATTCTGTTCGAGTTAATATGGATCATTTCGAGTTAATGTGCATCTACTCGAGTAAATGTGGGTCCGTGGATCGCTTCGAATAAATGTGCATCCATTCGTGTAGTTTTGAATCCCTTCGAGTAGTTCTGAATCCATTCGAGTAAATGTGGGTCGCTTCGTGTAAATGTGCATCCATTCGAGTAAATAAGAACTAGTCAAATGGATGCGGAATTAATCGTACAGATTCAGAACTACTCGAACGGATTCAGAACTACTCGAGTGATTCAGAACTACTTGAATGGATGTGGAACTACTCGAACAGATTCGGAACTACTCGAACAGATTCAGAACTACTCGAACGGATGCAGAACTACTCGAGTGATTCAGAACTACTCGAGTGATTCAGAACTACTCAAATAGATGTGGAACTACTCGAACGGATTCAGAACTACTCGAACGGATTCAGAACTACTCGAACGGATTCAGAACTACTCGAACAGATTCATAAATACTCGAACGGATGCAGAACTACTCGAATCGATACAGAACTACTCGAATAGATGTGGAACTACTCGAATGGATGCAGAACTATTCGAGTGATTCAGAACTACTCGAATGGATGTGGAACTACTCGAATGGATGCAGAACTATTGGAGTGATTCAGAACTACTCAAATAGATGTGGAACTACTCGAACGGATTCAGAACTACTCGAACGGAATCAGAACTACTCGAACGGATTCAGAACTACTCGAACAGATTCATAAATACTCGAACGGATGCAGAACTACTCGAATCGATACAGAACTACTCGAGTGATTCAGAACTCCTCGAGTGATTCAGAACTACTCGAATAGATGGGAAACTACTCGAATGGATGCAGAACTATTGGAGTGATTCAGAACTACTCGAGTGATTCAGAACTACTCAAATAGATGTGGAACTACTCGAACGGATTCAGAACTACTCGAACAGATTCATAAATACTCGAACGGATGCAGAACTACTCGAATCGATACAGAACTACTCGAGTGATTCAGAACTACTCGAGTGATTCAGAACTACTCGAATAGATGTGGAACTACTCGAATGGATGCAGAACTATTCGAGTGATTCAGAACTACTCGAATGGATGTGGAACTACTCGAATGGATGCAGAACTATTGGAGTGATTCAGAACTACTCAAATAGATGTGGAACTACTCGAACGGATTCAGAACTACTCGAACAGATTCATAAATACTCGAACGGATGCAGAACTACTCGAATCGATACAGAACTACTCGAGTGATTCAGAACTACTCGAGTGATTCAGAACTACTCGAATAGATGTGGAACTACTCGAATGGATGCAGAACTATTCGAGTGATTCAGAACTACTCGAATGGATGTGGAACTACTCGAATGGATGCAGAACTATTGGAGTGATTCAGAACTACTCAAATAGATGTGGAACTACTCGAACGGATTCAGAACTACTCGAACAGATTCATAAATACTCGAACGGATGCAGAACTACTCGAATCGATACAGAACTACTCGAGTGATTCAGAACTACTCGAGTGATTCAGAACTACTCGAATAGATGTGGAACTACTCGAATGGATGCAGAACTATTCGAGTGATTCAGAACTACTCGAATGGATGTGGAACTACTCGAATGGATGCAGAACTATTGGAGTGATTCAGAACTACTCGAGTGATTCAGAACTACTCAAATAGATGTGGAACTACTCGAACGGATTCAGAACTACTCGAACAGATTCATAAATACTCGAACGGATGCAGAACTACTCGAATCGATACAGAACTACTCGAGTGATTCAGAACTACTCGAGTGATTCAGAACTACTCGAATAGATGTGGAACTACTCGAATGGATGCAGAACTATTCGAGTGATTCAGAACTACTCGAATGGATGTGGAACTACTCGAATGGATGCAGAACTATTGGAGTGATTCAGAACTACTCAAATAGATGTGGAACTACTCGAACGGATTCAGAACTACTCGAACAGATTCATAACTACTCGAACGGATGCAGAACTACTCGAATCGATACAGAACTACTCGAGTGATTCAGAACTACTCGAGTGATTCAGAACTACTCGAATAGATGTGGAACTACTCGAATGGATGCAGAACTATTCGAGTGATTCAGAACTACTCGAATGGATGTGGAACTACTCGAATGGATGCAGAACTATTGGAGTGATTCAGAACTACTCAGTGATTCAGAACTACTCAAATAGATGTGGAACTACTCGAACGGATTCAGAACTACTCGAACAGATTCATAAATACTCGAACGGATGCAGAACTACTCGAATCGATACAGAACTACTCGAGTGATTCAGAACTACTCGAGTGATTCAGAACTACTCAAATAGATGTGGAACTACTCGAACGGATTCAGAACTACTCGAACAGATTCATAAATACTCGAACGGATGCAGAACTACTCGAATCGATACAGAACTACTCGAGTGATTCAGAACTACTCGAGTGATTCAGAACTACTCGAATAGATGTGGAACTACTCGAATGGATGCAGAACTATTCGAGTGATTCAGAACTACTCGAATGGATGTGGAACTACTCGAATGGATGCAGAACTATTGGAGTGATTCAGAACTACTCAAATAGATGTGGAACTACTCGAACGGATTCAGAACTACTCGAACAGATTCATAAATACTCGAACGGATGCAGAACTACTCGAATCGATACAGAACTACTCGAGTGATTCAGAACTACTCGAGTGATTCAGAACTACTCGAATAGATGTGGAACTACTCGAATGGATGCAGAACTATTCGAGTGATTCAGAACTACTCGAATGGATGTGGAACTACTCGAATGGATGCAGAACTATTGGAGTGATTCAGAACTACTCGAGTGATTCAGAACTACTCAAATAGATGTGGAACTACTCGAACGGATTCAGAACTACTCGAACAGATTCATAAATACTCGAACGGATGCAGAACTACTCGAATCGATACAGAACTACTCGAGTGATTCAGAACTACTCGAGTGATTCAGAACTACTCGAATAGATGTGGAACTACTCGAATGGATGCAGAACTATTCGAGTGATTCAGAACTACTCGAATGGATGTGGAACTACTCGAATGGATGCAGAACTATTGGAGTGATTCAGAACTACTCAAATAGATGTGGAACTACTCGAACGGATTCAGAACTACTCGAACAGATTCATAAATACTCGAACGGATGCAGAACTACTCGAATCGATACAGAACTACTCGAGTGATTCAGAACTACTCGAGTGATTCAGAACTACTCGAATAGATGTGGAACTACTCGAATGGATGCAGAACTATTCGAGTGATTCAGAACTACTCGAATGGATGTGGAACTACTCGAATGGATGCAGAACTATTGGAGTGATTCAGAACTACTCGAGTGATTCAGAACTACTCAAATAGATGTGGAACTACTCGAACGGATTCAGAACTACTCGAACAGATTCATAAATACTCGAACGGATGCAGAACTACTCGAATCGATACAGAACTACTCGAGTGATTCAGAACTACTCGAGTGATTCAGAACTACTCGAATAGATGTGGAACTACTCGAATGGATGCAGAACTATTCGAGTGATTCAGAACTACTCGAATGGATGTGGAACTACTCGAATGGATGCAGAACTACTCGAACAGATTCATAACTAATCGAAGGGATTCAGAACTAATAATACCAAATGCTTGTAAAATTAAAATATAAACTTCTGGGTGACCAAAAAACCAAAATAAATGTTGATATAATACTGGATCACCACCTCCAGATGGACACTCGAAGAGATTCAGTGGGTTTACGCTTGGTAATACAACCTTCTACTACTCAATCTATCTTTCCACACTGTTGTAAGAAGCATACTGAACTGCTTTCACGACTATTTTTGCAGTTACTCCTTCCAGCTCAGCCCTGAACGGAAAAAGATGATACATTCTACTACAATAGACTTTTAGTCTCATCGGGGGCTGGGTCCACAATCTGATCTACTGCTACCCGCGCTCGGTAAGCAACTATCAGATCCAAAAACGCCCTGTCGCGGTGAAGACGACGAAGCTGCTTTAACAAACCCGACCCGAACTTGCGCTTGATTCCTCGTAAGAATACGGAGTCTGCATAACTGCTGCAAATTGGATCCAACTTAAAACCGCGAGGCAGGAACAGCTTCATGGACGCAACGATCTGCTTTGACTGGGACTTGTACTACCAATCATCGCACGCATACCACAGCCGTGGGGACTTCGTGTACCATTCGAACCAGACCGCGGTAGCAGATTTTAGAGAGGATTTTCTTTTGGGTTTCTTGCAAGTAGATCCGGACGTGTCTGCGGGAGGCACTGCACCATTGATGAGATCGCTTTTCGATACCGCAGTAGATATCTGAGTTGTCTCCATATCCGAGTTTGATGAATGGTTCTCTAGCCTTGCGAGCCGCGATGAAAGCTCCTGGTTAGCTTCGAAAAGCTGCGATATGACTGCGTTTTGGTGGTTTATCAGTTGAATTTCACGTGTAAACGGTTCTTTCTCATCTTCAACGGATTGGTTCGACTCCTGCTTGATTTTGATGCTGAACGAAAGTAGTTCAGGCATCGACACACCCTGCGCGAAAAGGCACGTCCGAATCCGAGACGCAAACGGACTCGTAGGGTACCTCTCATTGGTCTCAGCGAAGTGTTGGATCAAATAGCCGTCAGCAAATCTGCGACTTGATTGTCAATATTCAATAACGAATCGTCAAAGTCTCTGCTTGTAGAAAAGAGTTCACAACCGAGATGACGAATATTGGTTCTAGTGGCGGAGTCAAAAGTACTATAGTCGGAACAAGGGTTATCAGAGGACTTCCAGTCGCTGAGAACCTTCGATACTTTCATGTCTTCACTTGTCGTGCTAAATACGTATGCGAACGCCTTGTTCGTTGCAGTCATGTTCCAGTTGCCTCGATCGAAGTTCCACTGGGCGCTTAATGTAGCGTCTCCATTTGCATGCTGAGCACCCCACGCCTGAAAGAGTGCGACGAGAGATTCGATGTATTATCAGCGTTTGACTGTTGAGAGGACGCTGTCTTGAGAACTCTGTTTACATATCCCTGTAATTTGATCGGAGCAGGCCCTTGTCTTGCCGAGGTCGACGACTCAATATTGTCCGCTTCATCTTCATCTTCACAATTGAGCAGATCTTCTATTAGCGGGATGTCGTTTTCCATCGTCGTAGGCACATCGTCATCGTTCTCAAATAGTTGCTTGACGCTGAGCACCGACGAAATCGGAAACGATTGCATAGCTAATGCCATTGCAATGGCATGAACCGGGCACGAAACAAACGAGGAATTGTCGGGGTATAGTGATAGACCTTGCTCTTCTGACGTTTTCGTGCGGATGAGCCTCATGAACAGCACATTGTCTGAAGACACGGAGAGATTGCACTTCTGGATGAACGCGAGGTTCGACGCCCGACCAAACGCATACCACATGATAGCAAGAAGTGCAGCATCTTGGTATTCCTTTTCATCAGTAGCGTCGTAGTACAAACTATCGATGAGTGACCGCAGGTCCGTTTTGGTACAGGCAGGAGCCTTGTTTACCAGGCCGCCTTGTTGACGCTTCAAGCAGTGCCGCTCCAAAATTCGGCCCATTTCGAGGAGCTTCTGTTCAAGACCGGGCGATGTCGGGAAATCCTCCAGCAACCAGTTTTTCACGTTGCGGTAGTAGCTCATGACCATGTTCCGCTTCCGCAGTTCGCCACCTTTGCCGGACGAGAAGGCCAGAAACATAGCAAAGCGGTCCATGAGCTTCACGAAAACGGCACCGCGGCTGTCAGTAATAAGTGTAGCTCTGATGAACTCGATGTTAGTGTTCTTTGAAGTCAAGAATGCCTTGAAGATGTTGATAGCTGTAGAGAGCGCGCGCTTTGTGTTCTGGGGTGCTAGATCCTAAAGGCTCATTCTTTCTTTCAGTCAAATGTCGGCAAGACGTCGGCTGGTTGCTGGATATCCGGTTGATACGCGAATGATTTAGTTTCAGTATTCCTCACAGCATGTCCGAGTGCAGTGGCCGACAAGATATGTCGGCCATTCATTTCTTAGGTGCTTAACCTAACCCTAATTTCCTGATTGGATAAAACTCTGTGATGTCGACTTTCATTGGTCACAATATACGTAGTATAAAACAACACAAATCAAGGCTGTCGGCAGAATAGGGATATTCATCCGTGTCAAGCTTCATCGAACAACACCAACTAATTTGTAAGGTCGATGTTCGACCACTATTACAAAGTCCGTTGAGCGCTGGCGATTCGGTGTTGTCGGGACTGGGATCCAACGGATTCAATGGGATTATATTGACGGAAATACGTCGACACTACTGGGGTACATATCTCTAAAACGTGAAACTTCGGCGAGGAAAATATATAGCTGATATCCGTACTTAGGCGAGTCAACAGCGATACGTCCAAGCCAAACACGAGTATTACCATTTACCATACTCTATTTACCCCTCCGAAAAGTCATGAGGGTACGAGACGCCAGGTGTTTCATAGGCAGATTCACAAAGCAAGCTTTTTACTTGATATTTGTAAGTAAATATAGTAAGAACTAAAACTTAATTTAAACCCACCATTTCTTTCAACCAGTCGGGGTGGGGGGTCGGTAGGTACAGTAGTCATAACAATTCGGCAGGAATGATTATGTCTGTCTGGGGACTAGCACGTCTACCCAAATAGCAAGTGTTCACCTGTAAGGGCTAAACGAGCTGATTTAGTAGACTCTGTCTTATAACACAACGTAAATGCCCTAAAGCTTGCCCTTGCACCAAGGGCTAAACGAGCTGATTTAGTAGACTCTGTCTTATAACACAACGTAAATGCCCTAAAGCTTGCCCTTGCACCGGGTTAGATTTTATCCTGCATCGATATTTCCGTGTGCCAATCAACGAAATTGCGACATCACAAGCCCAAGGTAGCAGCTAACGCTCTTTTTCACTGGGCACCGATACAGCTGGTGGCGTGTCGATCATTTGCGTTACAATTCGCTCGATCTCGTCCGAGATTTTTCTGCACTTGGCCAGCTCCATGGGGAAGTTTTGACTGACACTCTCTTTTCCTGGAAACGTGGCGTGGATTCATTTAAGGATAACCCAGACCGATAGTAGTCTGTGGCGAAGCGGGAACGCAAAGGTTATGAAACGGTCTTGGTTCGACATGACACGTCCGATCTGCCTACTATCGAAAGGGCCACTCCGTTGATCTGACGTGATTGCATACATTGGTCCACCTTAGGCCCCCACCGGCTGGATGTATTGTGTTCTTCCAGTTATCACGCGATAACTGTCAGTGGTGATCAAGATCGGCAGCGAAGTCGTGTAATTCCTTTTGGGATCGGAACGTTTTGGCGTCCACGCAAATATGCTTCACGCGGTCGTCAGATTTAGGTTGCAATCGGGTTTTGTTGGAAGTCGATATAGTGGGGGTCCTTTGTGGTTTTAATTTATTTATTTTCTACATAGTGATATTCATAATTGGGGGGCGCTTAGCCAAGCGATCTAGGGCTTCCGTGTCTTCTTTGTGTAATATAGCGTAGGTCCGTAGTCATCTAGTAGGCGAATACACCTCCTTCTCCAAAATGACGTACGTGAAGCAGACCCCGGTGCTAGGAAAGACGAGGCGCCGGCAAAGACTTCGTTAACAGTTCGGCTAATTGGAGTCGCGATTCCACGTAGAAGGGTTTGATCACATCTTGCGCGGTGAAATAGCAAACGAACTTGATGTGGATATCGATATGATTAGCACTGGCCGACGTCAACTCGCATTGAAGCTGCTTAATTGCCGCCTGATTGCCAACCTTCATGAGATTGGCTCAATCACCAGCAGACCAATCTCCAGTAGTAGTTGGCGGAAACCGAGCAGTTCACAACAAAAGTGTGCCGCAGCCGTAAATTCAGCTTCCATAGTCGAAAGTGAAACACCGTCTTGTGTCTTGCACACCCAAAGAATAGGCTTATCATCGAGCAGCACAACACCTCCCGTAACACTCATCCTGTCATTCCTGTCCGCAGCAAAATCCGCATCATTGAAACCTTCCAATCGAAGAGTAGATCCAGGCTCGCAGCCTTTCATTCGTAGTTTGACTTTTCAATCCAATGAGGTAGAGTATGATTCGTTTGCACAGCTCCCAGTCTGCTAAGCGAGGATGATGAGTTTGGCGAGTGGATTTGTGTATAGCGAATGCTATATCTGACCTGGTGCACCGTGAAAGCCACAGCTGACTACCAACCAACAAATGAAAACGCCTCAGCGTGGGCCTGCCGTTTTCGTACGTCGCGGGCAGTAGCTCATCCTGAAGTGCAAGTTGGTCATTGCACTCTTCTCCAACTGGTGTTCGCACTCCATGCGCATGTTCCATTCCGAATTTCTGCAAAAGTTCTCCAATGTCTACCTCTTGGTCGAGCTCGTATCCTTGTTGGTCGTCATAGTGAACTCGCATTCCAAGGAATCGGCTTACGTATCCGACGTTTTTATCGAAAGAGACGCCATGTCCTCAAAGAACTCGTCGACTAATTCCTCACGCGTCGCGGTCACAAGGAGGTCGTCAACATACACTCCGACAACAACCGTCTTGCTTAAAGTAGAGACACATGTCCGAAACTGCTTGAGTAAAACTTGCAGCTAGGAGGTGGTGATGGAGTGAAAGCATCACCTCTTTCGCTCTTTTCTCAGACTTTGGTTGGAGAAGGTTATCAACCGTGCACAGCGCTCGTTCAACCTTTTCAACATAGAAAGACGAGCAACTTTGTCAAGATGAAGCACGTTAGATACATGCGAAACAAAGATGTGCATGTGCGCCTTGTTGGCGCAGTCGCGCTATATTTCTTTCAGCTGTTTCACGTCGATCGCGAATCACTTCCGTCGTTTTCGAAATCGCAAAACTGGTATGACATCAACATGCTAAGAGGTAGATATCGGACAAAATTCATCACTTACGAAACGCACAAGAAGAGCTACGAAGTAGTGTTCAAGCAGCTAGAGTTTTCATTGAAGAAAAGACTCATATCAATCGGCAGTAAGGCGTGCGCCAACTGAAGAGGGCAGACGTAGATATTTTCCAGACACATCGGCATGGTAGATGGGGTATGGACACCTGTGAAGCTGTTTACTCTACTCCTCTTGCGCGAGAAGCGATGCGTGCACTGTCCGGACATCCTCCCGTGTCTCTTTTTTCTCGAACGTGCATCAGTTGACCCGTCACTGGAATTAGTATGGCTTGTGTTTCCTGATGTCGAAATTTAGCAACAAAAATTCAGAAGGCGTATGGGAGAAAACTTTAGCTACGCGTAGGTTTCTAGAGCTACTACTGTACCTTCGAGTTGTGTTTCTTCAAGTCTGATCTGTTAGAGCATGTCAAAGGATGGTATAATTTTCTGAAGACGCTATCCAACATACTGGATGATTCCGTAATTCAAATTTCAACGATTTTGTCCACCAGTCAATAAATGTTCAGATCGCTATTCTGGATTCGACCCGCAGACCATCAAGCAACGGAGGAGACCAGGCAAGATGGCCGCACCACGAGGCGGTCGCTAAGTCGGACAGCCCAACTTTAAGGAGGCCGAGGATACCGCGTTGGCTCGTGCGTACACAAAGAAGACTGTTGACGCCGCCGTCGGCATTGATCAGACCGGAACTACATTGTGGGCGAAGATTCAAGCAGCGTATATAGATTTACTGTCCAGAAATTCTCGCTCGGCTGTCGCGCTGTCTTATCGCTGGAACAAGGCCATTGCCAAGTGCGTGGGGAAGTGGGTGGGCCATCTCGCGGCGGCGCTACAGGGATATCATAGCGGGTGGCAGTATTGAGATTATGTGAGCAGAGCGCATCAAGCGTACATGCTGGACGTGGGCAAAAAAATCAAGTTCTCTGAGCAATACGAGATCGCGCGCGCGCCCCTGATTTGCAGTCCCCCGATGGATGGTATTGAGCTGCGCGTGCGGTCCGCGTTAAGGTTGGACGAAGTCGCCGACGACGTTGCAGGCGCAAGTGCTCCTCGGCAAGAAGGCGGCAAAGAAATCGACGATCAGTCACAATAGTAATTCAACGGGGACGACACAGAGCTCGAGACTCTGCAGTGCATCGCCGCCGCATATGAAGCCCAGAACTGTTTTTCACGGCGAGTAGCAGATGAAAATAGTTTTTTATGAGAAGGAGGATGAAATCAACGCAGGTCAGGTCGTAGGAGCAGCGTTAGTTTCAGATCTGCTCTCCAGAGCACAAAGCTTAAGCCTTCCTGCACCCTTTCGTTCCTCAGTGCCGCACTCCGAATTATGACACGACTCACGTCTCGTTCCTACTTGCATCTCATGCCCGAGCAGACAGAAGGAGCGTTCCAGCTTCCATTCTACAGGATCGACAAGGACGCGGTGAGTTTTCGAAGCCTCGAAGGTGGTGAACGCCGCGTACCTCGGTCGATTGCGACGCTCAGCGCGGTGACGGCGGTCGAGGTGAACAATTTCAACCAACATTGGCTCTGTCGCCGACCGGTAGCGGTTTTGTAAGACGGAAAATGCTTTCACGACCAAGTGGTGCAGGCTGACGGAGAAAAAGTGACAGTATACTCTGAAGGAATCAAGTTTGTGTCGTCAGTTGGCGACCTTGCCATGGTGGACCCCGTGGTGGCCTTGCTTTTGCAGCAAGTGGTGTTCAACATGGCAGAGTGGGACACAAGCGAGTTGGAAAATCTTCGTTCGACTATCCTGGACAAGATTCTAGGGCGGGGTCAAGGTAAGAGAACAAAG
Source organism: Phytophthora hibernalis (assembly GCA_012656075.1). Taxonomy (NCBI): domain Eukaryota; phylum Oomycota; class Peronosporomycetes; order Peronosporales; family Peronosporaceae; genus Phytophthora; species Phytophthora hibernalis. Next base: position 1,775,740 of record JAAKBF010000009.1, read on the forward strand.
GACATTAGCTCTATCCTAGAAGATCTTGTTGACGTGGAGTGCATTCCGGACCCGAACTCAATCTGCAACTGGGTGAATCCATTGAATGGGGTGGCCGTTCAATTTCCTCTGCAGCATGTCGTTGACTTTGCGTATTATGTGGATGGCAAGGCGGACCCAGATTCACTATTAGTCGGGGAATCCTTCTGCACGCCACCGTCAACATCCACCAACGTGCCGGCGGTTGAGGAACGCCGATGGCAAACAAACACAGCGGACGAAGGAACGCTATTTGACCCTTTCACAGACGATGACGATGGTTTGGCTGAAGGTCCAGTAAAGTTTCCCAGAGCGACGTGGTACTCAAGTAACAAAACGAACTCGAAAGGCATCATCAAACAGAGATGGAGGGTCCACCACTATTACAGCGCGTACGAATAACAGAGACCAGCCCAAAAGTCGACAAGGATGCTTTCATCGTTGATAGACTGAAGGCCGATCCGGTACTACTCAATCAGTTCATGCAAATCCGCGAATTTACGCTAGCAAAGCCAGGGTCGACCAGTTCGTCAGTAGAAATGGATGAAGAGAAAGGACCAGTACCGGTGATGCCTCATCTCAAATCGTTTCGGGAGTGGAAAATTAGACGAAGTACAGTTTCTCACCATCCGCCGAGCGCAAGATAGTGCATGAGAAGATAACCAACGACCGACACAGAGGTAAGAGCCCCGCCGCGTATGTGTGCAGTCAGATCCGATCCGAAGCCGTGATGTGCAAGTCGCTTCCCGGGATGTTGTCTCGAGCATATGATTGGAGATTTGGTATTGAAGGCCTCTCGATAACGTATTTTACCTTCATGGATCGGAAGAAACGGATGCAGTGGATCAACTCTGGTTGAGCCAATTTCTCGAGCGTCTCGGCGACTGCTGACTTTGAGCCAGCTCCTCATGTGACGACAATTATCGAAGTCATTGGCGCAGCGCGCGTTTTTGCCGCTTTTGTTCGTGAGTACTGTGAGCCGATGGCTCCTGGGCTGGTGGATACAATAATTGCCTTTATCGAATCAAAGGTGATGTCAATGCGTTCGGATCCAGAGGACGTACCTGACGTCGTATACTGGGACAACGACCTTCTCGAAAATTTTCGCTCTGTCATCTCAGGCTCATGCGAAATCAAATCGTCTCAAGTTCAGCTGCGCTGCACAATCGATGATCCTCTTCTTCATGAAATCCTAAGTGACATTAACGAACAGCGTCTACGCGAACTAGAACAAAAAGCAGCGGTGGATTTGTCGATCCCGGTTGCGGACAGCGCCAACACAAGTCAACGTACCCGGCAAAAGTCCCGCGGATTCAAGAAGGGACATGGACCCATACCACCAAAAGTGCTACAACGTCTACCAAAGCAGCAGGACGAGAAGTCAGACGTCGCGCGTCGCCTATGCCTGCGGTTTCTATCAAATGAGGGATGTATGTCCGAAGATTTTGGTACGGACGAGCGCACTTTGTTCCCAAATCACTCGATCCCCTTGTCAAGGCGGAGATCCAAAAGCGGTTTGGCGGTCTGAAGTCACGGTACAAGAATTTGTGACTTCTCACAGGTGGTTCAGCAGTGCATCCACTTGTGTACGAACTTAACGCACTGCAGACAATCCCGCACCAGAAGCAAAAGAAGGCGCAAAACCATGTTTCACGCGTCCGGGTATGGTCAATTCGAGCAATACACGTACCCTAGGATTCGAGAGTACCGCGAAAATTCCAGTAAATCAACCGTAAAAGGCTTCCAAGCCGACCTTACAACATATGATAGAACCAGAAACGATGCTGAGCCTGCCCCCGCGGTCTCCAATTCCGGTGACGTGTATGCATGAGGATCGACGTGGACGCCGCAGAAAATCTCCGTGTCAGTTCTACAAGAGTAATAACTCACACCAGTAGCCCAAGGAATGATGCTGAGCCTGCCCCGCGGTCGTCAACCTGGTTGGCGTGCATGCGTCGCCGGGTATGAGGATCGATGTGGATGCCGCAGAAAATCTCCGTTCTAGGTCGACAAGAACGACATCCTGCACAAATAGGCTGATGAACGGTCCTCAGCCTGCCCCCGTGGATTCCAAGCCTAGCGACGCGCATGCGTCCAGGAGCTCTGGGATCTATGTGGATGCCGCAGCTATTATCTGTTCTAAGTCCAGTCTCAAGTTCGTCGATGGGTGTAGTAATTCGTCAGTCGAGGGCCATCCAATCCAACCCACGAAATGTGCACCTCGTAGTGACATATCGAGCTGCCCAGCGAACCCCTGGTTTTCGCTATCTCTCAACTCTGCGTCAGCCATTCAGTCCTCTCTGGAGACTGATCATCTCCGTAAAGAACCAAAAATATCTCAGCAGCACAAACGCTGGGGGTTTGAGCGCACGAAAGATTCCAGTGATGTCTACTCGATGGACAAGGTGGCTTGCAGCTCATTGTCTACAATCATTCGATCACGGCGGCTGAGTGTCGAAGACGCTGTAAAGTTCGTGCGCAGCGAAACTGCCTATGACCCCAGGTACAGTTCGTGCGCAGCGAAACTTCCAATGGCCCCGCTTTGATGCTTCTGGTGACAGCTTTTATATTTCGGCTACAAGACCCATGGTTTTTGGGTGGTGGCCGACGTGCCGTCGGCATGTTCGACCACTCCGCTTCAATGCCGCACTTCACGATTTTGATGAACGTATCGAGGTGCGGGTAACCACGAAGAACTTGTTGCAGACGGCTCGAATTTAATGCCTTGTTGCAAGATTCCGGTCAGTATATGGTGGTGGACGCAGATATACTGTCGCTGTGGCCGTCAGTAATGTGCAGCCATCTTGGAGCAGTTGAACAGAAGGATATCGACCCGGCGACAGAAGTCAGGACGATTCACGATCTCTCATATCCAAAAGGAACTCCGTCAATTCGTCCTATAAAGTGGACTCCGTACCAGCAATTAGCTACGAACCTATTGCGAAAATTGCCCGCCGCATTGCGTATCTCGCGCTCTGAGGGTGGCAACCATGTTACAGCGGCGAGCAGCGACAAAAACGGAGCTTCTGAAAGTATTAGGGTCACTTCGACACATACCCACTTGTGTCCGAACGGCGAAACCTTTCTACCAGCAATTGCACTCGTTAGCTGTGGCTGCACCTCGCTTTGCCAGGATTCAACTGTCGGATGGAGCTCAACACGACTTAAGGTGGTTTCAGAACATTCTCGTGCACGGCTACCTATCAGAACTACCGGTAACCATGTTTGGGGATTGCCGTCGCCTAGCGTGGAGTTGTACATGGATTCTTCCAATACGGGTCTTGCGATTCTCGATCCAAGTTTATCCAGTTTAAATTTGACTCGGCGAAAAAAATGAATTCAAGCGATGCTACGGAGCCGCAGTTCTCGATAAATGTTCGCGAGCACCTCTGCATAGCCATCGCGGCACGAAGCCACTTCGGGCAGGATGATCAACGTGAAATGTTGGAGCGATAATGTATCCGCGGTACACTGGTGCAATCGACTTCATTCCAACAATGCCTTTAGTCAAGAAATTAACAGAGCGATTGGGATAGCGGAAGCCTACTTCAATTTGCGCGTGTCGGCCGACCATCCACCGGGAACAATAAACTGGATGGCGGATGCGGCATCTCGGGCATGGACGGATCGTTTTCAAACTCGTTGGACTTATTTTCTGTCCTGGAAACAGACTCCAGTCCCTCTGGCCTTACGTAAAATCGACATGGACTTCTCACGTCGCTTCAAGCCAAGTCACTGGCCTCGGCGTCCATGCTGGTACTTGGTCGCAATAGGACAGGTGGTGTCAGTTCATGCACTTCTCCAAGTGGCTCCCCTCTCAAAAAGAGCAGCACTCGTATCAGCTCGCGCTCTTCGCAGCCTACTGTTGGAAATACGGCTGGAACCAATCCAGGACGGGCAACTCTGCATCCATCGTGCTCGCCAAGATCAGCCACGTCCCGTGGTATCATCGGCGATTTTGTGGTTACAGCGTCGAACTCACACCTGGACACCAGCTCGCTATCACAGGAATGCGTCGCGATGACCTCCGCCCTGCCCGAAGCAACCTATCACGTACGAAATACTCCAGCACCTTCACAACTGGCTCAACTTCGAATCAGCCCAGCACCGAGTGATCTGGGGGCTTCGGTGCTGGGCTTCTTTTTCTTCTCCGTCGATCGGCGTATTTAGCGGATGGACTGAAAGTGAAGTCCTATGATATTCGACGAACTGATATAAATTTCCTGGACGACCAAGATCGCGAACAACGTAACCTGAAGCTCGTGAAAAAGTGCAAATTTGATTTAGCACTCCGAGGACTGGCACGCTCAGGTCAACGGCAATGCTGCCCCGTTTTAGCATGCTGGTATCTGGTGCAGCACCATATAGCGCTTGGAGTCGACGCCAACTCGCTGTTATGCAAGGTAACAGCCCCGACGAATCTTCAGGTTCGAGATGGGGTCAATTACTTCCCAATTCGCCGGCTCCCGATCAAGTGAACAGAACCGGTCCTCCGGGACCGGCTCCCGCCCAAAGGAGAAGTCCCCTTCTGGGGCCTTTGGATGGTGGAGAGACGCTGAGCGTTTACCCCAGCACCGTGGCGGGGCCTCATAGGCTTGAGGAAGTGATACCCCTCGCACGAAGCCCCACATTCTGCTCGCGGTGTGACACCCGCGGATCAAGCTTACGTCAGTGTCGTTGTGGCACGCGCCAGTCTGGCGCCGGGCGACGCTGCTGCCGTCGTCTGCTGGGTGCAGGACGTGATACACCTGCATCAAGCCCCATATTTGCTCGCGACGTGACACCGGCGGATCAAGCTCAAGTCAAGTGGCGAAACTGCCAAAACGAAACCGTACAACTGCCTGTGGTATGACACCCTCAGAAACGGCATTTAATATGGAGTCAACGCGGCTGTGCCTCGTGGAGCTACTGATACCTCGGCGACAGGAGCTTTAAACAACACAGAGGCGGCGGCATTTGATGCTCGAGGATGAAGGCACTGGAGGAGCGCTTGAACTGTTAGCCGACGGATTGACAGCACGGGGCTGGTCAATTCGTCGGAAGCAACGCGGCCGAAGGTCAGTTGCGGGCACACACTGATGAAATGGCGGAGTGTGCGACGGACATAGGAATTCGTTAGCTTTAGTTAAATGACATCAATGAACCTCACTGAGAAACTGAGATGTGGTCAATGCCATCAATGCAGCTGCCGAATGAACCGGAAAGGCCCCTGAAAGGTATGGTTCCCATTCTTTGCGCAGCGGTGGAGCCACATCCCTCTTCCACACTGGTTTTGACAGCCTGACTGTGAAGATCTTCGGAAGGTGGAAATCAAATGCAGTGGAGCGATACACATGCATTGACTCGCGTCGGACGTCACAAATGGCACACATGCTAGCCAAGGGTATATTACAGCGATATCAAGGGGCAACCTCCACGCCTCCGGAGGCGCTGCAATGGAATAGTCATCATGGTGCCGTTCATGGCACGCCCCAAGTACGACGACAACGAGTGAAACATTTGCTTAGAGAGCAACTCGCCGTCGACAAGGTCAACTCACGCATTGACTTCTTCAAGATGAATCCTGCGAGTGAACCTTCCTAATTGTTTTTCCGCTTCAGGCAGAGACATTCCTGCTTGACCCATAGTGCATCCGAATATTAAAGGGAGATGTACAAGGCGCCTTTCTACATCAGCATCTCATGTGTTTCGGATGGCTGCTTTCGTGGCAGAACTGAATATCCTGTTGATAGATCTGGCTGCTCCGTTTGGTTGGTCAGGATCACCGCCGTACTACGGTTTATTTGGACGTGCTATTCCTTGGCTCATGGCGTCAAATTCTCCAGCAACTATTTCCAACTCGACGGATTCCGAACCATTTTTTGGTTATGAATGGGTCGATGACCACATTCTAGTCAAGCGCGACATCGGTGACAGACTAGTTTTGGGAGAATCAACTCTTCGCCTCGCCATGCTTGCAGTACTTGGTCCGCGCTCCCTCAACGAGGTCAAATTTTCGAGCTGAAGCACGGAATTGGTGGCATTGGGACTGGTGTGGAACACAGTAAATCAAACTGTGTCGATCCCTGACGACAAAAACATGAAACGAAGTGAGCAAGTGGAAACTGATGAGAATGCTGTGGTTTAGGAAAGCACTCGTTTTAGGTTAATTCATTTATGCTTTGCTTTCTATATTTTCGAGTGCCCATTTCTTCCACGAGATCTTGTCGCATTCGGTAATGTGCCTTGTGGTTTTTCATGGGTCGAATTAGAACGGTTCTGCCCGATGCATCTTGCCGTGTGGCTCGCAGAATAAGCTGGAACGGATGCGTCGGCTCATACGTAGCAGCGCTGATGTAAGTGGGATCGAGGCCGAGTCGCCTCTCGTAGTCGATGTTCAGATTCTGGAGGATCACACAGGTCTTGATGACTGTTGCCATTGCATCGCGATCCCACAAGTGGTACCCTGTCGTGAGAATGTGAAATTGGGATTGGAGAACTCGAAATGCGCGTTCGATGTCTTTGCGCTTGGCTTCCCGGCGAGACGAGAAGTATTTTTGCATTCGAGTTGATGGATTCTGAATGGTTTTCAAAAGCATGCGTACTCTGGGTATATACCGTCCGCTAGCCAATATGGAAACCTGTATTCCATCTCTATGAGTGTCCCCAGTACCTCTGGTGCAATGCCATTGACAGTATTGTGAAAGAGAGGAGAACGGTCGAGTACGTTGATGTCGTTGAGCGCCCCAGGCGTCCCAAATGAAAGTGCTAGAACCGTCCACGATGGTCAGCGATCGCCTCGAGAACCACCGTAGCAATTTTAGTCTTGCCCTGGACCATACCCATCCAGACGCTTGGGCAATTTTCCATCTCCAATGCATGCAGTCGATAGAACCGATGCATCCGGGGAAGATCGCCTCGACGCCTTCGTTTAGGAGCTGGTTCAAGTCGGACTTAGTGGTTCCACGTAATGCGTTCACACCGTAGATGTGGACCACGGCCGCGCAGAACAGCTTGGACGAATCGAGCACCGTGGAAGCGCCCAGCCGGTATTTGTCGTCGAGCTCTTGCACAGATACTCCAGACATCAGCATGCGAACCGCCGCAGCGATTTTCTGCAGCGGTGTGGCGCCTGGCAACCCAGTTGCATTGGGGCGCTGGACTAAGTACGCACGGAGAGAGACAGCGCCAACGATTTCGTCAAAGAGGCCGATCGGAAGATTAAAGTTGGCACAGAACATGTCGCTATCGTAGAGAGGAGACGGCCCCAATAGTCGACCAAGAGAAGACGCCCATAGAAAGCTCGCTGTCGGTCGATGTTGCCTCGGCGTCCTTGTTTCGAGGCACCCGCATCGGCTTCTCCGCCCTCCTCTGTCTCTTTCTTGTCACGTACAAAATGAGTTGGAGCTCATCGTCGCCGTCCATTGCTCCTCTTGTCGATTTGTGTGTGTGCGGATCATATCTCCAGACTGACCGCCAGATCTGGCGAGAATTCTGGCAAATGACCAGATTTAGCGCGCCGCTAGCAAATAGCGTCCCGATGGGAAAAGACAAAGCGTCAAACTTTGGCGAGTGAACCTAATATCTGGCGTTTAGCGCGACCGTTGGGGAGGCTCTTACGTTCGATGTTCTACCTACTAGCACCAGATATTTGGTGAAGCGTTTAAGCAATTTCGGGCCCTTGCTGGAGTCGCAAGTGTGGACTCACCGATTTAAATGCAGCTTCAAGTTGTGATGCCGTTGCTATCAGAACAAATTTCAAATCAACACAAAGAGGTAATGCAAGGGTTAGGTACGCGTCATGGCGAGGTTGTACAGTTGCTCACCTAAGCCAACAAAATTCTCACCGCTCTATTGCACGGGAAATGTCATTCCGGCTCACATCTGTGCATAATTTCTATTCTGAACGTCTGTTCTGTAAAGCCTGTACGCAGCGATCGCTCCGTCGCAATAAGAAATTCTGGAGTCGATCTTAACACTTCTACTACCAATGACTGTACCGTGCCAGCATATCCGATGAGCAGGGGTGTCTGTACTGTTTGCGAGCTGTGGACAGAAGGGTTCATCGGGTTGTCCAATCATCCATCGATCGATCACCTAGAAAAAACGTACGGACGCAAGTGGCGATTGCCTTCAAAAGAAGCCAAATTATACTCTAGGCGATACTGCGTGATCAAATACGTACGCACTCCCATTGTTGGAGGTTTATCTGTTGAGAGCGCTCTCGATAGGACTGAAGCAAAGAGAGCAGGCAGAAGTATCGATGCGTTCTCGAAGCACATAAGTAACAATAAGGCATCGTGAGTATTAGTTTCAATATATCAATCAACACTTCATATTCCTTTCAAATGATGTGATCCTCGACTCCTTCTGTCGACGATACCCAGTGGTAAACGGCGTCGATTCGTGGTACGATGCCATCTTTATGATCACAAGACCAACAGGAAGGCATCATGCATGCCCAAGGTCGTCTGCTCCCTTTTCGCCTTTATCAACGGGTCCACGCGAACGGTGCGTACACGGAGGCGGGGTTATCCTCGGCCTAGCAACGGCGAGTACACGATGAACGATGGAGTGACGTACGCCGAGAAGTTCGGTGCCATCTGCGACTTGGCACTACCACGCGGTCGAATTCACTCAATTTTGTTTATCCTGGCTTGGTAAGGCATCGTGCTGCCCGTCCTGCAACGGCAGCGACATCCGTCAGAAAATCGTACGCGTACGTCAGCAAAATCAGTCGTAATCAACCTTACCGTCGTTTGTCCAGTGCAGCGTTGGCCCTTCGCTTAGCGCGAAAGAACAATCACTGGCTGAAAATACAACATCGAAGCCGCGTCGCTTATTTTTTTATTCCTGTTAACATGTACTCCGAAGTAAAAAAGAAAATTCAGACCGAGGTCATGACTTTATGACTTGGTATCCGCTCATACCAGCCCAAAACCATCTGCTATTTTCCAGATATCAGAAAGAGGTAATGACCTGAAAGAAGCATTCCCAGTCGCTTTTTCTCCACCAGTGAAGGAGAATACGCAACAGACCGATCAGAGACCACCGCGCTGGTGGCGCGGTCCTGGCGGCGCCAGATTGGCACTTGATCATAACATAGGCAACCGTATCCCGCAAGATTTGCACTGTTCCACTGTTTACCGTAAACATGTGTCCCGACCCGTATACGCCGCACATCAGTTTCATCACAGTCTCCGTCGCCTGCGCCATCCCCATGTCCGCCATCTTGGCATTGCCGCTTCTTTAGAGAATTCTGAATTGTGGCTATGGTTGTGCTGGTGCCGCCGACATTCAAACTCCGACGTTAATTGTCCTGAGTCAGAACGGTGGCAACCGTCTTGGCTCGGAAGCGATCCGGCTTGACGGGATTGCTGCTCAACTTCGTGCCGAGCAGCAGCGTGCGGATAATCTGGCGGCCCTGTCGCAGTTGCGACGGGATGATCGCTCGATGATGCAACTCTAGCTTTTGGATCCCTATGGTGGGGCCCTGGGATGGGTGGAACGGTGTACCCCATTTTTTCGAATTGAAGTTGGCCAAAGGAACGCGGGCGGCGACGGCGTTGTGGCGTCGTGAGGACGGAAGGCACGGACACGCCGAAGGCAAGGACAAGGGCGTGTTGAGGCAAAGGATATGGTTTCAACTCAGGCACGACACGATTGCAGAGGACGGTACGCATTCATAGGAATAAGAGGACGGATGGATGGCCGTCTCCAAGAACAGGAAAAATCAGTCGTGATAAATCCTTGGAACCAGCAAGTTAATATCGGTTTGTATTGATTCGTTAGTGTTGATATACTCTCCGGTGCGCACCTGCTTGCCATAGAGATTGAGGACCGTCCTAAATCAAGGCAACAAGGAAAATGCCAATCGATCAAAATGAAGGTCCCTCAATGTTGAAGTTTCCGGTGGCTGGGTTTTGACCATCGTGGCTTTGCTGGAGTGATGGTTGACATCGACTAACGTCTCGGCCGATGTTGGAGGAGGCATTGTAACAGTGGCAAGAATATTCAAGTTGTGTTCAATAAAGCCGCGAGTTCGCACGGAACAGCTCTGGATTTTACTTTTGAGATCAGCAAACTGAGTTTCCGAGTGAGTGTTTATAGAAAATGGATTGGAATTCTTCGTGCAAAATTCACTTCATATTCATGTACGACATTTTTGGATTGGATCAATTTGTAGATACTGATAGGAACGATACTCAAATGAAGGCGAATAATAAGCTGTACCTCGAAGTATTAGCAAAATGTTAGTTGAAGAAGTGTTGAAGGAATCCTAAATTCATCGATCTATCATCACTTCGCTTCTAATTAAACGGTGTCTACTTGTTACTATGAGAATCATGCCTGCGTCTTTACTCAAACGAAACCCCTCCCAATGCGTGTAATTTTCTCACCGCGTATCCATAGGCCACTGGGCGTCGTAATTTCCCAAAATTTGTTGGCCAATATAGCTGCAGGAAGGTCAAATTGCAAGATTAAGTATCCGTGAATGATGCGGTTTTAGATTTTGTACGTAGTCTTGCATGAAAGTGAGAAACTGACGCACGCATATTCTAACTACACCTACACTGTATGAATGGCCTGACAATAACCCAAAAATCTATTTACTGGGCACGCGCTTCAATAATACTATATTTTATTCTAAACGTACGGAATTATCTACACACCGCTGTAGTAAACGGTTCTCGGTATTATTAATATGTGCAGTACCGGTAGTGTGTTGCTCGAAGAATAAAATCATCCAAAATGTTGCTCGAACAGTCTGGATAAATCATCTGCTGCAGTTAAGTACGAAGAACATCGAAGAACTCAACCGGGGTTTCCGAACCGGAGGCAAACAGCGAGCCAGTCATTCGCTGTTTTGCCGCCAAGCGTCCAGGACAGCACCGAGCTCAGAGCTCTACGAAGAAGAAGCAGCCAGGCTGCCAGCGAGAATTTTTATGCACGTCGTCGCTTTCCAGCTTGGTGTCCCGTCCCGCAACCCGGCCCGCGCAACCTACGTCGGCTTCGGCGGTCGAACTGTCCGCCTCGGGGCCCCTGATGAACTATATGGTACTTGGCACCTCGTGTACGCGACACTGGTCGGCTATCCCCAGCTCCGGACAGAGGCCCCGACCCCTTCTTCGCCGACGCTGATGGTGTGAAGAGACCTGCCTGGCAGGTCCTCTTGACGTTTCACTTCCTTGGTGAGCGCATGTAGGACATCAACCCAGCCCTCCGAGAGCATGTTGACGTTCCGTACCGGATCCAGCACTGGCGTCTGACGCAGACTTCACTAAACCAACACAATGAGCTCCAGGAGAAGCCCCTGCTGTCGGTCTTCCGCTTTCTTCGGTTCACCCAATTCTTCGTGGCGTCGCCGCGCAACGACATCAAGTTCTCCAAGCACACGTCTGACGTGTTCCTCTGCAGACAATTCCTTGACTACCGACCGGCTACGTCCATTTCCCCGTCGTGATACTCGTCCGGCACGGACCAGACTAGCAGCCTGACCCTCCATCATTACCAAGCCGATCCGAGATCAGATCCCGGCGGTCAATGGTACACAAGTGGACCTTCGGTTTCAATCAGTGCAAGGGTGTACGCTTCCGAGCTGCAAACACCTCCACGAGCTTCGTCGTCTCCCGCCTAACGTTCTGAAGTGGGTGACGGAAATGCACACGGGTTTGGCAGCTGCACACCCTCAGAAGAAGTGAAGATGTTGGGGAGGAGCGCACTTAGCGACCAGGTTGCCCACACGTAGCCCAACATTGGTTCTTTTGTCTCCACCCGTGTCTTCTACTGCTTCTGACGCAACAACATCGATCAGATCGAAATTTAATGACGACGCTTCTAGCGCATCCGGTGACGACGGCGAGGTGCCTGGCGCCGCAATGGCACATGAACCAGCGTACGAAGCCGATGGGTCTGCGTTGGTGACGCCCTGCGCATTCAATACGATATCCGGTGACGAAGCCGAGGTGTCTGGCACCGTAATGGCACATGAACCAGCGTACGAAGCCGATGGACCTGTGTTGGTGACGCTCTGCGCATTCAATACGACATACGGTGACGAAGCCGAGGTGCCTGGCACCGTAATGGCACATGAACCAGCGTACGAAGCCGATGGACCTGTGTTGGTGACGCTCTGCGCATTCAATACGACATACGGTGACGAAGCCGAGGTGCCTGGCACCGTAATGGCACATGAACCAGCGTACGAAGCCGATGGACCTGTGTTGGTGACGCCCTGCGCATTCAATACGATATCCGGTGACGAAGTCGAGGTGTCTGGCACCGAAATGGCAGAGCGTCACCAACGCGGGTCCATCGGCGTCGTACGTTGGCCAGTTCCATTTCGGTGCCAGGCACCTCGACTTCGTCACCGGATATCGTATCGGACGCACAGAGCGTCACCAACACAGGTCCATCGGCTTCGTACGCTGGTTCATGTGCCATTACGGTGTCAGGCACTTCGTCTTCGTCACCGGATATCGTATCGGACGCGCAGAGCGTCACCAACGCGGACCCATCGGCGTCGTACGCTGGTCCGAGCGCCATTTCGGTGCCAGGCATCTCGACTTCGTCACCGGATGTTGTGCGCCTTGCCTGGCTAAAGGACTTCTCGCGTGCCTCCGTTGGATTTGACGCGTGTTTCATCTCCTAGGGTGGATGTTTTGGGTGACCCTCGAGTGGTTATCGTCCAGGCTCTATGTCAGTTTAAGTGCTGGCACCCCATTTTGCGGTGGGACTCACGCCCGACGCCGGCCAACTATCCTGGGGTCCGCCCAGATTCCGATCTCGTGATCGACAAACTCCTCGCGGACTATTACAAGGGTCCTGCCTTCATCGCGACCATACAAGCCTTCGAACACGACCCCACGTTTCACTCTAGCGCGTTCGCTCTAAGGATAAACCGTTGCACCTGGATGGTTGGATCATCCACGACTTATCTGCACCAGACGGACTGTCCGTCAACGCGCAGAAGGTCTCAGAGGCCTCTCCCGATGCGACTTGGGACCTGTTTATCTCCATTGCACATCGCGTTTGCGAACTTCGTCGCCGGTACCGAGGGTACAACATTTACGCCACAGATATCGCTGAAGCCTTTCACCACATGCCAGTACACGCGGATCCTGCGTCAGATTTTGGGAGACGTTTGCCTGGCTCCTCTCATGGCATTGTTTCCGGCATGGTCGTCTTCGGATGAACATCTTCACCGGATTCTTCGCTGTCTTCCGAAAGCCGTCCGTCACTAATCTCGCACCGGGCAATCCATCGTGCTCGGCCATTTGGAACCCTTTTGGTAAATTCCACTGGGTAGACGACATTGTCTTCATTGAAGTCGATATCGGCGATCGTCTTCAGAAGGCCGAGAATCGTCTCAGAGACGGAGTAAAGCTGGTGTTTGGTTCATATGGCTGACATGAAGGCAAATTGACGACCTGGTCGCTCGACTTTCATGCTGTAGGAATTGACTGGAGCATCCCTGTCGAGTGCATCACAGTTCCACAGAGAAAGATCGACAAACTACGATCCGTCCTGACAGAGGTTGGGGAAGGACTTCCTATCGAGGAAGAGACTGGACAGCGTGGTCGGCGTACTTCGACATGTGATCAGCTGCATTCCGATCACGAAATCATTTATACAGCGCTCGACGGAGGTTCAGAACCGTTGTCGGAGACTCGCGAGCTCAGGTGTTCCGATGACATAGTTCCTTCGGAAGGATCTGCAGTGGAGGAAGGATCTAGTATTCCAGACTGAATTCGCGGAAACCTGTTCGATCACAGCAAAACTTTTGACGAGGCTTGGCTGATGATCGCGGCGAAGGGTATACTCTGCATCACGAGTATGAAACTCCAGGAGCGTCGACTCCTGAAACAGCGTGGCCAGGCTCGAGACGGTATCGAGCTTGCTCACGCCTTGACCAGCGTCACATACACATGGGGGCCATGCCTATCTACGGAGAGCATCAGGTGCCACAACGTCATCCACGGCGAGCGATGGATCACAGATCTGGTCGACAGAATGAATTGCAAGTACCCGGGAGGCAGCATGCCCTGCGGCAGTGTGCTTTGAGCCAGGCTCGTTACAGACTGCACTTCACAACGCATATATTCGGCAAAGATAGGGGCAGATCCCGAAGTGCGACATCCGCGGGAATAGCAGTACTAACTATCGTAACATGCACCAGATTACGACAGGCACCTGCGTGGGGAGGAAAAGCGAGATCAACTCCAGCGGGCTTCAGTCTCAGCCTGGACACTTGGCAGCTACAGCAAGAACCTTACGTTCTGGGAAACGTTCAGTAACGATTTCGGATTTCCCGTGTGGTTTGACGAACTGCCCAGAGCTCAACAAGCACGGTTGGTCGGACTGTTCACGGCATTGTGCGCTTTAGTAGGGCACAACAAGGCGCGAACGGGAAACAAGTACCAGACATTCGACGGAAAAATCAGCAGCAGTGGTATTCGCACTTGGAACGCCAAACTCGATTACCATGATCCGGAATATGAGCCCATCGCTCAAGGATACAAGCGCACCCATGGTGGCGTGGACCGGAAACAACCACTTACTACACTGATGCTGCTATAGATACGAGATCGGAGCCTGTGCACTGCTGGCAGCAGGCAAGAGCGACCTGTTCATTCAACTACTGGGTGGTGGGTCGGGTGGTGTGTC